>OU343160.1:278203006-279403006 GCA_910595825.1 Philhelius pedissequus
GGGGCAACGGCCAAGAAATTGTTTACGAACGATCGAGTACAACAGTGACCACTGCGGACTCGCCGCCGTAATACAACTTCCGAACGAGCTAATGGAGTTCGAGGAGTATGTGCGCGTGCATACTTACAACTACAGTAAGGTGCGCTGGCCACGCTTCTCGAACGTCTTATTGAGCGAATTACGATCAAATGGTATATCCCCACCAAATGACAGGAACATGACAAATACTGAAATTGACAGATACTTAGAACAAATGGACGAAACAATTCAATGAACAGAACAATACCGAAATACAAAAACGTAACGCAACTGACATGTAGAGTAACGCGACAATTGAGGCACTTCCCAGACAAAAAAGTGGACTACTGACAAGACTAAAACGCTTATACAGACGGTTTACTGATACACGAGATCTGGAGATTAGGACACTGAAGTCGTCCATCAAAAACATCAACCAATTGATCAAAGTAAATTATAGGTTGTCTATTAATTTGTTTTGGGACAATAAAATTCGGGCCGTTAACTCTAGCGACCCTAGTATGTTCCCAAAAATAAATAAGATTTTTAGAAGAAAGGATCAAAACGATCTTCCGTGTCTTAAGCTCCAGAGGATGACAGAGAACAGAGACGTACTTCTAACAGGAGACATAGACCCAGAGGATGCCGTGTTGGATGATGACCTCTATATAATCGAAGATCCGCAGGAGAGAGTGGAGGCTGCTTTCCAGCAAGTGTACAAGATGAATGCTAGCATTCGCCCGAATCCTGACCTGGAGAACAGAGCTCTGCTTCATCACTTATGGCTCCGGAATGATATAACCGAATGGCGATCTGAGAACCTTTGGTTTACCGGGTTTAATTATGAGCTCCAACTCATCTTCGATTCATTAAAGAAACAGAAGTCAACAGGAGTCGATGGTATATCCAACGTTGTACTACTACTTTTGCCTCAAGAAGCCGTTGGCATTTAAACCACACTGTTTAATAATGCCCTTAATAATGCATATTAGCCAGTGCGGTGGAAGACAGCTGTGGTGCATCCTCTCCCAAAAAAGGGAAAGGACAACTCCAACCCGGCGAATCTCCGGTCGATAAGTCTTCTTCCAAGTATCAGCAAGGTATTTCTGTTCAAGTGGGCGGAGGACAAAATATCATCCCGGATAATCAGCTCGGTTTTAAGGCGGGACATGACACAATTCAATGGAACAAAACTAAAAAGCAGTATACGTGTGCCTGTCTGGTTGATTTGGAGAAGCCTTCGACGCCGTATAGTTAGAAGGTCTCTATCTAAAGCTAACCAGACTAGGTATAAGTAAACTTCTATAAATAGAAGAAAACACAAATAATACCTACATATTATTTTTGTTTTTGGTTTAGTGGACTGTGTGGGTTTAAGTCAAATTGAAATATTTTATGACTTTTAGTCCAAAATGCGTTTCGCCCGGACACGATAGTTGGGCTCATCAGTTAGATGCTATCGTGTCGCTCTAAGACGCACTATTTTTTGGTTGATGACTACCAACTCTAATAAAATTTTCAGCACATACATACTGAAAATTATATTTTTCTAGGGGAACCACTAGCCAGACCACGGGCGTAACATACATATATTTCTGGGTGCATGAATTTGACCAAATTCCCCTGGAAAAATATAATTTTCAGTATGTACGTGCTGAAAATTTTATTAGAGTTGGTAGTCATCAACCAAAAAATAGTGCGTCTTAGAGCGACACGATAGCATCTAACTGATGAGCCCAACTATCGTGTCCGGGCGAAACGCATTTTGGACTAAAAGTCATAAAATATTTCAATTTGAAGTAAACTTCTATTGTATATGCTTTATGACATGCTAAATGGTAGAAAGTTTGTTGTCAAGAGTGGCAATGTAATTTCTACCGCAATTTTTAATATTAAAAATGGTCTTCAGGAGGGAGCGGTTAACTCGCCGATTCTATGCAGCATTTACACCAGCGATCTGATAGGTAGTCTAACTCAGGCAATTGCGTACGCCGATGATCCAATTGCGTACAGAACAGCTAATACAGTTGAGGTCATCAAAATTCTTTTGCAGAGTGATTTCGACAAGATTCAGCGATATTGCGATGACTGGAAGTTGAAAATCAACTTCCAGAAATCAGAAAGTGGTCATCAATAATGAATTTATTCACCATCTGTGCCAGGGCCAGGTTCATAAACTGGGCTTCTCTTTTCGATATTTCAGGATTTCTTCTCATAAGCGCTCTATACCAGTCTTTGCCAGCTACTTTAGCATTTTGATTGAAGCAAACTCTAAGTCTGAAGATGATTTCTTATGGTTCTTCTGGGACCTTTATACCTCTCAGCAGTATTATAGGTGCTAAGCGTTCCTCTTTCCACTGCTCGGATAGCCTAATCTAAATCATTTTCAGACCACAGTGTTCGTTTTGGAGGCATCGTTGCTTGCATCACTTAAAAATATTAATAAATCAATTAGAAAACACCTGTATTTGCTTGTTTACATACATATCTAAAATTTTGAAAAACACATGAAAGAAACTTAAGACAGGTCACATGTTCATTAAAAATGAGGGTAATAAAGCATATATGGTGAATTCTTTTAGGCCTTAATAACCACCGACACAATTTGTAAATAAAACCAAATAAATCATTATTAAGACTATATGATACTCGTAGATGTTTAAAACATAAAAGTTAATACAAGTAGGGAACAATAGATCACTACAACCTAAATTTATATATGCAACTGTGAGCAGTGAAATATAGTAGTAGGTGCTGAAATTTAGTACAACTTTGATTTGGTTAAAACACAAACGGTTTAATTAACTTGAAATCTAATGTGAAAGAGGAGTACACTTCCCCACTATGTTCTTAAATTAAAAAAAAACTGATTTATAAATCCACAAAAGTATTTATTTTAATATATAATACATCACAATTTTAAAGAGCAATGAAATAGTAGTATGGCATTAAAAAGTACATTATTTACAAAATAACAGTATTTTTTAAAGTATTTTTATAAATAAACTTAGTAAATAGTAGTATGACCATGATTTTGGATAACGGCTTCACAGCGCTTTTTCATGGAATCTACAAGGCCTTCACATTTCTTCAGTGGTATAGTCTGCCATGCGTGCTGAACGACAGTCCAAAGTTCGTTGTTGATGTTTGGTTTATCATCCCATACTGCTTTCTTAACCTTCCTATACCCGCGCATTGGTCTGTGAGACCTTCAAATTACTTTACCGCAAATATTTTAGTAACGGTGCAATTTAGCGCAGTGTGCCTTATAGTAGCTTCGTGATTTGTTTCATCCCTTATTTTATTGCGGTTTAAGTTTTTGTGCGGTGAGCACGTGTAGTGGTTTCAAACATTATTTGGTCTGTGAGACCGGCGCGGGTATAGACGTAACAAATTTGAGCAGGTAATTTTTTTTTCTATGCATATATTCACGCGTTTTGTATGGCTTATAATTATTGTTTTATATAGCTGTATATTATATTAAATATTGGATATGGATTCCGAAAGGATAAGGTTGATGTTTGAGGAAGAAAATTCGGATTCCAATTACGAAGATGAAAATGACCTGGTTGAACAACAGGAGGCAGACATTGACACTGAGCAAGATGATGATTCTGATAGCGATGCAGAAGTTGCAGAAAACTCTGCAGAATTTTACATTGGCAAAGATAATCATACAAAATGGAAGAAAAATCCTCCATAAATGAAGGTAAGACGACAAAATAGAAACATTGTGACTCAGCTACCTGGTGTAAAGGGCGAAGCAAAGAACATGAAAGAGCCAGGTGAGATATGGAAGTTGTTTTTTACTGAAAATGTAATGCGCCAGATCACGGCCTACACGAACCAACAAATAAAACTGGTAACACCTAAAACTGAAAGAGAAAGGGATTGCTCGGAAACTGATGAGTTTGAAATTCAGGCACTATTTGGTCTCTTACTCTTTGCTGTTGTTCGGAGAAATAGTCGTCTGAATGCTAAAGATTTATTCAAAACTGATGATTCGTCCCCAGATATCTTTCGTTTGACTATGAGTTGGAATCGGTTCTATTTACTATTGCAGTGTCTCAGGTTTGATGACAAAAGTACACGAGCTGTACGCTCTTCTGTTGACAAATTGGCTCCTATTAGAGATTTGTTTGAAGAAATCATAGCGTCATTCAAAAAATACTTCAGTCCGTCTCAGTTTGTAACAATCGACGAAAAGCTAGAAGCGTTCAGAGGTCGTTGCAATTTTAGACAGTACATTCCATCAAAACCAAATAGATATTGCATCAAAATATATGCATTGACAGATGCCAAAATGTTTTATACGTCCGACATGGAAGTTTATTTGGGAAAACAACCTGAAGGTCCCTATTTTCTGGATAACTCGGCGATGGCATTGGTTTTGCGTCTAAGTAATGTTATTCATAATAGTGGCCGCAACATAACAATTGACAACTTTTTTACAAGTGTTCCCCTTATTGATAAGCTAGAAAGGGACTACAGGCTAACAGTGCTAGGCGGATTCGAACAAATAAGAGAGAACTGCCTAAAAACTTCACCGACGTAAAACGCCGAGAAGAAACTTCCAGCTTATTCGGACATAGAGCCATTTGTACCCTTGTTTCCTATGTGCCAAAAAAGAACAAGAATGTTCTACTTATATCAAGTATGCATGATAATCAAGAAATCCATGAAGAGACCGGGAAGCCTGAGATGATAATGGATTATAATGTGACAAAAGGAGGCGTAGATACGGTTGACAAAATGTGTGCAACTTACAATGTTGCAAGGGGTACTAACAGATGGCCGATGGTGATTTTTTATAGCCTGATGAACGTAGCGGGTATAAATTCATACGTCATATATGGTTTCAATAATCAGAATAAAAAAATCAACCGCAGAGCATTTTTGGAAGCTTTATCATATGATCTCATAAATGTACATTTGAGGAAACGGGCTGATAACACGTGTGGATTACTGATATATGTAAGTTAGATTGACCAGAATCTTCGGTAACGGCTAATAATACTAAAATTGGTCGCTGCAGTTATTGTTCGTCCAAAAAAAATCGAGAGACACGATACAATTGTGTTTCTTGCAAGGCTTATTTTTGTTTGGAACATGCAATAATGGCTTGTCCCGACTGCCATGAAAAAACCTCTGGTGGTGAACGTTAATTTTTTATTGTTCCTTTACATTTTAGCTTTAAGTTTAAGTTTTTGTTTGTTTTAGAAAAAAAATTTTTTTAAAGTTTTTGTATACCCTATATGAAAAAGTGCATTTTTTAAGAGGCATAATAAAAGACTGCCATTTATTTATTAAATGCAATAACTAAAAAAAACTTGTATTATTTCGGTAACAATATATCACTACTGAAGTTGAACAAATTTTACAAAAATATTTGAAGTAGAAGAGAAAATACGGGCTCATGAGTTTCGATCCCAGAGACCGTGCGCGGGTATACGTGTTATTTTTTTTTTGACGCGGGTATAGGAAGGTTAATATCTGCCCATAGGTTTTCTATGGGATTGAGGTTGGGAGGTTGAGCTGGCGAATCCCTAACCTCAATTCCATTGGCCCGAAACCATTCCTTTGCCAACTTACTCGTATGCTTCGGGTCGTTGTCTTCCCGAAATGTCCATTTCAGCAGCATATCCTCCTCAGCAAACGGCATCATAATGTTCTGCAATATTTCAACGTATGCATGCGTGTACTTTGTCACTAATTTTATGGACTGGAACTACACCTCTGTAGGAAAAGCAGCCCCAAGCCATAATATTAAATCCGATATGTTATACAGTCTTTACAGTAAATTTGGGATCATATTCTGTATTAGGGGGACGCCTTACATACTGACGAGACCATTTTCCATAATACAGAACAATTTTAGACAGCTGTCCACAATATATTCCTCCACTTTTCAATGGGCCTGGTCAGATGCTCTTTGTCTTTGGCGAACTGAAGACGACGCACGGCGACGGGTTACATGAATTTGTTTTTCAAAAGTGGTACCTTGCGTGGGCTGCGAGCATTTAATGTATGCTCTCGTAGACGTCTTATCGTATGAACACCACAGGTTAAATTTAACTCGCCGCGGATTTCAATAGCTGACATTGTTGGTCGATTTTTAGCGCCCCGCGTGACTTGTCGTATAGTAGCCTCCGAAAGAAAATATCGTTTTTGTCCCGATTTTCTTCTCTTAAAAAAAAAAAAAAACGATTACATCGCAGATCATCGGGGATGAGCATCCGACTAGTTTTTCCACTTCCTTGTAAGTCTTCATTGTTTTATAAGATTTTGGATCAACATTCTTTTTCATTCGCTGCAATAATTTCCTCGTCCCACTAAATTTCACGGTCATACATTTATTTGCTTAGGTCTTTGTGTATGAAACATATAGTACTACTATGAGACAGAATTTTTAAGCTAGTAGTTCCGTCAATGAGGGCGCTAGTTTCTCTTTTATTGATATTGAATTGTTGATGTGGAAGAAGTAAAGGTAGAGGCAAATACGAAAAAAAGCAAGCGAGACGGTCGAAACTTATTAGTTCTGATAACAATATAGAGGGTAAGGGAGAAAACCGAATAAGCTATTTTCGCCATGGCAACCTTCAAAATATGGTGGGTATAAATAAATTATATCAAGGCTATTGGCGTATACATGAATTTGAAGTAAGAATGTAAATGGATATACATACATGTATAGGTTATTATAGAATTTATTTTAAATTTTTCTTTCAAAGTTTAGATATTTGGTGGATTTTAGGATTTCGATTTGTAGCAACGTTGCTACTTTTCACCTTTTCTATGCGAAAATAACAAAGCAATGTTGAGATATTTCAATATGTTTTGTTTAGGTAGGTACATGTGTACCCAGATACCCATCTACATACAATATGTATGTACAAAGGTACTTTTTGTTCTTTTTCAAATATAATATCTATTGAGAATAATTTAATTTTTTCTCCAGACAGTTTTATTAGGAAATAAATTAGGTATACCTAGGTAGTATTTTTTTTTTGACTAGCGATATTATAAATGTAGGTACTATATTACAAGTTATGGATTCGAAAAAAATCGAACTAGAGATTTTGATCAAACTTGACATTACGATGATAGCGAAGACGAAAAAATGGGTCCGCAATTCCGTCTCTCTGTCTGTCTGCCCTCGAGTTTACAGCCTAAACGTTTTTTTCATAAACATGTCCCCAGTTTTTCTTTCAGCTTTTTTAAGACGAAAAATGACAGTACCTACCTATCTGCCTTACTTTCTTTTTGACCAAAAAGGTAAATATTATTTTTCTCAAAAACGTTTCCAACAATTTTTTATAGTTACTATAAGGCAAGTTATGTATTCGTAAAAAAAAATTGTTTTCTAACAATCAAACATGACATTAGGATCATAGAGAACACCAAAAAAGTGGGTCCCCTAATTCCGTCTGTCTGTCATTCTGTCTGTCTGTCCTCCAGTCTACAGCCTAAGCGCTTTGATAGATTTGCTTTAAACTTGGTACATATTGTTTTTTTCGGTAATATGCCCATACGTTTTCGAAATACAGCAATATGATTGCAAAATATGTCTCAAAAGTGAGAAAAGAGACAGTTGCTTTCTTAAAACGAAACAAAACCATTATGATCGTCGCAGCTGACAAAGGTAATGAAACTGTAGCTATGAATAAAAGCGAGTACGAAGATAAAATGCTAGACCTGTTGTCAGACCGTTCCGTCTACAGATTAATACGAACAAATCCAATTTCTTCTCTTCAAAATAAGAACAATGAATTTGTAAAATACCTACACACAAACAAATTGATAACTGACAAAGAAAAGTAAAACCTGACAACTTACACCGCACAGCTCCCTTCTATCTATGGATTGCCAAAAATCCACAAGCCGAATTTACCACTGAGACCCATTGCGTCGTCTATGAAAGTCCCATGTTATGAATTGTCTAAGTACATGGGTAGAAAATTCGTTTGAGTTTATTGAAAAAACAAGAGAATTAGAACTAAGGGAACATGAAGTCTTAGTTTCTTTCGATGCGGTGTCACTTTTCACGAATATTCCGGTGCAGGTGGCGATAAACATTATAAAGAAAAAGTGGAGTATTATGAGTGAACACACAAGCCTTAGCTTAAATAAGTTCTTGGAAATGTTTGACTTCTGTTTGAAGGATAACAAACTTTTCCAATATAAAGACAACATATATAAACAAATACATGGAATCCCAATGGGGAATCCACTTTCACCTACCATCGCCGACCTTGTCTTAGATTTTTTGTTAGAAGAAACGTTCAATTCAATAAATCAGCCAAAATTCATCACCAAATACGTTGATGACATATTTGCAGTAATGGAAAATCGTGAGATTGACAAAGTTTTGCAAAGTCTTAAAGATTCAACTCCAAAATCCAATTCACGGTGGAAAAGGAAAAATATAAAACGAAAGCATTTTTGGGCGTAAAAATTAATCGTCAGAGAAACAGACTCACCTTTGACTGGCATCAGAAAAAGACAGCATCCGGAAGAATCGTCAATTTTCGATCAAATCAAACGAAACTTATTAAAGTCAATAAGGCTTCCAACCTTATTAAGAAAGTCCTTACGATTAGTGAAAAGAAATTCCATCCCGCCAACAAAGAGAAAATAACAAAAATCCTTATTGATAATGGGTATCCACTAGATATGATTCGCAAATAAATAGCACAACACCAAACCAATCCCCAACAAAGCAATAAACATGAAGGAGCAGGTTATTTCAAAAGTATGGTTTACGTGCCGAAACTTGCTGAAAGTTTTAAGAAAACCATCGCTAGCAAAGCTAAAGATGTCAATGTTGCTTACAAATCCAACCAAACACTTAACACAATGTTTACAAAACTTAACAAGAAAAGTGAAAAGGATCAAAGTACATGAATAGTTTAAAAAAACTATTTTTCTAAAATAAAAAACAATGGTACCTGCCATACAAATGTTAAAAACTGTTAAGAAAAAAATTTATTTCTCAAAAACGGCTCCAAGAATTTTCAATAAAGAAATATTGTTATTAAATTTTATTTTATTGTTTGGATTTTGAAAAAAAAAACAATATTTTGAAAAATTAAATATTTTGAAGATTTTTTTAACTAATATTTTCAAATGTATATATATATTGTTGAACACTCATTTAAAAAAAATAAGCAAAAAACGACTTAAAAAAATATATAATACCTATTAATAAACAATTCTTATTTCAAAATTCGTCAATTCGATTTTTTATGAAATTACTTATCAAATCTGAATTTTGAAAAAAATAAAAAAAAATTGTCACAAGAACAATTTTTTTTTTGCACAACGATTAACAGAAATCTCAATCTCATGTTTGTTCATTTGGTAAATAAGTTTATTTTATTGAGTAGTGACCGTTGCACACAAGTTTATACCTGAATATTTAAATATTCCCTGCAGCCATCAAACAATTTTCATTCTATCTGCCCGTAGAATAAAAAACACACACACAACCAGCTCTTACTCAACAAAAAATCCTCATAAAAAAAAACCTATGAAATAAATTGTTTTCCTTTTCTACTCTAACTCATAATAAATTTTGTATATAGTTCTCTCATCAATTTATTATCACACTATTTTTCTTCATACGCATTTTCATTACACACCAACACTATCTAACCTTCGATTTGGTAGTGGAAAGGAGGCTTTACATGGATCTGCATCTGCAGACTTGAAGAAAAGTAGAGCCGGACCATAATATAAAACAAAGTCCCCTTTCACACAAGGAAACTGAGTTGCCGGCAACTGGGAGTTTGTTGGTGAGAAGGGCAAGAAGTAAGGGGAGGGAAAAAAATCTCCCCGGTCAATGATTTGAAGAGATTTTTTTGACGGGGTAAAGGTCCCCTTTCACACAGGGAAACCAGTTACTGGAGATTTTTTTGACGTTTTCCTTTAATTGCCTTGTAGCTTTCACACGAAGATATTGATGAGGAAACTGAGTTGCTCGTTTTTTGTATTGCCTTTGATTTGACTTTTTGTAAACAAACAATTTGCTTCGCGGCTGGAAAATTGTACACAATTTTGAGTTATAAATTAACCGCAGCTTATTTTTAGAAAAATAAATTCAAAATAAAGAAACCTGGTGCGATTATGTAGGTAAATGTTGTTTTTTTTTATTGTGGTTGTTAATAATGGTTTGCTAAATTAATATATTTAAAGGTCACGGAAAACAATGAACCAGGAGAAAATTGATTTGTTGTGCGTTTCTCTTGCCATCCAAATCTTGGACCCAACACATGATAGTGATGATAGGAAGATTATATTGGACTTATTGGAATGCACCGAAGCTTTATTGGTACTGTTGGACACATAAGCCACTGACTGGATGATATGACTGATACCTGTGGTGCTGCCTGCTGCTGCTGCTGCTCGCTAATACAGGAACATCATTATAAACCAAATGTGATGAAGCCACAAGCTGAGAGCTTAGTTGGTCCGTGCGTTTTTGTTGTCGATTTTCCATGTCTAGGCGCATAATTGTATGTATGAAATGTGTACCAACTGGATTGAATTAAATGCCTTGCCTACAAGAATTAAAACTTGAAATTTTCTTTCACAATGAATTTATTTAAGTAGCTCACTTGGTTTGGTTAATGTAATAATATAATTGTAGAAAACAATTTCTTTTTAGAAAAAATATGTTTGACATCTATCAGATACAGAAGTCAAAATGGAAACCTAAGAAAATTTCAAAGCATAACGTCAAAAAAATCTCTTCAAATCGTTGACCGGGGAGATTTTTTTCATTCCCCTTACTTCTTGCCCTTCTCACCAACAAACTCCCAGTTGCCGGCAACTCAGTTTCCTTTTGTGAAATGGGTCAAACATAAAAGTAAGACAGGTACACACTAATAACCTACTCGAACTCTGCTATAACTTTCTTGACACATCTCACAATCACATGTTCTTAGCGTTCAGGGAAGTAGTTTTGAGAAGAAATGTTCGCTTTTTTCGTTGTTATTAAGCAAACTGAGGTGAAATGGTAAAAAAAAAGCTTGAAAATTCGTTACCTGAACGGAAAAAATTATGGTGCAGATGAAAATGCTATAATGAAGATGAACATGTTCATCTTCACTATAATCTGCAATCTTCAGATTCATACTTCCTATAATCTTCAAACATGAAGATGATCTCTATTTTGGTTTTCGCTCTCTATCTCACAAGTATGTTTTTTTTATTTTGTTTCCTCTTTTTTTGCAGATGTCAATGCAGATGAAGATACATGTAAAACCTCCTGAACCCATGATGAGTAGTATAACTTATTGCAGGCTGAATGAATTTCGTCGTCATGAGAGTACTATTATCATCTATATACAATGCTTTGGTAAATAAATAAAAAATAATAAAAACTTACTTTTTGTACTGTAAATCAAATATTTTGCTTTAAATTAATTATCTTTTGTTATATTTTTACTTGTTGCTACTCTTTTATTGCACGCTGAGAAAAATCCGACAAATGAATGAAATAAGAGTAAAAAATAACGGTAAAAGTTTGACAGCTGAAAATTCATGGTCAGGGTTGTCACATATGATGGGTCATTATTTAAAATGTAATGGAGATCTATGGTACACAATATGCAAAATTCATTTAACCAACAGGCACTTCTATTTCAATGCTCGCAGCTATATATATGTATGTGTATTATTTAAAAGAAAAGGTTACGATTTTTTAGGGTGATTTTTTTTATAATTTCATCTGCAAAACCGCCTCTCACAATAAAAAACGCAATAGGATGAAAGCGAGCGAGCCAACATGTAGCAACAAGTTTCAAATATGATGTGTGAGTATTAGTTACATAGAAGTGTTCTCCCTCTCAGGCTACTGCGATTATTTTAAATCGTTTTTCTTTGCCTTAGGTCTTATTAACCGATAAGCCTTAATCCCTCCGCCTATACCTTATATTCAACGCATTTTCCGACGAATCGTATATATACATATATGGATACATGTATATTTATATTATAAAAAAAGAGATATTTATTACGTGTAGATGTAGTGAATCACTTCTCCAATTTTTAAATATCAAATCAATGAAACAATTTACTAGATTGCCCTATATTTCATTAATATTTTATATTTTGAAATTGCTTTCAATTCGAACTTTGTCCTCACTAACATTTGCACCCGATTTTGTTTACGTGATTGACTTACAAGAAATAGAAAACTTATAATCTATTTAATAGGTATTTTTCTATCACCTCGCCTGTTGTTTTTCTTTGTTACGTAGGGATAAGGAGATAATATTTTATAAAAAAAAAAATGATCGCCCCCGGGTGGACTCGAACCACCAACCTTTCGGTTAACAGCCGAACGCGCTAACCGATTGCGCCACGGAGGCTATATCAAAGGTGATGTTAAATATTAACCATGGGGTTGTTTATTGTTTAAAATGTCTTAAGATTATCAATAAATAAACAATCTGGGATTTTCCTCATAGTCAGATACATTTTTGAAGAAAATGATACGAGACCGAGTTTTTTTAAACAATAAAACAAAATTAAAATAATTAGAATTAATTAAAATGGAAAGACATTAGTATTCAGAGATATAGTTTAGTTTAGAGGCCAGTAAATTAGCTGTAAGTTATTGATAATTAGGCTAGTTTTATAAATTTTTTTCTAGCTTAAAGATAGTTATAATTTAATCCTACTTCCAACTAATATTAGCTGCGTTTTATTATCTACGGGTCTGGGTCTGCGTTATGTTATAACACGTATTACAAAAACAACACGAAACCAAGGTTTCTATCTGGGTTTGCAAATATTAGTATTAAATTCGACAAACAGAGTGTACATGTAAGTACATAACCCAGATCGTTTTATTTTCACGGGGTGAACCATATGGGTTATTGGCGATAATAAAACACGGCTATTATAAATGTGAAAGTATCCATTATGGATGTAAGTTTGTTGCTTAATAACTCCGGAACGGCTGAACGGATCTGGATGAAATTTGGTACAGAGATAGATTATTGTCTGGAATAGCAAACAAGCTGCTTTTTATCCCGGAAAAATATATGGTTCACGTGGGATAGGTTTATTTTAATTTTTTATAGAGCTCATTCTATTATTAATATCTTATTCACAAGGCATCTAAAAGCACACGCATTTGCATGAAATTTGATTGGTCTATGAATGGGGTACTGGATTATCACATAAATCATATTTATCCCGACAAAAAAATTAACCGTTCCTATGGGAGAGGCTTAATTAAATATGAAAAAATATATACTTCGGTGTTCGTTCCGCTTTCACGCCTCAACGACTGAACGGTTTATAATGAAATTTTGTAGGTGGATAGATGTCATTAGATTCCTGTGGGATAGAAAGTCCGTATAGCATCGCACGGGCGATCAATTGAGAACGAATGGGCCGATTTGGCTCGAACTCTTTTTTAGTTGTTCGTAATATCCAGGAGATGGGTTTTACGAATAAAACTTTTGGGAAAACTCTCCAGAAAAGTCGGGAAATCTAAGAAATCGAACATTGATTTTTTGTATGGAATTGTGTAGGCATGTAATCCCACTAATATTACAAATGTAAAAGTTTGGCTGGATGGAGGTTATTGCTAATAAAGGCAGAACGGCTGAACGTATCTGGATAAAATTTGACACAGAGATAGATTGTAGTCTGGAATAGCACACAGAATTCTTTTTATCCCGGTAAATGTATGTTTCCCGTGGGATAGATTTGTTTTAATTTTCTATAGGGCTCATAATAACATATGTACCTATCTGCTCATTCTAGAAACAGCCAACATAGCTTTCGTTCAGAAGAAACCAAAAAGCACATACACATACATACATACAGACATACACACACACACACATACAGACATACACACACACACACATTCACAAATATACACTCGATTATCACATAGGTTATTTTTATCCCGAAAAATGGAACCGAACGGTTCCTATGGGGAAGGCTTAAATACGAGTATGAACAAAATATATACTTATGGGTGTTTGTCCCGCATTAATACCTAATCCATTCAAAGCAGCTGGAAGATTAGCCCTGATTTATTTTTCCCAACTTTATTTTTGTAGTTCTCACTTTTTGAATCCAATATAAAATATTCGCTTAGTTCGCGAACATAACCATACACGACGAACATCGAAGCCAACGAACACGACAAAATCTACATTTTTCGCCAACAGGAAGCGGCTCGCGAACCAGCCCATTTACAAGAAGAGCACAGCGAGTGCGAGCATGTTCGTCGTTTGTGCCTACATTCAACGACTGAACGGTTTTTAATGAAATATTGTAGGTAGATAGATGATTTTATTAGATTCTCCTGGCATCGCACGGGTATCTGCTAGTAATAATTAAAAATGAATTACAAAAAAAAAAAATACATCTTTGAAGTGAAGTTATTTTAGAAAAGAAAGAGTAAAATTTGAATGTCAAATTTAATGAAACAATAAAACGTAATACTCTGGGAGCCATCGACATATTTAGGTTGTCCATTTCCTTAGGGCTGAATGACTCGTTGAATGCTCTAGACTGTAGTACTTGATAGCATCGTGGCCGTCAGCTGCGCCAGTATCGGTGGAATAAACAACTGAGGCCTCCCACGCACGGTTAAAAAGATAATGGCGCACAATTTTAAACAACCCATTGTTAAGGGCTTAACATTTTACTAGTTAGCAATTTCCCAAGTGCTTATTGATTGAATAACTATTTCAAAATTTTTAAACCTTTTCTAAACTAGTAAATTGCTAATTAAGCAGAAAGCTGAGCATTAGTAGGGTTTGAATTTTGATGAACACAATTATTGTTGTTATGCGTTGTAAATTAATTATTTGTTGATGAAAACCCAACATGTGCTCTAAAAAGGTATTACTTATTTCTATTTTCATCATTTTAACTTCATTATTTACAAAAAAAAAAAAATAAAAAATTGGGCACCAGCAGGACTCGAACCTGGACACCCCGCGTGCAAGGCTGATATACTATTAGATTTCATAATGGATTTAGCAAATTGCTAAAAGATAAAGTAGCCATTCCGTGATTTTAACTTTAGTAAAATGTTAAAATCGTTTAAAATTAGGTCAATCATCTTTTTAGCTTAGTAAATTATTAAAAGTGGCTTAAAAATTTTGCGCCAATATTTTTAGTCATTGCCTTTTGATTGAAAACTGGTGAAACGATAGTTATTAATGATCTTTTATAAAAAAAAGTCAGCTGGATGTACGGTGGTGGATAGTACGTCAGCTGATCATACGAACTTGATGAAATAAAATATTAATTCAGTCATTCCCTTTTACATGAAACTTTGACAAAAGATAGCTTATATGATATTTAAAATAAATAAAATCATTAGCTGGTTATATATTGGTGGAAGGACTGTCAGCTGACACAGAAAAAGGTGTGGGGAAAAGACACTTGGGAACATCGATTCCGATTTTAAATAGCCTGGCTAACGTATTTTTTCACAACAAATTAACAACTGATTTTTTTTTTAAATACTTACTCAATGATCTAAATAATTACCTGACACATTTTCAAACGAAAGGAAATAACCTATCTGAATTAATTTGATACCACGCTCTTTGCGCGTGAAAAAATAAAAAGCACGACTGGATCGCACGAACTTGCTCTTGTAGCTATCAACTTTAATGTAGCTAACCATTGAGGTTTAGTTAGTTAGGTGTAGTTATCCTGTGCAGGTTTAAAGCATATGTTGGTAAGATAACCTTGATTCTTTTTATAATGAATTGTCGAATGGATGATTCAAGGAATAGTTACATAGGTACATACCTACAAATGTATATTTAAATCTTAGTTATGGATTTTAATTATGTAAGTTAGGAGCGTAAAATGTATCTACATATATATACGAATTGATGGAACCTAAGTATGTAAACTTGTACATATAATAATGAAAATGAAGGACGTAGGTGGGTTGGTAGCTATATACATACAACTTCATTATTTATTACATAATATTCATGTGATTTTTAAAGACACATATGTACATATAAATGTATGAGGGCCTACATTGTATTTAGTATTAAGTGACGTACGCAAAAATTCGTTAAAGGGAATAATAATAACGTAGAATTAAATGGATAATACACATAATTAAATGTTTCTATATTGCTTAGTCGTTATAGTTTGAAAAACAAATATGCAATTTGAATTCATGGATAAATAAGAATATAAAAAAAAATCAAAAATCGTTGGTTTTTATTTAATTAATTTTTTATGTATAAAATTCTGAAAACATTTAAAAAAAATTAAAATCCCATTTGGAAGATATTATTAATATACATATAAAATTCAAATTTCAAAAAAACTGTGATTGGTTTTTGAAAAATCGATTTTTCAAAAAAAAAATTATTTATGCAGTTTTATTAACACTTTTAGGGAGCATTTGCATAAATTTTGAAAATTTTTTGTTTACATTAATATTTAAACTTTATAGGAGCGTCTGTATAAAACATTTTTAAAAAAATCAAATCAACAGTTTTTTAGAAAATCGAAAACCAAAAAATGGTAATAATAGAGCTACCAAAACTAACAATTTGTTTCTAAAAAAAAATTACTAAAATGTACACCTTCCCTTCCTTAATGAACAGATTTTTTTTATAAAAATCGTTGGAGCCGTTTTTGAGAAAAATAAGATTTTTGTTTTTGGCCAAAAAAAATTTATGGGAGCTACTGTTATTTGTCATCTTAAAAAAATGAAAAAAACGTGTGGGCTTATTACGAAAAAAACAATATGAACAAAGTTTGAAGCAAATCTATCCAACTGTTTAGGCTGTAGACTCGAGGACAGACAGACAGACTGACAGACTGACAGACTGACAGACTTACAGACTGACATACTGACAGACTGACAGACTGACAGACTGACAGACTGACAGACTGACAGACTGACAGACTGACAGACTGGCAGACTGACAGACTGACAGACTGACAGACTGACAGACTGACAGACTGACAGACTGACAGACTGACAGACTGACAGACTGACAGACTGACAGACTGACAGACTGACAGACTGACAGACTGACAGACTGACAGACTGACAGACTGACAGACTGACAGACTGACAGACGGAATTGGGGGACACACTTTTTTGGTGTTCCCTATGATCGTAATGTCAGGTTTGATTGTTAGAATTTTTTTTTTGCACGAATCCATAACTTGCTGTATAGTACCATTAATCGCAAGTAAAAATTATTGCATGTACATATATATATTTTTAGAAAAATCGGTTATTTACTTAAGTTTGTATACATATTTGTTTTAATATAAGAGAAGTGACAATTAAAAAATAACTATATTGATAATAATTTAGCAGCAAGAGATGTAATATTTCCTGAACAACCAAATGATTTCCAATTGTACCAAAGCGATTGCTATCGCTATTTTACTGCTTTACCGCCAAAATACAGAAAATCTGAAGTTGGAGTTGAAGAACGCACATTTATATGCTGTACGCGCAAAGAGCGTGGTATCAAATTAATTCAGATAGGTTATTTCCTTTCGTTTGAAAATGTGTCAGGTAATTATTTAGATCATTAAGTAAATATTTAAAAAAAATCAGCTAGCTAGTTGTTGGGGAAAAATACAGGCTATTTAAAATCGGAATCGATGTTCCCAACTGTCTCTTCCCACACCCTTTTCTGTATCAGCTGACAGTCTTTCATTTATTATTTTATTTTTTTTATTGAGACGGAATTGGAGGTAGGTAATGATTGTGTTATTGTTTTTATTGCAGAGAGAGGGGGAATTATACGACACTGTGCACTCGAGATAAACACATTTCCTTATGACACAATTTTGACACACGTCCGTACGCGATGGTAGGCTGATCGATACTCTTTAAACCTGCATATGATAACTACACCTAACTAACTTAACCTCAATGGTTAGCTACATTAAAGCTGTTAGCTCCAAGAGCAAGTTCATTTATTTAATTTTTTGCTTACATACATATGCATATGTATAGTAAATTAATTTTTTTCATTTCATTTTGTTTATTAACGCCTTGAGATAAAATCTTTAAACTATGTATATAAATTTATTTAAATTATCTTTTAATAAAATTAATATAAATATACATATAATTCGATTTATTGTTCTTATTTCTAAAAGCATTTTATTTTCAGCTGGGAAGAGTTTCAAAATAACCAAGAAGAAAATAAAAGTGAGAAACGTTTCAAAGTAACAATATATTTTGGTTTGAAGGATAATCAAATTTTGGGTTGTCTTTTTATTATTATTATTATTTGCTTTATTTATCTACCGAGCTTAACTCTAACAGATTTCAGATATAATATAAATACCGAAATATAATAATTATAAGTATATAGTATAATACAATTAATTTCAAATAACTTTAAGAATTAATAAATTAACAAGAAGCAAAATTATATTAAGGTGCTTGAATATTTAAAATTACTGATTTAACTTTTTCTCTGTTATCACACAAATCAATTTCTGTACAAACTGAATTGAATAAATTAATACATTTAGTAGTAGGCTCATTAAGACCATAATTGTAAATATGCCTAGGATTAAATAATAAATTTCTGGGTCTAAGTAGTTTTTCAGGTGCGCAAATCAAAAAATTCTTTAGAATATCAGGACACTTTAGACGATAAGAAAACACATCATGAACAAACAATATACATTGAACATTACGTCTTTTCTCGAGGGTATTTTTTTTTTTAAATTCATTTTTATTTCATTTTAACTTATAACTATCTTAAAGCTAGACAAAAATGTTTAAAACTAGCCTAATTATCAATAACTTACAACTAATTTACTGGCCCTTTACGGGCGCTCTAAACTAAACAATAACTCTTAGAACTAATGTCTTTCGACCTAAAAACTATTTTAATTAAATCTAATTATTTTATTTTATTTTTCAATGAAACTTATTTTATTTTTTTTTTTTTTTATATTTATAAACAAAACCTAAATACAGATTAAAAATAATTAAAACTAAATAAAAACTAACTTATACTAACTAAAAATAACTTAAAATACGTAATAATACTTAAAACTACTTAAAAACTAGAACAGCCACAGCAGCAATTTTTTCGTTTTTAAATTTTTTTTTGTTTGTTTTTTATATGCATGCAGACACACAACAACATGCAACCCACCCATACATGTACATACGCACATACATATACGTACGCACATACATGTACAGACACGCAGACACATGCACGTATGCCCCCGCATACATACATATTTTTAATTTTTTTTGGTGCCACCCCGACTGTTCCCTATACCTAATGCCCTAAATCTATGTAAGTCGGCCAAGATATACTATCTTCAACGACTTTAAATATTATGATGCTGTTCAGAAAGCCACAAGAACTGGTTCTCCTGTTTCACCCTATCCCTCCGGTCCCGATCGGACACAGTCCTACTGAACCGAAGGCGCTCTTCTCCACCTTGAGCGATGACGTCTCGACCATACAGGAGTCGCCTATCCACAGTTTTCCCGCTGACGTGGTAGATGAGCGGAACCGCCCCTCCATCCTGTATCAGCCCTCGATTGTCTAAATAGAGGAATGCCTCGGGAGGGATGTAACCACTTAACCGCGCACTCTCAAAATATTCGTTATTGGGGTAATAAGCCCCAAAAATTAAGCTGTTAGTTGAGGACATCGCTCTTGCAACGTGACCCCGAATCAGCTTGAACAAAAAATTATCTATTCTGTTTATGTTGGTTCCGTTGTATAGAACCTGGTTGGAATAATATCTTGTGTACTCCGACTCTGGTGTTCTGTGTAATCCAAGGCAACGTCTAAGACATTGCCTCTCAAACACCCGAATCTTTTCCATTTGAGATGGGGCAACGTTGAACCACACCGGGCATCCGTAGGCAATCATCGGCCTGATGAGGGCCATGTAGCAAATCACCTTCACCCTGTTGTCAAGACGGCTGCTATAAAACAGTCGTTTTGTCAAGGCAAAGGCTCCCCTAGCCCTGACCAAAGCAGCACCTATATGTCTGTCGAAATACAGGTACTGATCCAACCAGATGCCAAGGTACTTTACTACACTTTTACTCGCCAGTGGATGTCCATGTGGCCCTACGATCACTAGCTTGCGCCAGTTCTTTCTCGTATCCCTTGAGGCGCTAGACAACGGAGTCGTAAACAAAATAGTTTCTGATTTCTGGAAGTTGATTTTCAACTTCCAGTCATCACAATATCGCTGAATCTTGTCGAAGTCACTCTGCAAGAGATTTTTGATGACCTCAACTGTATGAGCTGTTCTGTACGCAATTAGATCGTCGGCGTACGCAATTGCCTGAGTTAAACTACCTATCAGATCGCTGGTGTAAATGCTGAATAGAATCGGCGAGTTAACCGCTCCCTGCTGACGACCATTTTTAATATTAAAAATTGCGGTAGAAGTTACATTGCCACTCTTGACAACAAACTTTCTACCATTTAGCATGTCATAAAGCATATACAATAGAGGTTTACTTATACCTAGTCTGGTTAGCTTTAGATAGAGACCTTCTAACCATACGGTGTCGAAGGCCTTTTCCAAATCAACCAGACAGACACCCGTACACTGCTTTTTAGTTTTGTTCCATTGGATATCAGAAACTAGTTTAGACGCGGCATGAATTGTGTCATGTCCCGCCTTAAAACCGAACTGATTATCCGGGATGATATTTTTGTCCTCCGCCCACTTGAACAGGGCTCTATTAATAACCTTTTCAAATACTTTGCTGATACTTGGAAGAAGACTTATCGACCGGAGATTCGCCGGATTGGAGTTGTCCTTTCCCTTTTTTGGGAGAGGGTGCACCACAGCTGTCTTCCATCCCACTGGATAATATGCATTATTCAGCGCGTTGTTAAACAGTGTGGTACAAATGTCAACTGCTTCTTGAGGCAAATGTCGTAGTACAACGTTGGATATACCATCGACTCCTGCAGACTTCTTTTTCTTTAATGAATCGAAGATGAGCTGGAGCTCATTCTTCGAAATTAACAGGGGACTGGGCCCATTTCTGTCGGCGATTATGGCGTTTGCCAAATCTTCATCATTAAACCCGGTAAAACCAAGGTTCTCAGATCGCCATTCGCTTATATCGTTTCGGAGCCATAAGTGATGAAGCAGAGCTCTGTTCTCCAGGTCATGATTCGGGCGAATGCTAGCATTCACCTTGTACACTTGCTGGAAAGCAGCCCCCACAGCCTCCACTCTCTCCTGCGGATCTTCGATTATATAGAGGTCATCGTCCAATACGGCATCCTCTGGGTCTATGCCTGCTGTAAGAAGTACGTCTCTGTTCTCTGTCGTCCTCTGGAGCTTAAGACACGGAAGATCGTTTTGATCCTTTCTTCTAAAAATCTTATTAATTTTTGGGAACATACTTGGGTCGCTGGAGTTAACGGCACGAATTTTATTGTCCCAGAACGAATTAATAGTCAATCTATAATTTTCTTTGATCAATTGGTTGATGTTTTTGATGGACGACTTCAGTGTCCTAATCTCCAGGTCTCGTGTATCAGTTAACCGCCTGTACAAGCGTTTTAGTCTTGTCAGTAGTCCACTTTTTTGTCTGTGAAGTGCGTCAATTGTCGCGTTACGGTACATGTCAGTTGCGTTACGTTCTTTGTATTTCGGTATTGTTCTGTTCATTGTTCGTAGAATCGTTTCATCAATTTGTTCTAAGTATCTGTCGATGTTAGTATTTGTTAGGTTCCTGTCATTTGGTGGGGATATACCATTTGAACGTAATTCACTCAATAAGGCATTGGAGAAACGTGGCCAGCGCACCTTACTGTAATTGTAAGTATGCACAGGCACATACTCCTCCAACTCCATAAGCTGGTTCGGAAATTGTATTACGGCGGCGAGTCCGCAGTGGTCACTGTCGTAGTCGATCGTTCGTAAACAATTTCTTGGCCGTTGACCCACAGCGTCAGTAATTGTTAGTTTTGCGCCTTTAAGCAATAGATCCAGATAGGCACTGCTTCTTGGGAACGATGGCCTGTCTGTGGCTAGAAGATCGATGCTATACTCAAGGTTGTATCGACCCATCCAATTAAATAGATGGTTACCTCGAGGATTTTGTATTTGATTTCCCCAATCTGAGTGCTTGGCGTTTAAATCACCCGCCAATATATAGTAATTCTCTTCCGAGCTCAGTCTTAAGCATTCAAAAAGCTTTTCAATCTCTGTTATAAACTGGGTGGGCTGAGGTCTTTCCGGTGCATAGGCAGCGATCACATACATTCGCTTCCCCTGTTGGATGCATGCCTCTAGCGTCCGAAATTTTCGCACATCACTATTATAAGGGGTTTTCCAATAAGAGGTGTTATTTTGAATAGCCCGCTAATTCGGTAGCTGTCACTTTTGAAGCTGTCATTTTTTGACATTTGACAAGTAGAAACTACGCTAAAAATGGAACGATACACGCTTCAACAACGCAGTTCTTTTTTTTTGAATATCAAAATAACACCTCTTATTGGAAAACCCTATATATTACTTTATGACTAATGCCTTTACGTAGGAAGATTGCGACGACTCCTCCTTGAGTGGAGTTGGGTCGGTCTCTTCTTACGATATTGTAATTGTTGTTAGTCAATTTATGTTTCTGGTTAAGCTTAGTTTCGCTAGCCATAAACACATCTGGACTTATGTCTTTAAGCAATTGGAATAAATTCGCTCTACGTTCGGTCCTAATCAGTGAATTTACATTCACAGCTAGGATCTTAAAGGGCCTCTCCGGCAGCGCGGCCTTAACCTCTAAGTTGCGTTAAGCTCGGCAAAACAGAGTAGAGATAATGCACCCTAGTCGCCTGCTCCCTGATCTGGTTTTGGAGGCCAGTCAACTGACCCTAGATGGCCAGTAGAGTGCCCATAATATCCGCCTGTGCTGCTGGCGCATTAGGCACGGGGGCCTGTTGGGCGACCTTTGGTGTAGGCTGTACCGTGCTTCCCCTTCCTGACGCCATTTGGGCGCAAGAAATTTGGGGGTTGACGGGCGTTGTAGTAGGAGGGCGCACTATTGGACGCTTTCCTACCACTGTTTGCTTTGCTGCTTTATTGTTCTTTATAAGCTGAAACGTCGGGCATCCCCGATAATTAGCGGGGTGTCCGCCGCCTCGGCAGAGTACACATTTAAGCTGGGTCCTATCTTCGACCCGTTCCCTTCCTAACTTGCATTCATCTGCATTGTGGTTCTCTCCGCACTTAACGCAGCGTGACTGCATTTCGCAGTTTGCTGCGGCGTGGCCGAACCTTTGGCAGCGCATGCATTGAAGCATGTCGCCGCGACTTTTTAATTTGTCCCAAGTTACAACCTGGTAGTTGAGGACGGATATACTCCTCAAACTATCCAGTTGCTGCTGGGTGAGAGTTGAACAAGGAAGAAGGGAAGACTCCGTTCTCCCGCCTAGCTCTAACTGTAGCGAACGGCTTGACCCAGATAAAATCGAGATCGTCATTCGCTTTTTGGCGGAGTTCATTTAAGAGCAGCTGTGGTTTCGTGCAGGAATCTATGCCCTTCAAAAGGACCGTTTGAAATTTTTCGGTTTTAGGGGTGAAACTAAAGAATTCAGTAGTAGTTTCTTTTAGCAACTCTTTGTGCTGTTCCAGTGTGAAGCACTGGATAGCATGCCTATCGTTATTTAATCTTTTAATAGTAAAATTTTGACATATGGTCAACTTACATAGATTTATGGTATCCTGTAACTCCATTTTATAAGTATTTTTGGGTGGCACCTTTTGTTTTTTCGTAATCGGCGGCTGTGGCTGCTGCTGCTGAGACTGACTTTTCTGCTGCTGTTGATTCTGCTGCTTCTGAATCTGCTGCTGCTGTTTTTCTTGCGGTTGTTTCTGGGCTTGTGTCTGCTGCTGTTGCTGTTGTTGTTGTTTTTGCCGTTGTTGTTTTGGCTGCTGCTGTGCCTGTTGTTTTTGTAATTGTTATTTTTTCTGTTGTTGTTCTTGTTCGCCGAGTTCTTTTAGTTGTTTCGCTCGGCGCGCTTCTTGGCTGGCCTTAACTTTACTTTTCAACTCTTGGATTTCTGCCTCCATTGTTACAATTTTAGCGATCATTCTTTGTTCCTCGTCCTCCTCAGATGACGCCTCTGATGTGGAGAGGTTCACGAAGGCAGTACTATCGCCCGTCGTGAAGTGCCCTTCTCCTTCCTCAGACATATATGCAATACCCTCTTCGGGTGAAGTGTCTAGCTGGGTTTGTCTTGCTGCCTCTGACGTCTCGTCTACATCGGACGTATTCACCCCAGCTGGCAGCTTTGCTGAGTTGGCCGTGGATCCCCTCTTTACCAAATTTGGTGCGCACTTGATCCTC
The DNA here is from genome assembly GCA_910595825.1 of Philhelius pedissequus. Taxonomy (NCBI): domain Eukaryota; kingdom Metazoa; phylum Arthropoda; class Insecta; order Diptera; family Syrphidae; genus Philhelius; species Philhelius pedissequus. The sequence continues at coordinate 278,227,377 of OU343160.1, forward strand.
TTTCTGCGCTTTTGGTTAGCATCGGATGATGTTGTTGTTATTGCTGTTGTTGCTGCAGAATCACTGCTTGTAATTAGAACATCTTTCGATGTTCCCTCAGCTGATGCCATCGCTGGCCTCATTGGCCCTAGGACACCTTTCGATGCCCCGGTGCTTAAGCTCCTCCTCCTTTGCTCGTTTTCCCAACCAATAAAGTTTTCCACTTCACGGTTGTGAAAAAAAGCTGCTAAAGTTCTGATGCCCGGCTGGGAATCGAACTGGCGACCCTCGTATTCTCGGTCGGGCACTCTTTTTTTTTTTTTTTTTTTTTTTTTAAATTCATTTTTATTTCATTTTAACTTATAACTATCTTAAAGCTAGACAAAAATGTTTAAAACTAGCCTAATTATCAATAACTTACAACTAATTTACTGGCCCTTTACGGGCGCTCTAAATTAAACTATAACTCTTAAAACTAATGTCTTTCGACCTAAAAACTATAATTAAATCTAAATTTTTTTTGTATTTTATATTTCAAGGAAATTTCACAAAAACTTGATATCTGATCATTTTTTTTTTTTTTTTTTTTTTTTTTTTTTTTTTTTAACTTATAAACTAAACCTAAATATATATTAAAAATAATTAAAACTAAATAAAACTAACTTATACTAACTAAAAATAACTTACACTACTTAAAATACCTAATAATACTTAAAACTACTTAAAAACTAGAACAGCCACAGCAGCATTTTTTTCGTTTTTTAATTTTTTTTTTGTTTATTTTTTATATGCATGCAGACACATACAAACATGCAACCCACCCATACATGCACATACGCACGTACATATACGTACGCACATATATGTACAGACACGCAGATACATGCACGCATGCCCCCGCATACATACATATTTTTAAATTTTTTTTTTTTTGGTGCCACCACGACTGTTCCTTATACCTAATTCCCTAAATCTATGTAATTCGGCCAAGATATACCATCTTCATCGACTTTAAATATCACGATGCTGTTCAGAGAGCCACCAGAACTGGTTCTCCTGTTTCGCCCTATCCCTCCGGTCCCGATCGGACACAGTCCTACTGAACCGAAGGCGCTCTTCTCCACCTTGAGCGATGACGTCTCGACCATAAAGGAGTCGCCTATCCACAGTTTTCCGGCTGACGTGGTAGGGTCGGGCACTCTACCTCTGTGCTACTGCACCACTTAAGAAATCTTGATTTAATGTTATACTTAAACGCGCACACTAAATTTAATTTGGAAAAAACTGGGAAGCCGAAAACGTGTTAACACCTCCACAGTTCGAGATCGACTGGGATTTTCTCGAGGGTATCTAACCCTATTAATGCACATCTAGTAGAATAAGAGGGTCTTTCATCAAGGTTCCTTTTCAATTGAGCAATGGCATCTTGTAAATGGCTTTTGCACTCTTTCCAAACGATTTATGGAAGTTATATATTTAGGACACCAAATAATGGAACAATATTCCAGAAAAGGACGAACAATGGACATATAAACAGATTTAAGAGCATAAGGACTACAAAATACGGCACACGATCTTTTGAGGAATCCAAGCATAGAACTAGCTTTATCAACAACATAGTCAATGTGAAGTGAAAATTAAAGTTTGGTGTCAAAAATCACACCAAATCTTTAACTTCAGTTACATTAGAAATTGAACTTTATGAAATCTTATATTAGCCGTTTTTATTGGGAAATTTATCCGCCGTAAGTTTATCCGTCGTAGCATTTTACATATAATTCGCTACGGTCGACAAAAAGCTAAAGTAGAAGCTACGGTAGATGACTGGTTGACGTTCAGTCGAGTCTCGATTCTGATTTTGTTAGTTTTGTTGGTACGATTGATAATTGAATTGAATCTCGATGGATGTGTTCATGGAGTGCTATAATTATTAATTTCATTCGTAAGACAAATCGATCTTTTTGATTCTTTTTTCAATAGTTTGCCAGTTTATATTTCTTAAATCTTAGATAACTCCATTTTTTAATAAATTATAAGCTGTTCTTCTGAAAAGTTTCTGACTTTTTCTATTAAAAACTGTATTTTTTACTCAATTATTTTCTGAAGTACGTCTTAAATTGCCCCTATATCTGTAATTTTGCATATCTCTAATGTCAATTAGTCAATTTTAACAAATTTGATATCCATTTTGAAAAGAAACCAATATTTATAGAATGAATTCCGTTTTACTTTTATTTTTGACTAACCAAGCCCAATGTTGGTTTTTTGTTAATTTTTATTGATAGTTGTAAATAAACGGAGTTGGGTGAAAAAAATCATCTTTTTATTTACATCTACAAAACAGCAATTTGAGAAGACAAACCGCATTGGGTGGAACTGCACTATAGATGAATTGCTTGACACTGCGCCGCAAAATATTTATTCGTACGAAGTTCTATGAGCTATAAGGCCAGAGGCGCGCACATATGCAACTTTCAGTTTTGCAAAACAGTTTGGTTGCTAAAGTGAATACCCCAGACTTATATGCGAGTGCGCGCACATGCAAAAACTATTCACTCCGCGATTCGAGCAACTTAAGAGTTTGTGTTTTGGCACAAATCGAACGATCGCCACAAATAAGTTCTTCAGTTTGCATCACATTGAACTAACGGGTGATTTTTTTGCTACTTGGTTTTTGACGTTTATATTTTGACAGATCACACATGACAAATTCCACGAACATTTGACATTTCGATTCAGTATTGTTTGCCATTTCATCATGAATAGACTTACGCCTGAACAACGTTTGCAAATTACTGAAATTTATTATCAAAATTCGTGCTCTGTGAAAAATGTGTTTCGCAAGCTACGTCCGTTTCAGCGACGAGGCTCATTTTTGGCTAAATGGATACGTGAATAAGCAGAATTGCCGTATTTGGAGTGAAGAGCAGCCAGAGGCAATTCAGCAGCTACCAATGCATCCCGAAAAATGCACTGTTTGGTGCGGTTTATGGGCAGGCGGCATCATTGGGCCGTACTTCTTCAAGGACGATGAAGGCCGCAGGGTTACGGTCAATGGAGAAAGGTACCGTTCGATGATAACAGATTTTTTTGCCGAAAATGCAAGAATTGAACTCGGTCGACATGTGGTTCCAACAGGACGGTGCCACATGCCACACTGCACGCGAAACCATGCATCAATTGAGAGCGAATTTGGTGAGCAGTTGATCTCACGTTTTGGCGCAGTCAATTGGCCACCAAGATCATGTGATTTGACCCCGTTAGACTATTTTTTGTGGGGCTATGTTAAGTCTATTGTCTATGGGGACAAGCCAAACACTGCCTTGGAAGCCAACATTGAACGCGTCATTGGTGAGATTCCGGCCGAAATGTGTGAAAAAGTTTGCCAAAATTGGACCTTCAGAATGGACCACCTGAAGCGTAGCCGCGGGCAACATTTAAGTGAAATTATTTTTAAAAAGTAAATGGCAGAAATTGATTTATCGATCCAAATAAAAATTTCATTCACTTTTTACAAGTTTCTGTTTTTTTGAATTTTCAAAAACCAAGCTCTTAAAAAATCACCGTTTATAATGTAACTGCGCGCACATTTAATCAAAATGATGTTTGTGTGTTGGTTTATCTCGATGAACGATTTTTAAGATGCTTATGTGCGCGATCATCGTTCAACAAGTGACTAAACTATTTCGTTTCGGCAAAATTGCATATGCGCGCCTAGCATAAATGCACTAAGCGGAAACTGAACTCACAAACTGCTTCTTCAGTGTTTAATGGACTTTGGCCATGGGCGGTATTCGATTCACTACATGGACATGGACTGGGCATACATTTTTGTGATCCAAAATGGTGAAATGGCAAACCAAATGTTAACTTTTTGTTACTTACTCCGCGTATGTTAAGTGCAGTCTGATGAGTAAATATTGAATTGAAAGCAAAACATACTCAGAAAATAAATTTGTAAATTGACTTGAAAAATAAAACTCTAGCTATCGATCTACTCAGAAAATAAATAAAAGCATGAAATATAAAGGGGAAATGTAAGTGGAGTGAACAAACTAAACTACTTTGTAGTGTGTTCAAAACCAAGAAACATTAAAAGGAAACAAGCAAATCTCCGGCAATGTTGTTTCCTCGTGTGAAAGACATAGACGATTTTTAAAGCAATACAAAAATTGCTCTGTGTAAAAAGAGACTTGACCATAGTCTTTAAACAAACCTCTTCACTTATCATTTCCCTTCTATTTGTGCAAAATGAATGTTCGAATTTAAAACTGCAAATGCAGAAAAAATGAAAACAAGAAATAGGTGTGTAACATAATTTAAATATTGGTACGTTTTCTACTTTCTATTTTATATGAATAAAAGCTAATTATTGTTCAGAACTTTGATATTTTCTTAATTTTACTTTGCAAAAGACTATTTCATTAATTGTGACTGCTGTGCAGGGGTACCAATTTTACAAAAATAAAAAAGCTACGGTCCATGCTACGGTCGATGCGTTTTTTTTGGGGGAATTACTTACGATACAATGGATAGATTCCCAATAAAACACACCTATTGATAAATAACTGGAGCCAAAGTACGATAAACAGATATTACATTTAGTAATATTCAAAGAAAGCCGATTTAGCTTGCACCAACGATTGTTTTCAAATCAGATTGAAGCCTATTGCAATTGAAAATGCTTTTAACACGCAAAAATATTTTCAAGTCATCAGCGTACATAAGACAATGAGCATACTGTAGCAAGGTTGGAATATCGTTGCGAAGAATATTAAAGAGCAAAGGTTCTAAGTGACTGCCTTGAGGAACACCCGATAAAACATCAATAGGCCTCGATTGAGAAGAACCAATTTTAACAATTTGCTTCCTACTTGTAAGGTAACTATAGATCCATTTCAGGAGGATCGAATGAATGCCAAATGATCTTAATTTTTCGATGAGAACATTGTGACATACAGTGTCGAAGGCTTTCACAAAATCTATAAACACAACATCAACCTGATTACCTAATTCAACGGAATCGAAAAGGTATTTACTGAAAAGTATTAAGTTAGTCACTGTAGATCTACCGGATACAATGCCCTGCTGGTGTGGAGAGATTTGTTCTTTGAATGAGAAATTGAGTTTGGTTGTCACAATTGACTCAAAAAGTTTTGGAATTGCAGAAAGTTTGGATATACCACGATAGTTTTTGACATTCTGCTTTGAGCCAGCTTTGAATATGGGGGCTAGAAATGACGTTTTCCATTCATCCAAGAATGTGCCAGACGACAGAGATAAATTATAAAGAAATTTCAATGGAAATGCTAATGACAATTTGCAGTTCTTTAGTACTTCAAGAGGAATCCCGTCAGGACCAGCACTTAGACAAGAATCTAAGGATTGTATGTCTTGCAAAACATCATCAGTGGAGAAATGTAATGATCCCGAATAAGAGTTACAAATATAAATAGGATCTACTTGAAACCAACATACATCAGAGTGACCGACATATACCGATTGGAAAAACTTTGCAAAAAGCTCACATGTTGAATCAATGCTACAAGAAACTTTACCTTCAAATTCCATATTTTGGAGAGTGACGTATCCTTTTTTTTACTATTTAAAAAGGTCCAGAACCTCTTGGATCTTTAGTTATTTTAGACTCAAAGTTCATTATATACTGTTTGTATATAATTTTTTTTTAATATTCATATTCACGGCGGTGGTGGTGGCTGGCGGTGGGGGTGGCCGTGGCGCGATAGTTGTGTGTTCGCCTGTCAATCTCATGGTCACAGGTTCGATTCCTTCCGTAGTCTATGTCCTCTTATTTTTTCATTAAAACCCAATTCTAAAATAAATGCCATACAACGAGTTGCTGGTTTACTCATCACATGCTATTTAGGCATAGCACTAACAACATGTGATTGAGTAAAACTAGTATACCAATAAATATAGACGAATAAAAAAATAATGCAAATTATAAGGGACATAGATAAATAAGGCACGGAAACTTCTCCGCAATAGTTCAGCCGCCATCCCTGGAGAAAATATCTGAGACAACAACCACCTTCAGTCTCAGAAGATCGCGCCACACATATTTCCTATCCTTCTCTCTCTTCCTTAACCTGACGGCCGCGCTGTGTTGAAACATTTAAAGGGTAGTATAATCCCTTGAGCGCGTGTAGATTATAAAAAAAAAAACTGTGAAAAACGTTTTTTGTTCACTTCACGGTTTGACATTTTAAATTGCTTGAAAGACTTGTTTTTAGCCATCTTCAAATTAGTCAAACGATGATTTTGCCGTGGCAGTTTGAAAGTTTGTCTATTCCTACATTTGAGAACATACAGAGCAAAACAATTCTTTAATATATTTAAAAATTTTTGATTTACATCACCAAGTTGCAATCCTGAAAAAATACTTAACCAATCAAATGAGGAAAGATATTGATTTAGGGCGGTGTAATTTGCTTTCGAATAATTGTATTAAATTTCATTTTTATTGCAGTGGATTAAGTCCGTAAATACAAAAGAACTATATTGTAAATATAAACAAAGAGCATCATGATTTATAGAATTTTCCATTAATGGGCTATTTACGTTACTGTTTACAAACACAAGATCAAGTAGTCTATTCAAAGAATTATGACAGTAATTTTTTTGAAATAACCCTAACGCAAGCATAGAATCAACAAAAGTTTGCTCACAAACAGATTTTATATTAAATGGAATTAAACATTTATCATCATTAGAATAAGACCAATTTATGTCTCCTAAATTAAAATCACCTAATACAAATAAATATTGATATTCACTGATTAGAGATGAATTCAATGTTGACAAGATGACCTTCATAAACACATAGTTGGCTTCTTGGAGGTATGTAGCTTGCAATAAAAAAGTGCTCTTGGCAATTTACAGTACCTTCACCAAGGACAACAAAACACACAGCTGTTCAATCATGAAATTATCATTCGGGAGGGATACAAGTTTCATTTTCAAAGTTGATTGCACAGCAATGACTATTCCCCGGCCACGTTTCTTGCAGTCAAACAGCTACGATCAATACGATGAACAGTATAATATCCATCAAAAATTTCAGCAACAGAGATATTGTCACTCAGCCACGTTTCAGTGATTATAAGTATATCACATTCATGTTAAGAGATGGCGAGATAAACATCATTTGTTTTGGTTCTCATACCTCCAGCATTTTGGCAATAAACACTTATTACATTGGACACAGAAGAAAACAACGAAGAGGAATGAGAATTCAATTCATTGTTTACATTAAAACTGGGTTTATATTAAAGTCTTAGTAACATTTTAAAAATAATTTTTTTAAGCAAATTATTTGTGTGTATTGTTTAATGGCGTTTTTATTTGTCAATCCGGAATTGTTCTGCGATCCCGGATCCCAACTGAACACTTTTTTTGATTCTGACGATTCTGAAGTTTAGTGTGATTTTGTGTGTGTGAAACGTCAAATGAGGAATGTCAAGTTCACAATTTATTTATTATTGAAAATTGAACTGGCGAAGTGCAAAGGCAAATGGCAAACATGGAAAACAACAATGAATTTGAACTTGTTTGCGATCCAAGCGGAATGATCACCTGTATTGACAATGAAATATTACTTAAAAATACAAGCAGTAAGTAAGAAACTTTGAATTGGTAGTAAATCTAAAGAACTTTATATTTTACATACATTATAGATCATGAAATTGTGGTGGCTAACTATGCTGAAGTAGCTAATTTGTTTGGTTTGCCAGAAAGAAATGTTGATGTTCCTGCAACTTCAAGAAGTGGTAAGTTTTAAGTAAAAAAATACTAATCTATTTCTAATAAAATCTTCCAATTATTTTAGAAATTTACAAGTGGACAGACGAGCAAACACATTTCATGCTGAATTTATATACAGTAAACCAATCAAAAGTCGGCCCCCTGAAGAAGTTTAGGAATAAGAAAGATATGTGCCAGCAATAAATTTCAGTTTGGATTGACAGGCGAACAAGTGGAAGGCCGGTTCAAAACCGTCATGAAAAAAACCAAGGCGGTCCTAAAAATCAACAGGACAAGCGGAGCAGTGCGAAACAAAATTCAGTCAGCAATGTATCCAATCATCCAAAGTGACGACTCAATATACCAGAGGTGTTCATTGCTCCAAGCAAGATGCTCCGCAAAAAAAAACATAGTTCAAACCTTGGAGAACCGGCCTTCCCCACACTATTTGCCATCAACTTCTGGTGCCGAGAACGCTGCGGATTAATCTTTCTCCTTATCGCCAGGGCCAGATACTGTAATAAACAAAGAACAAATTAGCCTTAATAGCGATTTACAAAGAAAACCACCAAAAATGTCTGAGAAGTTGCTTGATAAATTAATCAAAGACAAAGCAGAGCGTCTGAAAGTAAAGGAAGCAAATAAACAGAGAAGACACGCGGAAAAGTTACAATCAATCGCTCAATTAACAAGCGTACTTACCTCTCTGCTAGAAAATAACCATGCGCAGACCCAGACGCAGACACAGACGACATCTCAATAATATATAAAACTGAAGACTACATTATTTTTATTTATTTATTTAATTTTTATGTTTTTTTAAGTAAATATATTTTTAAAGAATTGAGTTAAGTTTTTTTTTTTTTTTAAGAAAATGAATGAAGTTTTGTATTTTGTCCACAAAATTATTATAAGTGCCTGAGGTTCCTCAAAATGTGATTAATGAAATATATATACATATACATATATTTAACCAAAATTTATTCTGTTTTTTTGTCCAGCAATTTGCATTTCGTTATCTCTTTCTAGTAGATCCTCGTTTGATCCTGATGGGGTTTCACTAATGTTTTCAGTTGCTTCTTCTTCCCAAAGGTCACCATTGTCTATACATAGGTTGTGTAAGGCATAACATGCCAAAATAAACTTACACATTTTTTCAACTGAGTGAAAATCTAATCTCAACAGTTGCCTGAATCTTGTTTTTATTAAAGAAAACGAATTTTCAATTTTGACTCGCGTTTGGCTATGTTTTTTATTGTACTTGCGCTTTAAACTCGTCATGTTTGGCGTATTCGTATAAGGAGTCAACAAATATTCCCGTAAAGGGTACTGTGATACTGTGCCCCACATAACGCTAGAAGATATTTGCTTATAAAAGAAAGTTGAATCCCCCAGAATCGTGTATTTTACTACCAACAAACACGTCTATAAAGCGCTTCTCAGCATCTCAAATTCCTTGAAGGGCTAAAGAAACTAGGTCGTGGCGATTGATGTATGTAGAACGTATTTTGCCTGCTGGCTTTCTTACATATATATAGCATCCATCCATGCATCCTAGAACACCTGGAAATCCAGCGATCTAAAAAAACAATTCAGTTATTTGTATGGAACTGTTCGTAAAAGAGAAAGTTATAATAGTTACTAACCTGTTCGAATTTAGCTGCAGTTTGCATCTTTCCTTCATCAGTTGAGGGAAATTTAATAAAGTTTGAAGAAACCTCAAAAATTAACTCCAGAACACGATTCAAAATGTTATACATTGAAGCAATTGAAAAGTTGAATAGATTGGCTACTTCCCGGTGTGAATCTTTATTTCCAGCAAACCTTTGTATATTATGTATATGTATATATTAATAATTGGTTAAATTTCACTAGGTTTGTAATCTTACCAAAGAAATGCAAGAATTTGTTTTTTTGCAGATATTTCTTTTCTTCCACCACATTCTACTTTCCTTTAAAAATGACCTGAACTTTCGTATCTTTGTATTAAACTATTAGAAGTACTTCTTCCTATGCGAAATTTGGCGCGAAACTATTTGGAATATAAAACAAATAAAATATTTTAAACTTTAAAGGCTTGAAGAAATAAATATTTACCTGTTCCTCTGAATATATGTCTACTACCTCTTCCACGAAGTGCTGCACTTTTGGTTTGTTGGCGTACTCCTTTAGTAAAAAGTCAACTGCAATCATATCATCATCATTTGATGACGACGAAGACCAGGAAGAGGATTCCAACAAATTTTGCAACACAATAGGAATACTTACGAGTATATTGTTAATGTTATCCATTTCAAAATAAAAAAATAATGTTTGTTGAAAGAAAATCACTACGCACAATTATAATACAAAAAATGACAACAGATGAGTTTGACGTTTAAGTATATGAATGTGTGAGTGCTTCTGGTTTTGATTCTGATTTCAAATCCAGAAGCAAATTTCTCTTCTTTTCAGAATTAGAACTGTCATTTTTTCCCAAGTGAACGCTTTCAGAAGAGTCCGGAAGGCTTCCGGATTGCCAAATAAAACGACATAAGTAGGGTTGGTGTGATGATTGGATGTTGTAGGAGCTGTATCTTTTCCTACACATCAAGTGCTTGCATTACCTCCAAGTTGTTAGCCGCCGGATTCTGGTCTTGACTTTATGTCATGACCTGCTTAACTTGTAAATGGGAATGTTGATCAAGGATAGAATTGCAACACTAAACCCATAGCCCTACAGATTGGAGGCTAGAGCCTTGGGCTAACGACCTGACCACAATAAAAAAAAGACCATTGTTATGAAAGAGACGCGAGAGGAATTGGATAACGACCCCCCTCAAATGGCAACCAGACCCGGAAAGAAAATGGACTATGACCTACGGCTATGCACCTGGAATGAAAGGACACTCTATACGCCAGGTCACACTCAAAAACTCGAATCTGTCCTCGGCGGTACAAAGCAGACATTACTGCGATCCAGGAGATACTTATGAATATGATCAGGAATAACGAAAAGAAAAGACATTTATTACAGCTGTCATCAAAGATTGCACATGTTAGGATGCTGATTCGTCGCGTCGTGTCTTGGGAAATCGACTCAAGTCGAAAGTCATCGATTTTAAGCCGATTAGCGATCGCCTGGTCTTATCCGCATCGAAGCTAGCTTCCAAAACATCAGCCTCTACCGATGAAACTGAGGAGTCTAACAAGGAGGAGTCTTACGACCTCCTGCACAAGGCCTGTCTGGGGTACGATGTCAAAACCGAGCTCGGAGATTTCAATGCTAAAGTCGGGAAGGAAAATATCTTTGGCGGATTTTTTGTAAAGCACAGCCTCTACGAAACGACAACAGGCTTCCGACTAATCGACTTTGTTGCAGCTCGTAATGTTCCCCAGCGAAGGATATACACAGCAACCTGGCGGTCTCCAGATGGTCGAATCGCCAACCAAATCGACCACGTGCTAATTAGCGCAAGGCACGCATCAAACTTCTTAGACATGTGAACCTTCTAAGGTGCAAACTTGGACTTTCTTGTTGTAAAAAAGTTCAGAGCCCGACGAAAGAAATTCAACATTGCCTGCCTTAGCACATCTGAGACATCGAGAGACTACAGTGAGCAATTAACCGGGAAACTATCTGCCGTACCCCAAGCCGCAAGCGTCAACAACCAGTATCGCGAAATCATTAAGGAGACAGCCGAGGGAACCAAATGCTTTCAACCAACAAAAAAAAAGAATCCGTGGTATGATGATGAATGCGCGGTATTGAAGCAGGAGACGGAAAATGCACGAATGCAATTGCTGCAATGGAAAACAAGAGCAAGAAAACAAGAAGAAAAGAGAAAAAACCCTACGAAGAAAGAAATGAGCATGCGCATCCGCATCAGCTCAGGTATCTCGAGGAATCTAGCACCGCCACCAACACCCGCACCAGTTCTACAAAACAGCTAAGCAACTGGCATCTGCGTATAGGGCTGGCACGCAAGCTCTTCGAAACAGCCAAGCATAGGGAATTATAGACGTATTTAAGCAGCATTTGCAGCAACTGCTTAATGGGCATTATGTGGAGGAAGCAACAGGAGAACAAAGAAGCAGGAGACCAGTCAATGAAGATCTAGTCTTAGTTTTAGCATAATTCTAATAGCATGTTTCTGCTTTACAAATAGGGGTTCTAATTTACTTGAATGGATTCCACCCCATCAAGAGAGTCCGTATTGTAGCTTGGAGCTTATCAAACCATAATAAACTGACTTGAGAATATTTAACTGGCATTACAGACTAAGGTGATAAAATTGTCTAATAACATTGTTCATATATTTCTTCAGAGATGAAGTATGCTAAGTTCTATATTTAACTAAAACAATTATTAATTAAATGAATTATATAGCTTCACCTATCATTAAATCAGAGACTAATAAGCAAGATTGTGACTGTCTCCATCAACAATCTTTTGATAAATCCCCGAGTGTAATCAGAGAGCAGCAGAAGAGAATTGGCTTATAAGAAACCCCCGTTGACGAAGCAGCCTTCCTCAGCAACCGTACCTGGGGCAGGTCTGTCAGCTGACCAACCTCTCATAATCCAACTTGTACAGTCAGCGGGAACCCATGAAAAAGGCCAGTTCTAGCCCCAAGGGAAAGCTGCCATTAGAGACAACCCTCAGCTTGCCAGAACGATCCAAAACATAGCACTTGGCCACTTGCTATTCCAGCGGAATAACAGCTCGTTCGACGCCCGTCGCTTCGTCCGCACCAATTCCAGCACCACCAAATACGGCATCCCAGCACCGAGATCGCTTTGAGGGAATTGTCATAAAAGGGCTTCAGCAACGTCGGGCATTTTTCATTCTACGCCCCTGGGGAAAGGTACCAGCCCGCTTGAACCTGTGCTTGTTCAAAGCAAACCTCAGATTCAACGGACAGTCTAAGGACGTTGATGTTATCTAATAATCAATAGACTGCGCTATTGTTTTTTTTATGAATTTTGTAATTAGTTGTAAATAATGAATTTTCACTTTTTCGTTTTTTTTTTTAAATAAAGTAAGAATTATTTTTTGGTTTAATTTTATTAATAGTTTTGAAAAAAAAATTGGGAAAAAATAATTAAAAAAAAAACAAATATATACAAATATATGAATAAACAAAAAAAAAGAATAAATAATATAAAGGGTGATTTTTTTGCTACTTGGTTTTTGACGTTTATATTTTTGACAGATCACACATGACAAATTCCACGAACATTTGACATTTCGATTCAGTATTGTTTGCCATTTCATCATGAATAGACTTACGCCTGAACAACGTTTGCAAATTATTGAAATTTATTATCAAAATTCGTGCTCTGTGAAAAATGTGTTTCGCAAGCTACGTCCAAACCATGCATCAATTGAGAGGCGAATTTGGTGAGCAGTTGATCTCACGTTTTGGCGCAGTCAATTGGCCCGAAGATCATGTGATTTGACCCCGTTAGACTATTTTTTGTGGGGCTATGTTAAGTCTATTGTCTATGGGGACAAGCCAAACACGATTGCTGCCTTGGAAGCCAACATTGAACGCGTCATTGGTGAGATTCCGGCCGAAATGTGTGAAAAAGTTTGCCAAAATTGGACCTTCAGAATGGACCACCTGAAGCGTAGCCGCGGGCAACATTTAAGTGAAATTATTTTTAAAAGTAAATGGCAGAAATTGATTTATCGATCCAAATAAAAATTTCATTCACTTTTTACAAGTTTCTGTGTTTTTTTGAATTTTCAAAAACCAAGCTCTTAAAAAATCACCGTTAAATATAATTAAAAGGAAAATAATATATATTTATTTCTGTAATAAATTATATTTTTCTTTCTTAAACGAGAAACACGACTAGAAGTTTCTCGTCTCCCGAAGCAAGACGGGAATATAACGAAGTTACAAGATTTTACCTTACCAAACAACGGATATTTCAATTTCCACCACCAATTATTGCATCCATCGACGCAATGAAAGCAGAATACTACCATCAAGTTAAACATCACGTCATAAGATATGTATAGGATGAATTTTTCTGCATATTAAGTTCACATTCACTTATTATGGAAAATGTATCAAGAGGAGGTAACATTGGTACGGAAAAGGATTGACGAAGCTGGCATTACTTGAGAGTAAGATTACTGCACAGGACTGCAGTACGACAGGATATTAAAGAAACATGTCAGCAACAAGAGACTCTATGAAGAGGCCAACATTCTTCAACTTGATAGATACCTCATCCAATCCGGCAGAAAATGTCTACAAAACCTTTTGAACCAATCCTCCTCTGATAGAAGGAATTGTAAACCAGCTAAGACATCCCAACCAGCGAGGAACTGCTAGATGAGGATATTATTTAAACCAACGACGGAGAGATCATTCCCTTCTGACCCTGCGTTAGCTCACCACCGTGGCTGAAAGCCTCCCTCCCCCCTTTACAATGACAACCGAACCTGAAGAATTTCAGAGACGAAGCCATCAATAGAATAAAATGAAATACAAACACAATGAAATTAAAAGTAAATTTACCAAACTCTCAATGTACAAATTTAGGCCCCTTATTTTGCCAACATATAATTTTATAATCAATGTATACTTTAAGGAAACTCGCGCTAAGCAAAATTGTAAGTATTAATTGTTCAATAAATAAAATCATTCTAAAACCAGGAAAACCATCACATGATAAGAAATCTTATAGACCTATTTCGCTTCTGCCCGTAATATATAAGGTCTTTGAACGAATATTACTTCTGCGCCTGCAGCCAATAATAGAAAAGCGCCTAATACCTGAACATCAGTTCGGATTTAGAAGCAAGCATTCGACAATTGACCAAGTGCATAGGATCACTGACGTCATTAAGAAAACTCTTGAAGAAAAGAAAATTTGTTCGGCGGTCTTCCTAGACGTGTCGCAAGCTTTTGATAAGGTGTGGCACGAAGGCCTACATTTTAAATTAAGACAAATTCTGCCTGAAGCACTTTATACGCTTCTAAAAGCATATCTAGAAAATGGACTTTTTAGAGTAAGACATGGAAACGATTACTGTGGGGTACCACAGGGAAGTGTTTTAGGTCCACTATTGTACATATTATTTACACGTGATATACCTGAAACAGAAGACACTATCCTAGCCACGTTTGCTGACGACACTGCAATTCTAGCAGTGGGCCAAACGATAAATAATTCTACGACAAAATTACAAAAAGCTCTGAATAATGTCAATGATTGGACAATAACATGGCGGATATCGCTCAACGAAGTAAAATCAGTCCATGTAGATTTTACGTATAAGAAAATTAATTGATTACCGGTATTTGTTAATACGGTTCAAGTTCCGTTTGCTAACGAAGCAAAATATCTCGGAATGACTCTAGACGCGAAATAAAATGGAAACCGCATGTTAAAAAGAAATGCGAAGAGTTAAATAATAAACTCAGGGATATGTACTGGTTGCTCGGGAAGCACTCTAAGCTCAGTATCGAAAATAAGCTAATTTTGTACAGACAGGTGCTTAAGCCTGTCTGGACTTACGGTATACAACTCTGTGGTTGTACGCGAGATTCTAATTTAAATATCTTACAAACATTTGAAAATAAACTCCTAAAATCATTTGTAAGCGCACCTTGGTACATTAGAAATGAAGATCTCCACAGAGATCTCGGGATTCCCACGGTTCGCGATGAAATAAAAAATTTTGCCCGAAATCAAAGAAAACGACTATTACAACATTGCAATAGTACTATAATCGAAATTATCGATGAGACGAATTTAGTACGCCGCCTGCGAATGACAAAGCCTTCCGATCTGGGGCACTAAACGAAAATCCGCTTTAAAATCACGGTATAAGCAGGAACCATCACCGAATAGTTACCTGCAACACGTTAATTAAATTCGTTAAAAATAAATTGCTAGATAAATTTCAACTTAGTTGCAATCGGGAGGAGGAGGTGCTCCTATGAGCATGCGTTTTTCGGTCCTCATAGAGCCTTTTGAAGGTTTTACACCTAGCCACGGGAAAAAAAATAAATAAAATCTTAAATCAAAACGGAAAAGGATGCAATAGTTGTTGCAATCTGGTGTACATAAGGGGAGTACCTAGAAGCACTCTATTGAGTGATTGGTTCACTAGTTAGGGGCTTCGTGATTTTTTGACTTTATGCTGTAAACTTTGTGCCTTTGGTTTCGACCAGGGCCGGGGGCTCTATCCCACTAAACTTTGTGCTTTTGGTTTCGACCAGGGCAGGGGACTCTATCCCACAAAACTTTGTGTCTTTGGTTTCGACCAGGGCCGGGGACTCTATCCCACTAAGCTTTGTAAATATGGTTTCGACCAGGGCGGGGTACTCTATCCCACTAAACTTTGTGCCCCTGGTTTTGACCAGGGCAGGGAACTCCATCCCACTAAGCTTTGTGAATGCGGTTCAGCCGGTGCCGGGGACTTTACCCCAACCTACATTAGATCATTAGTTTATTTTTAAGAGTAACTATTGTAAAGTATATTTATATATGAAATACCTTGTTATAGTATTTTTGATTAAATTTAATGTAATTTTTAAAAACCTAATAAAGATATTTAACGGAGTTCTGAACTCATCATGCACCGAGTTTTTATTGCTTTCTTCGGTCAGACCTTGGGCCCGCTGACGGTACCTCAGCTCTAAGCTAAAAAAGCATCACATTTTGGCGCCCGAGCCAACTACTCAAGTATTTATTTTTTTCTGTTCTTTTATTATTGTTTTTAAAACTGAGCTGATGTGCGTAATCTTTTATTTACATATGAAATATGGTCACTGTAACTATAGGGCAAGTTTTGCATTTGAAAAAAAATCGAACTCGAGATTTTAATCAAAGTTAAAATTACGATGATAGAGAACTTATTAAAAAAGTGGGTCCCGCAATTCCGTCTTACTGTCTTTGTGCCTGTCTGTCTATAGAACGATCTACAGCCTTAACGACTGAACCGATTTTGTTCAAACTTGGTGCTTAGGCGTTTTAGTTGATTGTCCAAAAAATAGATTTTTGAATCGTTGTTTTAGCCCCAAAAATAACGTTACTTTCCATACAAATGTTTCTACCAACAGCTCTAAAGATTTTGATAAAAAGAGTGTGTGCACTATTTTAGATACAGGGTGGCAGACGAATCGTGCTACAAAAATAAAACGTAAGAACTTTTTTTCAGTGTGAGTAATCGGGTTATTTTTTTTATTTTATAGGCTACTATTTAGATTTATCAAAATGAATGCTTGGGATACTGAAAAAAGATTTGGATAGTGCAGCGATACCATTCTTTGCAGACCATCATTTCCGTCCAAGGGGAATTTAGGCTGGAGTTTGGCGGTACTCCCCCGAGTAGATGGACCATTATGAGGCTGGTGAACATGTTTGCCGAATCTGGAAGCATCTAACGAAGACCGTATCATCGAGATCCCAATGTTCGGGTTCAGAATACAATCGTGGCTGTTGCATCGGCAATACAGGTAAATCCAAGTGTTTCGACTCGAAACTTATCGGGCCAAATTGGAGTTAGCAGACGATCATTACAACGGATACTTCATGATGACTTAAACTTGTTTCCGTACAAAGTCCAAATTACAAACGGCAATGTTTAGAAGCAAAGTTGCCGTATATGGAGTGAATCTAACACAGAAATGCCCCATGAGACAGAACTGCACCCAGAACGAGTCACTGTGTGGTGCGCAGTTTCATCAAGGTGTATTGTCGGGCCATACTTCTTTGAAGAAAACGGTGTAACACAAACTGTCAATGTGAACGTTATTTAAAGATATTGAAGGTGTTTTTTTACCCAGAATTTCGCCAAAGACGTATCCCTTTCAGCAGGATTTGGTTTCAACAATATGGAGCAAGTGCACACGTAGCCACACAAGTTATGGCGGAGCTCCAACGAAAATTCCCAAACAAATTGATATCCAGAAATTGCACTTTCCGCTGGCCCCAAGGTCACCTGACCTGACAGCACCAGACTTTTTTTTATGGAGTTATGTCAAGCAGGAAGTGTACAAAACGAAGCCCAGGAATTTTACTAAATTGAAGCAGTCCATTAAGACAATAATTGAGGCGATCCCAATTTCAACCCTTCAGGCCGCAATGAACAATTTTCTTGCGGTCTATTATCTTTAAAAACCATTAGTTATTTAAAATGAAATTTAATTTTCAATCCAAAATTTATAAATACATCGATTAAAATAAAAGTTATTTAAATTTCTTATTGTAGCACGATTCGTGGGCCACCCTGTATAAGCTACGCTTATATCAGCATTTTTTTTTTAATATTTTGTCATTTACCGTACCTTCCACACAACCATTTTTTTTTTCAATTTTGAACTTTCTCATAAACGGCTTGACGGATGTCTATCAAGAGTTTTTATATAGGAGGTCCTTCAAATTATAAATAATAATTCCTACCAAAATTTTCAATTTTTTTGATTTTAGATTTTTGAAAAAAAAAAAATTTTTTTTAATTTTGTAAATTCAATATTTCGAAAATGGGTGGATGATTTTTTTTCAAATTTTGGTTTTAAGTTTATATATTAAATTTTTATATAAAAAAAAATTTAATATAAAAAAATTAAGTAAAAATATACTTTGAGCATATATTTGATTTTCTTAATAGAAGCCTATTGCATACGATGTGATCGAACATAGAGACACGTTCGTGCGATCCAGTCGTGCATTTTATTTATTACATATAAGTTGCCTAAAAGTCCCTATAATAGCAAGTAAAAACCTCACAGATACATCTCGAATGGAGTATTATAAGTTCAATAATTATCAACATGATTAATTTCAATTTTCTTTATTTTTCGTTCACTTAAAGATTTTGAGGAGTGGTTATCGTTGTCATTGAAGTTGAATTGTTGGCCAATATCTTATTTGTGTTTTCCATATCTTTGAATTGAATAAGTATAACCATATATGTAAAAATTGCAGCAAAAATCTGAAAGAAAAACAACTAAATTTTTGGAAAAAATAAATAATATTTTTTTACCTTAAATAATGTGCGTTTATTAAGTGGAAAAAATCCGTATGCAGTTAAAATCGGTTTCTGTTGCATATTCTTCATGAGAAATTTATCAACCTTAAAAAAGAAAAAAAAAATATTCATTATTTGGATCTGAGTTTTTTCAAATTTTCAATCGGAAAAATTGATAGGGGAACACTTCTTTAACTTTTTTCAAAACAAATTAAAGAATTTTATTTTAATGCTATTTTTAACAGGTTCCGTTAGGATTATAGGCACAAAATTGAATCAGGTTTCGGGGCATACAAAAGTAAAGCATTAAAAAAAAGAAAAAACAAAAATTAAAATATATACAAGATGAACTGAGTACACACGTATTAATATAAAATGTATTTACTAAAGGCTGCACGAGATGCCATGAAAGTTTTTACAGATAAACTAATTGCAAATAAAACGAATATCAGTAAAAACCCTGCAAACTGTTTGCCGAAATATTTTTGTCTCTTTTTCTGATCTGCCTGCAATCTATAAAGCTTATATTCGGCCAACGTTTGTCATATCTGGGGAGATATTTCCATCATAGCTCACTTGAGTTTCTTGGACAGAAACCAAAATAGATCCTTAAAAAAAGGTAATAGACTTAGATATAATATATAATTGAGCAATGTTGCATGTCTATCATTGTTTTATCACTATATTTGTATTTGTATTTTTTTATTCATTAAACATTGGCATAGTAAAACAATAATTGTTTTTTAAGTAGGTAATAACGGGTCCGCCATCTAACGTTTTTTTTCAACTAGTGCTTATTTCGCGAATGGTAACACTTAGCTCATGTCTGATTTGACAGATAATTAGTTTTATCCTTCCGCTGAACGAATATGGTTGTGCATACGTTTGAACAACGCTCACTAAGTGGGCCTGCGATCGAATTAGAGAAGATGCCGATTTTGCCAAAAAAATCATCTTTTCAGATGAAGCTCATTTTGATCTTGGCGGGTATGTAAACAAGCAAAATTGTCGCATTTGGGGCACAGAAAACCCGCACGCATACATTGAAAAGCCGATACACCCAAAACACCCTTGGTATAACAAGAAATTAGCTCATCTTAAAAATCTAAAAAATCTAAAAATCTTTTGCTAATTTTAAAAAATCAAATAGTACAGACGACAAAAATATTTTTTGTAAACTTCGTAAAGATTTTATGGTGCTTAGTAAATTCTCGCACAGAAATTATATCTTGAATCTGGAGTTTGACTTAAAGAGTGATTCTAAACGTTTCTGGTCGTTCATAAACTCTAAACGTAAATCTCTTGGAATCCCAAATTCTATGAATTTCAATAGCGATAAATCCACTGATGTTCATAAAATTTTGGAGTTTTTTGCTAAGTTTTTTGAATCAGTGTATGCTAATATCAATCCAAACTTTCCTCAACCTCCTCGGAATGACCCTAGGGTAAATATTGGATCTATACACTTCTAATACTCTGATGTTTTAAGCGCACTTAACTCTCTTAAGCCAAATTCCAATCCAGGTGTTGATGGCATCCCTGCCATAATATTAAAAAGATGTTCCGAGTCTCTTTGTGCACCGTTGCTTACAATTTTCGAACGATCTTTGTCATCTGGGATATTCTTAGATGACTGTAAATCTTCTTTCCTAATCCCCATCTTTAACTCGGGTTCTAAAAATAGTGTTGAAAATTATAGGGGTATTTGTAAGTTGTCCGCAATTCCCAAGCTTTTTGAAAGTTTAGTAAAATACAAACTCGATTTTCTTGTGAAAGAACATATAAATAGTGCTCAACATGGGTTTCTTTCGGGTAGGTCAACTATAACAAACTTGACTTGTTTCTCATCGTTTGTTGTTGATGCTATCGAAAATAAAAGTCAAGTCGATGCCATATATACTTACTTCAGCAAAGCTTTTGATTCGGTAAACCACAGCATTTTGCTTCTTAAACTTGAAG
The DNA here is from genome assembly GCA_910595825.1 of Philhelius pedissequus. Lineage (NCBI taxonomy): Eukaryota > Metazoa > Arthropoda > Insecta > Diptera > Syrphidae > Philhelius > Philhelius pedissequus. The sequence goes on from OU343160.1 coordinate 278,248,057, forward strand.
TTTTTGGAATCCATTCAAGCTTACTCAAATGGATTTCTTCATTTTTAACTGGCAGGGTTCAAAAAGTTAAGATTCAGGAATATACTTCAAGATCAATTAAGTGTACGTCTGGTGTTCCTCAGGGTAGTCACCTTGGCCCATTGCTATTTATAATATTCATTGATGACATTGTAAATCATATCAACTTTAGTAAATGTCTCATTTATGCTGATGATCTCAAATTATTTTCAGAAATAACTTGTAAAGATGACTGTCTCAAGCTGCAAAAGGATCTGGATAATATATCTCTCTGGTGTACCATTGAACCATTTAAATCTAAATATAAAAAAATGTTTCATAATTTCCCTCTCTAGAAAACTTCATACTTATGAGTTTATCTATTCTCTTGAATCCAAGCCTCTTCAGAGAACATTAAAAGTGAAAGATTTGGGGGTTCTTTTTGACTCAAAATTTTCATTCTCTCTTCATATTGATGCTATTAGTCTAAGAGCCCACAGCAAATTTTGTGCGTGAAGATATAACCAAAAGTGGTATATATGAGTATGAAGCCCTCAAATAACTAACGACAAATATGGAAGTCTGGCAGCATTTTTTTGCAGCTAAGATTAATAATAGTATGCCAAAGGTACATATTTTTCTAAAATGTGGATCATAAGTATAACCAGTTGAAACTGGCATTAAATTAAAGGGCAGAATGCACTGAATACAAATAGATAGGTGCCAGACGTTTTAGGTGCAGCTTTCCCCTTGCCAGACGTACTAATAGTACGCAAAAAATCATTTTTTTAAACAATTGGTATAACCATATATGTGATACATCAAGAAATTTGTAAAATTGTCCTTATCACAAATAAATAGGTGCCAGACGTTTTAGATGCAGCTTTCCCCTTGCCAGACGTACTAATAGTAGGCAAAAAATCATTTTTTAAACAATTTGTATAACCATATGTGTGATACATCAAAACATTTGTAAAATTGGTCTTATCACAAATAAATAGGTGCCAGACGTTTTATATGCAGCTTTCCCCTTGCCAGACGTACTAATAGAGTCCTAAAAATTAAATTATTTTATAGATATAATAAATTGATTTTTATTTTATAATAGGTACGAGTAGGTAATAGTAAGCAATATTCCTGTCAAATGAATTAATAAGTACTTTTTCCACGTGTATTATAATAATATATAATATAAGCTACCTGACCATGGATTTTAAATTTAGTTTTGCCAACTTATCGGTTAGCAAACTTTCTTCGTATTCGTTCATATCAGCATTCAAAATAACTAATTGTTTTTGAATTTTTATCACGACGATTCTTTCCTTGTATATGGTTAGCAGCTTCCTTTTTAAGTATAGTTTTGAATAGGTGATTGAAGGATTAATTTCACACAATTTTTGTTGGCACAAATTAGCAATATCATCAAATGGATGCATTTCTTTTAATTTCAAAATGCGTTCTTGAACAAAGGTGTAGATAGTAGAAAGAGCGCATTTGTGTGAATGTCTGCATCCCGAATTGCTGTTCACAACTCCTTTTTCTAAATTATTAGCTTCCTGAAGAAATCTAGCAAGACATATTTTATGATACTTCAGTTCATCGTCTCCGACATCATCATTCCCAAGAAGTATTGCTTCGCACACAATGTGTTCTAAAGTAGATCTTCGGACACATATAACCTTTTCTTTTTTTTCATATGAGTATTTCGAAATGCAATTACAAAAAAAACATTTGTTATTCGGATCCACCGTGATATTGGATATAGTCCGAGTATTTTTAATTGCAACACTTGGACTGCATCTATTATTTTTGGTAGTTTCAGGCACTATATAACATACATATACGCGATTATGAGTAATATGGGATTATATAAACTACAAAAAACAAGAATATAACTTACATTCCACGTGAATTGTATCTATCGGAGATGTTATCAATTTTTTGGAAATTGTAGTAAAGAGCCGGTAGCACGCACTATGGTACCCAGTTAAAGTATCAACCTCAACTGGAGGCTTTATATCAGAAAACTTAAACTTGCGATTTGTCGTAATTTTCAAAACTTCAGAGCATTTCTGCAATGTTTTTTCAGTAAACAAAATTATTTTTCCGCATTGTTTTGGGCTATCACTTGAATGGAGAACACATTTCTTATTTCCTTCGTCAGACATATTCACTTTGCGGTTAACAAAACTACTACTGCAACTAAGTTCTCTTATCAGCAAGGTTGTTTATTGTGTCATGCATTTTTTTTTGTCAAAGTATAGCGGTACAAAACAGATTGCTGTTTCGCATAATCAAAGTAGAGAAATCAGAATATCATTTGGTGTAATAACGACTTTTGATTATACCAATTGTTTAAAAAAACGATTTTTTGCGTACTATTAGTACGTCTGGCAAGGGGAAAGCTGCATATAAAACGTCTGGCACCTATTTATTTGTGATAAGGACAATTTTACAAATTGTTTGATGTATCACACATATGGTTATACCAATTGTTTAAAAAAATGATTTTTTGCGTACTATTAGTACGTCTGGCAAGGGGAAAGCTGCACCTAAAACGTCTGACACCTATCTATTTGTATTCAGTGCATTCTGCCCTTTAATTTAATGCCAGTTTCAAGTGGTTATACTTATGATCCACATTTTAGAAAAATATGTACCTTTGGCATACTATTATTAATCTTAGCTGCAAAAAAATGCTGCCAGACTTCCATATTTGTCGTTAGTTATTTGAGGGCTTCATACTCATATAAACCACTTTTGGTTATATCTTCACGCACAAAATTTGCTGTGGGCTCCTGGTCTATATTGTTGCGAAAGCTAACTCAATGTTAGGGCTCATTAAAAGGAACTCCACTGATTTTTCAGACCCATACACACTTGTATCATTATATACTTCTCCGGTTAGACCAAATCTCGAATACGCGGATGTTATCTGGAATCCTTGTCAACAATTTTTATCGGATAGAATACAGAGAGTTCAGAATCGCTTTACAAGATATGTGTTTTACAAAATGCGCTGGAATTTCTATCCATGTTCCCAAGCCAGGCAAAGCTTCTTGGGCTTACAATCTCTTAAAGCCAGAAGAACAATTCACGATATTGTTTTTGTGCGGGATATTCTTTGCTACCACATAAGATGTCCTGAGTTATTCTTTATGTGTATAAATGCCCCATCGAGGCTGTTGAGGGAAAGATCCCTTCTTTTTGAGTCCAGACATAGAACGAACTACGGAAGTAACGAACCAATTTCAAGGTCAATTGGAGAGTTCAATAAAATTTATGATCATGTTGACCTATATCTCTCCAGAGAAAAATTTAAGAATGAATTATATTATTTAATCTTAAGATATTAAGTATTTGTTATCTACTTTTAAGTAAACTTATAAATGTATACTATTTATTTTTACAGACATGTAATCTGTTAAGCCATTAGCTTGTAGATGAAATAAATAAATAAATAAATTCTAAATAAATAAATAAATAAAAACGAGTCACTGTTTGGTGCGGATTTTGGTCAAGAAGCATAATTCGAAAATGAGCAAGGAGTGGCCGTTACAGTCAATGGCGATCGTTATCGGGTCATGTTGAACGAATTTTTCTTCACAAAAATTGAAGAGGAGGATATTGGCAATATTTGATTTCAACAGGATGGCGCTACGTGCCACACAGCCGAAGCTACACTCGATGTTTTGCGCCCATTTTCAAAAAAAAAAAGTTATTTGGCGGATCCTATACTAAGCACAATATCGGTAAAAAGAAGATTCGAATAGAATATAAGATTCTAAGACATGATTTATACTAAAAACTATCAAATTAATCAAAAACTTACACTTTTAAATAAAAAATAAAAAGACTTGAATTAATTAATTTAGCATTTTAAATGATCATATAAAGACCTTGTAAAAGTTCGCAAGTTGCTTATCCCTCTCAATTCGACAGAAACGGAATTGCACAGACTAGCAGCGTAGACAAAGGAGTGTTGTTATAAGGGCCTTGCTTCTTAGTGATCGAGATAAGACTAGTTTTTCAAACAAATATTCAGGTGTTTCTGTTTGTATGAAGTTAATCAAAAAGACATGTTAAAGATAGTGCCAGTGAAACGTGAGACATGATCGAACCTTCGAAGGTTATAGACAAAACGAACAATATTGTTAAACGCAACACGAAATTTTCGTTCAATTGCATTATCTAAACTGCAGAAGATTAAACTGCCATAAAATACTATTGGGCAAATTAGAGTTTTGACCAAGATAATTTTAATGTGCTTTGGCAAGCAGTTACAGGAAACATAAAGATCCCGAAAAGCTCTATAAGTTTTGTCTAGAGCACATGCGATATGGTCATCCCAGGTAAGACTTTGGATAAATATCAAACCCAGATTTTTCGCAGTCTTTGCGAAACTCAACAGCCGAACTTCTTAAAAGGATTTGAGGCAAACAGGTGGTATCAATTATATTTTTGCTAATTACTAAAGATTGATATTTTTTGCATTAAGTTGCAACCTATTTTCCACAGCCCAATGGCTATTTTAAGTAAATCCATATTCAGACGATATGTAGCATCTTCAACCATACCAAGAGGATAACTTAGATATATTTGTACGTCATCAGCATACATTATAATTTTACAGTGATTTAGAGTGGTCGTTAATGAAAACATATAAAAGTAGTGGACCCAATATAGAACCTTGAGGAACTGTTGCTCGTGTTGGGAGGAAATCAGACAGCTGATAGTTAATGGATACAGCCTGTGTTCTTCCAATAAGATACTGCTTAATAAGTCTTACAGCCGTTCTATCAAAGAAAAAAATACGTTTCGGTTTTCTTAAAAGAATACTATGGGGAACAGAATCAAACGTTTTAGAAAACTCGAGCAGTACCAGAGGTGTAGCCCTCTCGGAATCAATTTGCAGTCGTACGTCATCAACTGCTTTAAGAAGAGCAAAAAAACAGCTTTGTTTTGGCCTGAAACCTGATTGAACAGACGTAAGTAATTGGTAAGAGTTCAAATAACTAGAGATTTGTTGATTTAGGAGCTTTTCAAATGCTTTTGACATGAATGGGAGTATAGCTATGTGCATGAATTCCTTACAACCAGCTTTAGAGTTCCTAGGAACGGGTATTATTTTTGACACTTTCCAGATGTTGGGGTTATAGGAGGTTGTGAGGATAGAATTAAATATATGAGTAACTTACGGCGAAATAAAAGGCCATATTATCTTGAGTAATTTTTGATGAAAAACATCAGAATCTTCGACTCTGCAAAAGCTTAACAAACCATTAACTTCCAGAGAGCTAGTGATGTCGAAAGATGACTCAGAATTACCTACCGAAGACAGACTAGAGAATGCGCGGACAAACTGAGGGTTCAATTCATTTGCGTCACACTTTAGAGATCTGTTTTTATTTTTTTTAAGATATGCCTAAGTTTTTAATGTTTTTTCACAGTTTATCAGACGAAAGGTTTTTGAATTTTGACATATAAAACCTTCTTTTAGATTGTTTTATTTCTTCATTCACAATATTACGTGAATTCTTGAACCTCTCATAAAAAGTTTACAATCTGTATCGTTTCCAACGTTTGTAAGTCATATTTCTTACGCGAATAAGCTTTTCGATCTTATAGGTGAACCACCCATTTGACTGATTTCGGACAGAAACAGTTTTCACTGGCACATGAATATTGAATAGATAGTTTACATTATTTGTGAAAAATTGAACCTGTTCATCAACTGAAGGAAAGAGATAAAGATTAGACCAAGGTGTTAATGTTACTGCACTTAACAATTCTGCAATATCAACAGCCTTGAAATCTCGGAATTGTATGATATCTGTAGACGTTGATTGGCGTAACTTAAGATCATAAAAAACAACTACAAGGTCATGTTTAGAGAAACATGGCACATCAAGCTGTTCATAATAGTTTATTTTATCGGGTTGATTTAGGAGGATCAAGTCCAGAAGCCTAGAATTAGTTTCTGTAAAATGCTTCGGCGACAATAGGTTAGCCTGAAATAGATTAAGTCATGTTAAATTGGTCCGAAAGGTCTTAACATTACTATTACGAATATCAAGTAAATCAGTACTAAAATCCCACGCAACTAGAATGTGGTTATATCTTGGTGTGAATTCTTCGCGGCCATTTGTGATATCTTCTACACTACTCATAGTACTAGAGGTCTTATACATCGCACCCACAAGACACTTGTCCATATCACTACCGATTTCTACAAAAATGAATTCAAATCCTGAGAGAGATTTAGATTTTCTTAAAAATCTTGCGTTAAATTTTGTCAACTCCCCTCCCTGTACGGTCCCCACGAAAAACACTATAGTCGGCGAACTCAAGTATGTTGTTGCTTATATCGTCAGTCAACCATGTCTCTCAAACGCACACAATATCAACAACACTATCTTCAAATGTTTTTTTTTGTATTCATCCAAGTGCTTCCGTAAGCTTTGTGCATTTATATGACAAACTGAAAGACCATATTAATTGCTGCGAAAAACGTCTAGCATTACATTTATCAGATTAACTGTGCCACTTTAAGCCTAGTACGCTGCTGATGCGAAACGAAATTTTTCGGTGGTCTCCACTAGGAGAGCGAAATGCTAACGAAAACCACTGCGGAAAAATATTTGCGGAGAGTTCTGTAAGCTGTCAAAAACAATTGACAAGTTGTAAAAAAAAAAGTAATTTTGTCACCAAATTATTTTTAGATGGAAAATTTTTTGTCGCCAAATTACTTTTAGATGTAATTTTCTTGAAATAATTCTTGGATTTAAAAATTGTTCTTGTTACACATGGAGGATTTAAAATAAAACTCAGAACCGTTTAAATGATGGAAATTAAGCAAATACTTTAGGACTTATTAACTGGTTTATCTGCCGATTTGATGAAATGTCTATCAATTTTAAGAAAATCAATGAAATAGGGAGGTAAACCACTCTATAATTCGAAAACTACGTGCTTCATTGGGATGGTGTAAACGGTTATGAGTTCTAATTTATGGTTTCTTACTAATTCCGGATACCATTTTCAAGTCCAAGAATTATTTCCAAAAAATTATATATAAAGGAAATTTGGTGACAAAAAAATACATCTAAAAGTAATTTGGTGACAAAACTACTTTTGGTTTTGTTACTGCTTCCTTTGAAAGTATGAAGTTTTGATTCAAAAAAGATATCGCTCGCCTTTATTGGACAACCCGTTCCAAAGATACACTTCAAAGTATTTTCAGATTATATATTCCAAGAGAACAGTGAATAGCTTTTGGAATATATCTTTGGAACGGGTTGCATTTTCACTTGTTCATCAGTGAGTTTTCTTAGTGGGTTTGTACTTGACCGCTCTGCTACGCTGCGAATGCTCTTTGATCGATTCCCATTTTAACTATAGGTCTTGCTTCCTCAATTAATACCAAAATCGAATGAATAGTATAAATGCATGGCCTTATATGTCAAATCCAATTGACAAGTGACCAGCTTACAAGCAGCTTGATTTGCTATCAAATCCACAAGCAGGGCATCTGCCATACGATGGTTCAATTACATTAAAAAACTTCGTCCAGAAAAGAAAAAGAAGGTAGCGATGGCAATGCGAGGTAAGTGATTTGTCATCATCTTCTTTCTATCAACACAACAAAGGACTAGCGAGGTCATCACCTGAAATTGTAGACTAAATAACAATGTCCATCCCGTGCCGATTTTCACGAAGTAAACATTAAACAGATTATCTTAACTTGAGAAATAAGTTCTGGGGTATGGTATAAAATCGCCAATCAATGAGATCGGAAACAGGCTTTCTAAATAGAGGTGGGTATCGTTTAAGATGGCATTTTTGCAACCAAACATTATTGTGGTAACGATGATTTCCTTAATTGTCGTTGGTGCAGCGGAAGGCCGCTTACCTTTGGCTTCCGGCCTGGATACATCTTGACCCGACCAGGTCGGAAATTCATATTTGTACTGCCAGTAGCGGGCGGTCGATTTGATTTTTTCTTTGTGGCAATTGAGTTAATTTATGTGTTGAAAGTATGTAGTTAGAAATGGTGAGTGTTTTTTAAATATTTATATGGTGTCAAAGGTCGCATAGAATTTAAAAGTCGGAGTAACAAATGTATTTTAACAATCATGATTAATTGCAGAACAAACTACTGAATCTTGATTATAATATTTTTATTTAGTAGTCACTTAAAATAAATTAATTTTAAAAGGACATAGGTTATTTTTAATCTAAGCACTAGCACTAGGTATGAGAAAAGTCGATAGTTGGTTATAATCAGCATTCCAAATAAAAATCAGCTATATCTTGTTCGCCGATAAGATATGAGAAGGGTGTGCTTCTTTCCAACTTCCCATTTTCATTTTGCAGATTTAGTTTAGTTGATTTTGAAATTGGTTTTGATACAAAATTAGAATTGAATGTATTTTGAATAATTTAATACAGGAAATGCACAGAAAAACCAGACACTAGAGAAAACAAAACCAAAAAATCAAGTAAGCATTACAAGAGCTTGACTTTTTTTTTATAAAAAAAATGAAATGTCCAAAATTTCGCAAGCAATTAATGTGCAGGTCAATTAAATTGAGAACGAAAAGAGTGAAGAATTGTAGAAATCTACTACAGCTATCCACTAAAATTACACATTTCGTCGTTCAGCAGCGTACTGGAAAACGAAAAGTAGAACGAAATTTTTCGTTCATGATTTCGTCGTGTCATTTTTGTATGGGATTTTTCGTTTCGCATCAGCAGCGTACTAGGCTTTAGGTCGAAAGACATTAGTTCTAAGAGTTATTGTTTGACTTAGAGCGCCCGTAAAGGGCCAGTAAATTAGTTGTAAGTTATTGATAATTAGGCTAGTTTTTTACAGTTTTGTCTAGCTTTAAGATAGTTATAAGTTAATATGAAATAAAAATGAATTTATTTAAAAATTAACTGCCACCAGTCTGCAAATTTAAATTTCTACCCAGTGTCGAGCTCATTAAATTTTTTTGTAAAAGAATAAGGGTTATACCAAGAGAATGATGAGCAACTGCGAGACATGAAAAAGTTAATAAGATCTAAGTAAAATGCTATTAGCATCAATTTAGAAAAAACTGTCACATAAGTTCTTAAGTAGAACTTAAATACTTAGGTTGTGTATCGGCAAACGTGTAAAGTCATAATAATAATAATAATTAGATAACATATAGACATTATTGTAATGAAAGAACCAGTAGTTATACCTCATCTTAAACCGTTATACGCGCGTATATATAGGAATGCAAATCATTAACTGTAAAGTATAGATATTGCTTTTTTAACCGCACTGCACGAATGGGGAATTCTTTACGCGTCCCTATTTTCTCTCCTATTGAGATATTCAGGTTTTCAAAATGAATGTGCATGGGTGTCTCCTATTATGTTTGGAAGCCATTGAAGCTGTGTAAAAGCACATGTAATGTACTGGCTGCTACTGCGCACCAGTTCAATTTTTATTATAGTACAATTACGTAAAAATATTAAATAGGCACTGATGTGATTGATATTGGAAACTTTTACAGTAAGAAAAGTAAGTTAGTTATGTAAATTATGATTTTAGAAGTTGTTTATTAAAGTAAAGGAAAGTAAAGTTGGAAATTATAAAATGAAGTTAAAAGCTTTATATAAGCTTATACTCCTTTGAATTTATAAATATGTTCAGTACAGGGAAGATAGGATACCTGCCTTTCACTCTGACTGTAATAACTATATGCCAATAAGTTCGTATTTTCTTAAAGCTCTTACAGTGTTGTAGTAGTAAGCATACTAAATTACAACAAAAGTAGAAGTGGTAACTCTGATTTAATATGTTTATTATAAAAGCACACAACGGGGGTTAAGTGCATGGTGCTTGTGTGCATTGTGTACTTGGATGTGTATTAGGTAGGTCGTGGTGGGATATAAGCTGGTTCTATCAAGATTACAAAAGCAATTTGTGTGTAATTCAGGGGTTATTTTCAGTGGCAATTACAACGACAGGCACCAGTGTGTTTAAAAAAAGCTCTCTCGTAAGGCCTGTACTGAAAATATAAATTGAACAGAGTATAGTGAGATATAACATTATTTTGCCTTGACGAAAAATGTTAAACAAAAAAATACTTAAAACTAAAATGTATTTACGATTATTTTGTACCATTTTCTCAATGCCCTTGCCTCTATGAGATATTCTCGATAGAATTCTTGCTGTTTTGCTGACCTGTAAAAAAATTCTTTATCAATTTTATGGTATACACTCATAAGGATATGTTGTCATTTTTGAGCGCTTTTGATATTTTTTCGAATGATTAAAAATTTATTGAGCAAAACATATAATAAGCAAATAAATCAAAAATCTGCAATATTTTGAAAAATCTTAAAGTCTTAAAGGCCACTTTTAATTCTCCACCATCAGTTCAATATAATAATAAGTCCTACTCCTCTGATACAGAAATAAATAATAAATTTGCTAATTTTAAGAATGTGATAATTATTTTAAAGGTAATCGATTAATTCAAAATAGCTTTTAACGGCGTTTAGTCCACAAAAATTTGCGTTTCGTCCAGGCGATCTCAATTGGACTCATCAGTTGGGTAGTGAGCGCTTTACTAATACGAGTATACGCACTTTTTGTTAAGTACAGTTCGACTTACATGGATTTGTTGACAAAAAAAAACAATGTGAATTATATCCAACAAGATTAAAATCTTAGTCATAAAAATTGGGAGATTTTCTTTTGGGCCAGACATAGTTAATAAGAAGGTGTTTTTTTTTTATAATACAATTCTATATACTACTGAAATTATATTAATTAATATTCTTAATGAATTCCAAGCAGGATTCAGGCAAGCCTACAGCACAACGGACAACTTGTTCAATCTATGCAACATCATAAAACTAAAAATGAACGACCATAAGAAAGCTTACTGCTTTTTTATCGACTTCAAGGCGGCACTTGATTATATTGATCGAAGGGCACTCATATATAAGCTGCAGAGGCTAGGAGTTTCCGAGAAGATTACCAGAATTATCAGAGGCCTTTATGACAAAACTGAGGCAGCGGTATGGGATGGAGAGCACTTATCAAATTGGTTCGAAACTAAGATGGGTGTTAAGCAAGGTTGCTTACTTAGTCCCCTTTTTTTCGCATTTTACATAAACGACATACCCGAGTACATAGGTGGTGGCATTTCTGTGAATGGAAGGGTGATTCGACTACTTATGTATGTATGCAGACGATATAGTGCTAATAGCCGACAAACCAGATGTGATTCAAAACATGATAAGTAGGATTGCAGAGTACTGCAAACTCTGGGATCTCATATTTAATATGAAAACTCTAAGGTTTAGTTCTCAGAAATAAAGGGGTCATCAAGGGGAGGTCAATGGACAAACTATAGAAGTAGTAAAAAAATACAAGTACCTAGGTATTTGGTTAAGCGCCGGCTTAAGCTTAAATTAGCACTTTAAGGAGCGATCGAAACAAGCCAGACAGAGCTTAAATTTCTCGTGGAATCGGTTCATCACCAATAAAGATGTCAAACTCTCCTCAAAGATGGTTATCTTCAATGCGGTCGCCAGAGTCATTCTGGGATATGGAGCCCAAGTCTGGGGACACACACAACACGATGAGGTAAAAAAGCTGCAGAGGTACTTTTACAAAAAAGTGATAGGCTTACCAAAGATAACACCAAATTATGTTCTCAGTCTTGAGTGCCAAATGAAGCCCGTCTTTGAATATACCATGAGATGCCACATGAATTATATAGGAAGAGTCATTTACTCCTATGAAAATACGGAAGAGAAACTGGATTATCCTTCAAATGGGAAAGTTTGTGTATTTTTTCGCTTACATGCCTCAACGACTGAACGGTTTTTAATGAAATTTCGTAGGTGGATAGATGATGTCATTAGATTCCCGTGGGATAGAATGTCCTTAGCATCGCTCCGGTATCTACTAGTTGATAAATAATAACCAACATTCACTGCTTCACTAACTGACGCTGTCATAACTTTTTTAATATATGCAATAGCATCTAACTATTTGCATCAGTTCTATTCAAAAGGCAAATTAAATAACAATTATCTTTTTGAAATTAATACAGTACAACACGGATATAAAAAAATCTGAAAATCCAAGAAATTTCTTTCTTATATCCTAGTTTTTCTTATATACAAACATCGGATATAAGAAAGAAAATTTTCTTTTAAAAGAACGTGTACCTTCAAATTTTCTTGAAAACGAAGTAAGCCATACAAACTTTATATACATAATGAATGTATATTCATATAAAAACTTCATCTATAGTATTTTTAAAGATAAAATGTTTTAATGTAACAAAGTAACAAAAATATACTCTTCTTCAACAAATAAGAAAAAATAAATAAATATATAAGTCTTCTTCTAAAATATGCAATATGCAATTTATGTTGACACATGTCTATATATAAATATAAAGGAACCATTTTGTATTACATGTAGTAATCTTTAAACATTTATCGTCGAAACACAACCAGTACAAAGAAGTCAAATGCAAATGTCAGAATCTCATTTGTTTATATTGTTGTATTTCTAAATTTGACTTTTTCTCCATGAATAGATGTAAAAACTAATAACAGTATATATGGTGTAGTGAAACTATACAAAAATGCAAAAATATCAATTTCATAACGGTAATAGCTTATAGGCAAACACAAATAGCTGCCGATATTTACCATTTTCGTATTGCTCATCTGAGGTCAGAATATTCGCTGACTTTCCAATTTTCAGCTGTCATTCCTTTGGAAAGTGGGAACTTGTAATCTAGGTCTTAACACAAAGATGCATATTCAAAAGGTTTTGGCACAGGTTTGTCTGACAAAGTAAATTTCTTATTAGCGTACTTTTTTGTTTTAAGAATTGATTTTGGTGTAAAGAAATGCTTTCTTATAACAGTGTTTTTCTTATATGCGAGTTTCTTATAAACGATTAATTTCGAAAGAAATATAAAGAAAAGGTTCGATGTTTCTCATTGTGTTTCTTATAAGCGAACTTTTCTTATATGAGTGTTTCTCTTATTCGTAAACTACTGTAACTTTCTTTTAAGAATTTTAAGCTCTAATGCATGGTATAAGTTTAAGAATCCAAAGATGTCATTTTTAAAAAATTATATGAAAAAATGTTACGAGCTCAATTTTGTATTTGAAGACAGCCGATTTGTATGCTGTGGCGGACATTATCTCATGTGAACTCTTGTGAAGATTTATACTAATTAAATAATCAATGCGGATTTCGAACGAGCCTAATAAACTATATGTTACCACTCTTTAAATTTGAAATAAGATATCTGTGGTCGACTTCACCTGGCCAGACGACGGGCTTTCTCGTTTCACCATTCCGATACAATTATTACAATTATAACTTATGTAAAGAATCTGGGAATTATAAAGCAAAATATAAAAGAAATCATAATCTATATACAGATTGGCCCACGAATCGTGCTACAAAAATAAAACGTAATTACTTTTTTTCAGTGTGAGTAATCGGCTTATTTTTTTTATTTTATAGGCTACTATTTAGATTTATCAAAATGAATGCTTGGGATACTGACGAAAGGATTTGGATAGTGCAGCGATATCATTTTTTGCAGTCCGCCATTTCCGTCCAAAGGGAATTTAGGCTGGAGTTTGGCAGTACTCAACCGAGTAGATAGACCATTATGAGGCTGGTGAACATGTTTGCTGAATCTGGAAGCATCGAACGAAGACCGTACCATCGAGATCCCAATGTTCGGGTTCAGGATACAATCGTGGCTAATGCATCGGCAATACAGGCAAATCCAAGTTGGAGTTATACTTCATGGTGACTTAAACTTGTTTCCGCACAAAGTCCAAATTACAAGCAAGTTAAATCCTCAGGATTTGCCTGTTCGTCTGGAATTTTGCCGAAAAATGATTATAATGGCCGAAGAAGACAACACATTGATAAAATGTTTGCTCATGTCTGATGATGCCCATTTTGACTTAAACGGCAGTGTTAACAAACAAAATTGCCGTATATGGAGTGAATCTAATCCAGAAATGCTCCATTAGACGAAACTGCACCCAGAACGAGTCACTGTGTGGTGCGCAGTTTCACCAAGGTGTATTGTCGGGCCATACTTCTTTGAAGAAAACGGTGTAACACAAACTGTCAATGGAGACCGCTATTTAAAGATGTTGAAGGAGTTTTTTTTACGCAGAACTTCGCCGAAGACGTATCCCTTTCAGCAGGATTTGGTTGTAACAAGATAGAGCAAGTGCACACCTAGTCACACAAGTTATGGCGGAGCTCGAACGAAAATTCCCAAACAAATTGATATCCAGAAACTGCACTTTCCGCTGGCCCCAAGTTCGCCTGACCTGACTGCAGCAGACATTTTTTATTGAGTTATGGAAACCCAGGAATTTGACTGAATTGAAGCAGTCCATTAAGACAATAATTGAGGCGATCCCAATTTCAACCCTTCAGGCCGCAATAAACCATTTTCTGATCAGGTACCGCATTTGCGGTCTATCATCTTTAAAAACCATTAGTTATTTAAAATAAAATATAATTTTTAATCCAATAAAACAAAATTAATGAAATACATCGATTAAAATAAGTTATTTATGTTTCTTATTGTGGCACGATTCGTGGGCCACCCTGTATAAATTATTTGGAATGTAGATACGAACCTCTTTGTTTAAATCCAAGTAAAACACCATCACTGGAATAAACATAAACTGCACGAACCACACACCAGAGGTGCTTAAAAGAAACAGCAAGAAATAATGTATTTCATTGACTTTGGTAGTTTCCATCAACACTATCCCAAAATATGGTCCAATAGGTGCATTGCTGAGAACGCACGTCAAAATACAAATCAAGGGAACACCATAAAATGAGCTAATATCCAATTGACACAATTTTATAATCGTATTTATATCAGTAAGCATCTCCTTCAGATGACTTAACTCACACTTTCCAATTAAAACACTCTCATTAATTTGTTCATTAATGCGTAACATAGTTTTGTTCAAAATGGCAACTAACGAAGTATAGTTAACTGAAATCAGCCCACTAAATATGAATTGCAAAAAATATCCCATGGCTTGAAAAAAGAATGTTAACTGCCATTGTGGGAGTGTTCCATACAAATAGATCATATTCAAGGTGCATACCACACAAATTCCTAAATACAACCGAAACAGCTTTAACGTAACGTCACTAGTGTCCTTGCAAATGTACTTATTTTTGACTTTTAAGACGTCTTTTGTTATGCGTAAGCTGCGAACTTGTCCAAAATATAAACACAAATTAGCGATTATTTGAGTAAGACCGGAAATTTCGGTGGAAATTAATTCGAATTTTATGCTGGTATTGCTGTAATTTTCTTGTGAATAATTCCAAAAAGGATCAAATAGGCAAAATAAGGTTCCGAATAGTAACAAGAAGCACACAGTCAAAAACACAAATAGGAATATGTATCGTTCTGATTTGTTAGAAATCCAATTTAATTCACTTCCAGTTTTAACTGATAATAGTCCCAGATACCTGAGGCAATTTAACTGAAGCAACAATCCCTTCGGAATGTTCATTACTTATGTTCAGCCGTAAAAAGTTGATTCACTTGGAAAGCTATGGAAATTCTGATATTTTCAATAGTTAAGGAATTTATATGATGTAATTAGTCTAATTGCCATCTAATCCACACAATCAAACTGAATCAATATTTAAGAAGGGTTCATTATGTCAACAGCATTTCCAAACGTAGGCATCAGCAATTATTAAGTTATGTCAAACATAATTTATATGTAGAATGAAGTGACACTTAAAATATTAAAGTACTTGAAAGCATGCATTGTATTGAAATTGTTTATTGTTAATTTCGATTATAGGTACTATAAGGTAAGTTAGAATAGAAGAAAACGAAAATAATGATATATATTTTTCTTGTTTTTGTGGACTGTGTGGAATAAAGCCAAATTGTAGATTTTTATGACCTGTAGTCCAAAATACCATCTTTCCAAAGGACGGCTTAACCGATTCTTTCAAAATTTCACACATATATAGGTTAAGGTTGCCCAAATTATACCGCGTACCAATATTTTTAATTAGTATTTTTTTGTATTTTTAAAATCATTTAAAAAAAATAAAAATAAAAAATTTATATTTCGAAAACTGCTCATTAAATTTTTTTCAAAAATTATATTTATATGTATTTATCGAATACCTATGAATTGGCGTTTTTGATTTTTTTTTTGAAAAATGTTTTCAAAAAGTTTAAAAAAAAAAACTTTTTTTCTCAAAAGCCGCACCACAGAATTTTAAAATTTTTTTCTCAAAAATTCAAATTTATCCAAGAAATAAAATGGCGAACCTTTCTTTGAGCTCAAATTAATTTAAGTATTTATTTCAGAATTTTGAATTATTTTTTCTTAGATTAAGCAGATTTGGGCCCGTTTGCTGATACACAACTTAAGCATTTAAGTTCTACTTAAGCACTTATGTGGCAGTTTACGCAAAGGAAAAAGTAGCCCATAAGCGTCTTAAGTTGAAGATAAGTATTAATGATGCGCATCAGCAAACGGGCCT
Organism: Philhelius pedissequus; assembly: GCA_910595825.1. Classification (NCBI taxonomy): domain Eukaryota; kingdom Metazoa; phylum Arthropoda; class Insecta; order Diptera; family Syrphidae; genus Philhelius; species Philhelius pedissequus. Next base: position 278,264,651 of record OU343160.1, read on the forward strand.
TAATCTTTTGTTTTAAGTTTATATTATTAAATATTTAAGATTTTAATACCAATTTTTTTAGAAATAAATTAAAGAAATTTTGAATATACGTATAAATAATTAATTAAAAAATGACTATAAAAATATATTTAGATTTTTAATAGAAATCTTTTGCATTCGATGTGATCAAACATAAGAGCAAGTTCGTGCGATCCAGTCGTGCATTTTATTTTTTTTTATTATTTAATATACATAAGGTGAAAATCGATTTTGAAATTCTGCGGATGTGTTCGATGACGACGTAAAATTATTGAATTAATAGACATTGATGAGCTCTAATTTTGCAAGGGGTTTCTCTTAAGAGAAATAACTGTGGTTGGCTTAGTGAAAATTGAAAGGCGCCCTTCAAACAGGTAATATTAATAATAGGGATGTTATTGTAATGTGAAATTTTCACAAAATGCTGTTTGTTAACTGTAAAATTTTACTACGAAGACTGTCAAAGTGGAGGAGAAAAACTTCCCCGAAGTTAAAAAAAGTTGTGAATTCTTACTACATGAATTTATGTGGGTATAACTGGTGTAAAATCTGTCAAACCACCAAGACGTCAAGATTTTGCTGCAATTTCTTTATGGGAGTGATGCACACATTCCAAGGAAATGAGAGCTCGAACGAGTTCATTATTTTTGTGTACTGTCTAGAACGTAATCTTCGTATAGAAAACTAAAGACAAAACAGAAATAAAGAAAAAAACGTAGATTAGATTTTTATTTTCAGTATTTGGATATACATTTGGTAAGCTACCGCACAGTTTATACACAGAGATTTGATATACTATAATAATATCTTTCTACTGAATAAGTATTTTAATAAATTTCAAGTTCACAAAGGGTTTAGAAATTACTTTTTGAAGGAAACTACAATTAAAACCTTCAATATAAAAAAAAGGCAGGTACATTTTGACTCGAATAAGAAATAAAACTTCAAAACAATAGTTTAGAAGAATGTTAAGTTAGTATGAATTGAGTTAGTTAATAATAATAATATATAATTTATATAATGTATATTAGTAGTTTGTTAGTAAATATGTATATAATAAATGGATAAATAAATTAAAATAATAAATAAATAAATAAATAAATAAATAAATAAATAATAAATAAATAAATAAATACATGTAAACATATAAGTAAATAAACAAAAAAAAGTAGATAACTAAATAAGTACAAGATAAATAAATAGATAAATAATTGAATAAACAAAAAAATAAAATAAATAATTACAAAAAGCAAATAAATAAATAAATAAATACATGTAAACAGACTTTAAAAATATATTTAGATTTTTAATAGAAATCTTTTGCATATGATGTGATAGAATATAAGAGCAAGTTCGTGCGATCCAGTTGTGTATTTTATTTATTACTAGCAGATACCTGTTGGGAAAAATAAATCATGGCTAATTTGTTCATATATAAGCCTCTCCCATATAGGCATAGGAACTGTTCGGTTCCATTGTTCGGGATAAGAATTACCTATGTGATAACCGAGTATGTGTGTGTGCATGTGCCAAATTTCATCCAGATCCGTTCAGCCGTTCTGACGTTATTGATAAACAAAATATCCATCCATCCCACCCATCCATCCAAACTTTTACATTTATAATATCAGTAGGATTATCCGAAATTTTCCAAGCTTCAGAACGAATTTTGCACATTTACATTGTCCAAAATCATCAAATCATGCTTTAAATTTATCTATATATCATCAACAAAAAAATGTTCGCGTTTTTCTAGAATTCTTCGAGTTTTCCACTAAGAATTTTTCATTTTTTCATTCGAAAAGCCATTCCAGAACATTTGAATACACAATTAAATACAAAAAATCAATTTTCGATTTTAAAATTTCCGGACTTTTCTGGAGGGTTTACCCAAAATTTTCTTTCGCAAAAACCTTCTCCAGTATTTTACGAACAATTAAAAGAGTTCGAGCCAAATCGGCCCATTCGTTCTCAATTGATGAATTACAACACATTTTTTTACACCATTTTTAATAGCAGATGCACGTGCGATGGTATACGGACTTTCTATCCCGCAGGAATCTAATGACATATATACACCTACAATTAAAAACCGTTCAGTCGTTGAGGCGTGAAAGCGGAACAAACACCGAAGTATATGTATATATTTTTTCATATTTAAGCCTCTCCCATAGGAACAATTAATTTTTTTCGGGATAAAAAGTAGCATGTGACCTACTCCGGACAATAATCTATCCCTGCACCAAATTTCACCCAGATCCGTTCAGCCATTTCGGAGTTATTGAGCAACAAACATCCATACATCCATCCATCCACCCAAACTTTCACATTTATAATATTGAGTAAGATTGTTTGCGTGTAAAAATAAATAATAAATAACAATAATAAAAAGAATCAAAATATAAACAAACTGACTGTCTGCGCCAGCGAGCAACACCAAAAAATCTGTGAAACAGAAGCGTAATATTTCAGTCAATTTTTTGGCGTATGACAGGCGCGATCATACAACGATTCCATGAAACAGTATTGATGTAACAGAGCAGTCAAAATCATACAATGTATGATGGGCATGTGCATCACCCGTGAAATTGGCTCTTGTTGATAAACCGTTGAAAGCTTGCTCATTTTACCTTCAGGAAATTCTTTTTTCATCTCAATCCTTTTTTCCAACCTAAGTTTTATTTATTTATATCCAAATACAATTTTTTTCATCCTTAAAAAAATTAAGAAACAATTCTCATGTAGACATGTTTATTTTAAATTTTGATTTGAATTTTCTAGCAGAAATTTTGACAGATGTAAACAATAGAGGATAGTATACCACTGTTTACATCATACGAGTAGATCATACCTTCCCTTTCTTTAAGAATAAAAAATCGGAATGCATTTGAGAATTTTTTTGGGTGGCAAATATTTTCCTTTTACATTTATGAAACTCTGACATTCATCATTTCCATTTATGAATATGCTCTGCATTTTTCGGACTTTCAAAACCATTTATTTATGAAAGCACCCTATTAGGCTTTTCCGGGTTTTCAACTAAAAGTTTACGAAAACTCGAAAACCGTTCACACTGAATATTTATAAGTTTTCGTTTGACATTTCAATTATTTTGGCACCGCAGACAACAACAAATACGTTATGAATTGAAATTACCCCAGACAGCTGTTGTTTTTTTTTTTCTTTTTTATTGGCAGCAATCCATCAGCTATTTATGTGGTAATTAATTGAGCACTGAATGTTTCAGAAAGTGTGTTTGTTTAGTTCATTTTGCAAATCCAACATGTTTTCGACAGGTTTTATATTTAAACTTGTAGTTTAGCAAAACGAGTGGGTTATCAAAAATGAATGGGAAAACTTGTGTTTTCGCTTTAGGTTTTCAGTCAAAACCGATAATTTCGCGTAAACCGTGTTTTGGGTTTGGTGTGAAAAGGCTATAAAAATGCAATTGTTTAATCTCGTACGTGCATAAAAATTGCAGGATCAAATTGAGCGCTGTAATAGCATTGAATTCGTAAATTTTTCGAAATGGTTGGTGAATTTCATAAGGGATGTTTGAAAAGGTGAAAAAATCTCCCGAATCCACGAACCTTTTTCTTAAGAGAATTATTATTATTTTATTTATTTATTTAAATTAAATGCTGACACATTAAAACTTAAATTATCTTTAAAATGTATTAAATGTGTATAAATTTGTCAAAATGTGTCAAAATGTGTTCAGCTAATTATTAACCATTATTGTTAATGTAATACGCCTTCAGAACCTTCCTGAATCATCCAGTAATTACAAAAGTAGTTATGTTGGTTGATTGATTTCTATAACTTTAGAAAGCAAGACGAGAGATTTATATGAAAGGAGATGGTCAAATGACATATTGAATAATAAGTTTGACTAATTAGAAACTCGGTAATATTGCCTTAGACTAAATACATAATGCGTGGTATTATTAAATGTGACATTAAGCTTTCTCTTGCCAGTAGTTTCACATTTACGAAATATTTCACAGCCGTAAGTGAGAATGGGTATGATGAGCATTTTTGCTAGAACCATTCGAGTCTTTTGGGGTGTAAAGTTTTGCGACATCCATAGCTTTACCAATTATCATAATAATATGGTCATTCCATAAGAGTGTTCAGTTAAATAATATACCTTTGCTCTTTCGACGTAATGAATTTTGGAACCATTTAAGTTTATATCTGGGAAGTAGGATATATCCAACGAATTCGTGTTTATGACAAAATATTTCGTTTTTGATGGGTTTATGAAGAGTCCGTTCTTTTCGGACCATTTGGATGTGCTCTCTAAATCACTATTGATTGTATATGCTCCATCTTCGATCATACCTAGAGGGCAGCTTTTATAAAGCTTGACATCATCAGCATGCATATGAATAGAAGAAACGACTGAGAAGGGAAGATCATTCACATACAATGAGAAAAGAATGGGTCCCAAGATTGAGTACTGAGGGACTCCTCTTTTATTCCAAAGATATTCTGATAAATGAAATCCTACTGAAACTAATTGCTTGAGAAGATCTAAATAAGAAGAATTGGAAAAATCAAATTGACTCGTTAGCTTGTTACACAAATTAATGTGATCAACTGTGTCAAATGCTTCGAAAAATCTTTTTAAAAGTCTTATAAATTCTTATCAAATTTCCCAACCATTTTAAACAATGAAGGAGGTGAATGCTAAGTCCCTATTCCCCAACAATTTTGGAAGTCGAATGATTTTTTAACACTAAGGGACCTCGAAAAGTCTACTTTTCTGTCAGACTGTCACACTGTTGGCATTCACCGAGTCACGAGTTACGTCCTGTTACAACAATACATATTTCCGGCTTTTTATCATTAAATATAAACAATTTGAACAAAAAATTTCCTCCCAAATTAACGAACTTAATTTTCAATTTTACCCTGCCGAGGGCGCTTGATGTTTACTCATAAAAAAAAAATTGAGAAGTAAACTTAGAAAATTTCAGTTAGGCAAATTGCACATGGTCCAAAAAGTCTCGGTACAAATACTTATTTATCATATATTTGCAATTAAAATGTTTTTTTTTCCGTGGGTAGGTGTAAAACCTTCAAGAGGCTCTATGAGGACCGAAAAACGCTTGCTCATAGGAGTGTGAGATTCTTACTGCACTAAAAACACCTCCTCCTCCCGATTGCAACTGAGTTGAAACTTATATAGCACTTTATTTTTAACGAATTTAATTAACGTGTTGCAGGTAAGTATCCGGTGATCTTTCCATTTTATACCGCGATTTTAAAGCGGATTCTCGTTTATTGCACCAGATCGGAAGACTTAGTCCTACTGAGGCGGCATACTTAATTCTTCTCATCGATAATTTCGATTGTAGTACTATTACAATGTTGTAATAGCCGTTTTCTATGATTTCGGGCAATATTTTTTATTTCATCCCGAACCGTGGGTATACCGAGATCTCTGTGGAGATCTTCGTTTCTAATGTACCAAGGTGCACTTACAAACGATCTTAGGAGTTTATTTTCAAATGTTTGTAAGGTACTAAAATTAGAATGTCGCGTACAACCCCAGAGTTGTATACCGTAAGTCCAAGACAGGCTTAAGCACCTGCTTTTACAAAATTAGCTTGTTTTCGATACTGAGCTTAGAGTGTTTCCCGAACAACCAGTACATACATATATCTGAGTTTATTACTCCTCGCATTTCTTTTTAATTTATTCTGGGATCGAGTTATATTGACGACGAGAGTAAATGCAAAATCTTTAGCTCAGACCATCGTTGCATGGTGTGGAAAAAGCCAAGGAGTGAAATGAATATAAAAAACTTAACTTCACTGTGAAGCACGGCGGCGGTCATATTGTGGTGTGCGTGTGTGGCTTCTTCCGGCGTTGGTGACCTTGTATTCATTGATGGTAGGTGATTTTTTAAGAGCTTGGTTTTTGAAAATTCAAAAAAACACAGAAACTTGTAAAAAGTGAATGAAATTTTTATTTGGATCGATAAATCAATTTCTGCCATTTACTTTTTAAAAATAATTTCACTTAAATGTTGCCCGAGGCTACGCTTCAGGTGGTCAATTCTGAAGGTCCAATTTTGGCAAACTTTTTCACACATTTCGGCCGGAATCTCACCAATGACGCGTTCAATGTTGGCTTCCAAGGCAGCAATCGTGTTTGGCTTGTCCCCAAAGACAATAGACTTAACATAGCCCCACAAAAAATAATTTAACGGGGTCAAATCACATGATCACGATTCACTGGTGCGAAATTTGGTCACATTGAGCTGAATAGCCTGCTCGGTGGGTCGATTATGACGACCATAAAACGGACGTAGCTTGCGAAACACATTTTTCACAGAGCACGAATTTTGATAATAAATTTCAATAATTTGCAAACGTTGTTCAGGCGTAAGTCTATTCATGATGAAATGGCAAACAATACTGAATCGAAATGTCAAATGTTCGTGGAATTTGTCATGTGTGATCTGTCAAAAATATAAACGTCAAAAACCAAGTAGCAAAAAAATCACCCGTTATAAGTATAATAGACAAACATGCGTATACTTCAATATTCTGTGGAAAAATCTTCATTCAAGTACCAGAAAACTGGGTCTCGGCGGGAACACTTTTATGTTTCAACAAGATAATGACCCGAAGCACACTTCGCTACCTGTAAGACAATGGTTGCTTTAAAATGCCCGCTCGCAAATAAAACACCCTTCACAGTCCCCAGACATCAATCCAATTGAGATCTGTGGAACCACTTGGAAAAAAAAGTTCGTCATCATCCAATTTCTAATAAAACTGAGCTAGAGTGCATCTTGCTTGAAGAATGGAATAAAATCAAGTCAAGTCAACTTCTAAATAAGTTCGTTACATGAAAAACCGCCTTCAAGAGGTTCTAAGAATCAAGGGAGGTCCAAGCTACTAAATATTGTATTTTTTTAAATTTTGCTTAAGTGCTTAGAAAAAACACTGCATTGCACGCAGACTTTTTTGTTATGTTTTTTCTTTAAGTTATCTGAATTGTTGCTTTTTTCCTTTTTGTTGATATTTTGACAAATAAATTTTAATTGCAATTGAAATCAGTGAACAGCAGTTCGGTGTTGTAGGCATAGTTTAGTTTTTAAATGTATTAAGATTTGATCCAAAATATTAATGTAAATATAGGACAGATAAAACTAAAAGTGTAAAGTTTTTTCCTAAGTAAGAAATTGCATCAATTCGCAATTAAATTAAGCACGTTTCGGCCGTTGTTTTGGTTCCATAAAATTTGTTCTTAACTATTTTGTGAAATTGTTTACGAATAAATGCAAAAACAAAAACAATACAAACGCATTTACATACGTAGGTATTGTTTTTGTTCCTTATTTTGTGGACTGTAATTATGATTTTAATTGACTTTTTTTTGCGACCTTTAGTCCAAATTAATATGCGTTTCGCCCAGGTACTACAGATGGACTCATCAGTTAGATGCTGTAGTACCTTTCTAAGACGCAATATATTAGTCGATGGCTACCGACGGCTATTATTTTCTAGGTGTCTGAATTCGATCGAATTCCCCTAGAAGAATTTAATTCACAGTGATTTAAAGCTGTAAATTTTATTTGTGTCGGTAGCCATCGACAAATATATTGCGTCTTAGAAAGGTACTACAGCATCTAACTGATGAGCCCATCTGTAGTACCTGGGCGTAACGCATATTAATTTGGACTAAAGGTCGCAAAAAAAAATGAAATTGCTTACCACAATACAAATGTTTGAAAAATTGTACAAAATGTAGGTACGTGTGGCCAGCTATTTCTCATGAAGCAGCAGTGACAATGATGACCACGGTGAAGAAAAAGGATTTAGTTGTGCAGAGGCGATGGATTCGATCGAAAAAATCTAATGGATTTGCCTGATTAATAATTATTATGCCGACAAAATGTGTATACCGACTTAATAAAAATAAATTAAAGCCGCAGGTGGAGGAGGTTTAAGAAAAATGTTTGAGTTATGTGGTGGTAGTAGTATCAACTTCTATTTAAGCTTAAATTTGGCGTCAAGCTAAACGTAAGAACAAGCACTAGTATTTATTTTAAAGCGTTTAACAATAATTGCCTACTTTCTGCTATTTTTTTTTCATTTCTTGTGTGTTCACTTTGCTTGTTGCCTTCTGTCGACACATCCTCAAAAATTTTTGTCTAGGTTTTTATTTGCTTCCATGACCTCAACATGTTTTTCATTTGTCATTTCGCCGGTAACGCCTGATGCGCGAGTAAAAAAGGAATTAATTAAAACAGAAATTCTTGAGAAAGATAATAATGAACTTCGTCAAAAACTTGATGAAGTAGTAAAACTTTATCAGGAGTTAAAGAAAGAAGTTGATCTTCTTCGTAAGGAAAATGAGGTGCTGAAGAATAAACACCACAATGACTCGAATGCTGGTTCATCACAAGCGAAAAGTGTCATTTATGAGACTGATGAAGAAGAGCTAGCCCGCGAAACAGATAAGTCCTCACACAAATAAGTCAAACAAAAGGCCGAGTAAAAACGCAAGGTTGGATCCTGACCTGATGGCGCCTGTTTTCCTGAAAAATTGCATCACCAAAAGATGCCAATATTAAAGAAAAACCTATTAAAATTAGGCCTCCGCCACCAATTAATGTTGTCGGTATTGCAGAGTATAACCGGCTGCAAACTATCTTAAAGGCGTTAACACCATCAGACTTTAAAGTTATTTCACTTAATAACAACAAATGGAAAGTTTGCGTGAAAGATGCTGAAAGTTATCGTCTCCTGTCGCGAAAACTAAACGAAGAAAATGAGGAATAGTACACTTATGAGAATAAGTCGGAAAGATCTTTACGTGTTGTAGCGAGAGGTTTGCACCCATCATGTCCAAAAGACGATATTATTAACGATCTAAAGAGGAACTACAAAATCTTAGATGCTGTGAACATCGTCAAAAGAGAAACACAAATAAAGATAGCGAAACAAATGTGGTACAAAAACAATCCTCAATATTGTTGTTAAGATCGAACCTTTAAGAAAGAGTTCAAGACTGATTCCGAAGTGTAAACGCTGTCAAGAATTCAATCACACGCAAACTTTTTGCGAAAAAGAACCTAGGTGTGTAAAGTGCGCCGGAAATCATCTTACTAAAGACTGCACCTCAGATAGCAAAAGTGCAGCAAAGTGCATAAATTGTAATAAAAGTCATCCGGCCAACTATAGAGGCTGTGAAGTAGCAAAAGAATTACAAAAACGGCGATCAAAATGTACGCAGTCACAAAGAAAACCACCAAGCCAAGTAGAAAAGCATAAGAACTTGACCCCTAAGAGGTTAAATGCCCAAATACCCAAAGCAAAAGATCAATCAACACAACCACAGCAAACACCAAAGAAAGGTAGTGTAAACACATATGCCCAAATAACGACTAAGAACATACCTTTACAAAATACTGCTGGTGATCCACTCACGGACGTCTTAAACATAATCATTTCGAAAATTGAGGAGCAATGTGGTACAAATAAACTTATATTTGATAGGCTAACTAAACTCGAAAACAGTTTTCGGCCAAAACGCCCTACAAAAAGAAAAACATGATGGAAAAGCTCAAAATAATTACTTGGAATGCCAACGGATTATGGCAAAAACTTGGAGAACTAGAAATGTTTATGCATGAGAAAGATTTGATATTTGTTTGATATCTGAAACGCATGTCAAGAAACAATCAAATAGTAATATCAATGGATATTTAGAATACCACGCAACTCATCCGTCGAACAAAGTAAGAGGTGGGGCATCTTTATTTATAAAAGAATGCATCAAGCACACGATAGGCCCAAAAATAGAGGCTGAATCAATGCAATTAATCGGTGTACAGGTTAGAACTCAGAATGTTGTACTGAATGTATCATCCATATACTGTCCTCCACGATGTAAAATTGAAAAGAATGAATTTCTGAACGTGCTAAAGTTACTTAAACAAAATTGTATTCTTGGTGGTGACTTTAATGCGAAGCACAGCTTATGGGGATCTAGAGTTATTTCTCAAAAGGGTCGAATGCTCTACGAAGCGGTAATGGAAAATAATTGCGATTTTCATTCGACTGGCAATCCTACTTACTGGCCGACTGATCCATCGAAAATACCTGACCTTATTGATTTTTTAGTGGTCAAAGGAATACCCTCAAATAAAATTAGCATAACAGAAAGCTTTGATCTATTCTCAGATCATTCTGCTGTTATTATCACTATGAGCGAAAATCTTGTTAAAAATGAAAAACCACCCAACGCTAACCAATTGAAAAACCAACTGGGAAGGTTTTAAGAAAGATATAGAGGATAACGTCGAATGAGGGGTTTCACTACAAACGCCTCTCGAACTTTTAGACTCAGTAGATAACTTCGTCAATATCGTACAACAAGCCGCATGGAAAAATACCCCGTACCAAAGGAAAGCTGTTAAAGTAACGAAGAAACCAAAGCTCCCAGCGCCTCCGATTAAGAATGATCAAAATGAATGGACAAAAAGCGCAAAGAGAAAGCACACGTTTTACCTGGAGAACACGTTTAAACCTTTTGATGGGTAAGTACTCAACGAAAATTTAAATATAAGTTCTAACTCAAGCGAAAATTACATAACAAGAAATGTTACCCTTGCCGAATTAAGTAGAGAAATAAGAAAGCTTAAGTTTAAGAAAGCTCCGGGATATGACCTAATTACGGCCGAAATTCTCAAAATGCTTCCTCGCAAAGGCATAATTAATCTCCTTTATATAATAAATGAAACTCTAAGGCTAAAGTACGTTCCGAGCCAATGGAAATTTGCGGAAGTTATAATGGTTCTCAAACCAGGAAAACCATCACATGATTAGAAATCTTATAGACCTATTTCGCCCGTAATATCTAAGGTCTTTGAAAGAATATTACTTCTGCGCCTGCAGCCAATAATAGAAGAAAAGCGCCTAATACCTGAACATCAGTTCGGATTTAGAAGCAAGCATTCAACAATTGACCAAGTGCATAGGATCACTGACATCATTTAAAAAACTCTTGAAGAAAAGAAAATTTGTTCGGCGGTCTTCCTAGACGTGTCGCAAGCTTTTGATAAGGTGTGGCACGAAGGCCTACATTTTAAATTAAGACAAATTCTGCCTGAAGCACTTTATACGCTTCTAAAAGCATATCTAGGAAATGGACTTTTTAGAGTAAGACATGGAAACGATTACTGTGGGGTACAACAGGGAAGTGTTTTAGGTCCACTATTGTACATATTATTTACACGTGATATACCTGAAACAGAAGACACTATCCTAGCCACGTTTGCTGACGACACTGCAATTCTAGCAGTGGGGCAAACGATAAATAATTCTACGACAAAATTACAAAAAGCTCTGAATAATGTCAATGATTGGACAAAAACATGGCGGATATCGCTCAACGAAGTAAAATCAGTCCATGTAGATTTTACGTATAAGAAAATTAATAGATTACCGGTATTTGTTAATACGGTTCAAATTCCGTTTGCTAACGAAGTAAAATATCTCGGAATGACTCTAGACGCGAAATTAAAATGGAAACCGCATGTTAAAAAGAAATGCGAAGAGTTAAATAATAAACTCAGAGATATGTACTGGTTGCTCGGGAAACACTCTAAGCTCAGTATCGAAAACAAGCTAATTTTGTACAAGCAGGTGCTTAAGCCTGTCTGGACTTACGGTATACAACTCTGGGGTTGTACGCGAGATTCTAATATAAATACCTTACAAACATTTGAAAATAAACTCCTAAGATCATTTGTAAGCGCACCTTGGTACATTAGAAACGAAGATCTCCACAGAGATCTCGGGATTCCCACGGTTCGCGATGAAATAAAAAATGTTGCTCGAAACCATAGAAAATGGCTATTACAACACTACAATAGTACTATAATCGAAATTATCGATGAGAAGAATTTAGTACGCCGCCTGCGAACGTTAAAAATAAATTGCTAGATAAATTTCAACTTAGTTGCAATCGGAAAGAGGAGGTATTTTTAGTGCTTTAAGAATCACACTCCTATGAGCACGCGTTTTTCGGTCCTCATAGAGCCTTTTGAAGGTTTTACACCTACCCACGGGAAAAAAAATTGTTACTTTTGCACTAAAAAACTTTTTTGTTACCTATAATTAACAAAACAAAACAAAAATTAATTGTGCCACTATTTTTGGATCTGTCGTTTGCAATTTAGTGAACGACTAAATTTGGCACATGAACATAAACGCGAGTTGGCGTTCAGCGCCATACGAAATGGCGAATTCTTGTGTCGTGAAATGTTATTGGTTCTTGGCTTAAAACAAATATCTGCTTTTTTGTATTTTTCTTTGTTTATCGTTTACGAATTAATTTTTTACATTTTCCATACCTTACCGCAGATAAGAAAAAAAATTGTAACTGTACAGAGACTTTTTTGACTATGCGTATAATTTTCGAAATTTGTCAATAGTATTCTACTTAAAACAGTTTATATTTAGCTTTCGTAAACTTAGAACTTGGCATACTTCTAGACATTGACATACTAGATATGGACTGCTAGGAACCAACTTCACGATGGTTCCTTTTGAAAAAAGCATCACCAGCGATCATTTCAGTCACAAATAAGCCATACTAAGATCGGAAACCTTCGTACGTTTAACCTCCCAAAACCCATTTGTTTACATTGTTGTATTTGTACATTTGGCACTCTATTCATGAATAGATGTGAAAGCGAAAAATAAAACAAAAACAAAATACTAGGGCTGTATTATCTATTTATCTATATGAAGAGGAACAGAAAACATTGTTGTGTGCGTTCTTATCTATTGGAAGAGGACCGGAAAAGTTATTTGTGTGCGTGTTTCAGCTTGTAGACAAATGTCAAAAGACAGTAGACGTTTCGGGTCCTCATGTTATTAGTTTATGATTTCAGTCCTTGAGGTATTGACGAATATTATCAAGTCAAACCAGTGCTTAAGGGATTTTTTTAAAGGAAATCCCTACGCGAATCCAAAAATTTCTTTTTCTCTATTTTCTACAGAAAACAATAAACAACTATATTAAGGGTATTTATGCAACGAGATAATTTTCCGTTTTGCAAAAAAAATATATTTCCCATGGACGTTACATGAACGCCCCCCTAAAAATACTTGCGAAAATGTAGGAAACAATCAGCTATTCATTGAAATAACTTTATGAGGCTTATTTCTACTCTTTCTACATCAAATTCGTGAGATAATTTTATCTGATTTGTAGAATATTTCTCTCATACAAATGTTGACAATCCATTTATGCGGAGATAAAATTATCTGGTTTCTGAGGTTTATCCTCATTTTCCGACGTTGCATGAATACTCTTATTATTGATCTTTGCGGATGAACGAAATACGATTAAAGTTAGATCAAATATCATTTTAGTTTTTTTTTTACTTTTCGAGGAAACGGATAAAATTTAACACACACTGCGTAATATAAGTTGAAATTACATTACGAATAAGATAGATAGAAAATTTGATGTATTTTCTTTTTTAAAGCATACTTTTATAATTATTAAGATTCTTAAATAATATATAACTATGAATTTAAAAGCCATCTGCCATAGCTTGGTTATTTTTTGTACAATATGAAATAAATTATAAAAACGAAACGAATAAATTTTATAGAATTTAAAGCAAAATACTGCGTAATATAATTTTAAATTAAAAAAACTTGCATTTGAATATTTCTCATGTGACCAACAACAACGTATTTTACAGGGTCGAAATGTATTCCATTTGTTTCGAATGTAATTCTAAAAGCATTCTTTTAGATATAAGCTGAAAGAAAAAGGAATTTTTCTTATTGTCCCCCAGCACTACATCAATTGTTAACTTTCTAACAAACACTAGTTGGCAGCAAGATATACAGAATAGAAAGGTAATATATTCCCGCGCAATATCTTGTGTATCTTCTGCGCATGTACGTCATCAGAATTACTGTCGACTGACAGCTGCGCTTTTCTTCCTTTATTTTCGCTTGTGAGTTAAACCGCGTATGTTGTGTTTTGAAAAATTATTTGGTTAAATAAATAAATATGGCATTTTGTTCTGTTTTTGGTTGTTATACAAACAATAATAAAAAAAGAAAACAATACACAAATAAAGTTAATAATGTGCCTGTGAAGTTATTTCGTTTTCCAAAAGATTTAATGGTGGCAAAAGCTTGGAAAAGAAAATGAGGCAGAAAAGACAATATACATTTGAAAACGGCTTACATTTACTCAAATCATTTCACTCGCGATCAATATATTCGTAATTTACAACACGAACTTCTGAAATATTCGCCAAAAAATTGTAAAAAACTTAAAGCCGACGCCATTCCAACAGAAAATCTTCCAATCACCAGTTCTTCAAATAAAGAGAAAATAGAACAAAACAGCAAACGTATGGATCGCTTGGAAAAACGACTGCGACGTTTGGACATAGATGCTCTGCTGAAAAGCGCTCCTGTTGAAGAAGTCCAACTCTGTGCTATTTCCCCTGAAGAAGAGCACCTCGAACCCAGCATGTAAGCATAAAATCAAGAGCATAAAATTTGTTTATATTAGATAAATTCCATTTCCAAATCATTAGGCCTGAAGTTGCTGCTGCTTTTGACTCAAGGAATATAATGAATACTATTGCAGAACTTCAACAAAAAATAATCACGCTTGAGGACGAAAAAATTTCCCAAAATTCAAAAATTACGGCCCTTATGCAGGAAAACTATAATCTTAAACAAGAATGCATGGCAACAAACTCCATTTTCACTCCCACACAGAAAAAAAACTTGGAAAAAAGAATATACGGATTAAGTGGAGTATAGACGAAATATCCAAATGTATAGCAATCCATGCCAGTGGCCCTAGAGCTTACCGATTTTTAGTACAAAAAGGCTATCCCTTCCCTGCTGTCATCACGTTGAAAAAATGGGCATCCAAAATTGATATCAATCCTGGGTTTTTAAACACGGTTTTCAATTTAATGAAGAATGCTAATCTCTCGCAGCGTGATAAAGTTTGCATGCTCATGGCAGATGAGATGAAGATTCGATCCTGTTACGAGTACGAAAAAAAAACGGATACTTTGTTTTCGCCGGTTAACTATGTGCAAGTTATAATGGCACGAGGGATTTTTAGCTATTGGAAGCAGCCACTTTACTACAACTATGACAAAAAACTAACAAAGTCTTTAATGGACGCTACAATTGCAAATTTATATTCCATTGGATATCAAGTTGTTGCAATAACAATGGATATGGGTGGTGGTAACAGGGGTTTGATGAGAGAGTATGGAGTTAATGAAAACAAGCCGTATATTCAATACCCAACAGAACAAAACGAAAAGGTATTTATATTTGCTGACGTTCCCCATATGGTTAAATTGCTTCGGAATTATTTCCTTGATGAGGGAATCTTCATTGATAACAAGCACTTGACACACGCTCCGTTGATTGAGATTCTTAAAAATGACAAGAGCGATTTGAAAATTGCACCTAAGCTTTCATCAGAACATTTAACTGTTAAACGCAGCAAGAGGCTAAAGGTAACCTATTTAGTTATTTATTTTTTTTATAATTAAAATTTTTTTAAAATGTAAAATACGCAACTCAACTCTTTTCGCATACAAATTCGTGCGCTTTAAATCGAATGGGAATGTTAGGTATTCTAAAAGCTCCTAATTGGCAAGAACTATCGGAGCTAATCAATACTCTAAGTTCATGGTACTTTCTTACATGTAATTTTAATATAAATATGTTATTTTTTAATGCAGATTGATGCGTGGTTTGACATTTTTAATTCAAAAGCTCCAAGAGCAGATTCAAGACCAAAAAAAGCGGCTTATGGACTTGAAATTGATTTGCAAAAAGAAATCCTATCTAAAATGGAAAGCATTGTGCTAAGGATGCGATTCGGAAAAAAAGCTGGGTTGTTCCCTTTCCAGCAAGGAATTTTAATGAGCATAAGGTCTTTAATTATGCTATTTGATTACCTGAAGGAATCGCAAGATGTTTCTTATATCCTTACTTACCGGCTTAACCAGGATCTCTTGGAAATGTTTTTTGGAGTGATACGTGCCAAAAGTAGACTTTACGACTACCCAAGTTCACTTGAATTCAAATACCGTTTACGTTCCTATTTACTAGGTCGAAATAATGGAGAAGAAGTTCAAATGGATGTTGACCTTAACAATGATTCGGTGAACGTGGATCAGGACCAGGAGAGCACTCTGCTTACGTCAGAACTTTTATCAATTTTGTCTGATTCTGAGATAGTAAATGAAGACAACAATAGCCTTACTGTTTCAAACAATGAAGACGAAATTTCAGATGTAAAGTACGATGCTTTGGAGTACCTTGCTGGATACCTTTTTAAACGTTTTAAATCGAAAATTCCAAATATAGAATTTCGTGCTGATAAAGAAGATAACAGAGGTTTGACATGACAAATATAATCAATGAAGGGTGTCTTCAGAAGCCAAACGAATCCTTTATTATGCAACTGAAGAAATTAGATTCTATTTTCAACAAATTTAACAATACACAAGAAGAATACGATCTCGAACCATCTAACTATTACATAAAAAAATTATTTTCTTTAGCAGCCGACTGCTCTTTGGATTTTGAAATTATAAAAACTTTTTTTCGCTGTAAGATGTATTTTAGAATCAGAGTTCAAAATAAAAATATAATAAACAATGTTTGGAAGAAAAAAGATCAACTTAAAAGAAAATTAAATAAAATCTGTTCTTAAAGTTACATATAATATAGTAAATTGTACTTTTTTAAATGAGCGTACGATGAAATGAATAGGTAAGTTGAAGGTGTTGCATTTAATCGTTGTGATGAGTTCTTATTGCAATCTACATCTTTTGACATTAACTTTTATGTATATTAAAATGAATTTGGGAATATATAAATCTTTAATGAAGAATGAGTTAATTTTGGTGTAGAATTGCAACGAATTAAGGAAGTACTTTTATATTGAAGTTTGCACTCACTTCAACAAATGGAATTCGAGTGACGTCACACGAAAGAGTGAGATAGGATAACGACATGCGCAGTATACTACCTTGTTTTCTGTATATCTTGAGTTGGCAGGGCTTCTTATATTATGTGCCAGTAGATAGCTCTGGTTTCTTTGCCTGAAATTTGTAGAAAGGTAATATCGACAACAGATGGTGCTCAAATTTTTTTTTCTTTTCGCAGCTTGGCTTGAAATAGTCGCTGAAAGCAGGGAACCATATTTTTTGCAATTATTGTATGGACATGAGTCACAACTAGCCGTCCATCACCGAGATTCAGCTAATTCGAAACCGCAGTGAGTGAGTGATATGAGTAACTTTTGATTAAAAATCGATTACTCAGATTACTCGCCTAAGATTTCAGCAGTGATTTGGTGCATTTGTTGGTGTACTTACGTTTTTGGTTAAGTATTTGTTCTTCCTCAAAGAAATTGTTTCACACCTAAATTAAATTCAAATTAATAATGATAAACATTCACACGGGGAAAAATAATGACTGTTTCATTGATAATGGCAATCTGCCATTAAAGAATGAGGAAATTCGTTCTTCCTCGTGGTGTGCCATAATTTTCAAAATGGTATATCATTATGCATTTACATGACTCCATTTTAATGGCAATATTTAATGCCAGTTTTCCCTGCCATTTATTTAATGACGAAAATATTAATAAATTTTAAAACCATTTACACGATTTTGTCATTAATGTCAATAGAATGGAAGATATAATGACAATTTGTCACTCGTGTAAATCAGGCATAAGTTTTTGTTGCGATAATTGCTTCTTTTTTTTCCAAATTTGTTTGTACTTACTTCATTTTCGATGTCGTTGGCTATAAATGGCATGCTGTATAGTGTCAACAAGGTCGTTATTGCACACAATGCCACGTTAATAGAAAGCGAAATTTTCACCAAAACGTTAATATTCCATTCCAGCAGTATTTCTTCAATCAAAATCGGAAGTGTTGTCATGAAGAGAAAAATATGAACTGTTAACAAGGCCAGATGAGCCCCATAAACTTGATTGGTATCAGTTTTGCATATATTTATTAGATATGCTCTCTTTCTTAGAATTTCCAACACAGAACTGCGCTTATTATCTATTTCCGTATGACAACTGTCTATCATGTACAAAGGACTTAATTCCTCATTTAGAATTCCAAACATTCGACTAAATGAAACCACGATGCAGGTAAACAGGCATTGATATTAAATTATATACACACTGGGGAAAAATTGAGTAATAAGAACTGCCACTATTAAATATCGGTCTAGCGTCCTCGTTATCAGCAAGGACCACATGTTAAGGGCAGTCAATAAAATTAACACCAACGATAGACGATAATATTTGCGAAGACTTTCATTATCGAAACCTTTATATGAATTTATAAATTCGGAGATTGCTTGCACAATTTTAAATCTTTTTTTGCGGTTAACACAAATCGAAGTCATCATCAGAACTCTGGATAACGAACCAATAATCCACTGAATCCTTATAGTTTTATCGCCTGTTTCGTCTTTTCCAAAATGTCTTTCAATGTTAATCTATAGAACACAATAGCTGTGAGAATTTGCGATGATAAAATTAAGAGTAACGCTGTTTTATCGCGAATGTTGTCTGCTCTTGTGACACATAACTGCATTGACTTTTGGTCAAATGTTGTGGAAAGGACACACATTATTTTAGTCAACTTAAGGTATTTATCAAAGTCCTGCTTAAAAGACATGTTGTATTAAACTAAAGTTCATTTTATAGGTATCTACATTTTTTATGTCAAGTTTTGTGCGACAAAATTTTAATTAAATAAATGAATTTTAGATGGATGGGTGCGATTGCAGATAGAAGGGAGTTAAGAACTTCAAAACAAAACTTACAGAAATTAATGTCATACATAGTTGATGGTGTTGTGGTAGAGGACGGTAAAAGCCCTGAACTAAGTCAATGATATGGTTTTAGACTAAAAAAAATTAGATATGCTCTCTAAACACTCTCTAAAAACTAGGAATCGTTAAGGTGGGACAAAAATAAGTGTGATTTTCATTTTCAAAAAAAGCAAAGGAAATGAATTTCCACCTTCACATGAGAACGGATAAATCGATGTGGATGATTTTTTTGTTTGTATTATTAGTCGTGTTTTCGTGACTAGCAAGTACAGCAAAGTAAAAATTTTACAAGCAAAACAACAATAAGAACATTCCTTTTCATCCAAAGTATAATTGAGTTCCGATAATTAGTAAGTCTATTCAATCATAGACGGCATTGGAGTGATTTTTTTTAGTAATGTATGTTTGTATTTTTTTTTCTTCTTGTTTAGCACATATTTGAAAAATTAAAATAAATTAAATCAAGTTGGTGTGTGGATCGTTTTCGTTTAAATGTTTTACTTTGCTGCACTTGATTGTCACGAGTACATGAGGCGGACACTACCTACGAGTATAAACACACCATCAATGAAAAGATGAATGCGAACCATACACCCAACATGAACAGACACAATCAACCAAGTAGGAGAGTACCAACCTATATATCACAAATATATGTTGGTGCTCCTCGAATTGTGAAAAAAGTTTTGGTCGAATGTGTCTGGCTATATGGCGGACATTCTCGATTCGGCTGCGCAAACAACTAGTCACCTCACATAAGCTCGCTATTAATTATATTAATTAATTTATGTCTACCTCCTTCTGAGGCGCCATTAACTTTTAACAATTGTTCGGATATCAGTTTATTATAATAAAAACAATATTGTTTGTTCGACATACTTGTAAAAGCACGCAAAATTTGTAAATTTCCTTGCAAAATTCGACTTATCGAATTATCAAGGCATTCGATTAAAGCTGCCCTCTTGGGCAAATCGAAGACTGTGCATACTCAATTAACAATTAAACTCGCGTTGGTCAACAATAAATGGTCTGTTTCTCAATCCCTTGAAATCCAAATGCATTATCATTACCCGAAAAGAGCTATGCCTGGAATACTTTCCTAAGATATACCTTACTGGTTTATTGCTCGCCTACGTTCCTGCAGCTAATAATCTTAGCATGCTATTCAATAGTAGATTGTCTTGGGATGCATATATTAACGCCGCAGCTGGTAAAGTGTGTGGCGTTCTACGAATGCTATGGTCTTCGCAGTATTATACACCCCTTCGGACGCGTTTATTATTGGCAAAGGCATTGGTGGTACCAATACTGATATATGGTTGTAATTTTTTTTGTAATTTTGTTGCAGTAAGCAGACGAAGGCTTAATGTAGCTTTCAACAATACCGCACGCTATGTATTCGGCTTGCGTAGATTTGACTGCGTTTCTAGTTTCTCAATTCAAATATATAAAATATCTTTCCATTAACTCATGCGCTATCAAACCCTTATTCTGCTGTATAAAATAATTCAATCACAACAACCAAGTAGTGTTTTCAATAGAATACAGTGCGGTTCCTCAAACAGATCCCAACAACTTATTTCACAGGGTTATTCCAGTCTAGTATCAGAGAGACAATTCTTCATCAACGTCATCCGGCTGTGGAACTCCCTGCCTATGCACATGAGGATAGTTAGAGATGAAACCAGGTTCCGCAGAGAGCTTAAAACTTACCTTCAAAACTAAAATTTCGGATATATGAATACGAGATGTAATGTATTGGTTTGTTATTTTTTTCGTTGTTTTCTAATTTTTATTATTAAAATTTGTTTACTTAAAATCGAAATTTTGAATGAGTCTTGTAATTAGAAAAATTAGATCTGTTATCATTTATTCTAATTTTACTATACAAATAATTAATAGTAGTTTTTCTTCATTATCACAGATAAATTTTAAGCCTTATACTAACTTATAAGAAATATTATTCTTAATGTGTAGGCAAACATTGAAAACAATAAACTGAAACTGAAACTAATAAAAATTCGAGTTATCCAATAAAAAGTACATGTAAATTTCAGTCTTGGCACTATTGCTAGTCAATTTTATTCGAATTATAAAATAATCAAGTTATCGAAGTTCGACTTATCGAAGTTCGACTGTATTTCACAAAATTTGCGCTTGTGTTAATGTTTTGTATTAATTTAAAAATGTCTAAAAAAAACAAAAAAAGGATAGCTAAATGAAAAATGTACATTCCAGCCATAAACTAATAATGTAAAGACCGGAAACCTCTGCTTTCATTTGACATTTGCCTACAAGCTGAAACACGCACACAATCAAATTTTCTGTTCCTCTTCCAATAGACACATTGATAAAAACGCACACAAGAATCTTTTCTGTTCCTCTTTCTATAGACCCATAGACAACACAGCCCAAGTAATTTGTTTTTGTTTTGCTTTTCGATTTCCCATCTATTCATGGATAGAGTGTCAAAGCTACAAATACAACAATGTAAACAAATGGGTTTTGGGGGGTGAAACGTACGAAGGTTTCCAATCTTTATTATGGCTTATTTGTGATTCCAGCACGTTTATATATTAAGAGAAAAGAAAGAGAAAACAAAAGAGAAAAAGAGAGACCAAGTCTTTGGGAGTTATTTCACAAAATAAAATAAATTAGTCTTTTTTAAGATGGTAGCATTTCCATCGCGGTACTACTCTTAAGACTTATTTTTTTAATAGAATATGTTTTTCTAAACATAACTAAAAACTAAAAATTTACCCACTCGCAAACATTAATTTATTATATTTTTTTTTTTTAATAAACGTACTACACCCCAATGTTTTCGATCATTTTATCAAAATCTAACAATCGTACGATAAAAAGTACCTTAACCTTTTTCATTTCAAGATTTTCGAAAAATAGTTTTTTTTGCATATTTGAAAAAAAAATATTTTTTTTTTTTTGGAAAACTCAATATTTCGTAAACGGGTGGACAATTTTATCTGAAATTTTGTTTCTGAATTTATATTATTAAACATTAGAATATTCATAAGAATTTTTTTTTAGAAAAAATTTAAGAATTTTTATAAAGGGTTATCCATTTTGAGATTTCAAAAGTATATTGCTGGAATTCGACACCTGTCAAACTAAGTTGTTAAACCAATTTTTTTTTCAGTTGAAAGTCTGACATTTACGAAAATGGATCGCTTAACTATCGCTCAACGCATAAAAATTGTTAAAACTTACTACAAAAATGGTGATTCTGCCACAGCCACATATCGTTCTTTAAGAGGAGATTATGGTTTACATAACCGTCCAACTACGCACGAAATTGGCAAAATTGTGAAGAAATTTGAAGAGACTGGATTGGTTACAGATATTGTAAGGCCTGTGCATCATCGTTTCGCTCGTACCACTGGAAATATCGCTGCTGTAAGTGAAAGTATTGCCGAAGACCCGAATGCGTCGTTCTCAGGAATTAGGACTGTCTTATGCCACATTATGGCGAATTTTGCATTTGGATTTACACCTACACCCATATAAAGTCCAGCTCACACAACATCTGAAGCCAGCTGACCATTCACAACGTCGTAGATACTTCGAATGCGTACTTGAACAACAGGCGGTGGACGGCGATTTTTCGAACAAAATTTTCTTCAGCGACGAAGCACATTTCTCACTTGGTGGGTATGTTAATAAACAAAATTGTCGTATTTGGGGTTCTGAGAATCCTCAAGTAATTGACGAGAGGCCATTACATCCAGAAATCCAGAAAAAGTCACTGTTTGGGGCGATCTTTGGTCCGGAGGTGTGATTGGACCTTACTTCTTCGAAAACGGCGATTAAACAACTGTCACCGTCAATTCGGAGCGTTATGGTCAAATGATAACCGACTTTGTTTTATCTGCTATTGAAAAATACGACTTGGAGAATATTTGGTTTCAACAAGACGGTGCCACATGCCACACAACTCGAGCTTTATATGGCTTTATTGAAAAGAGACATTTCCTGGCCGCGTAATTTCTCGTCGTGGCGATATCAACTGGCCACCAAGATCATGCGATTTGACACCGCGGGACGTTTTTTGTGGGCTACGCGAAAGACCGTGTTTATGCAGATGAACCTTTAACTCTTGAGCACTTGAAAACCAACATTCGTCAAGTTATGGCTGAGATACTGCCCAATATGTGTCAAAAAGTGTTCGCGTGGTGGTCATTTAAATGGTGTAGTGCTGCACACATAATGTCAACGCTCAAACTTTATAATAAAAAAGAAATATCATGAAAAAAAAATATTTTATGTGTTTTATTTACGTATACTTTTGAAACCGCAAAGTGGATAACCCATTATATAAAAAATTAATTGAAAAACGACTTTAAAAAAACATTTAGCCGTTTCTATTAAGAATATCTTGCATATAATGTGATCGAACATAGGAGAAAGTACGTGCGATCCAGTCGTGCATTTTATCTTAAAAGTACCTATGGTTTACGAGTAATTTGGAAAAAACTGAATTTTACCCCCTTTCCACCAACCCCCCCCCCCCCCCCACATTTTTTACGGTAGAAGAATTGCGTGTGTTCCAGAAATAAAGTTCAGAAACCAATTTAGTTGTGAACAGTTTGAATAATTTAATTGAAGTGAAGAAAAATATATTTTAATAATATTTATAGATATTTAATAAACAAAAATACTTAAATTGATTATATGAATATAATATACATGCATTAGTATAAGTACAGAGTATTTCAACATCCCCAATTAATCAATTCATACATTTTTCTTTTTAATATAAGTTTAAAACAAAATATAATTTTTCAATAGTTGCAAGAATTAACCAAACACCAAACTAAGTAAATGAATATAAGCATGTATATATGTAATGGTATCTATATGCATCAATTTAAATAATAATAAATCAAAAATAAAAAAAAATGATTTTAAGTTTCTAATTCAAACCCATATTTCTTGTGCAAAAAGCATGTTTTTCGGTATTTACTGCCTTGGTTAGATTATCTGCAATCATCTGATTGGTATTAATATAATTAACCTGAATGTCACCATTATCCAATTTTTTACGAACAAAATAATGACGAATATCGATATGTTTAGTTCGTGGACTATACATTTGATTTTTAGCCATGTTGATAGTAGTTTGATTATCGCTATAAATTTCGATTGCTTGGTCATAGTTGCGCAATAATTCTGTCAACAGCTGTCTTATCCAAATTGCCTCCTGAGTTGCCGCTGAAAGAGCCATATATTCAGCTTCAGCACTGGAAAGTGTGACCGTTGGCTGTTTCTTGCTTGTCCATGAAATTGCACTACTTTCAAGTTTAAAAATATAGCCAGTGCAAGATTTTCTGTCATCCGGGTCTGATGCCCAATCAACATTGCAATAACCATGAAATTTCGAATTTTCATCATTAAGTGATTTGAAGGTCAACTTAAAGTCTTTTGTTTTCTTTAAATATCGAAAGATTTTTTTTACCGCCCTCCAATGAGGTCTTCCTGGTTCATGATTAAATCTGCTTAGATTTCCAATCGCATATGTTAAGTCTGGCCGTGTACATTGCGATAAGTATGAAATAATTCCAACTGCTTCTTGATAGGGAACATTTCTCATATCGTTTACTTCTTCTTTAGTCTTTGCTGACATGTCCTTTATCAATTTGAAATTGGAATCAATTGGTGAATCAATTGGATGGCAATCAGACATACCAAATCGTTCAAGAATTTGTTCAGTATATTTCTTCTGGTCTAATGTAATGGTTCCATTCTTATGATCCCTAGTGATTCTCATTCCAATACAGCTTCCAGCTTAACCAAGATCCTTCATGTTAAAGTTTTTTTTTAAGATTAGCTTTAAGTTGATTTTTCCATGTATTATTATTTGAAAAAATCAGAAAATCGTCTACGAATTACTGCAACAAGAACCATATTCTTTTTCTCTTGTCGATAATATATGCATGCATCTATTTTGCAACGCTTGTATCCAGATTTGAGCATGACATCGTTCAGTTTGGCATTCCATTGACGACTAGCTTGCTTCAATCCATATATGGCCTTCTTTAATAAGCAGACTCGCCCGCTTCCATCGTTAAAACTTTCTGGTTGCGTCATGTAGACATATTCTTTGCCATCACCCTGTAAGAAGGCTGTAATTGCATCCATTTAATCGATCTCAATATTAAATTTTGAAGCAAAGCTATGAGAAGTCGTATCGATGAATATCTAACCACTGGAGAAAAATTGTCTTCATAATCGATTCCAGGTCGTTGACTGCACCCTTTGGCCACCAGTCTTGCCTTGTATCGAACAACTACCCCATTTCAATCGTTTTTGACTTTAAAAACCCATTTTGAATTTATGGTTTTCCTGTCATTTGGCAATTCTACCAACTCCCAAGTATGGTTGTCCAATAACGACTGATATTCTTCATTCATTGCAATCTTCCATTCTTCACAATTTGAACTTCTCATAGCTTCTTTAACTGATAATGGTTCTTCAATATTGTCTGAAGCCAAACACGATATACAGCCAGGAAATTTTCTCTTCTTAGGTTTTCTAGCCGACTTTCGTAATGTTGGTGGTTCATCTTCTTCATCACATTCTGATTCAGTGTCACCTATTTCGGCATCAGTAACCTGAACGCTCCAGATAGATTAAAAGCATTAATTTCCAGATTAACTCGTGTCACTTGATCATTTGCACCTTTAACATCAATTATGGCAGAATTTTCTTCATCAGAGTCTGAATTATCATATAAAGCTAGTTGTTAGTTGAATCTGGCAATTTATCTTTTTCCAGAAAGATTACATCTCGGCTATTTATTGCGCGATTAGTCGATGGATCATAAACCCGATATCCTTTAGTTCCCTCGCAATATCCAATGAAGATCAGTTCCTGTGATTTAGCATCAAATTTTTTTCGTTTCACATCAGGAACATGTACCATTGCATGCGATCCAAAGATTCGCAAATGACTTAAATTCGGTTTCATTCCTGTCCAAATTTCAATAGGAGTTTTGTCATTCAACACACGAGAAATAGAACGATTTTTTAAATAAGTCGCCGTTGACATTGCTTCTGCCCAAAATTTCTTCGGAAGATCAGCATCTTGTAACATGCACCTTGCACGTTCAGTAAGCGTAAGAATTGTTCGCTCAGCAAGCCCATTTTGTTGTGGTGTCTAAGTTGTTGACGTCTGCCGCGTAATACCACATGACTTGAACAATTTTTCAAACTGTTGATTGCAGAATTCGGTTCCGTTATCTCATCTGAATTTCTTAATCTGTTTTCCTGTTTGTGTTTCAACTAATGATTTGAATTCACAAAACTTGGAAAATGTTTCATTCTTCGATTTTAGAAAATATGTAAATGTTTTCCTACTAAAATCATCAACCAAGATGAATGCATTTTAGGAAATGTTTAGGACATACAATAAAATAAAGCTCTCCACCAAAATTAAAATGTGTCGGAATTTGTTTTAAGTGAATATCTAATTTTACTGGACTGCAAGGTATAACACCTGCTCAGATGTTCTTCATAACTTTATAATTAAAATTATAAAATAGGATCAATTAAGAGAACTTAGGATTTCAAAATCAACGGGCCCTTGCCCTTGCCCAATATTTGATAACTTACCTCGTTATCCAAGCCACTTGATACCAAAGCTATGGAAAACAGAACCAATGGTGGAAAGATGCCACAGAAGGTTGATATAAATGCTTTGAATAACTCAATGAAATCTCCAAATGCATAGGCTTCTATAACGGCTGTTAACAAAATTGGAACAACTGCTATCAATATAAACAAATGTGCCGACATAAGTACCATAGTAAGTCCATAAATATAACTTATCTCAACTGTGCACAATTTTATGAGAGATGATCTCTTCAAAAGAACTGATTCTATTTTATTTCTATTGTTTATTCGAATAACCTCGATCTCATTATTTATTACCTCCAACAAACTTAGTACTGAAGTCGCTATAAAAATGTAAAAAGATACGAATGAATAAATGCGGCACAACCAAGGAAATTCCAATTACTAGCCATCGCAACCAGTAACGTGAATAAAGATTTGTCGTCCATATGTTCACTGTTAGCATTAATGTTATAGCAATAGTTGATTTGAATCCCAAAAGGACTCTGCTTGGACAGTCCTTGGCATCAGATAATAAAACAACAATTTGGCGCACAATTTTTAAATTTGATTTCCGCGTGAAAAATATCCAAGATACTATAATTATGTTAATTGCAAATTCCAGTACAATCTGAATTTTCAAAGTCTTGTCACTTATGACATCGTCTTTCAATAGCCCTTCTAGGACAAAGTTATAAAATAATGTCATATAGCTTACTGCACAAGCACACACAAGAATTACTGCAATGTATTCGTGAAATCTGTCAAATTTGGAAACAGTTATTTGGAACGTTTTTGGATCAAATTTTGTACACAAAAATCCATAAATTCTAGCCAGGCGTAAATAGTTTGCAAAGTCATTTTTAGTAGCCATCTTGGTTTGAACTAATGCGCTATACGCCGCCATTCATCTTTTTGTTCGATAGATATTACTTGATTAATTGCAGATAATGAATAAATTATAATTAGAATTTTTAATATTCCATTAAGGTATTGTAAATTTTAGATATTAAAATTAGATATTGTTCTGTATAGGGTGATTCTTTTGCACAGTCATACCTTCCTGTTATATTAACTGCATTTGGGTCCGCTATTTTATCGAAAATTGGAGTTTATCGATTACTCCTTTTTATCGACTATGGCCTGGAAGGTGGTGACTTGAGCTCACTGATTAAAAATTTTGCAGTAGAAAAAAAAACAGTTTTCAGACCATTTGCCTGTAGTTGTATCATTCACTAATGGAGAAGAAGGAGATCAAGCATTGCGGGACCTACAACTTCTGCCTAAACTTCACTGGGTAAACGATTCTGCACCAATCTATAGAAGACAGTTGGATATACTTCTGATGAATGAAGATAGCGATACTAGCTTAAACAAAATTTAACAGTGCATTAAAGGGGCATATCATCAGTCCATCAACAGCCCACGAATAAAAACTACTTTTAGAGAGAGATGGTTTGATAAAGAATGCATGCGTGCGAGAAGTCTTTCATACACATGACTTAATGCATATAGACGATTCAATACTGTCTTTACGAAAGACTTATACATTGAAAATAATCAGAGATTTAAAACACTCTGTCGAAGGAAGAAAAAGATTATTTTGAAGACCAAGCGAAAAAACTTGCAATGTGTAACAATTCGTCTGAGTTTTGGAATCTGGCACGCAAGCTTAATGGTACGAAGTATGTTATCGGTAGAGAACTGGATACAAGCATGCTGAAATTACACTTTCAACAATTACTTAATCCAGCAACTCCAAATCAATTCCCAACTCACTACGCTCAGCCTGCCTTCGAAAACAATATTCTGGACCTACAAATATCGTGTGATGAAGTGTGTGCTTCGATAAATGAACAAAAGGATGGGAAGGCCGCAGGCTCTGACGGAATTCCGGCAGAATTTTACAGATATGGAACTGGGGAGCTGGTAGCGAATCTGACAGAAATATTCAACTACATTTTAGAGCATGGAACTATACCAGAGCAGTTTAAAGAGGCCCTGATCTTCCCGATACACAAAAAGGGTAGTACCGAAGACCCGACAAACTATAGAGGAATCTCGTTTCTGAATGCTCCTTATAAGATTTTTACTTTGATTCTGAATAAGCGCCTAAACAAATGGATAGATTTTAATAACCTTCTCAGTGAGTACCAAGCTGGCTTCAGATCGGGTTACTCCACTATAGACCACATCTTCGTTCTTCCCACTATTGCTGACTTCTTCATATCTAGAAATAAGAATTTATTCGCTTTCTTTGTGGATATTAAGTCTGCTTTTGACACCGTCGACCGTAATGCACTATTCTACAAGCTTTGCCAGAAAGGAATTTCACTGAAGTTCGGAAGAGTACTGCAAAATCTATACATAGATACCAAAGCGGCGGTCCATAATGGAAAAAACCTCTCTGACTGGTTTTCAACGAACTCAGGTGTTAGACAGGGTTGTGCACTCAGCCCAAGTTTATTCGCTCTCTTCATAGAAGATATTTTTGAAATATTAGCTGGGGGTATTGAATACGCAGACATGACCATAAAAGCACTGCTCTTTGCTGACGACATAGTACTGCTTGCGTACACGCCACAATCTCTCCAATTGATGATAAATATACTCTCTGTTTACTGTTCGAGATGGAATCTGGAAGTAAACTTAAACAAATCTAAAGTGATGATACTTAAGAAAGGAGGAGGTAGAATTGGGGCAAATGAACATTGGCATTACAATAATGAAACAATTGAGGTTGTGCAAGAATACAAATATCTTGGAGTTTACTTCACAAAGAACCTTAGTATGGAAAAGCACTTTACTGAAAAGCTTACGAAAGCAAAAACCGCTATAAATGTTGCATGGAAGCAATGTTTCAACAATAGTGAAAATCATCGGCTTCCTAAAAAAGTTGTCCTACAAGCTATCCAAACACGGACGGGATGGTTCAAGGACTGGGTAGAGTTAGCAGAGCAGGTGGACTTCGAAGTAAACTACAGCGACCCTGTTTAATGGAAGCCTGCTTTGTATACGTTGATCGCCGGTTTGGATGATGCTGCAAGAGATCGCTACAAGGAACAAGCTTCAAGGTCTCTACACCGAATGCTTCATAGCAGACTAGATTACAATCTTAACGAAAGAAACTATTTCAGTGACGATTATACAATCGAACAAATTTCGCTCATGTTCCATATGTTCGTACATAAGATACTGTCTTGACTTAATTCTGCTTTAAATTAATTGACACATTTGTAGGTATATTAATGGAAAAACTCCGTCCGCCTTTTCTGATACATATGTCCATATGTTTCCCCCAGCACTTTTGTAGACACTGACTTGGGCAATAACTTTGTGGAACACTGTTTTTTCATCAAATTTTGCATTTATAATTTCAAAAAACTAATAAAAATAGAATAAATTTGGTCTAAGAAATATATATTGTATGACATATTCTTATTATTTTTATACCATATAGACCCAAGTCTTACCTCAATTTTGAGACACTAACCTTAAAGATTCGATTACTAGAACTGACGATATAAGCTCCAAACAGCAACCAGATCTTTTCTTTTTATTGAATTTTCAAACATAACTGTTTTTCCTCAGCAGGCAATTTTGAATGTTTTACTCCTGTTTTAAAATTAAGATTGCAAAGCTCGTACAGCTCATAGAGTAATGTTTGATACATCAAAATAATCGTCTACTATTGTCTACTTATTAATTAAAGAAAACCCAAATATATTCTTGAAACCAGTCAAAAGTACTAATATGTGCAATTTTCTCAATACTACAGTTTTTTTACGGTTATTGAAATTCTAGGAATCCATTTTTTTACTAAATATTCGTCGCAATATAGTCTATCATTCCTGCAAATTTCAGATTTCTAGGTCCACTCCTTAAAAAGATAAAATTCTTTCAGTTGATAGTGCGTTATGCGTTACGTAACAAATCAGTTTTTCGATTAAAAAAAAAGAATCTACGGACTACAGACCACAATCCAATCCACAAACACTACAACAGTATGTACATTCTTGCTCACTGGGCAGTTTCATGTCTTGTCGTTCATTTCTTTATCACAACTATGTACTTCTATTTTAACTCTCGATATAGGCACTATAGGGCAACTTTTGTATTTGGAAATCGAACTCGGGATTTGCATCAAAATTGACATACCGATGATAGAGAACACTAAAAAAGTGGGTCCCCCAATTCTTACAGTCTGTCTGTCTAACGGTACTTGAAATACAATTTTTTGTAATTACATATCTCGAAAAAAACGACTTAAACGATTTTGATAGAAAACAAAATCTGAGCACTACTATAGGTATAAGTTTGCTTTATTTTTTTTTTTACAGATTCTATTATTCGATATAAAAATTTTGATCGAATTAGAAATTCGAAAATCAAAAAAACTTTCTATGGTAGAATAACATTTTATTAAAAACAATTTAACCCAAAATAGAGACTAATCGTATACTATAAGAGTGCACTGAATTTTGTTATCAAAATCGTTGGAGCCGTTTTAAAGAAGATTAATAACCTTATTCTTGCAAGCTTACTAAACCCTCACAAGTCACAATAACCTCATAACTTGAGGAGAATTCATTTTTGTGACTTTTTGGTATTCTGGTAAAAAAATCACAACTTGTGAGCATCATAATTTGGTATGAGCATCTTAAATATTTAATAATATAAACTTAAAAATAATATATAATAATCAAAGAAAAAATAATTCAAAATTCTGAAATAAATACTTAAACTAATTTGAGCTCCAAAAATTTATTTTTAATTATTTTATTTCTTGGATAAATTTAAATTTTTGAGAAAAAAATTTTAAAAATCTTTGAAGCGGTTTTTGAAAAAAAAGGTTTTTTTTTAAAACTTTTTGAAAAAAAAAATCAGAAACGCCAATTCATAGATATTCAACAAATACATATAACTATTATTTCACAAAAAATATTAGGCAGTTTTCAAAATATAAATTTAATTTTTTTTAATGCTTTTAAAAATACAAACAAATATTATTTAAAAATATTGGTACGCAGTATAAATTGGGCAACCAAAACCTATATATGTCTGAAATTTCGAAACAATGGGTTAAGCCATTTCTGAGATAGGCGAAAAAAACGGTCTTATGCAAAGTACCGTTTTTAGACATTTTTAAAATTTTTTTTCCAACCATATCATCGGTCGTACCTAAAACGCTACGCTGATTTTTTTAATCAAAATCGTTTGAGCCGTTTCGGAGAAAATGGGATTTAACGTAACGGTTATATGGAAGGTACCGTTAGTTTTTGAGCTAAAAAAAATTTCAATTTCCCCTCTATACAATACATAAAAACCTCTATATGCCAAGTTTGAAGCAATTCGGCCCACCGGTTTTGGCTGTAGGTGTCTATACATACATACAAACAGACTGACAGACAGACTGACAGACTGACAGACTGACAGACTGACAGACTGACAGACTGACAGACTGACAGACTGACAGACTGACAGACTGACAGACTGACAGACTGACAGACTGACAGACTGACAGACTGACAGACTGACAGACTGACAGACTGACAGACTGACAGACTGACAGACTGACAGACTGACAGACTGACAGACTGACAGACTGACAGACTGACAGACTGACAGACTTACAGACTTACAGACTTACAGACTGACAGACTGACAGACTGACAGACTGACAGACTGACAGACTGACAGACTGACAGACTGACAGACTGACAGACTGACAGACTGACAGACTGACAGACTGACAGACTGACAGACTGACAGACTTACAGACTGACAGACTGACAGACTGACAGACTGACAGACTGACAGACTGACAGACTGACAGACTGAGAGACTGACAGACTGAGAGACTTACAGCCTGACAGACTGACAGACTGACAGACTGACAGACTGACAGACTGACAGACTGACAGACTGACAGACTGACAGACTGACAGACTGACAGACTGACAGACTGACAGACTGACAGACTGACAGACTGACAGACTGACAGACTGACAGACTGACAGACTGACAGACTGACAGACTGACAGACTGACAGACTGACAGACTGACAGACTGACAGACTGACAGACTGACAGACTGACAGACTGACAGACTGACAGACTGACAGACTGACAGACTGACAGACTGACAGACTGACAGACTGACAGACTGACAGACTGACAGACTGACAGACTGACAGACTGACAGACTGACAGACTGACAGACTGACAGACTGACAGACTGACAGACTGACAGACTGACAGACTGACAGACTGACAGACTGACAGACTGACAGACTGACAGACTGACAGACTGACAGACTGACAGACTGACAGACTGACAGACTGACAAACTGACAGACTGACAGACTGACAGACTGACAGACTGACAGACTGACAGACTGACAGACTGACTGACTTGGTGGCCATTACTGCTTCACAACGTCTGCTCATTGAATTTACCAAATTTTGGCACATTTCTACCGGAATATTCTCACAGGAGACCTTTATTGCAGCCCAGAGTTCTGTGTTACTAGTCGGTTTGGTTTCAGAGACTGCTTTCTTCACATCGTCAGTCCACAGATTTTCAATCGGATTTAGTTCAGGCGATTGCGCTGGCAATCTCCATCATTTAATTAATTAATTAATTAATTGAATGATCTCCAAACCATTTTTTAGCCTTCTTACTGGTGTTCTAAGGGTCATTGTCCTGTTGAAAGACCCACAAAAGGGATATTTCTTTCTCTGAATAAGGGAGCATATTGCTTTCGAGTATATTAACGTAAACGTGTTAATCCATGATGGGTTTAATCCAATATATGGACCCAACTCCATATATTTGGAAAAACAAGCCATGCTTAAATACTTTATTTGTGTATTTGGGATTATATTCCGCTTTCGGAGGACTTCACACGTAGGAACGATATCCTTTACCGCCAAACAATACGATCTTACTTTCATATGTCCATAGAACGTTGCGCCATTTCTCTATTGGCAAATTCAAATGCTGTCTTCCAATAATTAAACGCTTTTTAGCATGTTTTGAAGTTCAAAGAGGGACTTTTCTTGGACTACAAGCAGTTAAATTCTGTTCCCTTAATCTGCGGCGAACGCAAGCTGTAATATTCAGCTCTTTTTTAGCTCAGTTGCAGACTTATAGGGATTTTTATGGCTTTCTCGGACTAGCCCATGATGAGAGTTGTCGACATAACAGGTTTTCGTCCACGAGATTGGTACAATTCTTTCCACGACCCATTTTCTTTAAAAAAAAACTGTAAATTTTGTATTTTAAATGAAGATAACAATTAAATATAAGCAAATTCAAACAGTTGACCGCCTTACCTTGAAATATGCACACAAAAACATATTTTTTTGTAACGAAAACTGCGATTAGTGCTATTATTTTTAACCCAAAAAATGGGGTTTTCGCCATTATGGCCTCGTAAGAAAAGAACCGTTACCATTATATGGCCAGAGGTCCTACAATAGAGAGAGGTGATAGTTCAAGCAATAACTATAGTAGGGGCTATAAATATTTTTTTATTCACTCATTTAAAAGAAGTTAAAATGAAACTTGTTAGTGGTGCTATTTTTACTTGCGAATATACGTACTATAAGGCAAGTTATGCATTTGTTAAAAAAAAATTCTAACATTCAAACATGACATTACGATCAAAGAGAAGCCTAAATAGCTATCATTTGATATGAATCAAGTTTATAGGAAAAGTCTATTAACGGTTTTTTTAATTTTTGGCTTTCTCGGTAACGGTACATTGGATTTCTGTCAAATTTTATATCTGAGAAGATCTAAGTAGCTTAATTATTTTTCCATATCAAAATTTTGAATAACTTTTTTTTTTAAATTAAAATAATTTATTAATTTTTTTTTTGAAAAATCAATAATTTTAAAACTAAAAAATTACATACCAAAATTTTAAAAGAATTTTGTTTTCAAAAAACAAAAACTAAAAAACAGGATTTCATCAAAACCCGTCCTACAATTTTCGATATTTTTTTATAAAATTTTCATTGATCCTTGGCATCTAATGGCGTTCTTCGTTTTTAAGAAAAACTGATTAAAATGATGGTTTTGGCAGTTTAAATAAGTTTAAAAAACGATTTTTTCCCACCTATACACCATTCACTTTCATTATATACATGTATGTACTTGTACATATTTAAATTATTACCCTGCTAATTTACATAATTAAAATCCATTTAAATATACATTTGTAGGTACCTATTTAACTATTCCTTGAATTAAGCATTCGACAATTCATTATATTAAGAATCAAGGTAATATTACTTACATGGGCTTTAAATCTGCATAGGATAATTATAATAGACTAGCTACCTACCAACAGCGTCACTGAGTAACACTAAAGTTGTTACCTAGAAGAGAGCAAGTTTGTACGATCCAATCGTCCATTTTATTTCTACCGGCACTGTATATGTGAAACAAAACTATACAAAAAAAAAACCAAATAAGAACAAACATGGAATTGAATTTGATTTTGATACATCTTTTGGAACAAGTTTCAGCCATAAATAAAAAGTAAGAAGTAAGAATTAATAAAACTGTATTAATTGATTTTTTAATAAATCACTCTTTGATTGTAGCGCAGGAGAATTCTAAGATAATTAAGGGATATGAATGATCCGTTTGTCATTCAAGATACAACTTTTATCTATCTGTATTTGCAGACTTTTAGTGAAGATCGACAAGCGATTCGAAAACTTGCCACGTAAATTAGGAAAAGAAGTATTGCAACCATTGTTCGAGAAAATTTATATCTTGTAGTGTACG
Organism: Philhelius pedissequus; assembly: GCA_910595825.1. Classification (NCBI taxonomy): domain Eukaryota; kingdom Metazoa; phylum Arthropoda; class Insecta; order Diptera; family Syrphidae; genus Philhelius; species Philhelius pedissequus. The sequence continues at coordinate 278,300,013 of OU343160.1, forward strand.
AGACAATCATGAAAGTGCTCATGATTTAAATGAAACTAATGCGAAACAGCAATGTGGAAAAAGGTACATTTTTTTAACCATGATTAGAAATCTCTACACATTTTTTAATTATTTCAGCTTTCAAAATAAACTGAAATTAAAATCTCATGATTTCAACGTACACAGAATTGTCTAAGGTCGAATTATTCATCTTTGCGGCAAGAGTTTTCTCGGCAATACAACACTATCTGAAGGTACAATATGTATTATCTGCATCACAATCGGAAGATAAAACATCCCAAGGAATTTCAAGGAAATCGAGGAAAACGTAATAAAATTTAATTAATTTATGTTTTTCATAGTTGCTTTTTATTTTTTTTTTAATTTTATAAGAACATGCATATTAATAAACTCTAAAAAACTGCATACCAAAATTTGAAAAAAAAAATTGGCTTTGGCTGCGAAAGTTCTTCTTGAGAATCCCGCCCATCTGCTCAGTTCATCTACAAGCTATAACACCGATTTTAATTATTATTTGATTGAAACTGATTATATTCTTATCAAATAAAATATTTTTGCAGATGTTTTTAAACAAATTTTAAGTAATTCAACACTTTTGTAGTTTGCAGATTGTTTTGATATACCTATATGTTTGTTTTGACAACTCAGCTGGCTGCCATCACTAAAAAAATTCTCCTTTCGGTGGTGAGTTTTATTGTGAGGTTTCTTATAGGGGTCTCAACAAAATATGAAATTGTGACCGCCTCATAAAAACAACAAAAACAACCTCACAAAAAATTGCATCACAACGGCAGAATAGAGCCGCCTTTACATGCATCTTCATCTTCATCTGCATTGACATCTGCAAAAAAAGAGGAAACAAAATAAAAAAATCATACTTGTGCGATAGAGAGCGAAAACCAAAATGGAGATCATCTTCATGCATGAAGATTATAGGAAGTACAAACCTGAAGATTGCAGATTATAGGGAAGATAAACATGTTCATCTTCATTATAGCATTTTCATCTGCACCATAATTTTTTCCGTTCAGATAACCAATTTTCAAGTTTTTTCTTACCATTTCACCTCAGTTTGCTTAAAAACAACGAAAATAGCGAAAATTTTCTTTTCAAAACTACATACCTGAACGCTAAGAACATGTGATTATGAGATGTGTCAAGAAAGGTATAGCAGAGTTCGAGTAAGTTATTAGTGTTTACCCTGTCTTACTTTTATGTTTGTTTTATATTATTGGCCCGCTCTACTTTTCTTCAAGTCTGCAGATGCAGATCCATGTAAAGCCGCCTTAGGGCTGTCACGATGAACAGATAATAAGGTATGCTCATATTGTTTTGACAGCTGTGGTGTGACGTCATCGTCCACTGGTTCGGATATAAGATGAAAAAAAAGAATACCATTTCATTGCATTGTTTTTATTATTTTTCTGTTCTTACATTTAATTTCACTTAAAAATTATTTGTTTAAATGATTCATTCTAAAATACAGTCTGTACTTAAAAAATATTTTTTTTACACTAACATCTAGAGGGACAGCTTCAGCATTTTTTAAATGTTTTTTCCAGGAACTTGCCTTCTGTGTATAGATGTTCCTTATTGTGTTTAATAAAAATATTTTCCAAAAGTCTAATATTTTCAAGGAACGTATCGCTTGGTCTCTTAAGTCCACCTTCCGACTTTTTATCCACCCAAGTAGCCTATAGGATTTGGCACCAGCAGAATATGGGGCATTGCTGAAGAAATATCCTCAGCCTTCCAGCGTGCCTTCTTATTGGGATGCTTCAATAGTTCTGCTTGGGTAGATGTAAATATCCCTCTTAAAGATGTCGTCATAGCCGTCCTCATAGCCTCATCATTTTGTGCGTGCTTATTCTTGCGCTTTAGATTGCTCTTCAATCTGCTGACTTGCCTTTACAGTTCCGTGATTATTAGTTCCTTGCTGCAGTTGTATTCAACTCTATTTTAGAAAACAGAATAAAATAAAATATTATTTTAGGTCACTCAAAATGATTTCCAAGTATTACTCTGTTTCGGTGCTTCCATTTGTGTAATGCAAACAATCCCCCTGATTATGGTCTTCACAAAATTCTTCCTCTTGCGGACTTTCGGGGACAAAGTTACTTATCGAGGGCTTGTGACATCTATAGGTATTAAACATGGTTAAATATATAATATAGGACAGTTAATTTCAAATTATTACTTTTCGAAAGCAGCTAGACATTCATTAACGATACTTTTGTTTTCTCTTATTTCTTGTCTTTTGTCTATCGAAGATTGCTCAGGTTCATTTGGCAAATTTTTTGATGGTAGTGATTCTTTCCTTAAAGCTCTCTTATTTTCAGGAACATTTAAAAGTATATCTTTAAGTGCATAGTCGCTTTCAACAAAATGTTCTGAGCAAAAACGACTGCTTTTCAAAGAATAATATTTTTTAATACCACAAGCACTAATCCACAATTTGCACATTTTAGCGTCTTTCGGGAGATAGTGAAATTTAAATTTTATTCCATTGTTTTTTTCTGTCCGGTGAATTGTTAGACCCCAAAACAGCACACACAACCATTTTCAAATTTTAAAATTCACTTTTTAAACGCGAAAACAAATAAACTAAATAAAATTGATAAATTACAATTACTTACCTCGCTTGTCAAACTATCAGAACACGATGACCTCATATTATAAGCAAGATGGCGAAATGGGTGTATCTAATGAGCATAGTATCTGTTTATCGTGAGGGCTGTAAGGTTTGCCATTTTTGGTACAAAAATCGTAAGGCGGGTACCGTTATTTTTGGAGATAAAAACAGATTAGATAAAAGAATCACCTGAAACGGATAAGTACTAAGTTTCAAGAAAATCGTTTCAGGTGTTTAGGCTATAGCTCAACCTACAGACAGACTGAATTGCGGGACCCACCTTTTTAGTGTTCTCCATCATCGTTATGTCAATTTTTATCAAAATCTTGGGTTCGACTTTTTTTAAATGCAAAACGTGTCCTATATCACCTAAGTACAAATATCGCATTTAAAACTATTTCCGTTATATCAGATGCCAAACTTTTGTTGGTTTTTCTTACATTAGACACTATATCGCTGCGGAAAATAATAAACCATAAACTTATGTTGTTTTTGACTAATTAAGTATCACACTTGCGCAAGTATGGCGGAAAGTTATATCTTTCTAAAAAGCAGAAACTTTGAATGTTTGATATTTTTTCGTGGTTCCGGTTGTACATATAATTAAATAAAATCTAAACCAAGTGAGCGATTTGGATAAAACATTCGCACAATGAAACGCCCACTAGTTTAAAAGTCATCATGGTGAAAAAGACATTTGTTCACTAATTTGGAAAGCAACTGAAATTGCGGGCGTTCACTCACTTATTAGATATGTTATCTCGGATACCAAGCTATCGGAGTATATCTGTGGACGAATCAGATCACATCGCATACCAAATTAATTTTGCAGTCAGTTGTTCTATACATTTGTTCTCTTATAGCAAGTTATTCCAATTTTTTTGGGATAACTCAAGACAGCTTTCATGAGAACAGCTCTGTTACCATCAGATGTGCTTTTGTACGCATTACAACAACAGAAAGTTATTCCAGATTGCTGAGAATAACTGAGTGAACGTCCCCATTGTAATTAAATAGAAAAAAACGACTTTGTTGAGTAACAATTTCATGTCTTTCAGTTTCGACTGCGTCAGTTTCAACGTGATAGAAATGTGTGCGCTTACTCATTTTCTTTTTAGCAATTTGGAATAACTTTCTACTATTGTAACGCGTTCAAAAGCACATCTGATGAAAAAACAGTAGTTCTCATTCATCATATTGGAATAACTAGCTATCCAAGAAAAATTTTGGAAACAGCTGATTTCACACTTCACTTTCGTATGAGGTGCAGGTGCAGGGGGTCAATTCCCGATCTGTGATACTGTGAAGTGATACATTTTATCACACTTTCACGTCTAATTCGATCCTCGATGCGTGAAAAAGTGAAGTTAAATGCCAAACATTTTTCATATGATAATTTCATTATCACATTCAATTTTTCTGTGAAGAAAATGTTTATAATCGAATATTTAGAAGAAAGACAGGATTTGGCATTGGCACATGACAAGTAAGTAACAATTATATTCATACACAAATTTATTTTTGTAGTAAGTAATATTTTTGTTAACCCTGGATGGTTATCCTTCGTCGAATCGACGAACAGCTCTTTTATTTTCTATGATTTTTCTTGAACTATTCACCCCATTTGATTCTATCTTCGTACACCATTTCATCGTGTTGATCTCTATCGCTGAACGCACGTATGGTATCCTGCGATCAATGTAAATACGTTTTCATTACAGGTGTGTTCGCCGCAGTGTTCCCAGATGAATTACTTAGACTCCCCCCAAATAAAAAAAAAAATCCCACCATATTTGTACTGAAACAAACAAAAAAAAGCCATATCTCTTTTTAAAGTAATGGTAAGGAAAAAAATAACTCTTAGGTTATGAAGAAAATTTGGATATAAATACAATATACATATGTACTTACTTTAAATTCGCCCAACCAAGCAAACTTCACAAGCCTAATATCCCTACGAGAAACCTAGATTCCACAATTCGTCGAGCTAAACAATACATGCACCACAAATAAGCCATAATAAGATTGGAAACCTTCGTACGTTTCACCCCCCAAAACCCATTTGTTTACATTGTTGTATTTGTAGCTTTGACACTCTATCCATGAATAGATGGGAAATCGAAAAGCAAAACAAAAACAAATTACTAGGGCTGTGTTGTCTATGTGTCTATAGGAAGAGGAACAGAAAAGATTCTTGTGTACGTTTTTATCAATGTGTCTATTGGAAGAGGAACAGAAATGTTACTTGTGTGCGTGTTTCAGCTTGTAGGCAAATGTCAAATGAAAGCAGAGGTTTCTGGTCTTTAAGTTATTAGTTTATGACATGCACATTAAAAATGTCTCCTTGGATAGTTGATTATGAGAACATTTTTAATATTCTGCGGTTGAGAGGATTCAAGAGAACAAAAACGGTGCGCAATCGATTTAATGAGTACAATGTCAGAGATGAAATACTATACAATAAACCACGATCATAGCTACCTCCTGTAAATAAAGTCCATCTCTGCAAGGTGATTGTTTGTATCTTTCAAAATTAATGAGAGGAACAAAGAACTTTGATGAGAGCTGCGTAGTAGAATGGTCAACTGAATTGGTTCAAACAATATCTCTCTTTGCGTTGCTAAAGTATTTGTGTATAATTTCGTATTCGTATTCGTAGGTAGGCACTCTTTAACAGTACCGTACAAATTAATTGTAACAAACTCAAATTTGTTTAAAAACATTTTTTTTTTTGTTTTTTTTTTGAAAGTTGCGCGTTGATGATTTTTTTCTTTTTTCTGGATATTGTATAAAATATTAAAAACTTTCCATAAAAAGTATTTCCACCCATAAATCCACCCATTATTTTTTCCGCCAAAATTCCCCCCAAAATTCCAGCCAAAATGGCCCGAAAAAAAGCCAATCTGAGAACACTGGTTCGCCGAAACGACGAAGGGTAACTATTGTATGATTGTTTTTTATGATACAACAAGGAAGAAAATTGAAAATGTTTTGGCCGATGTTCAAGAAAAACGTCAAGACCACATTCAATCGGGTTGAAAATTTTGTGGATTTTTCCAATATTGCAAAAGAGGAATGACGAAATGTATGTGCTATAAATACAAAAACGCCTATGTGGTGAATACAAAATTGAAGCGTGTGCCCTTGTATATATATATTTTTTTTTTCGTTTTTTTAGTTTTTACAGTTCATATGAATTATTACTATAAGTTTTTGAAATTACAGTGGCCGTCCAGTTTTTCTTTTCCATTAATGGTTCTATATAACGAATGGTTTGATAATAATTGTTCGCTTTGTATAACGAATGTCTAGCAAATCTGTGTATGCGCTAGTTAACTGCGATATTGTCATTTCTTGTATGTTTCCTTACTTCTTCTAGCAACAACAACAACTGTCGTTGAGTGTATCTGTTTTTGTTGTATCCTGGTTCTTATGATCAGTCTTACATAAATTGATGTAATTTTAAAGGAAAATTAACTGCTTTAGCTTATAAGGTTTTTAAGTTTTATTTTCACGCCTTTCATTTCACGAAGTATTTCTAGTGATAGATTGTGTTTGCAGTTTATTAAAAAATAAAGTAAATAATTGTTATAGGTAATTGATTCGTTTACCAAAAACTTACTATTTAATTTCTATTTTCTTATAAATAAATACATATGTACATTTCAGTGTAAAAATCACTTGTTTTTTTATATTCTAGCATTATTAAGCAAAGAAAAAAAAAAGACGATCGTTATAACGAATGACTGTGCATTATATAATTCGTTATACTGGACTGTATTTTCAAATATTATATAATTTTTTATTTTTTGTAATTTATTTTTTAAACCAATGGCTGCTTGTGTAACAAAATGAAGTAATAATTTTCATTTTATTTTTAAGTGAAGAAAACATGACGGCTCAAATAAAAAATCGTATTTATTATTTAAAACACATGACTAAGTCCGGTATTCACTGACCGCTATTATAATATATTATATATAACTTAAGAATTATTTGTGCTATTCACCAACCACTCATAAGTCTGATATTACACCTTGAAACCAGACTTTTCGAACAACGTTAGTGCAAGAGAAAAAAATAATCGAAAAGATGAGACGAAAAAAAACTGCCGTGTGTCGCGTGGATAAGTTTTCGTTGCAACAATTTGACGTCTCATCTTTCCATTTTTTTTTTCTTTCTTGCACTTATACGTTGTTCGCAGTGTCGCATCCATCTAGTTTCAACGTGTAATACCAGACTAACTATTTTTCGAAGTCCGAAAATGAGAACAATTCTCTCTTCATCAGGCACACTCAAACTGCACAATCAAACTGTTTTCGAAAACGAGTACAGCCAGCAAACTGACAACAAGATTCCAAGAAACAATTTTTATAAATTAATAGAAATTTGTAAGTATCTTTAAGATTTATATAAATTAAAAGATTTATTTCCAACAATTTTTTTTTTAGTTAGATGCAACCCTTTTAAATATCAAACAAACATTCGAGTCGTGTTCTTTGAAGTCACAATCTAAAAGATATCCATCCTCTTTATAAAAGCAAATTGTTGCATCATTGCTGCTCAATCTTTTAGCGACTCTTATCCCTGCTCTTGATAGCATGTCTGTTGACGGTAGGGAGACCTTGGACAGACCTCCCTCGATAGGTAGTCAAACCGAGGACGAGCTGCTGGAAGACTCGAGTCCCGAAGAGATGAACCTGAAGACACTGCATCCCTCAAAAAATCGAGAGAACGCAGCAACTACAGATCCTCGAAAAGGTTCTTGCAAAATGGAGAACAAAGACCCGGCTACTCTCAACCCGAGGGACAATGCCGTTCTCAAGATGAAAGATAAAGTGCCGAACATTGACAGAATAAATGCTGCTACATCTAGGTCTATCCCTAAAAAGATACACCGTGAACAGGCTGGCAATAATTCTTCTACTCGGGAATTAAAGGAACAGTCGAATCCCAGTATGAAACGGCAGACCAAAGCTAATTCAAACCTGAAAAGGAACGAAGTAATACAGGGCGGCAACTCTTCTGGGACAAAACTAAGTTCATCCAAAAGATTAAGATCGGAGGAGAGAGCCGAAGCTGTAAGCTCTAAAAAGCTTAAAGCTAACAGTTTTGACACCACTCCGACCGACCTGCAAGTAGCCATAATAAGTCGAGACAACCCAGATGGGAAAATCACGGCCAAAAATTGGTTACTAGTGGAAAACGAAATCCTTAAAACATGATGGCAACATCCGAAACAGATAGCTCTGATGACTACATATTCGATGAGGCTGGGTGGCGCAAGGGGCGAACTGCCTCCCTCGGGATTCTTCCTATCATAGATCTACCACTTAGGCAGCAGATCAAAATATGGATCCCTCCTCCTGCTTCCCACGAGGACTCGGACGAACCATGGCAAGTGGTGCATGGACGTGCCTAGTTAGTCCCTCCTCGAGGTGTCCGGGTGGTAACGGATTGTGTAGTACGGGTATGTTTACATACCAAAGAACCCTTTCCGGCTAATCTAACAGGCTTAGCGTCTCATAGAGACGGTTAGAGTAAAATGATGATTACCGTGGGTCAAAGCAGTTGGAGTTTATTTTCAAGTGATTGCTTTGGCCATCCTGATGTTTCTGATGAAATGATGGAAATTGATGAAAAAGATTGTGATGTCGGATAATGCTGAAACTGATGTAACAGATGTTTTGATGATTTGAGCAAAGAAGAGTGAAAGCACTGATTGTAAGTAGCGTTGGTGTAGAGGGTGGCTACTCAAGCTAGACAATCAGGTATATGGAGGGTAAGGAGTCTACTTGAGTAGACGCTCTCTATGGGATCATGCGGGGGTAAAACCGTATGATTGAGTAAGGGTGGCGTGCATGAATGAATGCATGGAGATTTTGACAGGTCAAAATGGTAGAAATACCTGAGACCTGAAGATAAATTGTGGCGTATGCGTACACGAAAGTGTGCGAATGAGTGAATGATGTCGATTTTTGTGAAAGTAAGAGATTGCAAGTAGCGAGTGGTAGTGGAGTGGCTGCTCGGATAGGCAATCAGGTATACGGAGGGCAAGGAGTCGGTCTGAATAGCCGCTCCACTAGGCATACAAGAAAGTTGTATGGATGAATGAACGAGAAATTTAGATCCAATAAAAATGTATGGTAATGAATACCATCATTACCTTGTGAAGCAAGGTAAAAACATATCTAAATAACGGAATTGGATGCTAAAAAGTATGATCGAAAGATGGTGAATAGAAGGGGGTGCAGCCAGTGATCGTTTATTCGTTCACTGGTTATGCACCCCCCGGATAATATATGATGTAAATAAGGCAGAAATTGACTGGTAGCGGAGAACCAAGTCAATAATACATGGTTTACCATGTATAATTAGTGAAAATACGATGATCCATGTACCCGATGGTGAGGAATAGTTTTCACTTAGGTCTCCTTGTTCCTAGTTGAGGCAGCACAACAAAATAAGGCAGGATTATCGTTCCTGGGTAGTCATTCGCCAAAGATACCCTGGTAGTGTATTCTCACTTAGGTGATGAAAAGACTCCAGAAATACCGTAATTCGGTACTGCGGGGGTCCGTATCTCCGCTAATTTTGAGCCCAAAATTATGGACCGCTGGGTAGGCCTCCTTGTGAGAGCTTCGCAGTGGCTAAAGGTTATACCATACGAGATACGTGTATGGCTACTGGGGCAACCCGGTAGATAGATAAAAAAGGCTGCAGGCTTGTCCTATTGCCTTAAATATAGAGACCCTATGTGGGTAGGCCCGCCGTGGAATGAAGCGTTAGTTCGCAGGTGTCCACGTAAAGCCATTATTCATGTATGCTTCCCACGAGGACACATCCATAATTAAACAAGGAGTTTCTCATAATACAATGGAAGCTGTGCACTCCAGAAAGAGTTCGAGCGGGGAAGGAAAGGACCTCTTGTTCGTTATCGACAAGAAATCTGACCTTATGCTAAAACGGATCTCGGACGTGCTGAGGTATGGTCTTGGAACCGGCAAGGTAAGAAGGCATGATGGCAAAGGGGAGTCGAAAGCTGCTAGTGGTGCAAGCAAACTTGCAACACGCCAAATCAGCAACGCACGACCTAATGCTCTACATGTCCCAAGAGTCCGTGGATGTGGCCTTAATCCAGGAACCATGGATTAATAAAAATCAGGTTCAGGGGTTGAGGTCGAAATACTATAATCTATTCCACTCCACGTCAGCAGGTAATATTAGAAGCTGTATTCGAGCAAAAAAATCAATTAATGCTCTCTTTTTATCTAGGTACTGCAACGGAGATAAAGTGGCAATCAACGTTGAATCAAAAGAAGGAAACTTCCTTTTGGCATCAACGTATATGCCGAATGATGAGAATAAGCCTCCAGCAGAGACGGTCCGCTAACTTGTCAACTATAGCGCAGAGAGAAGGATACCTCTGGTGATGGGATGTGATGCCAACGCTCACACTTAATGGGACGGCAAGGATATTAATAAAAGGGGTGAGTCATTTTTTGAATACATTTTATGTCCCAATCTAGTGTTGTGTAATAAAGATGATGATCCAACATTTAGAAACAGAAACAGGGAAGAAATTCTAATGTGTAATAATGAAAAAATCTCTGTAGGGAATTGGAGGGTCTCACCTATGAAATCCTTCGCGGATCACTCTAGGATACTCTTCACTATAGATAGAAATATAAATGAAATAAGACCTTTAAGAAAACCCAACTAGAACAAATTGGATAGCCTACAATGAATAGTTAGATACACTATCATTCCAGCAGAGGCGGATAAGATTACGACAACATCAACCATTGACACTGCCGTTCAAAATCTTACTAGTAAAATGAAAACGGCCTTTGAAAAACACTGTCCCATATCTCGCAATGTTAAGCAAACAAAACCACCTTGTTGGAATGGTGAGCTTAAAAAGCGAAGAACAGAGGTCAGAAAACTTTTCAACAAAGCAAAACAGAGAAAATTAGAGATAGACTGGAATTCATATAGGACCGAACTCAACTCGTATACCAAGGAGTTGAGAAAGGCCAAAAACGATTCTTGGGCTAGACACTGTGAATCTATTGAGAACACAAGTGAGGCGGCGAGACTTCGTAAGGTCCTGGCGGCTAACCCAAGAGCACCGGGATATATTAAGCAGCCCGATGGAGCATGGACGAACTCGAGCCAAGAAACACTTGAACTCTTAATGAATACACATTTCCCTGGCTGTTTGGATCCTAAAGAGACAGGTTATACACATCTTTAGGTTCTATTCAGTCAGTACCAGAATTGGGTAATATTATCACAGAGCAGAAGATTATGTGGGCAATAAACTCGTTGAAACCCTATAAATCAGCTGGACCAGACGGGATTATTCCGGCATTTCTTCAGCATGCTCTACAGATAATAACCCCATGGCTTAGAGTCATCTTCAAAAGTTGTATAGAACTTGAATACGTCCCTATCAGTTGCAGGAAAGTGAAAGTGGCTTGTATTCCAAAAGCTGGAAAACCGACACACTCGACTGCAAAGGACTATAGACCGATAAGTCTCGTTCCTTCTCAAGACACTGGAGAGAATCATTGATTTATATGTAATAGACCTTCTCGACCAACACGCTTACCTTAAAGGTAAATCAGTGGAGACAGCATTGCATGAAGTCGTTTCAATAATAAGAAAAGTCTTGAGCACAACGAACACTCCTTAGCAGCATTTCTGGATATCGAAGGTGCGTTTAACAACGTTGGAGAAGGTTGGAGCTGAACCCGCCATTGTAGATTGGATATATTCTATGCTGAATGGTAGGATCATAAACTCACAAATTGGGACACTATGATAGAGAAAACAGTTACAAGAGGCACACCACAAGGAGTGTGGTTTTTCCTCTTCTATGAGCCCTGGTAGTAGACAACATTCTTACCAGATTTAAAAACAAAGGAATTAAAGCAGTGGCTTATGCAGACGACACAGTAATTCTGATATCGGGTAAGTTCCTTACCACCATCAAAGATATAATGGAATCTGCGCTTAAGGAATTATCCTCGTGGGCAGAGCAAAACGGTCTTAAGGTTAACCCCGCAAAAACTGAACTAGTTCTGTTCACGAGGAAAAGAAAACTGGAGGACTTCATACCTCCTAGCTTAAAGAAACGGGCTCCTGGAAGCACAGTACCAATGGTCATGGATCTATCTGGCAAATGTACGGAAATATGGCTGAACTTAATGTGACAACTGACTACTTACCACCGAGTATTGACTTCAACAGGAATTTCACGATGATAATACCCGAAAGACATGGATGGGGCCTAGCTCATTATTAAGAGAACAGGGTATTCCCATCTACAGTGATGGGTCTAAAATGGAAGAAGGAACAGGAGCCGGGGTGTTTTGTGAAGCCCTTAATATTAAGGAATCGTATAAGGTCCCAGCTGAATGCAGCGTCTTTCAGGCAGAGATATACGTGATTGAAAAAGCAGCTGAAATGATCCATAGGAGAAAACTGATCTCATCAGAGATCATATTTTTCATGGACAGCCAAGCAGCTATCAAAGCACTATGCAGCGAGACAATGAGATCCAAGGCAGTGGCAAAGTAACTCTAACCGAGTCAAACTTTGTTGGGTTCCCGGACACAGCAATGTAGAAGGGAATGATATAGCAGATGAAATTGCAAGGAAGGGATCAATGGCAAATAGGGACAGCAGCAACTTATTGGGTACAAGTCCTGAAGTCCCGTTTGGCGTAGTGAAGAAGACATAAAAATGAAAGAGCAAATAAACATCTCCTGGATATCCAGAGCGACTGTGTTATCTCTAGAAGTTTATGGCCTAGAATCAATGAAAAGAACACCGAGTATATTTTATCACTGAGTAAAAAGAGCATCAGAACCTTGATATGTGTACCAACAGGACACAGTGTCATAGGTACAATGGCCACTAGACTGGTTGTATTGGCACCCGACTTCTGTAGGAGCTGTCAAGACGCTGATGAAACAGAAACCATTAAACACATGCTCCTAATCTACAAACTAATCGCCTCCGACACTTCGGAAACAGGTTTGTTGACGAGCTAGACGACCTAGTGCATATACCATAAATGAACCAGTCTTCATGAAACAATAATTAGGAATATCTCTGTGTGAAAGGGGATCACAATGGACCAATAGGCCGCCGTGTACGCAGCAGCCTTTGAGCTACGCACGCCCCTCCTAACCTAACCTATCGTTGCTGCCCGTGCAAATCATACCGTCTACTTCCAGCTATACACACTAAACACGAAGCTGGTCACTGGAAAAAGGAAACTCAATAGAATTTGTTAACCTTTAATACAAATATTTAATAAATTATTGTCGCGGAGACAAAAATAGAAAACAAATTCTTGTTTGATTTGCAAATAAAGTTGTCTGAAAAAAAATCAGAAATTCTTACAGTTGACAGTGGCATTGTATTTCGAAAGTTTTTGAACAAATTTTCGATGAGAGGGCTAATAACTTAAGGGTGGTCGCAACCACTCATAAGTGTTATGAGCGCTTATAAACATTCACTATTAATGCTTGGTGATTTGGTTTATGAACCTCTTAAGTTATGAGCGCTTCGTGAATACCGGCCTAAGAGCTTCAGACAAAATTTTCAGGACCAAGGTTACACAAATTAAGCATTATGTGGATTTCAAGGTGAACTTCGTCGATTCGACGAAGCATAACTTTAGTGTGCGTTAAATATGCATAACCATCCAGGGTAAATACGAGTAAATAACGAAATTTTGAAATCAACAGATTCACAACCGCCGACTCGACGGTGCTCATTCCCGCGACAGCTCGTTGAAAACTACCAGTGGAAAAAAATCGCAGAGCACTTTTACACCTTGAAATGGCTTTGAAGCGCACTTATACGTTGAGTGTTTTCAAGAACGCTCTCAATTCATGTATTACATCCATGAATAAATGTTTCGTGCATCTGTAAAGTTCATTAAAGTGCTTCTCTGTAGTAACTTCGAATGGATTCTGCCCATCTCGAAGGGAACGCCGCAATATCATCACATTATTCCTAGGAAAAAATAATAAATTGTTGGAATATATCATGTACTATCTACTATAAATTTACTTTGTGTTAAACTACTTTTTACTTTGCGTTAATAATAGTTTATATCCCTTTGAAAAATATAAATAAAATTTTTCAAACATATTAATATAAAATTGATTTCTATAAAAAGAACCAAATAAAAAAGAAGTATTTAAAATGTTTATTAATAAATAAGAAAATACGATTGGCTTTTATTTATGCCAAGGCCATAACAACTTCAAAAGTGGGATACCCGAAAATATTGTATAATTTTTCAAAGAATTTTAAAATGAATAGGTCTGAATTGCAAATTTGGCTCCAGGAGCAGGAAGTTGAATTTTCACCAACAGCAACATTAACGCAATTGCGTAATCTGTATAACAATAAGAAGGGTCAGATTAATCAAAAAATTAACAATTCTGAAAACTCTGAAGACGATGCAGTTAATTATTTAATCAATCAGCCGGGAATGCAGAATGATCAAGTACCACAAACCGAACTCGAAAATGCATCTATTAATGGACATGGACATTTAGTGGAAGAAGAAGCTAATAAAGATGTTCAGTTAAGAATTTTGGAAAAAAAATTGTCGTTTAAAAGAATTGCAACAGGAACTTAATTCAAATCCGAATTTATTTACTAATCCACATTTTGAAGATATTCGACATTCCATAATTCCATTTGCTGAAAATGAAACTTATAATGTCCGCAGGCGACTGGTAAAATTTGAACGTGTTTGTGATTCTGTGGTAAGTGATAACATTTTGCGCTTTAAGTCATTTCGCCGTTTAATGAAAACGGATTCTGCTGCTGATTTTTCTTCGTGTGGATAATTCCGAAGAACTAACAAACATCTGTTGTTGATCAATACATCGTGTAATAATTCCGATTCTGTAAATTCCGTTAATTCCGTCAATTCCGTTAATTCCGTCAATTCCAATTCCGTTTAACAATATGATCAAAATTCCAATATTATGAGCCAAGAATGAAGATTAAACAATAAAAGAAGAAGAAAAAAAGAAAGAAATCAGATATTACAAATATGCTACAATGCAACGCTTAAATAAAAAGGAATTACTTGCCTGGTGTAATTCAAACAAACCTTCAAGACAGTTATAAAAGAAGAAAATCTGAAGTTCTGGTTCAGTCTCTAGAAATCATTGAAATTTTCGGAAATTCTGAATATACCAAAAAAAATATACTATATTTCGAACATTCTGAAAATTTCGAACTAAATCCGATTCATCTGATCAAAATTCCGATATTCCGAACACATTATCTGGGTTATTTTCATATTTTAAATATTAGATCCATATTTTACTAATTTATTCTTCTATGCTTTAGTAATTGACTTGTATAAATTTAATTTTAAAATTCTAAAATTAAATTCTTGATCGAATCGATCAAAATGGTCAGGATGGCCGAGTTGTTGGAATATATCATGTATCTATCTACTATAAATTTACTGTGTTTTAAACTACTTTTTACTTTGCGTTAATAATAGTTTATATCCCTGTGAAAAATTTAAATAAAATTTGTCAAACATATTAATATAAAATTGATTCCTATAAAAAGAACCAAATAAATAAGAAGTATTTAAATTTAAAAAAAAAATAAGACAATACAATTGGCTTTAATTTATACCAAGGCCATAACAAAATCTTACTCAAAAGAGAGAAACAATTGAATATTATAATATAAAACCCACCTTTGCTCAGTACTACGTCTATTGTTAATTATTAAACGAATTATTATTTCGGACATTATTCTTAAGCAAATTTAGAATGAAATATTAACCACCTTTCCCAACAAAAAAAAATAATCAAAAATGATAGAATTTATCATTTAGTACTTTTTAGTACAAGCTTTACCACAATTAGTTTGAGAATCGCATTAGGCGTATGCGCGAAGTTCGAAAACGGGGGTAAACATTTTTCATGCAAATGCAACGGCAACGGCAAACGTCATTATATTTTAAAACACACAATCTACTTCTTTATAATTTTTTTAATAAAACCACAAACACTGTTCCAAATATCACTTGGAACTTTTTAAATTAAGCTTTTGCATTATTAACTAATATTAAATTGAAAAAATTAAATCTACCAAAAATACAAAAAAAAAAAAAAAAATAAATTAAACTCTCATGTTGACGAACGTAGATCAATAATACAAAGAATGCTAAGTCCGCTGTCAAATCTGAAACCATGAATTTGTAAGAATTGTTTATTCTTTAAACACAATAGATGTGAAACGAAAACGATACGTGGGTTAAGGAGTTCTTATTTAAATTCGTGTCAAACTACGAGGAGGATACACAATCGGTCCATTGTCACTTGTGTAATAATTATATAACTACTAAATTTTTCTGGCAGGCCCACTTACAAACGTGGTTCAAATATTTGATCCAAATTGCTGAACCTTTAAAAGTGATGTTTGACAGTTTTATAAATAAATAAATAGAGCCGAAAACCCTGCTGTCATTCAAATTTGCCTACACAAGTAACTTTTCCGTTCATATTCCAATGGTCACATTGATAAAAACGCACATAAGTTCATCTTCCTATAGACACATCGTCGCTTTTCCGACAGAGTGGTATAAGTCAAAATTTATCATTTTTAGTTTGGAATGCAGAACTGATCAAAAAAAAATCTTAATTTTTCTGTGTAATCGGCATTTAGCTACTGCTACTTCTAGATTCCGCACTGTGAAAAAGTGTCGCTGTCAATTTTCACAAACATCCCCGTCATTTTGTATGCATTAATGTCATTTTTTAGTTTTTCTTTTATCGTCGATCAGATCGGTTTCTTGTGTTCTAACAAAACGACATAACTAAGAAAATGCCAAATAATAAAGGAGCAACCCGGTAAGATTTCTTTTTCTTTTCGACATTTTATAGATTATTACATTTTTCCGCACAAAAAATTATGAGATTATGCAAACAAAATTTCAAGAAAACTGACACTTTTGTCTTATGGTATTAAGCATAGAAAGAATTAAATGCTCTCATTCAAACATTTTGTCAGGCTACTGACATTTCTTTTTTATGTCAGAATGTTAAATGAGTTTACATACACTCAAATGGTTATTCTTCCTATTATGCCAATTTGCCTTATAAGAATATGTCTTGTTTTGTTTGTTATTTTGGTTAAAGACTGCAAATGTGTCAGTTTCCTATAACAATAAAAAAAAAAGAAACTACAATTTTTACTATCCTTGAAAATTTTGTTAGAGTATCCCTTAGTCGTTCCGAACTGCTAGTCAAATTGGCAAGACAAAGCAAGGAACAGATTTCCGAAGATAAGACAATATGGACGGTAACACCTAATTTACAAGATAATCCTTTGAATGAATATACAGAGTACGGAGGATATAGAGCCTGATAGTGGCTTAGCACATTATGAAATAGAAACAAGAAGTGCTTCAAATGCAGAAGATTTTCACACTGTTCCAATTCCTATGGATTTATCTGAATCTTTTACGGATGGATCATCATTGTTAGATGAAGAATCTTCTATGCGAGTACAGCACGTCTTATTATGAAGAGTTTCTCCACGAAAAAGAAAACGTCAACACCGATCTTTCTGCAAATAGTCATCATAGATATGAACCTGAAACTAAGCGAACGGAAAATTCTGAACCCGAATCTAGTGGTTTAATTCGTCAGAAATTTCCTCTTTGTGAAATAAGTGATGTACTTCCATCCAATCGTCGTTGAGGATTTTGACGAATCTTCCACAGACGAGAAATCTTCTTCAAATGAAGATTTTCCATCCGATGATGTTAATAAAGACCAAAATTTTAGTCCATTGAACGACCAAGAAATTGAACAATGCTTACCATCACCTCAAGTTGGGGATATAGAAAAATTACACTGTGTCCACAATCACCACAAGATGATGCAATAAGAATATGCCAAAGCAATAAAAAAAAATAAGAGGATGACAGAACAGACTTTGCGGAACTTATACGACTATCGTATGTTTCTCCTAAAGGCAAGAAAATTGCACCGGATCGTAAAATAGGTCCAGTCTGTTATTGTAAACTTAATTGTCTTTCTAAGATAAGCGAAGAGAAGAGAATTATGGTTTTGGATGTGTGGATAAGCATATAAATTTTCTTGCTGGATCTATGGTTGAGATCAACCCTAATCCTAAATACAGGTACATTCAAAATTCAGAAAATCCCACTACAAGGAAGGAACGAAGTCGAAATAATGCGTTTTTATTTTAATGTCGAGAATACACGGATAAGGGTGTGTAAAAGCTTCTTCATATCAACTCTAGGAATAGGCCAAAGACCAATCAAAACTGTTCTTACAAAAAAAGACTTAAATGTGGAACATATAGTTTTTAAGATTTGTAGGAGACTTAGCTAATACTACGTTTCCACCGATCACTAAACCGAGATTTAAGTAGATTTAGCTAAATCTCCTACAAATCTTGAGGATTTACTACTACGTTTCCACCGATCACTAAACCGAGATTTAAGTAGATTTAGATAAATCTCCTACAAATCTTGAGGATTTACCATACAAATTTTAATCTTCTCAGATGAAGATTAATACTACGTTTCCACCAACCACTAAACCGAGATTTAAGTAGATTTAGCTAAATCTCCTACAAATCTTGAGGATTTATCATACAAATTTTAATCTTCTCAGACGAAGATTTAAAATAAATCTCATTTAAATCTTCAATCGAACTACCCTATTTCCATATCGAAATGAACACATTTATCGGGAAAATAAATTTTTCTCTTCGGTTGACGCAGAGCGGTGGAAACACTTTTTGAGATTAGTAAATCTACAAGAGATTAAAGTTTGGTGGAAACGTAGTATTAAAATAAATCTCATTTAAATCTTCAATCGAACTACCCTATTTCCATATCGAAATGAACTTATTCATCGAGAAAGTGAATTTTTCTCTCCGGTTGACACAGATGAAGCTGCCTGTCTCACTTCTACATCATTAGAGAAAATGAAAAGATATATGCATTTTGAATAGTGCTGTCAAAATTAATCTACTTTTGGAGCGGTGGAAACACTTTTTGAGATTAATAAATCTTCAAGAGATTAACGTTCGGTGGAAACGTAGTATAAATCTACTTAAATCTCGGTTTAGTGGTCGGTGGAAACGTAGTATTAGGGGTGGGTAAATACGTAGTATAAGTAAGTAAGTAAACTTTATTGAGATTCTTTTTTTTTTGATACAGTTTTGTTTGACTTATATTTGCAGCAAGTGATGCTAAGGATAACAATAAAAATTTGCCTAATTGGAATTGGTCAGGCTACTCGATTTTAAATATTTTTTTTTTGTTATACAATTTTTTTTTGTTTTTAAAGAAATTCACTGGATAGATATAAATTTACGTGACCTAAGTGGACAAAGTCCATACGCGTTGTACTAAATAAACTTAACCTAAGCAATACAAAATTAAGAAAAATAAGATAGAGAAAGATAACAAAGAAAGACAGGGACGACAGAAGGTCGCCTAGTCATTACACATTTGGCTATGTGTGCCATTGACATAAACTTATAGACTTATAACTAAATCGGTATGTATGTATTTATTTTTATGAATATAAATACAATCCATTTGAATCCATTTCTTTTTTAAATTTTTTTGGTTAATAGATGAACTTATTGTCATTGATAAGATATGTAGTGCATAAAGCTAGATATTATATTTTCTATTACATACATATATATATATATATATATATTATTGTTTTCATGTTTTCAGGGTTGTGGTATAATGTAGGTGTTTCAATATGTTTATGTGTAAAGTATCTTAAATTTAGTCATGTACATAAAAGATTTTCTTAACTCTTGTTAATTAGATTTTAAATTTTAGTATAAATAAAGGCACTTAACGTAAATATACATAGGTATTTGATTTAGGTAGACTGAGGAAGATTGTTTAAATAGCTTAACCTCTATAATTGTTGGGGATGCACCTTTTGTAAAACTACCAGAGGAAAGAGCTATCTTGGTTTGTGACGTGAAACAGTACATTGGAGCCCTCGCAAAGGATGCTTATTAGAGATACATAGTTTCTATCATGGGCTGAAAAAGTAATGCTTTCAGAGAAAAGTTCCCGAAGGCGCAGTTTGTCATGGTCTTGTAGTGCAAAGATTGGTTTTTTTCCCAACGTTATAAGATAGTTTAGCAAAGGAACAATTTTAGTGTCTTCGTATAGAGACCGATTGCTATACCATTTGCCTGAAGGTCTACTGTGTCTACATTTCCGAAGTATACTTCTTTCAAATCTGTGCAATTCAGTGGCGACATTTGGGGTTATATGGAACCAAATTAAAAATCCATACGAGATGAGGGGTCTGATCAATGTTTTGTACATAAGTAACTTAGTATCAACTTCCGCCGAATTTAGGAGCGTCTTGAGAATAGCTGCAGCTGCTTTGCTTTTGTGTAACGCTGATCTTGCGGTAGGGTTCATTTTAAGTCTTTCGTGGAGGATGACTCCTAAGTGTTTGATTGACTTTTTTAGTGGTATAGAATTTCCGTTTATTACAAGTCTAAGATTTTTGCTTTCAGGTACTGCAAGATAATGACCTTTCCCAGAAGCGTTACGAAAGCAAATCAGTTCACACATTTCATGTAGTATGGGATGATTGTAGTTAAATGGTTTTTGACTTCACATAAGGCTAAGTCCGGTCTATCATGGACACTAAACAGGATAGTGTCGTCCGCGTAGAGTATTGATTTGGAACAGTTTATTTCACATGGAAAGTCAGATAAATATACATTGTGGAACTCCCGATAATAAGGGTATGCACTCAGAGTGTTCGTTTCCGAAAAATACCGAGAGACTTCGGCCAGAAAGGAAGCTGTGTATTATCTGTCTTGTGGTGGAATGTTGAGTTGACCCAGTTTGCAGATGAGCCCTGCGTGCCAAACAGAGTCGAAATCCTTGCTTATATCTAATGCGCAAGCGACTGTACATCGTTTTTCTCGTAGATTTTTTAGGACTTGATTTTGCAAGTAAAGTAGTGCATGATCAGTTGAGTGTCCTCTTTTGAACCCAAATTGCTGATTTAGATTAAGGTCATTGTCAGCAAAATTTTCTTGTAACTTAATAAGAATAAACTTTTTCAGAATTTTTCCGATATTAGATAGTAGAGAAATTGGGCGAAAGTCTTCCAACTTATTGGATTTTGATTTTTTCTTAATAGGTAACAGTTTGGCTACTTTCCACGCTTTCGGAAAGTAGCAATTAGCTTTGCGAATTACAAAGTTGGGGACATTATCAGGGCCAAAAGACTTTTTGTTGTTCGAAGAGGTGATGATAGCATTAATCAAGTCAGGGGATGCAAAGTTTGAGTGGCGAAAAGTTGTCAAGTCTAAGGTTATGGTTCCAAGCCAGAAAGGCACTATTAGAAGTATTTACTGTTAAAAGATTTTCACTGTTGAAACAAGGAGTTTTCAGGGAAAAGAGGTTAGAATAGAATAAGTTGAGACCTTCAATTTTCTCTAGTGGAGTCTTGAGTAATCTGTTGCCCAGAGTTAGATCCTGAGTGGATTTCTTTAGTGTACTTTCTAGAGGTGATCTGGTTAATGGTTTTAAAGACATTGGCTGAGGGTTTTAAGCTATTTGTTTTAGCATGAAAAGGAATATTCAACTTAATTCTAACACGGTCTTTGATTATTTTGCTAAGGCAATTTATTCTTGAGGATAGTTCGGAGTACTCGTTATTCGTTCTGTTTCCAAAACGGTGAAAGAGTCTTTTCAGTTTTGTTTTCCAAAACTTCCTGATTTTGAACAGATATAGCGTATCTTTTGAGATTGTGCAATTATTTGTGTGTATGGGTTTTTCAACGCTATGGTTATTTATGCAATCGGTGAGAGCGTTTGTCAAAGCAGAGATATAGAAGTCAATTTCATCATTCGTTAATTATTTATCAGAAGGGACGAGTAAGTTCTTTAATTGATGATTTAGGGAGTTGTTGAATTGGGTCCAGTTTGTGTTTTGAAAACAACGAATTTTGTGCGCTTGGGAGGGAAGTGGGCAGGAAAGCTGAGATTAAATCAAGTGTGAGACAAGCGGTGTTTGAATTTGAGTGGTTAGGAGCACGAAAGTTGGAAGAGATAATGAACAAATCTATATATGAACCTGAGGAGGGACGAGTAGGGCCTTTAAGTGAAATCGAGAAAACGATTATGTGTGTACCACTGAGCCAAGTGAGTACCATTTATGTTTGACTTGGTGTCTCCCCATAGAGGATTTCTTTAGTTGAAATCCCCACCAATAATTATATATTCGTAGTCACGAAGGCACAAAATGAGTTCGTCCAATGCTGATTGGAAGCTATACTCACTATCACAAGGAATGTATATTGAAACTAAAGCCAAAGTTGAAGAAGAATGTTGGGTGTTAAGCGGCATTAATGCAATGCTGGCTGAGATAATGTTATTGTGAAATGTTTTTTGATACGATTTGTACGAGTTATTTAACAGGATGCCTGTTCCTCGTCCATAATTGTTTGTAATTAAATCAAAATTGTCGTTAAAACGAGTACGGTGTTGTCTTGTAAGGCGAGTTTCTTGTAAGAAAATTGCAGTAGCACGAGTTACTTTTAAAAGAAGCTCAATTTCGATTTGTTTGTCCTTTTGATTGAAAGAGTTGACGTTGGCAGTTATGAGACTTAAATTCATGGTGAAAAGTTAGAAATCGAGACGATGAAAGCCAGATAGACTTAAGGTTTTTGAAAATCATTTAATTTTACGTAAATTGGCCAAAAGTCACGAACCTTGGCAAAAAGTACACTGTAGGTGATACCGAACAGGTTTTTGGATTCATTCATAAAGTCTGACATAACGTAACCTACAGCAGGCTTCGGAGGAGGCTTTGTAGGTGCAGCACCAGATCCTCTAAGAGCATCAGCAAAAGAGATTCCATTTTGGGGGACATTGCTTATCAGATTAAAAACTGAGTTATTCAATATTTCTTTTTTTTTTCTTTCTTTCTAGGGTAGTGAAATCTTTTTTTTTATGCAATTCCTTCCGTTTTGGGCATCTCTCATAACTGGCAGGGTGACCCGCAATGCCACAGTTTACGCACGATCGCAACTTCCAGGCTGATGCTCCTTAAGGCACTTAATGCATCTGATAGGGTAAGAGCAAAATGCCGAAATATGGCCAAATCGCTGGCATCTGTAGCACTGCCTTGTGCCCGACTCCTTGACAGAATCCCAATGGATCTTATGTCTCATTAAGAGTTTTATTGTTTTAATTTTTAAGAGGATTTCCCTGTTATCCATAACACATAAAAATAAGTCTAAAGGAATATCATTTTCCTTTGACCACTTGGTTTCAAAATTCTTGACAGTCACCTTTACTGAGGGGTCCAATTTTGAAAGTTCCGAGTTCACTAGAGACACGGAAAAATTGCCCGGTATTCCTTTAAGAATAATACTAATTTTTTTCTTTTCCTCAGGAGTAAAAAAATGCATCTATATTGTTAACTTTAAATTGTTCAAGCAAAAGGCTATGAAGATCAACTTCCTTTACAAAGATCTTCAATCTACCAAAACCTCTAGAATCAAACCTAACACTGTCTAGACTTAAATTAGAAGATTTGAAAAATTCTACAATAGTTTTTGAAGAAATGCCTCTAGTTAAAATTGGCGGATACCAATTTTCTTTATCCCCAAGTTGTAGGTACCAGTGTTACTAGGCAAGCCGGTGTTATTGCTGCTTGTATTAATATTGTTGCTGCTGTTGTTGTTGTTAAAGCTGCTGCTGTTGATGTTGCCGCCGTTGCTATTTGTATTGCTGCTGGTACTATGCATATTGCTGCTGCTCCTGCTGTTTATATTGCTGCTGCTATTGGTGATGTTTCTGCTGCTGTTGATATTATTGCTTTTGTCTTTGATGTTAGATGCGATTTCCAGGTCATCGTTTGCATCTCCAAAAATGGCAAAACGTTTATCATTATTTGGAGCGGCAATTGCCGCTTTTTTTGGGTTAACACTCGACGGAGCCTGTCGTCTTTTTCTGGCTAAGATATTTGTAAATGCATCTTTGTCTCTTGCAAGCAATCTTTTAAGCACATTTTTAGTCGTAGCCGTGTTGCTAAGTACAGAAGATGATGCATTTCTCTTAGCTGTCTTTGTTTTTTCTACGCTACCGATAATAACGCAGTTATAGGGTAAAGTGACGCTCACTCGGTAATGTGGTCGACTCTTTTCCACGAACAGCAGAATAATTGCTGTGTTCGATTTCTATTGTGTTAGTGTCGGCGTCACCTGACCACGATTCAATGCTTTCTGAGATGTTTTTTTTCCGCCGGATTAAACATTTGCGATGGTAAAATTAAAGAATTCACTGAATTATAATTAATTCCTTGTTTATCGGGGGGCACACTTGGTTGCTTCAATTCACTTGACATTTTATGTAATTTTTATTTTGAGAACACTTGCGAAATTAAGCCGGAATATATATATATATATATATAAACGGTGATTTTTTAAGAGCTTGGTTTTTGAAAATTCAAAAAACACAGAAACTTGTAAAAAGTGAATGAAATTATTATTTGGATCGATAAACCAATTTCTGCCATTTACTTTTTAAAAATAATTTCACTTAAATGTTGCCCGCGGCTACGCTTCAGGTGGTCCATTCTGAAGGTCCTATTTTGGCAAACTTTTTCACACATTTCGGCTGGAATCTCACCAATGACGCGTTCAATGTTGGCTTCCAAGGCAGCAATCGTGTTTGGCTTGTCCCCATAGACAATAGACTTAACATAGCCCCACAAAAATATTCTAACGGGGTCAAATCACATGATCTTGGTGGCCAATTGACTGTGCCAAAACGTGAGATCAACTGCTCACCAAATTCGCCTCTCAATTGATACATGGTTTCGCGTGCAGTGTGGCATGTGGCACCGTCCTGTTGGAACCACATGTCGACCGAGTTCAATTCTTGCATTTTCGGCAAAAAAAAATCTGTTATCATTGAACGGTACGTTTCTCCATTGACCGTAACCCTGCGGCCTTCATCGTCCTTGAAGAAGTACGGCCCAATGATGCCGCCTGCCCATAAACCGCACCAAACAGTGCATTTTTCGGGATGCATTGGTAGCTGCTGAATTGCCTCTGGCTGCTCTTCACTCCAAATACGGCAATTCTGCTTATTCACGTATCCATTTAGCCAAAAATGAGCCTCGTCGCTGAAACGGACGTAGCTTGCGAAACACATTTTTCACAGAGCACGAATTTTGATAATAAATTTCAATAATTTGCAAACGTTGTTCAGGCGTAAGTCTATTCATGATGAAATGGCAAACAATACTGAATCGAAATGTCAAATGTTCGTGGAATTTGTCATGTGTGATCTGTCAAAAATATAAACGTCAAAAACCAAGTAGCAAAAAAATCACCCGTTATATATATATATATTTCCACTTAGAGAGCGCACAAATAAAACACGTCCTATCGCCGTCAAATCCAAAACGCTTCTCCCCTACATATGTCGGTATATGATTCGTTCACAAATAAGCTCGAACAGTACAGTTTGGTATCCGAGGTACGAGTAACATATGTAGTAACTGAGTGAACGTCAGCAATAGTATATTAAACAAAAAAAAATTATCAATTTAGAAGTAGTGGCTGCTTCGACTTTTTTTTAAGTTTTTTATTATAAGTTCTTACCTGCACTTCTAAAGAATTCGTTGACATAGCCATACAATAACAAACAACCAGCGAAATAATAGGGTTCAGGGTTCCAAACATAAGACTAAATAATGGAAAATCATCTGGCAACTCCGAATCGTAAATAAATCGAGATGCCACAAGTGGAACTGATGGCATCATAATGAACAATTCGCAAGAAACAAATATAAATGATACACCATAAACCAAATTTACATCATCCGTACACATAGAAATCAAGTCGGATCTTCTGCGTAGACATTCCCTTATCCGACGTTCGTTCAGCTTATTTGTGCGAATTTCAATCGTATAAAATCTTAACTCGTCATTGCACAGATCCATTGAATTTCCGATCAAGACGATAACACACGTATAAAACATTAGAAACACATTAATGTAACAGCATTGAAAAATGAAAATGAAATTTGCTATGATACCAAATAATATATGATTCACATAGTAGTTTGGTATCCACAAATTCAGAAGGGAAATTATTAAAACCACGACGGTAACCCGATATTTAATGCACAGAATACGCGTATGGTTCCGAAAAACTGCATCGTTCTGTAAATATACAAGAATTTGGCTTACAATCTTGAGGTTGGTCGCGCGATGTAAATACATCCAGAGGATCATTACGATTCTTACAAAAGGTCCCACAAGAAGTTGAATATTGCCAGTCCTCTCACCGGTTTCATTTTCACCATACGCATTAAATTCACTAAAGTTATAATATGTTGCAGCCGAACAAATAATTGAGGCACATAAACTAAAAGTAATAACTATCTCATAGATGCTATCAAATGTTGTTTTATCTAGTTCCGATATATTTCGATTGTAAGTTGTTGTAAGAACACCAAAGTACTTAGCCAATCGAAGGCAGAGAACAAAGTCCTTCAATAAGGACATGTTGATTTGGACTGAGTAAATTAATTAATTTTGCCTTCAAAATATATTCATTCAAGGCTACTATGTAACTATATAAGTTGATGGGTTAAGCGCGAAAGAAAAATATTGTTCCTGTGCAGTGGAGTGTGGACATGAAAGGAGAAATAACAAGTAAACATTCAAAATGCACAAACTAAAGCGAGGAAAAGTAAATATTTTTTCCCGGAAAAATAAATGTTCCATAATTATTAAAGTGAAGTAAAATCAACTTGAAAATAGCTATAGAGCAATTCTTGGAATGTTTTACCAAAAAGCGGTGTATATATATTAGGGATTCGAACTAAAAGAACAGGGGTGGAATCGGCTAAGGTGATTTGTGATAGTTGACAGTCACAAAAAATAAATTTGGGCTGCGTAAGGTGACTGTCACATGTGATTATCACATTTTTGTGACTTTTTCTTGTCACAGCTATTTTGGTGTCATTTTCATATAAAATACATTTGTTTTCTAATTTTGTAAATTTGTGAAATTGCTTTTGTGATTTCACAAATTCCGAAAATAGAAATCATGTATGTACATGTGCACACCCATATACACTACATTCAACAAAGTATATCCGATCTAACAAAATAGAAGTATGTACATGTAATTAGGTAAAGGCATTGTTTTTCTCACAGATATTTATATTAACTTTTAATTTATTTTGTTAATAATTAGCATTTAGAATAAATTAATAATAGGTACAAATTAAAAAAACTTTTGGCAAACGAGAGAAACATTTTTATTTTCGCACTTTGTAGAACAAAATTGGAAATATCCTAATTTGGGGAGAGTACGATAACTTTGGCGCCAAGATATAATAACGGTTTTTGGTAGAGGGGCTTAATACAAGCATTTTTTACTATGGTAGGGGGGGTCTATCTCCCCTCGTTTAGGCGGGAGGGGCAATTTTATAAAAATTTACTTAAAATCTTT
This sequence comes from Philhelius pedissequus, assembly GCA_910595825.1. Lineage (NCBI taxonomy): Eukaryota > Metazoa > Arthropoda > Insecta > Diptera > Syrphidae > Philhelius > Philhelius pedissequus. Next base: position 278,327,234 of record OU343160.1, read on the forward strand.
AAAAAAAATATTAAAAAAGAACGGCAACACTTACAGTTATAAATTATACCTTTTTCAAAAGTCAGACTCTACAATTTATAATTAATTTTAAATAAAGTTGTTTTAGTCAATAGTTTTTTAAATAATTGACTTCAAAGTCAAAATTTATGAAAAAAAAGTTACAAAAATCACTTTGAATATTATTTTTCTCATGATTATGGATATCGATAAAAAAATAATTGATGTAGTTAACTGCTCCAAGTATTTTTTTATTAAACACAGAAAACTACTTCTTTTTATGTCTTCTAGTTTTTAAGATATGTAATTGAAAAATAGTAAAACTATACTTGTTCTTTAAACCCAAAATATTCTTTAATTTTAAAGAAACTTTGCATATAATAAAATTTTCACCCTCCCCAAAGCCTATAGTGAGCCCAAGCAGGGGGGTTGCAGTGGGGCAGCATGCCCCCCCTTAGGCATCTCACTGTTTGCATCGTAAATTTCATATATACCTTTGTGATTTTATTACAGTTAATGCGGTTATTAAGTGTTTCTTTTTTCTATACGCACAAAGCTCCTATTTCTAACAAGATTTCCTTCTCTGAGTAAAATATTTTTGCTTTATTTTTGTTTTTTGGTTTTTGGGGTTTTTAAAACTACTTTTTAAAGAGTTTTTTTGGTATTTACTTTCAGGATCAATTTTAATGATAAGTTCATCTTTGTGACTCAAGTAAAGCAATTCATTTAGCATAACCCAGAATGCACCACGAGGAGGTAGGATTGTAATACATTCCGCGTCCCAGTCAGTTAGTTTTTAAGTAAGTCAGGAGTTAGTAAAAAATAGTCACGTCAATTTTCAATGTGTTGAAGGTATGTAAGTCTCGTCAATGAATTCATCGTCCGTACTAGTGTCACTGTGGAGTTCGTTAAGTTCGTCATTATGCTCAAATATATTAAATGTTAAAGTTTTGGTCAAGTATCTAACCGTATATTTAGAAAAAAGAGATTGAAATGGACATGACATATGTAAATACGTTTATGTATATAATATCAATTATTTTTTTTAATCCAGATTCTTTAAATGCAAAAGAAACTTTACATGCACCCATCTGATACAAAATTATTTTTTTTTGTTTTTCAATTTTCTCAAAAACTAGAAAACATAGAAACGAATAGTTTTCAGTGTTTGATTAAAAAATAATTGGAACAGTTAACTACATCAATTACTTCTTTATTGGTATTTATAATCATGAGAAAAATAATACTCAAAGTGATTTTTTTAACTTTTTTTTCATAAATTTTGAGTTTGAAGTCAATTATTTCAAAAACTATTGACTAAAACAACTTTACTTAAAATTTATTATAAATTGTAGAGTTTTGACTTTTAATAATAAGTATAATTTATAACTGTAAGTGTTGCCGTTCTTTTTTAATATTTTTTTTTTTTAATTTTAAGTAAATTTTTATAAAATTGCCCCTCCCGCCTAAACGAGGGGAGATAGACCCCCCCTCCCATAGTAAAAAATGCTTGTATTAAGCCCCTCTACCAAAAACCGTTATTATATCTTGGCGCCATAGTTATCGTACTCGTGCCCCTAATTTAATCTCGCGAACTCAATGACTAGATTCTACTTTTTATTTTAACTTTTTTGGATTGCGAGATAATTATAACATTTTTTAAATATTAAAAGATTAATAACGTTTGGGCACCCAACATTGCATGAAAAAAAAAACAAATGAAAGAATTTATATACAAACAAAATCAAACATATACTTATGGATTTATGCCAACTCTCAATACTTCTCTTAAAGTGGTGCCAAGTTTTGTGTAATTTTTTGTGATCACCTTACACAGACGAAAAATATAATATGATCACATGTGATTGTCGGAAATGTGACAATCACAAATCACCTTAGCCGATTCCACCCCAGGTTTCCTTATCCTTCTATTCCATCAATTGTGTTAACATTTATTTTGGTCACTCTAAGTAGGTAATCTAAATCTTTGGGGATCGTTACGGTTTCTCTTCTCGTCATCTAGTACTATTATAAAAGTACTTTTTGATGCATATGTTATTGTTGGAAGTATAAATTTTAGATATTTGAATTTTTTTTTTGCTCGTGTTGTCTATTTTCATAGAAGAGTTTACATATGTATGTATCTGCATTGTGTTTATTCGACAAGGATTTTTTTGTTGGTACGTGATGTGGATTCTCATAGAATATTGTAGACAGGTACATGAATTGTGTGTGTATTGGATGAGGAATTCTTGTTTTTGTTGGTATGTTTTTTCTTAGCCGCCAGTTATAGCTTTCATTGAAACTCATCATTGAAAACTTTCACTATTAATTCTGAGGCACTTAAACAAATAAAACTGATGTCGTTTTAGTGTTCAAATGAAGGTAATAAAATATATAATAGTTTTTGTCAGAAAAATATTTTATTTTGTCTACCACTTTCTTGTAAATTCCCTTTTGATTTTTCAATTCTCATTGAATGATCACTGAAAACACTTTCTATCATTGAAAAATCAAAAGTAAAGAGTGTAATTAACGTTTACCATATAATTGGCACATTTTAACGGTTCAAATGCGTTTTAAAACTGAGTCCAATACAAAAAAAATAGCAAGCACACTTTTACAGGCCGTCTCCACTGGCCATACAGATTGCAAACATCAGAACCACAATCCAATCCATTTTTACTAGAGATGTGACGGATATCCGGTAGGTATTCGATATCCGGCCTATCCGGCTCCTTTTTTAATATCCGGCCGGAGCCGAATAATCTTTTTGTATCTAACCGAATACCGGATTTTTTTTTGTTAATTTACGCACACTCAAGGGGTTATGAATACCCTTAAAATGTTTATACACAGTGCGAGCGATAAGGAAAATGGGATAGGATTAGATAGGAGATACCGATGTACATTGGTTTTAAATGCCTGATTATCGCAATGGGAGTGAAAAATTCGGTCGGGTAAAGCATTCCACATTCGTGTTGTGCGGCTAAAGAAAAAATCTCTATACTTGAGAGTACGTCCGAAGTTGGGCTCAAGGGTAAGCTGATGGGCATTCCTAGAAGCGCGAGTGTTACGGTTGAATAATTTAAGGGATGGAATGCAACTGGCTATTTCACTAGAACACTAGGAGTGTTTTATTGGGAATCTATCCATTGTACCGTAAGTAATACCCAAAAAAAGCATCGACCGTAGCATGAACCGTAGCTTTATTATTTTTGTAAAATTGGTACCCCTGCACAGCAGTCACAAGTAATGAAATAGTCTTTTGCAAAGTAAAATTAAGAAAATATCAAAGTTATGAACAATAATTAGCTTTTATTCATGTAAAATAGAAAGTAGAAAAACGTACCCATATTTAATTTATGTTACAAACCTATTTCTTGTTTTCATTTTTTCTGCAATTGCAGTTTTAAATTCGAACATTTATTTTGCACCAATAGAACGGAAATGATAAGTGAATGGATTTGTTCATAGACTATGGTCAAGTCCCTTTTTACACAGTCCAATTTTTGTATTGCTTTAAAAATGGTCTATGCATTTCACACGAGGAAACAAAAGTGCCGGTGATTTACTTGTTTCCTTTTAAGGTTTCTTGGCTTGGAAAGCACACTACAACGTTGTTTAAATTGTTCACTCCCCTTATATTTCATGCTTTTATATATTTTCTGAGCTTATCGATAGCTAGAGTTTTATTTTTCCAGTCAATTTACAAATTTATTTTCTGAGTATGTTCTGCTTTCAATTCGATATTTACTCATCAGACTGCACTTAACATACGGGGAGTAAGTAACAAAAAGTTAACATTTGGTTTGCCATTTCACCATTTTGGATCACAAAAATATATGCCCAGGCCATGTTCATGTAGTGAATCGAATACCGCCCATGGCCAACGTCCATTAAACAGTGAAGAAAAAGCACACTTTGTGAGTTCAGTTTCCGCTTAGTGCGTTTAGGCTAGGCGCGCACATGCAATTTTGCCGAAACGAAATAGTTTAATCACTAGTTGAACGATGATCGCGCACATAAGCAACTTAAAAATCAATCAACGAGATAAACCAACACACAAACATCATTTTGATTTAATGTGCGCGCAGTTACATTATAGTTCGATGTGATACAAACTGAAGAACTTATTTGGGCGATCGTTCGATTTGTGCCAAAACACAAACTTTTAAGTTGCTCGAATCGCGGAGTGAATAGTTTTTGCATGTGCGCACACTCTCATATAAGTCCTGGGTATTCACTTTAGCAACCAAACTGTTTTGCAAAACTGAAAACTGCATATGTGCGCCCCTCTGGCCTTATAGCTCATAGAACTTCGTACGAATAAATATTTTGCGGCGCAGTGTCAAGCAATTCCTCTATAGTGCAGTTGCACCCAATGCGGTTTGTCTTCTCAAATTGCTTTTTTGTAGATCTAAATAAAAAGATGATTTTGTTCACCAAACTTGGTTTATTTACAACTATCAATAAAAATTGAACACAAAACGAAATTTGGGCTTGGTTAGTCAATAAAAGTAAAACGGAATTCATTGGATAAATATTGGTTTCTTTTTCAAAATGGATATCAAAATTTGTTAAAATTGATTAATTGACATTAGGGGTATGCAAAATTGCAGATATAGGTGTAATTTTAGACGCACTTCAGAAAATAATTGAGCAAAGAATACAGTTTTTAATAGTAAAAGTCAGAAAGTTTTCAGAAGAACAGCTTATAATTTATTAAAAAATGGAGTTATCTAAGATTTGAGAAATATAAACTGGTCAACCTTTAAAAAAAAAGAATCAAAATGATCGATTTGTCTTACTAATGAAAGTAATAATTATAACACTCCATGAACACATACATCGAGATTCAATTCAATTATCAATCGTACCAACAAAATTAACAAAATCAGAATCGAGACTCGACTGAACGTCAACCAGCCATCCACCGTAGCTTCTACTTTAGCTTTTTATCGACCGTAGCGATTTGTATGTAAATTGCTACGAGGGATAAACTTACGGCGGATAAATTTCCCAATAAAACACAGCTACTGTCTATATTAATACCGATAAAATAATGAAAGGCATGAAACATTGCGACGGTGCGAGAGAGGCTCAATTGGTTAAGTTATTGTTTCATCACATATCATTTTTAAAGCTCTTTTTTGGATTCTGTCTAGGAGACTTAAGTGCGTTATCGGAGCACCTGCCCAAATATTACAATTGTACCCAAGCCTTGGACGAATGAAGGCTTTATAGATTACAGCCAGATCAGAAGGGGAGAAATATTTCTTGCATCGTCTCAGAAAACCCAAACATCTTGCAGCATTTTTGGCGACGCCGAATATGTGCTCATTCTCCAAAAGGTGATCAGTGATGTACATCCCGAGAACTGAAAGTTGTTCGGTTTCCTCGATGTAAGCGCCGCTAATGGACAACGGCATTGGGGAGGATCCCGCTTTAACCACAAAAGACATCATTGGATTTTTGAAGCATTAAATTCTACACGGTTTTTAATTTCCCATTGGACAATGCTGTCTAGATCAGAATTTAATGAGCTAATCATACGCTGCCGTTCAAGTTCCTCATCCGAACGACATGGATGAGAATCTAAAAACGAGTATGCAATGCTGAGGGTACTGTCGTCACCAAAACAGTATATTGGATTAGAAGTTTCAGACATTAGATCATTGATGAAAATGAGAAAGAGAGTCGGAGACAGAACGGAGCCCTGGGGCACACCAGCATTTATTTTATGAATATCAGACTTGAAACCGTCCAATACAACTTCTATTGAGCGATCCGAAAGGTAATTTCTAATCCAACGAAGAAGATACTCTTCGATACCAAATACACGCATTTTCAATAAGAGAGCCTGACGCCAAACTCTATCAAATGCTTTTGAAATATCAAGCGCAATAATCTTACTTTCTCCAAAACGGTGTAAAGATTTGTGCCACTGTTCGGTTAGATATACCATCAGATCACCAGTGGACCTATTGCTACGAAAGCCATACTGTCGGTCATTAAGGAGCTTTCGTTCTTCAAGATATTTCTTTAGCTGATAATTAATCAGCGTATCCATGACCTGGAAAGAAGGGACGTAAGTGCAATTAGACGGTAGTTAGAGGGTGAAGAAGATTCGCCTTTGTTAGGGGCAGGCTGGACTAATGCTGTTTTCCATCCACTCGGAAAGAGACCAGTAGAGTAGGACAGATATAAAAGCTTACGCAGTGGGTTTGCCAGCGTAGAATAACACCTCTTCAGAACAATAAGGAAGATACTATCTGGACCAACGGATTTGTGTATGTCAAGATCTTTAAGAACTCTAGCAACTGTACGAGTACGAAAGAAGATACGTCCCATGAAACTGTTTATGCTCTCAAGTGTAGGAGGAGTCATGACACTTTGTGGAAGCGTAGAATTAGCAGCAAACTGACACGCTAGCAACTTTGCTTTTTCTTGTGCGCTTACCACAGAAGTGTTATTGGAAAAGAGCGTTGGAACCGACGAGGAGGTGGAATTTCGTACGTTTTTTACAAATGACCAAACATTTTTACTACCTTTGGGACATTGTAGTATTTTTTGCCTTAATTTTTGCTCATGCAGAAATTTGGTTCTTTGAATATGACTATTACAGGTCTTTCCAGATTGTTTAAACTTATTCCGGTTTTCCTCAGTTGGGTTGGCCTTATAACATCGGAAACTTACCTCTCTCAACCGTTTTTTCAGTAAGATAAATAACAAAATATTAGGTTTTATGATCTGATTGATTTTATTTCATATAATAAAGATAGGCTATCAGCAATTTAATAGGTCAGTTTCTTTATTCACCTTCGGGATCCCAGATTTACCCAAAACGTGTTTCATTATTTTTTTTTCTGGCACGAAAATGACAGAGCTTTTGACTTTTCTTAATTTTTTTTCATTTCCCCTCCTGCAAGAATCTACCCGAACATTTTAGCTACTGCACTTTCTCGCATGTCAAACAAAAAATTAGCTGATTGAATAATTTTAATTTTAATTTGTGTAATTAAAACTCTTTTTTATAATTTTAAAAAGAAGAATTCCAAACGATTGAAGATAATATAATAATAAATTTATCTCCTGGGGGTCAATTCCCGATCTGTGAAATTATGAAGTGATAAAAAAAAATATCATTTCAGTTTTCACAGAGGTTTATCATTTTCCAACTTCACGCACACGCCTAATGCGATTCTAGAACTCATTGTGATAAAGTTTGTACTAAAAAGTACTAAATGATAAATTCTGTCATTTCTGATTAGATTTTTTGTTGGGAAAGGTAAATATTTCATTTCAGTTTCTAAATTTGCTTAAGAATAATGTCCGGAATTATAATTCGTTTAATAAATTAAAAAAAGACGTCGTACTGAACAATTGTGGGTTTTATATTTTATTCAATAGTATCTCTGTTTTGAGTAAGATTTATAATTTTTTCATGTGAGGATATTGAGGCTTTCCCTTCGAGATGGGCAGAATCTATTCGAAGTTATAACTAGGAGCACTTTATTGAACTTTATAGATTCCCAAAACATTTATGCATGGATTTAATACGTGAATTGAGAACATTCTTGAAAAACACTCAACTTATAAGTGCGCTTCAAAGCCATTTAAATATGGTAAAGTGCTCTGCATTTTTTGCAATGGGTAGTTTCCAACGATCTGTCGCGGGAATGAGCACCGTCGCGTCGGCTGTTGTGAATCTGTTTAATAATTTGACAAAATGATTTAACAATTTCTTTATTTACTCGAATTAACACAAATATAACTTACTACCAAAATAAATGCGTGTATAAATATAATTGTTGCTTAGTTGTCATGTGCCAAATCCTGTTTTTCTTCTTAATATTCTATTAGAAACATTTTCTTCAGAAAACAATTGACTGTGATAAAAAAATTATCATATGAAAAATGTTTGGCGTTTAACTTCACTTTTTCACGAATCGAGAATCGAATTAGACGTGAAAGCGTGATAAAATTTATCACTTCACATCTTCACAGATCGGGAATTGACCCCCTGGTTCTTTTGGTAGAGCTGAAAGTGATAAGTACCTGAAAATTAAACTGTATTTCGTGAACACATTTTCATACATGTTGTGTTCACCACATTTAATTTCTATTGTTAAATGTAGGTAATACCCATAAGCAAGCCAAATATGTTTCCTTACTTTTCGTTTCTGGTTAAAAATTGCAACAACAACATGAATAAACTTGAGCGCAAACTTTTTCCCAAACTTTATCCAAAAAGTAAGGAAACAGACCTAATAATGTACGCTTTCTACAGAAACATTTTGGTGAATGAAACTAAGTTTTTCTGCATTCATTCATTCTTTTATTTATTTATATTTTTAAAACAGAAACTAAAAAAACGTAATACACAATAAATAATAATTATTAACATTAGTACATAACTAATAGTTTGTTAATTGAATTTATTTACTCGACCAATTATTAAACTTTTTTTCAGGCTCACATTTTGGTCACTTTCTTCTATATGCAAATAAAATGACTTTACTTCATATTGTTACACTACGTTACGCATAATCTAAACTTTTCAAGGCACGTGAAGCAAAAAAGTAATGAGGCTAAGATAGATTTGAGCTTAATGTGGCCAAAGTTTTTCGCAAACCAAAAAGTTGATCATGCGTCAAAATACCGCGTTTTTCATGCAACAGTGAACACACGTATGTGTTATGGAGTACAGGCGTATGGTCAATTTTTCTTCGAAGAGTTTGAAGCGACTCAGCGCCATTTTTTAAGCGACTGTTTAAATTGCCAAATTCAACGCCTAATTATGCTATTTATGTGGAGTCTGGTATAACGCCTATATACATTAAAAATCTCAAAGCCAACGCCGATTACTTAATGAGAGTGATGCGAAGAAGCGGTAGAAGTCTTCACAAATCTATGATGGAAAGTCTTCTGCAAACGAATTCCTCCCCTTTCAAAGACTGAAATCAATTAGCTCAGGCCAATGGGGCTAATCTTTCACTTATGGTGTCAAATGTCGATGAATGGCCGGGTATGTTTGCAGACGTAATCGCAAAAGTAGATGAGAAAATATACAATCAGCACATAACTAGAGCAACTTCCACAACATCCAGAAACACGTATAGAAACCTCAATCACCAGTTGTCATCGGGCAAAACTATTTTAGCAACGAATTTTCGAGCGAAGCTATAAGCTGCATCTTTAGAGTACGTGTGGAGCTCCTAAACTTCAATTTTATACCACATCGAGCTGATCTACCACAAATCTGTAGCTTATGTAACACAAGAGAAAACGAAGATGTCCACCACTTCATTGCGGCTTGCCCTATTTTGCAGGAAATCCGCCGCTTATACTTCGAAGAGAGCTTTTTGTCTCCAAACCGACTCCATGAAATATTGAACGGAGCATTAGGATGGTCAATTTTGCAAAAGTATTGCCAACATGCGCTAAACTTTCGTAACAGTTTCTTATAATAAAACGAAAAATGCAACAAGTTACTGCAGTTTACGACTACCTATGTATTTATTTTATGTTTCAAATCATATTTAAATTAATATTTTTTTTTTTTTGTGTTTCAAATCATGTCAAAATTGTTAAAAAAGGAAAATAAATATATAATCATTAAAATTTTCTTTTTAATTAATTTACTTTCATTCATTATTTAAATTGATACTTTTTATGTTTCAAATCATGCCAAAATTGTTGAAAAATTAACATGTTAGCATTAATTACACTTTTTAAGTTTTTAATTCTTTCTTTTGTACTTTTTTTTTTAATAAATTAAATGAAATGTCATATCAGGCAGACGGCAGAATAGCCAAGACCTTATTCTTAGGATAATAATATTCTTAACCATTTCATAATAAAATAAAGAATTTTAATAATATAATAATAATAATAACTACGTTACGTTGGATTTTCCCACCTTCTTCATGGGTTGTTTATTTAAACATGAAATATTAAAAGCAACATTGATTTTTTTAATTTATTAAATTAAGCATAAATGGATTAATTGCAGCGGCTAGAAGTCGTTTTTCATTGTTGTTCAAAACAAGTTGTTAGTATTGTCTTGCAATCCATTTAATTTTTGTAAAATTAATAATAATTAACAAAAAAAAATCAATGTAAACTTTTAACGTTTCGTGTCAAAATAAGCAATCGACATAACACAAAGGGTTTTTAGTGTATAAGGATAATTTAAATCAAAAGCGTATATGAATCCAAACATGGAGTTTGCTTTATTAACGAGAAACTCGACGTGGTTAGTAAAGCTTGGATTCAAAAATAACTTAAAGATCTTTTTAAATAAATAATTATAGATTTCGTTTGTTTTCGTATACGAAACGAAGTCAACAACACTACTAGCAATATTTATAATTATTTATAACTAGCAATCGCAATCTTGATCCAGTATATGAAACATAAACTAATAACTTAAAGACCCGAAAACTCTGCTTTCATTTGACAATTGCCTACAAGCTGAAACACGCACACAAGAATCTTTTCTGTTCCTCTTCCTATAGACACATAGACAACACAGCCCTAGAAATTTGTTTTTGTTTTGCTTTTCGATTTCACATCTATTCATGGATAGAGTTTCAAAGCTACAAATACAACAATGTAAACAAATGGGTTTTGGGGGGTGAAACGTACGAAGATTTCCAATCTTATTATGGCTTATTTGTGATATGGAATGACAGAACATTAATTACAACAAATGCGCCATATGTTTGCAGTGTAAAAAGTAAGAATATCTTGTGGAAGAGTAGTAGAAGGAAAAAAACATTTTTAAGTTGGTTTTACTTGTACCGGTCTGATTTGAGTATCAGACCACCAAACTAATGGGTCATCCATTTTGCGGTTTCAAAAGTAAACGTAAATTAAACACATAAAATATTTTTTGTTCATGATATTTCTTTTTTATTATAAAATTTGAGCGTTGACATTATGTGTGCAACACTACACCATTTAAATGACCACCACGCGAATTGTTGCAAGCATCTATTCTTTTGAGGTAATTTGCGACCACCCTTTGACACATATTGGGTGGTATCTCAGCCATAACTTGACGAATTTTGGTTTTCAAGTGCTCAAGAGTTAAAGGTTCATCTGCATAAGCACGGTCTTTCGCATGGCCCCACAAAAATTCCCGCGGTGTCAAATCGCATGATCTTGGTGGCCAGTTGATATCGCCACGACGAGAAATTACGCGGCCAGGAAATGTCTCTTGCAATAAAGCCATATTCGCTCGAGTTGTGTGGCATATGGCACCGTCTTGTTGAAACCAAATATTCTCCAAGTCGTATTCTTCAATAGCAGGCAAAACAAAGTCGGTTATCATGTGACCATAACGCTCCGAATTGACGGTGACAGTCGTGCCATCGTCGTTTTCGAAGAAGTAAGGTCCAATCGCAACTCCGAACCAAAGAGCGCCCAAAACAGTGACTTTTTGTGGATGTAATGGCCTCTCTTCAATTACTTGTGGATTCTCAGAAAAAAGAATCAAAATGATCGATTTGTCTTACTAATGAAAGTAATAATTATAACACTCCATGAACACATACATCGAGATTCAATTCAATTATCAATCGTACCAACAAAATTAACAAAATCAGAATCGAGACTCGACTGAACGTCAACCAGCCATCCACCGTAGCTTCTACTTTAGCTTTTTATCGACCGTAGCGATTTGTATGTAAATTGCTACGAGGGATAAACTTACGGCGGATAAATTTCCCAATAAAACACAGCTACTGTCTATATTAATACCGATAAAATAATGAAAGGCATGAAACATTGCGACGGTGCGAGAGAGGCTCAATTGGTTAAGTTATTGTTTCATCACATATCATTTTTAAAGCTCTTTTTTGGATTCTGTCTAGGAGACTTAAGTGCGTTATCGGAGCACCTGCCCAAATATTACAATTGTACTCAAGCCTTGGACGAATGAAGGCTTTATAGATTACAGCCAGATCAGAAGGGGAGAAATATTTCTTGCATCGTCTCAGAAAACCCAAACATCTTGCAGCATTTTTGGCGACGCCGAATATGTGCTCATTCTCCAAAAGGTGATCAGTGATGTACATCCCGAGAACTGAAAGTTGTTCGGTTTCCTCGATGTAAGCGCCGCTAATGGACAACGGCATTGGGGAGGATCCCGCTTTAACCACAAAAGACATCATTGGATTTTTGAAGCATTAAATTCTACACGGTTTTTAATTTCCCATTGGACAATGCTGTCTAGATCAGAATTTAATGAGCTAATCATACGCTGCCGTTCAAGTTCCTCATCCGAACGACATGGATGAGAATCTAAAAACGAGTATGCAATGCTGAGGGTACTGTCGTCACCAAAACAGTATATTGGATTAGAAGTTTCAGACATTAGATCATTGATGAAAATGAGAAAGAGAGTCGGAGACAGAACGGAGCCCTGGGGCACACCAGCATTTATTTTATGAATATCAGACTTGAAACCGTCCAATACAACTTCTATTGAGCGATCCGAAAGGTAATTTCTAATCCAACGAAGAAGATACTCTTCGATACCAAATACACGCATTTTCAATAAGAGAGCCTGACGCCAAACTCTATCAAATGCTTTTGAAATATCAAGCGCAATAATCTTACTTTCTCCAAAACGGTGTAAAGATTTGTGCCACTGTTCGGTTAGATATACCATCAGATCACCAGTGGACCTATTGCTACGAAAGCCATACTGTCGGTCATTAAGGAGCTTTCGTTCTTCAAGATATTTCTTTAGCTGATAATTAATCAGCGTATCCATGACCTGGAAAGAAGGGACGTAAGTGCAATTAGACGGTAGTTAGAGGGTGAAGAAGATTCGCCTTTGTTAGGGGCAGGCTGGACTAATGCTGTTTTCCATCCACTCGGAAAGAGACCAGTAGAGTAGGACAGATATAAAAGCTTACGCAGTGGGTTTGCCAGCGTAGAATAACACCTCTTCAGAACAATAAGGAAGATACTATCTGGACCAACGGATTTGTGTATGTCAAGATCTTTAAGAACTCTAGCAACTGTACGAGTACGAAAGAAGATACGTCCCATGAAACTGTTTATGCTCTCAAGTGTAGGAGGAGTCATGACACTTTGTGGAAGCGTAGAATTAGCAGCAAACTGACACGCTAGCAACTTTGCTTTTTCTTGTGCGCTTACCACAGAAGTGTTATTGGAAAAGAGCGTTGGAACCGACGAGGAGGTGGAATTTCGTACGTTTTTTACAAATGACCAAACATTTTTACTACCTTTGGGACATTGTAGTATTTTTTGCCTTAATTTTTGCTCATGCAGAAATTTGGTTCTTTGAATATGACTATTACAGGTCTTTCCAGATTGTTTAAACTTATTCCGGTTTTCCTCAGTTGGGTTGGCCTTATAACATCGGAAACTTACCTCTCTCAACCGTTTTTTCAGTAAGATAAATAACAAAATATTAGGTTTTATGATCTGATTGATTTTATTTCATATAATAAAGATAGGCTATCAGCAATTTAATAGGTCAGTTTCTTTATTCACCTTCGGGATCCCAGATTTACCCAAAACGTGTTTCATTATTTTTTTTTCTGGCACGAAAATGACAGAGCTTTTGACTTTTCTTAATTTTTTTTCATTTCCCCTCCTGCAAGAATCTACCCGAACATTTTAGCTACTGCACTTTCTCGCATGTCAAACAAAAAATTAGCTGATTGAATAATTTTAATTTTAATTTGTGTAATTAAAACTCTTTTTTATAATTTTAAAAAGAAGAATTCCAAACGATTGAAGATAATATAATAATAAATTTATCTCCTGGGGGTCAATTCCCGATCTGTGAAATTATGAAGTGATAAAAAAAAATATCATTTCAGTTTTCACAGAGGTTTATCATTTTCCAACTTCACGCACACGCCTAATGCGATTCTAGAACTCATTGTGATAAAGTTTGTACTAAAAAGTACTAAATGATAAATTCTGTCATTTCTGATTAGATTTTTTGTTGGGAAAGGTAAATATTTCATTTCAGTTTCTAAATTTGCTTAAGAATAATGTCCGGAATTATAATTCGTTTAATAAATTAAAAAAAGACGTCGTACTGAACAATTGTGGGTTTTATATTTTATTCAATAGTATCTCTGTTTTGAGTAAGATTTATAATTTTTTCATGTGAGGATATTGAGGCTTTCCCTTCGAGATGGGCAGAATCTATTCGAAGTTATAACTAGGAGCACTTTATTGAACTTTATAGATTCCCAAAACATTTATGCATGGATTTAATACGTGAATTGAGAACATTCTTGAAAAACACTCAACTTATAAGTGCGCTTCAAAGCCATTTAAATATGGTAAAGTGCTCTGCATTTTTTGCAATGGGTAGTTTCCAACGATCTGTCGCGGGAATGAGCACCGTCGCGTCGGCTGTTGTGAATCTGTTTAATAATTTGACAAAATGATTTAACAATTTCTTTATTTACTCGAATTAACACAAATATAACTTACTACCAAAATAAATGCGTGTATAAATATAATTGTTGCTTAGTTGTCATGTGCCAAATCCTGTTTTTCTTCTTAATATTCTATTAGAAACATTTTCTTCAGAAAACAATTGACTGTGATAAAAAAATTATCATATGAAAAATGTTTGGCGTTTAACTTCACTTTTTCACGAATCGAGAATCGAATTAGACGTGAAAGCGTGATAAAATTTATCACTTCACATCTTCACAGATCGGGAATTGACCCCCTGGTTCTTTTGGTAGAGCTGAAAGTGATAAGTACCTGAAAATTAAACTGTATTTCGTGAACACATTTTCATACATGTTGTGTTCACCACATTTAATTTCTATTGTTAAATGTAGGTAATACCCATAAGCAAGCCAAATATGTTTCCTTACTTTTCGTTTCTGGTTAAAAATTGCAACAACAACATGAATAAACTTGAGCGCAAACTTTTTCCCAAACTTTATCCAAAAAGTAAGGAAACAGACCTAATAATGTACGCTTTCTACAGAAACATTTTGGTGAATGAAACTAAGTTTTTCTGCATTCATTCATTCTTTTATTTATTTATATTTTTAAAACAGAAACTAAAAAAACGTAATACACAATAAATAATAATTATTAACATTAGTACATAACTAATAGTTTGTTAATTGAATTTATTTACTCGACCAATTATTAAACTTTTTTTCAGGCTCACATTTTGGTCACTTTCTTCTATATGCAAATAAAATGACTTTACTTCATATTGTTACACTACGTTACGCATAATCTAAACTTTTCAAGGCACGTGAAGCAAAAAAGTAATGAGGCTAAGATAGATTTGAGCTTAATGTGGCCAAAGTTTTTCGCAAACCAAAAAGTTGATCATGCGTCAAAATACCGCGTTTTTCATGCAACAGTGAACACACGTATGTGTTATGGAGTACAGGCGTATGGTCAATTTTTCTTCGAAGAGTTTGAAGCGACTCAGCGCCATTTTTTAAGCGACTGTTTAAATTGCCAAATTCAACGCCTAATTATGCTATTTATGTGGAGTCTGGTATAACGCCTATATACATTAAAAATCTCAAAGCCAACGCCGATTACTTAATGAGAGTGATGCGAAGAAGCGGTAGAAGTCTTCACAAATCTATGATGGAAAGTCTTCTGCAAACGAATTCCTCCCCTTTCAAAGACTGAAATCAATTAGCTCAGGCCAATGGGGCTAATCTTTCACTTATGGTGTCAAATGTCGATGAATGGCCGGGTATGTTTGCAGACGTAATCGCAAAAGTAGATGAGAAAATATACAATCAGCACATAACTAGAGCAACTTCCACAACATCCAGAAACACGTATAGAAACCTCAATCACCAGTTGTCATCGGGCAAAACTATTTTAGCAACGAATTTTCGAGCGAAGCTATAAGCTGCATCTTTAGAGTACGTGTGGAGCTCCTAAACTTCAATTTTATACCACATCGAGCTGATCTACCACAAATCTGTAGCTTATGTAACACAAGAGAAAACGAAGATGTCCACCACTTCATTGCGGCTTGCCCTATTTTGCAGGAAATCCGCCGCTTATACTTCGAAGAGAGCTTTTTGTCTCCAAACCGACTCCATGAAATATTGAACGGAGCATTAGGATGGTCAATTTTGCAAAAGTATTGCCAACATGCGCTAAACTTTCGTAACAGTTTCTTATAATAAAACGAAAAATGCAACAAGTTACTGCAGTTTACGACTACCTATGTATTTATTTTATGTTTCAAATCATATTTAAATTAATATTTTTTTTTTTTTGTGTTTCAAATCATGTCAAAATTGTTAAAAAAGGAAAATAAATATATAATCATTAAAATTTTCTTTTTAATTAATTTACTTTCATTCATTATTTAAATTGATACTTTTTATGTTTCAAATCATGCCAAAATTGTTGAAAAATTAACATGTTAGCATTAATTACACTTTTTAAGTTTTTAATTCTTTCTTTTGTACTTTTTTTTTTAATAAATTAAATGAAATGTCATATCAGGCAGACGGCAGAATAGCCAAGACCTTATTCTTAGGATAATAATATTCTTAACCATTTCATAATAAAATAAAGAATTTTAATAATATAATAATAATAATAACTACGTTACGTTGGATTTTCCCACCTTCTTCATGGGTTGTTTATTTAAACATGAAATATTAAAAGCAACATTGATTTTTTTAATTTATTAAATTAAGCATAAATGGATTAATTGCAGCGACTAGAAGTCGTTTTTCATTGTTGTTCAAAACAAGTTGTTAGTATTGTCTTGCAATCCATTTAATTTTTGTAAAATTAATAATAATTAACAAAAAAAAATCAATGTAAACTTTTAACGTTTCGTGTCAAAATAAGCAATCGACATAACACAAAGGGTTTTTAGTGTATAAGGATAATTTAAATCAAAAGCGTATATGAATCCAAACATGGAGTTTGCTTTATTAACGAGAAACTCGACGTGGTTAGTAAAGCTTGGATTCAAAAATAACTTAAAGATCTTTTTAAATAAATAATTATAGATTTCGTTTGTTTTCGTATACGAAACGAAGTCAACAACACTACTAGCAATATTTATAATTATTTATAACTAGCAATCGCAATCTTGATCCAGTATATGAAACATAAACTAATAACTTAAAGACCCGAAAACTCTGCTTTCATTTGACAATTGCCTACAAGCTGAAACACGCACACAAGAATCTTTTCTGTTCCTCTTCCTATAGACACATAGACAACACAGCCCTAGAAATTTGTTTTTGTTTTGCTTTTCGATTTCACATCTATTCATGGATAGAGTTTCAAAGCTACAAATACAACAATGTAAACAAATGGGTTTTGGGGGGTGAAACGTACGAAGATTTCCAATCTTATTATGGCTTATTTGTGATATGGAATTACAGAACATTAATTACAACAAATGCGCCATATGTTTGCAGTGTAAAAAGTAAGAATATCTTGTGGAAGAGTAGTAGAAGGAAAAAAACATTTTTAAGTTGGTTTTACTTGTACCGGTCTGATTTGAGTATCAGACCACCAAACTAATGGGTCATCCATTTTGCGGTTTCAAAAGTAAACGTAAATTAAACACATAAAATATTTTTTGTTCATGATATTTCTTTTTTATTATAAAATTTGAGCGTTGACATTATGTGTGCAACACTACACCATTTAAATGACCACCACGCGAATTGTTGCAAGCATCTATTCTTTTGAGGTAATTTGCGACCACCCTTTGACACATATTGGGTGGTATCTCAGCCATAACTTGACGAATTTTGGTTTTCAAGTGCTCAAGAGTTAAAGGTTCATCTGCATAAGCACGGTCTTTCGCATGGCCCCACAAAAATTCCCGCGGTGTCAAATCGCATGATCTTGGTGGCCAGTTGATATCGCCACGACGAGAAATTACGCGGCCAGGAAATGTCTCTTGCAATAAAGCCATATTCGCTCGAGTTGTGTGGCATATGGCACCGTCTTGTTGAAACCAAATATTCTCCAAGTCGTATTCTTCAATAGCAGGCAAAACAAAGTCGGTTATCATGTGACCATAACGCTCCGAATTGACGGTGACAGTCGTGCCATCGTCGTTTTCGAAGAAGTAAGGTCCAATCGCAACTCCGAACCAAAGAGCGCCCAAAACAGTGACTTTTTGTGGATGTAATGGCCTCTCTTCAATTACTTGTGGATTCTCAGAACCCATAATACGACATTTTTGTTTATTAACATACCCACGGGGGAGAAATGTGCTTCGTCGCTGAAGAAAATTTTGTTCGAAAAATCGCCGTCCACCGCCTGTTGTTCAAGCACCCATTCGACGTATCTACGATGTTGTGAATGGTTAGCTGGCTTCAGTTGTTTTGTGAGCTGGACTTTATATGGATGTATGTAGGTGTAGATCAAAATACAAAATACGCCATGTGCCGTAAGACAGTCCTAATTCCTGAGAACGACGAGGAATCGACACATTCGGGTCTTCGACAACACTTTCACTTACAGCAGCGATATTTTCAGTAGTACGGGCGAAACGATGATGCACAGGCCTTACAATATCGTTATTTGTTTTCATCTTTCTTTCGTAAGAATTGAATTTTTATTGAGACCTGGATAAATTTTATGTAGTAAGTAACGCTACGTAGCTGACATAAGTCAAAAGCCACTACAAAAAAAAAACACATTGGTAACATGGGTTTACCTTTCTCTGTGTTTTGCACTGCAAAACCAATATTTTTTACAAAACAGCTTCTTTTCATTTCATTAAACGCTTATAAATTAAAGAATAAAAAAAAATTCATTAATTCTACTCAAAAATATTTAAAATAAACATAAATAGCTACAAAAAAAATTATTCTCCTTAAACGTAAAAAAGACAGAAATATACAATCAGAAATAGTTATTTTATTAAAAAAAAAATTAAAAAATAGCAATTGAGCTCCCCGGCGGAAAAAGTTTTAGAAACCTGTCGTTGGCGGTTTAAGTACTCCATAACATCGCCCCAGAGATATATAAATTCATCTTTTTGAGAGGGGCATTTCCAAAGCTTAAGAGATCTGCGCATATACTTAATAGTAATCGTTTTTTTCGTCGTGTGCGACAATTTTTCCGGGATATTAAAAACTATAAACATTTTTGATTAAATGAAAGAGAATGGATCTTATATTGATAAGTGTTTTAATTAATGTCGGCAATTATGTATGGAATACAATATTAGGTAATTTGACACATTGTTCATTACATTCTCACACATTTCACGCGGCATTTCATTAATTTCATCACGAATATTTTGTTTGAGTTGCTCAAGGGTTTTTGGTTTGTTTGCTTGCTTTTCAGATATCCCCACAAAAAGAAGTCGGGAGCAATCAAACCAGCCGACCGTGGAGACAAATCAACATCACCATTTCTTGAAATAACTTGTTGGGGAAAGAGGTCTCGCAGTAATTCTATTGTAATCCTGGCTGTATGCGATGTGGCACCGTCTTGTTGATACCACATGTTAATCAAGCCCAAATCATGCAGTTGTGGCGTTAAAATTTGTTCAATCATATCACGATATCGTTCCCCATTCACAGTTACCGTTACGCCGTTTTCATTTTCAAATAAGTAAGGTCCAATGATTCCTCCTGACCAAATTGCACACCAGACTGTAACTTTTAATGGATTCAAAGGTGACTGATGAATAATTTGAGGGTTTTCCATTGCCTAAAACCGACTATGTTGTTTATTCACATATCCATTCAAATGAAAATGTGCATGGTCACTCATTATGATTTTTTCATTAAAATCGGGGTTGTCATGGGCTAGTTGTAGCCTAGTCTATTGGCATATGTACGGCGGCGTAAATGGTTTTGTGGAAGAAGCCTGTAAGACCTAAGGTCTTTTAAATGCAAACCTGAATTGCACGGCACTAGTTTGGCACCGTGGATTTGAGAACCAGGTATTGACTGTCTCATTTTAACCCATGGGCGGCATCCAATTAAAATTGGAGGTATAGAAAAGAATGCGCCTAGCGTGGGGATCAAATCCACACGTCCTAGTTAGCAATCAAGCACTTTATCCACTATTGCCACCCACAGAGCTTGTGTCAACTGAATCTTAAATGGAAACAAATGCAAATCCTTGTGCAAAATTGTGGCCAAAGTTGTTCTTTGAAGACCAAGCTCCTGAGCACGGCGGCGTCTAATTAAGATTGATGGATTGTTTTGAACACTTCCTTGAGCAGCAGTAATGTTTTCAGCCCATCTTGGAGTACGTTGTGGTCCATGCTTGGGCCTATCACCTACAGACCCTCTTTCTTCGAAATCATTCACTACACGATAAATAGTGCGTTTTGTTGGCACGTTGTTTCTCCCAAAAATTTCACGTAACTTTCTCATCGTCACAGTAATCGATGATTGATTTTTATAAAATGTTTTAACGATTAAAACACGTTGGTTTATTGAATATTTTTCCATAATAAGTTTGCCACGTGTCTATTTCACGACTGCCAAATATGAACTGTCAAGACTAATGTTTACCAAAATGGCGGCAAAACAAATTTGTATACCTTCCCGGCGGACACCCTGTATTTGTCCTTCATATATGACTGCAACAAAAATCTCTACCTTTCGAACAACTTTTTTTTAAAAGGACTTAATTGCGATCGCCTGTAGATCTGAACATCGAGAAATCAGTTTTGATCTTCGTCCTCATTAACCCCAAAAATTAAAAACCCCAAAAATTAAAAAAGAAACTCCATGGACACAAAATGAATTCAGTAATTAATATTTATTAACTAAACAAAAAAAGGATATGTGTAAAGTATTAACAAAACAATATTTTAAATAGAAAATCTGTATCGCTGTATCAAAGTTCACCAACTGTTTTACACACCAAATTTTTGACTTAAAAAATTAGACAAATTTGCTACGTGAACTACACAAGTCAATTATTACTTTCTTATCAACTGTCGGCATACGGTCCGTTGCAACACATGGAAAATGCATATATATATATATGTGTGTATGTTAATTACGGTATGATCGGTTTATAGGTTGTTACATGTCCGAGCGGGAATCAAGAAATCAACTCTTTTCGTCAGTGGCGCAAGGCTGCCCATGCTGGGACAAAGTAACCCCATGTTACGGTACATGAAACACTGGCCAAGATTTAAACAGCGCTCATGACTTTTTCAAAAAGTAGTTTTGTTTTCGATTTTCCGCTGCATTGTATTTTTCATGACATGTTCACAGTTCTGCTATCATCTATTGCCTTCGGAGGCGGTCTGTTGAGATAATAGTCGTGTTTTTGGTAGATACAATCCGTGTTTTATTGGGAAATTTATCCACAGTAAGGTTATCCGTCGTAGCATTTTTCTTACAATTCGCTACGGTCGATAAAAAGCTAAAGTAGAAGCTACGGTGGATGGCTAGTTGACTTTTTTCGAGTATCGAATTTGATTTTGTTAGTTTTGTTGGTACGATTGATAATACGATTGAATCTCGATGGATGTGTTCATGGAGTGTTATAATTATTAATTTCATTCGTAAGACAAATCGATTTTTTGATTCTTTTTTTTATAGATGGCCAGTTAATATTTCTAAATTCTTAGATAATTCCATTTTTTAATAAATTATAAGCTGTTCGTCTGAAAAGTTTCTAACTTTTACTATTAAAAACTGTATTCTTTGCTCAACTGTTTTATGGAGTACGTCTAAAATTCCACCAATTTTAATAAATTTCGATTTCCATTTTGAAACAAAAAACAGTATCTATTGAATGAATTCCGTTTTACTTTTATTTTTAACTAGTTATGGCCCGTTTGCTGATACGAATCATAAATATTTATGGTCAACTTAGAACGCTTAAAGGCTACTTTTTCCTCTGCGTAAACTGTCACATAAGTTCTTAAGTAGAACTTAATGCTTAAGTTCTGTATAAGCAAACGAGCTTAAGACCAATAGTCGTTTTGTGTTCAATTGTCATTGATAGTTATAATATAAATAAACGGAGTTTGGTGAAAAAACCATCTTTTTATTTAGATCTGCAAAAAAGCAATTTAAGAAAACAAACTGCATTGGGTGGAACGGCACTATAGAGAAACTGCTCGACACTGCTCCGCAAAATATTTGTTCGTATGAAATTCTATGAGCTATAAGGGTAGGCGCCCACATATGCAACTTTCAGTTTTGCAACAGTTTGGTTGCTTAAGTGAATACCATAGACTTATATTAGAGTGCGCGCACATGCAAAAACTATTCAGTCCGCGATTCGAGCAACTTAAAAGTTTGTGTTTTGGCACAAATCGAACGATCGCCCCAAATTAGTTCTTCAGTTTGTATCACACCGAACTATAATATAACTGCGCGCACATTAAATCAAAATATTGTATGTGTATTGGTTTATCTCGTTGATTGGTATTAAGTTGCTTATGTGCGCGATCATCGTTCAACTAGTGATTACACTATTTCGTTTCGAAAAAATTGCATGTGTGCGCCTAGGCTAAACGCACTAAGCCGAAACTGAACTTCACAAAATGTGGTTTTTCTTCACTGTTTAATGGACGTTGGCCATGGACGGTATTCGCTTCACTACATGAACATGGACTGCGCGAACATTTTTGTGATCCCATTGTTTTTTTTTTTCTGTACATGTGCATGGAAATGGAAAACCAAATGTTAACTATATGTTCCTTATTCGGCGTATGATAAGTGTAGTCTGGTGAGTGAATATTGAATTGAAAGCAAAACATAGTCAGAAAATAAATAAAAGCATGAAATATAAAGAGAAATGTAAGGGGATTGCACAATATAAACTACGTTGTAGTGTGCGTTCAGAACCAAGAAACATTAAAAGGAAACAAGCAAATCTCTGGCAATTTTGATTCCTCGTGTGAAAGGCATAGACGATTTGCAAGCAATACAAAAATTGCCCTGTGTTAAAAGGACTCGCCCATAGTCTATGAACAAACTCATTCACTTATCATTTCCTTTCTATTGGTGCAAAATGAATGTCCGAATTTAAAATTTCAAATGCAGATAAAATGAAAACAAGAAATAGGTTTGAAACATAAATTAAATATTGGTAAGTTTTTCTACTTTCTATTTTATATGAATAAAAGCTAATTGTTTTTCATAATTTTGATATTTTCTTAATTTTACTTTGCAAAAGACTCTTTCATTACTTGTGACTGCTGTGCAGGAGTACCATTTTTACAAAAATAAAAAAGCTACGGTCCATGCTACGGTCGATGCGTTTTTTTGGGAATTATTTACCGTGCAATGGATAGATTCCCAATAAAACACAGCTATTGTGTATTTAGCGCGTTAAGAAAATAAAAATAAAACAAGCGCAACCGCGTTAGCCTGGTTTTCAGTCTTACAAGGATGGTACCCCTGCACATCTGTCACAGGCAATGTAAGAATGTTGCGCAAAGTAAAATTAAGGAAATGTAAAAGTTATAACGAACAATTTGCTTTTATTCATATTAAAAGGAAAGTTCGAAAACGTATTAATATTAATTTATATTTCAACACCTTTTTTTGGATGCCTTTTTTTCTTCATTTGCATTTTTAAACTCGAGAAATGGCCACGCTCAGAAGACGAAGTTGACTTGAAAGCTAATAAGAAAAAGAGAGCAAAAGAATTTATTGCCCAGCTGTCAAACAAAGCGAGTGACGAAAAGTATTGCTGCCCAACTGATAAAAAAAAGCCAGTGATGAAATTTATTGGTGTTTAAACAGTTACCTGGCCTTTTACAGTTACCTCTTTTTATATTTCACGTATTATTTTATGTATTATCTAAGTTCGTTTTGCTTTTAATTCGACATTTACTCAGCAGCCATAAGCGAAGTAAGGAACAAAGTACGAATCTTGCCATTTGTATGCACATGTTTAGAAAACAAACCAATGGAAGACCAAAAATGTACGCCTACCTACGCGCAACGAAGTGAAACGACTTCGAAGTTCAAGGGCAACGAGAGAAAATACAAAAATATCAAACAGCGAACAAAAAGAAGACTTACCCTATATGGTTCTGGGAACGCTCTGCTATTACATGCTGACTTTTGAGTGGTAGTTTTTTTTTTCGAAGAAAATGAATGCGAATGAAAAAAAGAATACTGCGAAACTGCAGGCATAGGTGGAATCTTAGACTGGTGCCAGAAAATAAAGCAGAGTGCAAAAAACTTCTCTCACACTTTGTAATAGTAAAAGTGAGAAACTTTGAGAGGAACAGCTTTTATAAATATTTTTTTAAAAACGGAGTTATCTGAGATTTTGAGAATTATAAACTGGACAAGTAAAAAACAACAGTAAAAAGATGGAATGGAAATTAATACATTCTATTCAACATTCAATCTCACACAAAAAATTTTAAAAAAAATCAAATCCGAGACTCGAACAAACGTCAAAAACCCTCCCACAGATTTGTATGTGATATCTTACTATGGACAGATTTTTCAATAAAATTTTTTCAATCAAAATCAAATCAATTTCAGTCCCAAAGTTTTCAAGTCAATGCTTAAAGGCTTAATTTCAGGGTATATATGTGCCAAAAATTCTTTCACGACTACGCCGTAAAATACCCAAATTTACAGATTGTGAATGGCCGCAACGATAAATCACGAAGACACGCTTCTGCTAATATTAGGTATTTTATTTAAGCCTAGTTCATCGATGGAAAAAAAACTATGCATACATTTTTTATGTTTGACGTTTAATTTTTTTAACCAAAATGTACCTAACCAAACCGAAGAAAAAGATTTTACCCACCACGAATAATTTTTTCTTGCAGAAAAATGTGCGTTCTAAAGTAAACGGTGGACATAAATAGAAGAAAACGCAAATAATACCTACATATTATTTATATTTTTCTAGGGGAATTTGGTCAAATTCATGCACCCAGAAATATATGTATGTTACGCCCGTGGTCTGGCTAGTTGTAAATAAATAGAAGAAAACGCAAATAATACCTACATATTATTTTTGTTTTTGGTTTAGTGGACTGTGTGGGTTTAAGTCAAATTGAAATTATTTATGACTTTTAGTCCAAAATGCGTTTCGCCCGGACACGATAGTTGGGCTCATCAGTTAGTTGGTCAAATTCTGGGTGCATGAATTTGACCAAATTCCCCTAGAAAAATATAATTTTCAGTATGTATGTGCTGAAAATTTTATTAGAGTCGGTAGTCATCGACCAAAAAATAGTGCGTCTTAGAGCGACACGATAGCATCTAACTGATGAGCCCAACTATCGTGTCCGGGCGAAACGCATTTTGGACTAAAAGTCATAAATAATTTCAATTTGACGTAAACGGTGGACATTTAACTTATACTATATTAGGGTTTACTAATATTTCCATTTTAATTCCCAAAATAATTGAAACAAATTAATCGTCGTGAATTGCAATCTGATTTTTACAAACTGTCAAACTCTATTCACGTTCCACATACCATCCACTCTTCAACGAATGAATTGCTCGCAAGCGAATAACCACAAAATCTGATATTCACGAAAAAATGAGGAAATTCATTACTATTATTATTAGTTTGTTGCTCTGATGTGAATAGTCCTTCTGAGGACCAATAACATTGGGACAGATAACAAGTTAACTCGGAACCACATCGACCAAATGAAGAGATCATTTCTGTAAAATATTGTACAAGACACAAGAGAAATATAAAAAAACACTCACCTCTTCCGTCAAGTCATGGTGCAATAGCAAATTACAAATTAACAATGTTGGTATTATCCACAAAGCAAAATAACAAAGAACAATAAATATTATCACCGTTTTATCGGAACTAATGCCACCGCCTTGATTATTCATTAATAAAATCTGATAGTAAGGTCCTGATGGTATATTGAGCATGACAGTTGTTAAAATAAATAATATCACAACACCATAAAATGAACTCATCCCATCTTCGCATAAATTTAAAATTTCAACCCGATAATTTAACAACTCTGCGATTTGATTTCGACATTCATTCATTTTTCCCATTTTGACAATGTAATCAATGTGATTATTAATTGAAATCATTGTTTCGTTCATGATCACAACCAGAGATGCAAAAAACGTCCCTATCAATCCGTTAACAAAAACGTGACAGAAAATAAGTACACCTTGAGAGTAAGAAATTGAATTACTTTCTAAGATTTTATTACAAAGAATCTTTATCGCAAAAACCCATATCACAAATATTATGTGCCTTATAAAGAGTATATTGGTTTTGTCAAAATTGGAATTAGAATTCTGTTTATATTTAGTCTCCAACCATAGAATCTTGTTGACCATTTTCAAGTTGAGGTCTTTACCGTAATAAATGTAAGAGTTTGTAACAAGTTGCGTAATTCCTTTAAGTACGTACGGAATAATTACATAGATTAAATTTATGAAATTGTATTTCAATATGGAAAGATTCAGAGTTATTGAAACAATAGACCAAATTAGTGCCAAACTTGAGACAAAAAACGAAATAATTAATTTTAAGTTCTTTGATTTCACTAGACGATTGTTTTTGTCATCATAATCGACTGGAAATAGTCCTAAATATCTCAAACAATTGAGTTGAATTTTAAGACCCTTCCGAATGGACATCGCACGAAATATCGAATGAAAGACTTCAACTGTTTCAACTACTCGTATGTATACACATTGTACTTTTGAATTGCATTGGATGTCCTGTCCATATGCATGGACAATGGACATAGTGAATATTTACTAAATTTAATCAATTTTCGAAATGAAAATTGTGTTTACAAAGAATTAATTTTATATTATGTTCTTAAAGTGGATAATTCAAATATTTACATTTCTCTATCCTTAGGTGCATTTGCACACACTTTGGTGGGTATAAGGTTTTTCGTAAAATTGTGCAGTAATTTGTTACGTAGTGTTACGTCGCCTTTGGCGTCGGTAACTCCTTGTATGCGTCATGGCATTGTGTCAATTAATTTTTGACATTCTTCGGTAGCAATTCCCTTCAAGCAAGCGACTCGGTTTTGGATCCGAATCTACCTCATAAATTCACCCAAACACGGATCCGAATTGATTCCCAATCGCATCAAATTACATAGTATGAAAATTAAAGCACCATGGATACATTATGTGAATGTATTTTGAGAAAGAGAGTTTTCTACTTCACCATACTCAGCGAAAACCGAACCTAAATGGAATTCAACAAATCTAAATCTAATAAGAATATGCTCCTTTACAAATATTAAACACTTCTTTTTTTATTTGATAATAAGCCCGTTTTTCCATTTTCAAGTATGTATTATTTTATAAATTCTTTACACTTGTTATTATATATGTATGTCGGTTTTCCTTGAAGATTATAATTTCCTTGTTGCTTGCTTACTCTGCAAAATTGAAAAAAAAACAATTAAGCTAGTCGCGCATATGCAATTTTTCCGGTAAAAAATAGTTTAATCACCAGTTGAACGATGATCGTGTACATAAGCAAATTAAAAATCAATCAACGAGATAAACCAACGCACAGATAATATTTTGATTTAATGTGTGCGCAGTTACATATAGTTTGGCGGAATGAATAATTTTTGCATGTGCCCGCACTCTAATATAAGTCCATGGTATTCACTTAGCAACCAAACTGTTGCAAAACTGAAAGTTGCATGTGCGCGCCTAGCCTTAAGGAGGCTTTACATGCATCTTCATCTTCATCTGCATTGACATCTGCAAAAAAAGAGGAAACAAAATAAAAAATTCATACTTGTGCGATAGAGAGCGAAAACCAAAATGGAGATCATCTTCATGTATGAAGATTATAGGAAGTACGAACCTGAAGATTGCAGATTATAGTGAAGATGAACATGTTCATCTTCATTATAGCATTTTCATCTGCACCATAATTTTTTCCGTTCAGATAACGAATTTTAAAGTTTTTTTTTACCATTTCACCTCAGTTTGCTTAAAAACAACGAAAATAGCGAAAATTTTCTTCTCAAAACTAGATACCTGAACGATAAGAACATGTGATTGTGAGATGTGGCAAGAAAGTTATAGCAGAGTTCGAGTAAGTTATTAGTGTGCACCCTGTCTTACTTTTATGTTTGTTGGTTGGTTGGTTGGTTTCTTTATTGAGTCTTTTATAAAAGGTTTTACAAAGGTGTGTTTCTCGTTTGTATTGGAAGTTTATACTGCGGCTGTCGAGTATTGCCTGCTTTGTCTGTAAAGTAGTTGTTCACCTCTTGGTCGCTATAGTTTTGTATGGTTGAACTGCTTTGCTCAAGAGCAGTGTATCAGTTACTTGTGACGTGATGTCATCTGATGTTTATGATAAAGTAGTGGGACTGCTCTTTCAAAGAGGCAGTGCATCTGTAACTTGTGGCGTAGTGCCACCTAAAACTAACTTAAAATAAATAAATATATACATATACATATACATATAATATAACTTGTGGCGCAGCGCCACGTAAAGCTAACAGTTATTAAAAATTGATCATTACAACGTTTGCCAAAAGTCTCAAAGATAAATCAAATCAATCAGTAAATATATACATATGTACAAATACTTGTTTAACATTTCATTAGGATAGAGCGAGAACTCTACTTCGTTAATAGATGAACATGTATACATTAACGTATAAATGAGTGAGAATGCAGACGCATTATAAATATTACATAAGACATGTGATTTTGTACTTATATGAAGAAACTAGTTAAAAGATTAACTATTAAAAGGTTATGATTTTGTATGTTGTACATTATTAACTTATCACGATTTTTTTTTTTTTAATTTTTTTTTTTTTTTTTATATACTATTGAATGACACAGAAACATATAGAATTGTGGAGTTAGTTGATAAGGGTGTGTCCTTTCTGCTTCATATGAGGCTGTTTGCACCTCTGACGCTTGCTTCTATGTGGTTCTAGGTAACTTATGAACAGTAGTTGAATAACGGGTAATTCCGTTTGTCGGTTATGGGCGGCTAATGCGCAATCCCTCGTCGAATTATATGCCATTCCTGGGACAGGTAATTTTCCATCAGTTGTTTTTATGTTATGCATCCTAGGGATGCTTCAGTTACGGTATACATCATCCATATGTGGATGATATATAGTCAGAGAGTGATGATTGTGTGAATCATGTCAGTTACGGATTGACTTCTACTTCCACTTTTGTCGGACGTAATGGACACCTTATATTTGTTTTATGGTTTCAACACGGTTCACTCTTATTTTGTTGCTTATGTTAGTTTAAGCTATTTTTGTTACTTATTACTGTATGTAATAGCAAGAATTAAAATATAAAATATTAAAACACTGTTACTTTATTGCTAGCGAGACGAGGGAGTAAACCCCCGTCTGTTCTTGACGGAAGCCAGAAGTCGAATCCCACTTTTATGTTTGTTTTATATTATTGGCCCGCTCTACTTTTCTTCAAGTCTGCAGATGCAGATCCATGTAAAGCCGCCTTTACTGTTTATCTCCATTTGTTTGTCTTCATTTCTAGTCCATAAAAGAATACTCTCCGCGGTTGCAAAAGTCGATACAATTGTACTTTTTTCGATACATTCAACTTTGTTGAAGTACACAAATACACTTATAAAATTCGATACACTTTTGGGCTGCCGCTTAAGATAACAGGTATTTTATTCATCAAAATTATGTTTAGAGAATTTTAAAAATTACAAACTTTAATTTTATTATTTTATACAAAAGACCAAACGAAATTCAATAATTTTTCAGTAAACTTCTGTGAAAGTCTGAATTGAATACAATGTGTGTGCATCAGAGATCGAACCTTTCGAAATTTTCCTCTCAAGTTGTGTGGGTATATGAAAAGTAAAATAAATACAAAATATTTTTTTTTTATTTTAGATTTTGTTTTTTTTTTTAGTTCAAAAATAAAACTTAATTTTTATTCAAATCTTTTCTTGAATGAAACCCCCTATAAGTTAGAAAAATTAAAAAGTACAATTAGGTTCACTTTTTTTTTTTAACTGTTGATACATTGCTGAAATACGATTTTTCATCCCTGGTACTCCACATTCGAATATTTTTACTACTCTCTTTTTTTCGGTCCATAAAAAAATATAATGTGTGTTCAATGAGGCTGTTCGGAACAGATTAGAACACTTTAGAACAGAAAAATACCGGATTTTGCTATTCAATGAGAAATTTTCTGTTCTAAACTGTTCTGGTTCGGTGTTCAATAAGTCTGTTTGGAACAGTTTGGAACACTTTAGAACAGACTTTTCTGCACTTTCTTTTTAGGTAGAACAGGTTAGAACAGATTTGTGAGAACTGTCAAAACCAATTATTGTTGTTAAAAAAAAACACTACGCTGTTAGATTTAGTTGATTAATCATTTTCCGTGTCGGAATCATCTCAATTTCATGAAAAATATATTTTTTTTAAATAAATTCAACTCCATTTCATATTATTTTTAAGAATAGTTCTGCAAAAATAATCGAACTTGAATTTTAGGTAAACAACAATATTTTTTTTATAATCTCTATCAGATGACTGACTGTCTATCGTTTGGTTAGAGAAAAAAGATAAAACTGTTCGGTTTCGAAAAACGAATTTTTCCCTGAATTTAGGTTTATATGACTATAGAAAAACAATTGATAGTGGGTAAAAACTATTGATTGTTTTCGATAGTTGAAACTTTCGATTATAATCGATAGTGGCATTGATAGTTCTCCACGCACCAGCGTTGCCGCAAAAATAAAAAAATATCGTGCCACTTTTTCGAATGGAGCGTGCCATAAGCTAGTCATAATGAAAACAATAATATTCGATCAAAAAATAAAATAAAATTTTATTTACTTCATTTCTTATGGTATAATAAATATTTTTAAAAAAATCACATGTCTTTTTTTATAATACTAAAATTAATTAAAAAAATAAACAAAAATTAATATTTTTTATTTAATGATTAAGGAATCAATAGATTATCTTCTGGCAAGAAGTTGTTAATTAAACAATACAACAAAATATAAAATTTAAATATTTAAATTTGCAAATGGTTTGAAATTTTGGCAATTATTTGGCTTTATAATTTCATTATACCTATGCCATAATTGCATTTAATATTCTATATGACAGTTTGTTTTTGTTAAATGTCCTAATGTTATTAAGCCTAGAAAAAACTCGCTCGACTATTAACGAACATTCGTTCATCAATATTCTTTCTTAGTTTAAATAGCTTAATCCAAAACGGTTTTGAATCATCTAGAAAAACATTTTCAGCTAGCCCGATTCAAAAATGGTTCTCAATTCGGTAAAAAGAACATACTTTACGCACTCAATAGATGAGAAAATTTTGAAACAAGAATTGTTAAGTATGAACAAATACTTTGTTGAATTTTGTTTTAAAAAGGCAGAGTCATTAATTTTCACAGAATTTAGCAGCTCGTCTTTTAAATTAAGCTTTCTGTCAATATCTTGCGATATTATACAGCATCTTATTGTACGATAATTTTTTATCAAGACATTGAATTTTTTATAAGTACTTAAGCTTAAAAGTTCTTCCATAGATTCCCAAGAAAAATATCAGATATTGGCTTACAATTTTGGGCCTCCCAAGAAATCATCTTGTTTTAAATAAGGTGCGTTTTTGCAATCCCCGGGGGAATAGGTTGAAAAAAAAGACCAAGGCTCTTAGTGAAATACTTGGTAGCACTGTTAATTTGCAAGATGACATTTGAAGAACAGCTGTAATGCAAGAAAAAACAAACATCACTGTTTGCCTCATCCTCATTCTTCTAAAAATCATCAGCCAGAAAGAAAAAAGACAAATGTGTATTATCTTTGAAATACGTGTATCTAGCAAAGACAGATATACATTTTCTTATTTCAAAGAAAAGAGTGAATTCATTACACGAATGAATATGTCCCGTCATATTCCATTAATGAATTGAAAGGACGTATCCAGATCTCTTGATGAAATCTAACATTGTGTTTATACTCAGCCTAAATTATTAACGTAAAATTCGTGAAATGAAAAAACTGTGCTATTTTCATTTTTTTCCTGCCACCGTGAAATTTTTCGCGTCAAAATGGCACGGGGTGGCCGTGGCGCGATAGTTGTGTGCTCGGCTCTCAACCTCGTGGTTGCAGGTTCGATTCCTGCCGTTGTCTATCTCTTCTTATATTCCATTAAAAACCAATTCTAAAAACTGTCATAAAATAAGTTGCTGCTTTGCTCATTACATGCTGTGTAGGCATAACACTAGCAACATGTGATTGAGTAAACCAGCATACCCATAAAATATGACAACTTAATAAATAAAATAATGCGAATTATAAGGGACATAAATAAATAAGAAACGGTAATTCTCTCCGCATTAGTTCAGCCACCATGCCTGGAGATAAATCCGAGACATTAACCAGCTCTAGTCTCAGAACATCGCGCCACACATCTTTCCTATCCTTCTTTCTCTTCTTCCACTGGATGCCCGCGCTGAGTTAAGAAAAACATATAAAGGGTATTCATAATCCCTTGAGCGCGTGCAAAGTTATAAAAAAAAAGAAAAATTTGTTAATGTGTGTGAGACGCTCAGTTTTTTTTTTTTTTTTGATTCCAAAGTGATTTTCAAGTGAACCGAGAAATGTTAGGGAAACGATTCCCAAATATTTATGAATTTAGCTTTTAGTTCTTCAAAAGTCCGGCATGGTTTTTATCGCAGTTTTACCCTCATTTTAATGCAGACAGTTTCAATTGGTGAAAGGTCAGGGCTGCTGGAAGGTCATTGCAGTCACGGAATTGCTTCAGCACAGAACTTGCCGTATGGGAAGAAGCACCATCCAGTTGGAAAATATAGTATCCATCACTAGCTTGAAGTCGTGATATTGATGGGAGAAGCTCATTTTCCAGAACATCCCTTTACTTTACTTGGCAGTATTGAGAAAACAATTTACAAAATGTAAATTGTCCAAACTCCGCCCAGACATGCATACCCATATCATTAGAGATGCTGGAAACTTGACCGTTTTGTAAGGCAATCTTGTGAAAAACCTCTTTTGAATTTGTAATGACTCATTTTTGTTCGACGCCCACGCAAATTTCAAACCTCGACTGAGCACTCCAAATAACAGACCGCCATTGATTTAAAGTCCAGTTTTAACGTTCTTTGGTCCACTCTAGTCGCTTTTTCTTTTGTTTAGGTGTTAAAAGTAAACACTTTTTGGATTCTTTCTCTCAATTGAACAGTTATTTCAGCAGCAGTGTGACGTCAGTTTTATTTTATTATTTTCTTTAAAACTCGGCAAGTTTCGCAATTGTTGGGCATCCTGTCTTTTTACCAATCTCCACATTGCCACTATTTTTGAACTTTGAGAATGTTTCGAATAGATGAGAGCGGTAAATTGAATTATTTTGCGATCTTATAGCTCGATAATCCCGTTTCCCGATTCCCACAGGTCTGGTGATAACGCCACGCACCATGGTTGACAATAAACTGTTGGCTTGCATAAAACAAGAGATCAATAGACAACAAAATAAGTTCCTGTCATTCTTTTAATAACTGTAATCTAAAAATCTATTTAAATCGTCATACATAGGCCAACTTATTTGCATCCCAGAGAGAGTAGTCCAAATATTATGCTCTACCTTTGTTTGAGAGAATGCAAACTGGAACCATATGTGCTTTCTCAAACTTAGTTCTGTTTGGTCTAATTTACTTATTAAATGTAATTTATTACACTGACAAACAAAAATTAAACAACAACTGCTGGGGACCAGAAAATATAGGTATAAAAAAGAATTAAATTATTAATTGATGAGTAGAGAGTAGGCCAACTATTTTGCGTTTGGGTCGTAGAAGACAGGATCAATTTAACTTCTTAAGAGTTTCTGGTAAATATATGGATCCTGGGTTTTTGAAGCATAATGACACATGCGAAGAACAAAGGTGTGAATCTTAAACCGAGTATGAAAAGCTGAGGGTACTGTTGTCAGCAAAACTATATATTTGATTAGAAGTTTCAAGAAGGAGATTATTGATGAATATGAGAAAGAGAATTGGAGACAGAACGGAGCCCTGGGGTACATCAGCATTTATTTTGTTAACTTCATAGGTAAAACCGTTCAATACAGCTTATATTGAACAACGATAATGTAAAGACTTGTACCACTGTTCGATGGGATATATCTAGCACCAGATCTCCATTGGACTTATTGCTACGAAAGCTATATTGCCGGTCATTAGGAGCTTTCGTTCTTCAAGATATTTCTTAAGCTGATAATTAATCAGCGTTTCTATGACCCTGGAAAGAAGGGACGTAAGCGCAATTGGACGGTAATTAGAGATGAAGAAGTTTCGCCATCCACTCCATTCACTCGGAAGGAGAACAGTAGAGTAGGACAGATGGAAAAGCTTACGCAGTGGTTTTGCCAGCGCAGAAGAAATTTAGAAGTGGATTTAGCAGCAAACTGTTAGCAAATTTGTTTTCTCTTGTGAGCTTATCACAGGAGTCTGATTTTAAATGAGCGTTGGAACCGACGTTGACGAGGAGGTAGAATTCCGTCCGTACGTTTTTTTAAACATTTGTATTATGTACCTTTCGGACATTGCAGTATTTTGTTTATGCCTTAATTTTTACCCCTGTATAGGAATTTTGTTCGTTGAATATGACTATTGCGACGGTTCTAGCTTGTTTGAACTTATTCCGGTCTTCCTCAGTTGGGTTGGCTTTATAACAGGCAAAACTAATACATCTCAATCCGATGACCTCCTTAAAGCTCAAATCGAACCAAGAATTTTCTTTTGGTTTGATGCTTTTAGATCGGTTCGGTATGAAAAGCCTTCATAGCTTTAAGAATTATGTTTGTAATCCTACCAGCGATGAAGTCAACGTTACTATCGGGGAAGCATAGTTACCAGTTAAAGATCCTGAAGATATTACTAAGACCGTCCCAGTTGGCTTGCTCGTATTGCCATAAGGTCTGTTTTCTTTAAGTAAGAAGTTTAATCACGAGAAATTAGCTGATATGACAAAATGGTCTGATGTGCCTAGAGGCGATGACACACTAATAGTGTATTTACCTGGTTGATAGATAAGGAAAAATTCTAGGTTGGGTACGGAGTGTCCCCCACCGTCAGGTATTCTTGTTTGCTCACTACCAACTGAGTACGATTTTTCACCTCAGCAAAGACCTTGACATACCCTCCTTCGGGTATTGTCTGAGCAGAATAGCGTATATCCACTTGGAATTGTGTACATTGCAATCGACCATAACAAAAATTTCACTGTGCGGATTGGGAAACAATTCTTTGGATGAGATCAGTTACAATCATATTAGCGTCAGAAAAACTCTTTGCGCCTGCACTTTAATATGCATTTATGATCACTCTTTCTGATTTCTGTTTGACTTGATGCACCGTTGAACAATGTTCCAAAGAACACTTCTTTTTTTTCCTTAAGAAAACTTTTTTTCCATATCAAGTCTTTTCTCCAACAAAAGTTGGATATATTTATGTTCCAAAACAAGTTTTTCTCCCATCCTTTATAAAAAATATTTTGAAACAATTTTCTAAATATTGGGTATTCATGCTCCGTGATAATTTTCCGCTTTCCAGAAAAATATAACTTTCCGCTAGATGTTGACATGAACATTCTCTAAAAATACTTTCATAAATGTGGGAAATAATCAGTTGTTCATTAAACTAACTTTATGAGGTTTATTTTTACTCTTTCTACATCAAACTCATGCGATAAATTTATCTGATTTGCAGAATGTTTTTCGCATACAAACTTTGACCCTTCATATCTGCAGAGATAAAATTGTTTGGTTTCTTATCCGGGTTTTCCGCCTTTGCATGAATGCCACTAATATTATTATTATTTACCTGTAACAATAATTCCCATGTGTATTTTTAATTTTAAGCTCAACTTTGAATTTTCTAGTTGAAATTTTGACAAAGATGTGAACAATCAACGAAGGTGTACCACAGTTTGCATCATACTGTCTCTTTTAAACAAAAAAAAATACACGTGTGGATCGCACGTACTTGCTCTTATGATCGATACATGATTTTAAGTAGAAACAGCTAAATATGTTTTAATCTTTCTTACTTTATTTTTTTTAAATATTTACATAATTTCGTAAATTTTTTTAGTATGACACATTTTATGTACTTAATAATATAAATTTTAAAACTGAATTTCAAAAAAAATTATCCACCCATTTTCGAAAAACTTATTAATTTTCAAAAACAGCTTTTTTTTCAAAAATTCCAAGAAAATATTTTTCGAAAATTTTGGTAGGCAATATTATTTGGAATTCAAAGGGCCAACTACATAAAAATTTTGATCGAAATCCCTTGAGCCGTTTATGAAAAAGATCAAAATAAATAAAATGCACGATTGGATTGCACGTACTAGCTCTTATGTTGGATCACATTGTATGCACAAGATTCGTAGTAGTAACGGCTTGAGTTATAAAGTCGTTCTTTACAAAATTGCTTACATACAACATTTCTTTAATTTTTTTCTGACTAAAATTTGGTATGGTAATCTTATATAATTAATTATATAAGCTTAAAAATATAAATTCGGAAAAATAGCGTTATACGTTTTCGAAATATTTAATTTTTAAAAATACATTTTTTTTTTCAAAAATCCAGACAAATTTGGTATGCAATATTATTTGAAGAGAACCCTACATAAAAATGTTGATCAAAATCCGTCCTACCATTTATGAGAGAGTCGAAAACCAATAAAAAGGTTGTATGGTAGGTACCGCTAATAACAAAATACATAAAAAAAAATTGGACCAAAATGTAGACTATACTCAAAGTAGTCCACACAGTTTTGTTATCAAAATCGTTAGAGCCGTTTTCGAGATAATTAAGATGCTAATTTGTACGGCATGTACCGTTATTTTTGGAGCTTTAAAAACGGTTCAAAAATCTATTTGAAACAATCACCTAAAATGCTTAAAGACCAAGTTTGACGAAAATCGACAGACAGACAGACAGAATTGCGGGGCTAACTTTCTTGATGTTCTCTATCATCGTAATGTCAAGTTTGATTAAAATCTCGAGTTAGATTTCTTTTCCAAATGCAAAACTCGCAAGTATAAATCGGAATGTATGTAGGTATATGTGAGATTTAAATTTGGTATTTGCGCTGCAAATATTTGCGTTTTATATTTATAAAACTCTTATATTCATCATTTGCATTTAAGAATGCAATGAATTCGACAAACTTTCGTAACCATGCATTTTTGAACGCACCCTAGTTCAATCGATTGCTTCGAGCCTGGTATCTTATCGTCTTATGTCGTTTTTATTTGGCAATCCGGAAGCCTTCCGGACTCTTCTGAAAGGGTTCACTTGGGAAAAAATGACAGTTCTAATTCTGAAACGAAGAGAATTTTGCTTCTGGATTTGAAATCAGAATCAGAACCAGAAGCACTCACCCATTCATATACTTGAACGTAAAACTGTTGTCATTTTTTGTATCATAATTGTGCAACAAACATTTTTTTTTATTTGAATATTACATACACAATTATTTAAACACAAAGAATCTCATTAAAATTCAAAATCGTTAGAATCACACAAAAGTGTTCAGTTGGGATCCCTGGTCGGAGAACAATTCCGGATTGCCAAATAAAAACGCCATTAGATGGTTGCCTAAACACTTTCTTAAACATTCGTTTTTCTCTTTATTTTCTGTGCTTGCAATGTGATCGAACATATGAGCAATTTCGGTCTCTCTTATGGGAAATGCATAAATGTCAATTGGGCTTAAACTAAAGTATAGTTTGAATTGAACTACGATTGATTTAAAAATACATAGCTCTTTCAGGGTAACAGGAACTGGACATTCGGTGATTGGCCCACGGTCGGTTGCGCAGAGAAATATTTCAAGAGCACCAAAATGGTGAGCAAGAGATTTATGAATACAATGTCTGAGCCTGATGTGAATTACTTTTTGAAAACTGCACAATGAACAACGATCATACCTCACATAAATAATGTCCATCCCTGGAAGTTGATTGGGTGAATGTGAAGTGTGAATCTTTCAAAATCAATAAGATGAATGAGCAAAGAAATTTGAAGAGAGCTGTGTAAAATGGCCAAATGAATTGGTTCCAGCTTTATCTAGATGGCGTTGGTGTTTACTCCGTACAAGCAGTGGTGAGGCGTCCTTATGTTCATTTCATTCATGAACGCCTAACTTTTGGTTATATTCTACACATTCTTTCGTCAGCCTAACCACCTATTGTTTGAGTTGTCCCCTAATTTGAATTAATTTCGCACAATCTTTCCCAGTTTTCAACTCGTGCACCTCTTGTATGTCCTCAATTTAAATCTAAACAAAAAAATCACTGGTAGCAATATCAACATTCTCTCTCATTTAATATCAACTCGTTCGCATCAATTGAAACGAAATGTACTCTTTGGAAGTAGGTATACACACAAAAAAAGCTCATATTCTTGTTGCATCCATTTCGTCCACGTTATTCCGCAACGAAATTTATCCACTGAAAGCATTCACACAAACAAGAAAAGCATAGCCGAATAATATGAACCAAATCGTTCAAATTAGCGGTGAACGAATTCAAGTTGCTCAAAGTTCTTACACAGGGATATGGGATGTGTAGACACAAAGTGATAATAATCATGTGGCTACACATATGGATATGGGATAGATTTTGTTTGTTGGCTGTTGGCTCTGTTCTATTCGTGCTGGAAGATTATGAACAAAATGGGAATTTCGTTTAAATATGCTTGCTATGAATTGAATTGTTTTGAGTGGATGTAACAAAAAGATTCTCCTGTAAACTGCAAATTAAATTTTGGAAGTGTTTTTCATTTGTTCAAGTAATAATATTATAATTTGTAGATTGGAGGTGAAATTTAAGATAAAAAATGGCATTCAGAAGTCCCAGTTTTCCCACTAATATATAAATTAAAGATTTTATTTTTTACAACTTTAAACACAAATTATTTATTTTTGCTTAAATGTACATTTCGGAAGCTATGCTTCCATCGTCAGTAAGCTCTATTTAAATAATAATGACATTTTGATATTAATATAAAAATTTAATACAAACAACAAATTCAACACAAACAACAAATTACACAAACAAATTTACAGTGAATTTAAGGTCTAATATAAACTTTTTTGAAAATTTGATTTCTTATTAGTCCATCGTCACTATTCATTAAATTATTTGTATTTTTAAATATATAAAGAGATTCGAAAGCATCTAACTCATAAGGATTATTTACATTACGTATTAATTTCAAATTTTGTAAACTAAAAGTATGGTTATTATCTAGCATGTATGTGATACACTTAAATTTTCTGGTTCATTGTATTTTAGATGCGCAAAATGTTCTTTAAATATTTTGGTAATTGGTCTTCTTGTCTGCCCTATATATTCTTTATTACAATTGTTACATCAAATTGAGTAAATCCCTGATTGCTGTAATGTTTCAATTTTGTCCTTTGATCCACTAATCAGATTTTTAATTTTTATTTCACTGCTTTGGCTAATTCTGATATTTTGTTTATTAAATATTGGTTTTAGCTTAGATGTAATTTCATTTCCGAATCTTGTTCATTTCTGATTAAATCTAGTTGTATAATTGCTTAGCTTTTGTTTTCTTTTATGAGCAATCAGTAATAAAGATTGTAATTGTCATTATTATTTAAATAGAGCTTACTGACAATTGAAGCATAGCTTCCGAAATGTACATTTAACCAAAAATAAATAATTTGTCTTCAAAGTTGTAAAAAATAAAATCTTTAATTTATAATAAAAAACACGTTAAAAAACCTCCACTATCAAATTAATACAAATATATAAACTATGTGAACTCGTAATTACTTATCCCCTAACAACTTCAACCATTGAAAGATCTTTGTCAACACTTAAAAGAATAAAGACGTATTTGAGAACTACAATTGGCCAGAGTAGGTTATCAGAACTGTCAATGATTACCATCGAAAAGAAACTTTTGCGAGAAAAACCGTTGGAAGATTCTTTCTATCAAAATGTAATAAAACTATTTATAAAAAAAAACAAGAAGAATTGAACTTGAGTAATTAATGTAATCTGTAAACTTGAACGACCTCACTTCTTATTCACGCGTCGCCACTGCGTACAAGCATACCATATAATATAGTCAGTAATCATTGAATAGCATATTTATCTCTATTATTAAAGTTTTGTCGGTATAATTAAAGATATAATTAATTTTATTGTATTTGTTGTGATTAATTACCTATCACTTTAACTTTTCAAAATGTGTATGAAACTTTTCATTTCTGAAGTCGTTGTATGATTCCTGGGACCAATTCCGCAACCGTGAATGCTTTTCCGTGCAAACAAATTATTCACCATTAAAATATGCGTGAATAAATTTGCATATCTGTGTACACGTTATCTGTCAAGAAAATATGCGTCGCACCCTTGCAGAATCAGAAAAGTGTTTGTGTACACAACTTTCTGTGTACACAGTATGTTTTTTTTTTTAGATTAATAGGTTTAATAAACCTTTAACACTTTAATTAGTTATGCTTTTATACTTACCTGCTCCGACACATCGTGATAAAAAATTATGACAGAAAATGTGATCGCTGGACTTATCCATAAAATACAACAATTTAAAACGAGCCACACAATGCTTGAAAATATTTTCGGTACACGATCCCATTCAACAATTGCAAAAAACGGTCCGCTCGGCACAACAATTAAAGCAGACATTAAAATAAATAATAACGGCACACCATACATCAGACTTATATTATTTTCGCATATTTTTATTATTTCATTTCTGTCTTTAAGCATTTGTTTGATTTCATAAATCAAAGCCGCCGAGACCGAGGATTTTATGTTTACAACAGCAATTTCTAGTCTCTTGTTTATAACAATTATTATTTCACTGCAGGTTAAAGCTAATGTTGAATAAAATGTTGCAATTAGACCGCTGTAAAATGTTTGCAATGCATAAATAAAAAACTGAGAAATATCAATTAAACGATTCCAATCTCCAGTTACACTTATAACAACAAAATAGTTTATAAGACAAATAATATAAATGACCGTGTGCACTTTAAACAATTTTAAAGTCTTGTCATTTGAAATTTCGGATATTGTAATGTATTTGCTTTCAATTCGTAAAACACTTTTGATAATGTTTAAATTATATTTTCTGCCCATTAAAACGAACAAATTTATGATTACTTGAAAAAATCCCAAGCCACGAATCACATTCAACTCATAGATTGCCCCTGTGGAATTATAGTTTTTATATTCAATCCAGCGGCTGTCATTGACAAATACACTTGCAATGGTAAAAAACAAAATCAGACAGTTTGATATGACTTGAAATAGCAACATTCGGGTTCGTAAGTCAGTGTTTTCATTTTGGTATACTGGAAGTAGTCCAGTAAATTCCAGACACTTCACTTGGTATCTTACACCTTTCCGAATGGACATATTCACACCAACTGAATGGTCTAAAAAGTTTATCAATTTGAGCCGCGGTAAAAAAAAATAAAGAAGCGTATGAAACACTCTAGGTTTTTAATTAATTAGTTTAATTGCCAAGCAAGAGATATCACAACAAGTATTTGTTACCTATATAATTATGTAGTTACATATATCTTTATTTATAGGTAGGTATATTGAAAATTAAATTTTGTTTGGAAAACGGAATGAAACAGGGTGATTCTTGATTTTAAGAACGCGAGTTTGTTCTAACTATTCATTACTATTGTGAATTAAAAATAAATAAATATTCTATGAAAAACAAAAAAGATTAGTTTTTATGAAGATTACCTATTGAGTTTTTCGTTTAATCGATGGAGCACTGTTTAGTATCTTTTTGTATTGAGAAGAGTAACAACTGTCACACTTCAAGAGTAGGGGAAGTTTTGTGAATCTTGCAAAGTAGTAAAAAACCAAATTTGGCAACATTTGTGTGTACAGTGGCAGAAAGTAGTGATGGGCATAATTGAATGACACAGACATGCCAAATTCAAAAAAAAAAAATAGTAAAAAATAAAAGAAAACTAACATGCAACATAAATCACAGTGCACAAATTAAATCAACATTCTATAAAATAAAATGAAAAACACTCGAGAATTCCAGTTAAGAAATATTAAATTTATCAACCTCTCGATTATTTGTGTTTTAAATACTGCGTTTGTTTCTTTATTCCTGTTTGTGTTTAGTTTTGAATGCGAAGATATCATTCTAGTACACAAATAATGAACTTCTCACTCGAGTTCTCATTTCTTTCAAAGTGCCCATCGCCAAGCAGGGATATAGCTGGAAAAACAGCGTGGTATTTTTTTACTGTTCTTACAACAGTTACCAATAGAAATTCATGTATGTATGTATATTAAGCATTCGCAACTTTTTCAATAGCCGCGTTTTATTATGATCAATGACCCATATAGTTCACTCTGTGAAAATAAAACGACCTGGGGGTCAATTCCCGATCTGTGAAATTATGAAGTGATAAAAAAAATATCATTTCATTTTTCACAGAGGTTTATCATTTTCCAACTTCACACACACGCCTAATGCGATTCTAGAACTCATTGTGATAAAGTTTGTACTAAAAAGTACTAAATGATAAATTCTGTCATTTCTGATTAGATTTTTTGTTGGGAAAAGTGAATATTTCATTTCAGTTTCTAAATTTGCTTAAGAATAATGTCCGGAATAATAATTCGTTTAATAAATTAATAAAAGACGTCGTACTGAACAATTGTTTGTTTTATATTATATTCAATAGTATCTCTGTTTTGAGTAAGATTTATAATTTTTTCATGTGAGGATATTGAGGCTTTCCCTTCGAGATGGGCAGAATCTATTCGAAGTTACAACTAGGAGCACTTTATTGAACTTTATAGATTCCCAAAACATTAATGCATGGATCTAATACGTGAATTGAGAGCATTATTGAAAAACACTCAACTTATAAGTGCGCTTCAAAGCCATTTTAATATGGTAAAGTGCTCTGCATTTTTTTGCAATGGGTAGTTTCCAACGATCTGTTGGAAATGAGCACCGTCGCGTCGGCGGCTGTAGTGAATCACGCGACGGTGCTCATTCCCGCGACAGATCGTTGGAAACTACCCATTGCAAAAAAATGCAGAGCACTTTACCATATTTAAATGGCTTTCGAGCGCACTTATAAGTTGAGTGTTTTTCAATAATGCTCTCAATTCACGTATTAAATCCATGCATAAATGTTTTGGGAATCTATAAAGTTCAATAAAGTGCTCCTAGTTGTAACTTCGAATATATTCTGCCCATCTCGAAGGGAAAGCCTCAATATCCTCACATGAAAAAATAATAATCTTACTCAAAACAGAGATACTATTGAATATAATATAAAACCCACAATTGTTCAATACGACGTTTTTAATTTATTAAACGAATTATTATTCCGGCCATTATTTTTAAGCAAATTTAGAAACTGAAATGAAATATTTCCCTTTCCCAACAAAAAATCTAATCAGAAGTGACAGAATTTATCATTTAGTACTTTTTAGTACAAACTTTATCACAATGAGTTCTAGAATCGCATTAGGCGTGTGCGTGAAGTTGGAAAATGATAAACCTCTGTGAAAACTGAAATGATATTTTTTTTATCACTTCATAATTTCACAGATCGGGAATTGACCTCCTGGTTCATGAACATTTTTTTACTTTGAATGGTTGGCAGCTGTGACTACCTTTTGACATTTCATTTTTTTGTTTACATTAAATAAATTGTTTAGTGCGGTGCGCCGAAGTTGTCCTTTCTTGTTTTATTTAAGTTAAATAAATATAAAATAATAAACTATAATAAATAAATAAAGTGCACTTCTATCTGGATATTGTACAGCAACCCATCGATTTCGGAACAATACTAAATCGTAAGTTCTACCCCGTTGAATATATGTCGTTAGATTAAATATAACCTGATTCCAGTTTAATGGTGAATAAATGAAATGAAAGAAGAACTGAAAGTTCTGCTTAAGGCCAGTCAAATGGAGGATATTATTCAAAAAATGCTTATACTTGTTGACAAATCACAGGTACTCAAGAATCCCCCAGCATTGAAAAAAGAAAATCAATCAAATTTGCGTTTTGCAAAAAAAAGTAGTCTTCAAATAATTAGAACATAATTTTTTTTTTGTTTTCTGTCAAAGCGGAGTTGCCAGTTGAGTATAAAGGAAATCAATCAAGGCTCCCCCATATTATAGCGAAACTTTCGGCTCCAAACACACTAGCCCAGTAGGAAATTCACTCCTCAATGAAAACATGCCTTGATGAAATCCTATATGACAGCGCTCATGGAGTCACGGAACCTGGCAGTCAGCGCGTGAACTTTCATTGGAGATAGATTCT
The DNA here is from genome assembly GCA_910595825.1 of Philhelius pedissequus. Lineage (NCBI taxonomy): Eukaryota > Metazoa > Arthropoda > Insecta > Diptera > Syrphidae > Philhelius > Philhelius pedissequus. Next base: position 278,371,565 of record OU343160.1, read on the forward strand.
TTTTCGATTTGACGTTGAATGTATTTCAAATATGAGAAAACCAAAAAAGGGTCTGAAAAACATTGGCGCAAAATTTTAAACAACCCATTGTTAAGGGCTTAACATTTTACTAGTTAGCAATTTTCTAAGTGCTTATTGATTGAATAACTATTTCAAAATTTTTAAACCTTTTCTAAACTAGCAAATTGCTAATTATGCAGAAAACTGAGCATTTGTAGGGTTTGAATTTTGATGAACACAATTATTGTTGCTATGCGTTGTAAATTAATTATATGTTGATGAAAACCCAACATATGCTCTAAAAGGTATTAGTTATTTCTATTTTCATCATTTTAACTTCATTATTTACCAAAAAGAAAAAAATTTTGCACCAGCAGTACTCGAACCTGGGCACCCCGCGTGCAAGGCTGATATACTATCATATTCCATAATGGATTTAGCAAATTGCTAAAAGTTAAAGTAGCCATTCCGTGATTTTAACTTTAGTAAAATATTAGAATCGTTTAAAATTAGCTCAATCATCTTTTTAGCTTAGTAAATTGCTTAAAGTGGCTTTAACATTTTACTAAATCGTTTAAAATTTTGCGCCATTCATTTTACTACTTAATTTTATATAAACGCGTACCCATATTATGAATTTAATATAATAAGAATGCATGTGAGCATGTTGTAAATCAAGAAGAATATATATCAAACCATAATTTTAATTTGCTTTATTTTGCAGATAAAAAATGCAATCAAGCCCGAATTGTTGTTTTTTTTTTTTAAATGAGTTCTTGTCGCTAGTCAAACTGATGTCATGTGCGTAGTATGGGAAGGGGGTTTAAGAAACTAAAGTAACATAGGGGTTAATGAATGAATATTTTATAAAGCAAAAGCTCAATATGTAGGTGGGCCTTGCGCAATGAGGTAGGTGGGCCTTGCGCAAATATGTTTATAATATGGATGTAGGTATTTCTATTAATTTAAAAGTTGTCTGCATTTCTTACATTTTTCTTTCTATTAGACAATTGATGAAATCATTTGTCGTTTGTGAAATTAATTAACATAATTCCTCTTTCTAAGTAGAACTAAAAAATATATCTTATTCAATAAACATGAGCATTTGATATATTCAAGATATAAATAATATAAGAACCCGTTCGTAGATCCAATACAAATGTTCATTTATTTTGTTGCTAAAATTTGATATGGAATTTTCAATTTTTGTAGCTTTTATTAATCTTAAAATTTCATACATAAATAATATATTAAACAGTAATAAAATGCATCAGTTTATCAAAAAATTTTAGGCTTTCGATAAATTATTACACCTGCAAACAAAAAACAATGTTTTTTTTAGTTTTAAAAATTCTTAGATTTCTTTTCCTCAAATTGGTATGAAGAAATTATTTGTTCTCTAAGCAAACGTTAAATTATTTAAAAGGAATCATTTTAAAAACAAACATACTTTTGGTACAAAAAATGGTAATTTTAATAATCATGGTTACCACTCTGTCTTGTTTTTTCGTAACCGATGATGTTGGTATTGTTTCTAGTTAGATGAGAGGTTGTTTTTTATCGTTAGTTATTCAGTGCTAGAACCAGTGTTCTCTGTGCTAAAAAGTTAAACATAAAATATAAAAATCTTAAATACAAATTAAGGACAAAAACAATAAATAAAATAAAACTCAATATGATGCACTTACGATCAACATCTACACCACAAAGCGAGCGGTAAATTGGGAATACAGGGCGGATCAATTCAATTGCTTCTAAGGCATAACACTAGTAATAATTGTATTGTGAAGTCCTATTTGGTACCCAAACGTAATATTAGCATAGTTAACTGTCTGATTTGATTGTGAATTCAAGGTAGAGTATTGTAACATACGTGGGCTTAGGAAGAATTTCTAAGCTGTGTATGTTCATACTGCGAACAGCAGGCCAGCTGTTTTTGCTCTAAGCGAAACCCAAGTAGGTGAAGATTCTGATCCCTCAGAATTTAGCCTCCAAGGATATAGTTTAGTGCCACTCTTTTTTACACATCATGGTATCGCCGTATATGTGCGAAAAGATGTTGCTTATCAGCTTCATGTGGTTCAAATTCACCGTCCATAAGCACATCATTCACACATGCTTAATTTATCGTAGCCCAAGTTTGGACAGTAATTCGACTTTTAACGAATTCGACGCGCTGTCCGACTTTATCCAAAGAATTGTTTTCCAATATCCGCATAGTGATATCCTTGTTACGGGCGATTTTAATGTACACAATTCCAAGTGGCTACGCTATTCTGGCCACACAACACCCGAAGGAAGGTATGTTGAGCTCTTTGCTGAGGTGAATAATCTGACTCAGCTGGTTACTGAGCCAACAAGAATACCTGACATTGCAGGTCACTCCGCCAACACCCTAGACTTGTTTCTTACCTCTCTACCTGGTAAATATACTATTAGTGTGTTATCGCCTCTAGGCACATCGGATCATTGTGTCATATCAACCAATTTCTCGTGTTCAAAGTTCTCAATTAAAGAAAGCATTCCTAAGAGGACCGTATGGCAACACGAGAAAGCCAACTGGGATGGTCTGAATAATTTCTTCAGGATCTTTAACTGGTCACTATGCTTCCTCGATAGTGACGTTGACTCCAGCGCTGATATGATTATAAATATAGTACTTAAGGGGATGAAAGCCTTTATACCAAACAAAACCAAAAGCAGCAAACCGATGTTATAAAGCCAACCCAACTGAGAAAAACCGGAATAAGTTCAAACAAGCTAGAAAGACCTGTAATAGTCATATTCAAAGAACCAAATTTCTTTACATGAGCAAAAATTAAGGCAAAAAATACTACAATGTCCCAAAGGTAGTACAAAACGTACGATATTCCACCTGCTCGTCGGTTCCAACACCCGTTCCCAATAACACTCCTGTGGTAAGGGCACAAGAAAAAGCAAATTTGCTAGCAGCTCAGTTTGCTGCTAATTCTACACTTCCACAAAGTGTCATGACTCCTCCTGTACTTGAGAGCATAAACAGTTTCATGGGACGTATCTTCTTTCGTACTCGTACAGTTCCTAGAGTTCTTAAAGATCTTGACATACACAAATCCGCTGGTCCAGATAGTATCTCCCCTATTGTTTTGAAGAGATGTTCTTCTTCGCTGGCAAAACCACTGCGTAAGCTTTTCCATCTATCATACTCTACTGGTCTCTTTCCGAGTGGATGGAAAACAGCATTTGTCCAGCCTGTCCCTAAAAAAGGCGAATCTTCTTCACCCTCTAACTACCGTCCAATTGCACTTACGTCCCTTCTTTCCAAGGTCATAGAAACGCTGATTAATTATTAGCTAAAGAAATATCTTGAAGAACGAAAGCTCCTAAATGACCGACAATATGGCTTTCGTAGCAATAGGTCCACTGGTGATCTGATGGTATATCTCACCGAACAGTGGCACAAAACTTTACATCGTTTTGGAGAAAGTAAGATTATTGCGCTTGATATTTCAAAAGCATTTGATAGAGTTTGGCATCAGGCTCTCTTATCGAAAATGCGTGCATTTGGTATCGAAGAATCTCTTCTGCGTTGGATTAGAAATTACCTTTCGGATCGCTTAATACAAGTTGTATTGGACTGTCCCAAGTCTGATATTCATAAAATAAATGCTGGTGTGCCCCAGGGCTCCGTTCTGTCTCCGACTCTCTTTCTCATTTTCATCAATGATCTCTTGTCTGAAACTTCAAATCCAATATACTGTTTTGCTGACGACAGTACCCTCAGCTTTTCATACTCGTTTTTAGATTCTCATCCATGTCCTTCGTATGGGGAACTTGAACGGCAGCGTATGATTAGCTCATTCTGATCTAGACAGCATTGTCCAATGGGAAATGAAAAACCGCGTAGAATTTAATGCTTCAAAAACCCAATGCTGTCTTTTGTGGTTAAAGCGGGACCCTCCCCCAATGCCGTTGTCCATTAGCGGCGCTTGCATCGAGGAAACCGAACAACTTTTAACTCTCGGTATGTGCATCACTGATCACCTTTTGTGGAATGAGCACATATTCGGTGTCGCCAAAAATGCTGCAGATGTTTAGGTTTTCTGAGATGACGAGCTTTAAAAATGATATGTGATGAAACAATAACTAAAACAATTCAGCCTCTCTCGCAGTGCCGCAATGTTTCATGCCTTTCATTATTTTATCGGTATTATAATAGACAGTGTTCTAGTGAAATAGCCAGTTGCATTCCTCCCCTTAAACTATTCAACAGTAACACTCGCGCTTCTAGGAATGCCCATCAGTTTACCCTTGAGCCCAACTTCGGACATACTATCAAGTATAGAGATTCTTTCTTTAGCCGCACAACAGGAATGTGGAATGCTTTACCCGACCGAATTTTTCACTCTCATTGCGATAATCAGGTATTTTACCAATGTACATCGGTATCTCCTGTCTAATCCTATCCCATTTTCGTAACCGCTCGCACTGTGTTTAAGCATTTTAAAGGGCATTCTTAAACCCTTGAGTGCGCGCATAATTAAGTGCGTAGTATGGGAAAGTGGCTTAAGATACTAAAGTAACATAGGGGTTTTAATGGATTTGTGTGTTGCCTTATTTTATAATTTATATAATATACAAAATATATATAATATAAAAAAATAAGGAAGATGATCTTTTGCAAATATGTTTATAATACAGATGTTCAACCGTTCAACTATTCAAAAAGATTCATTTTGAAAACAAACAAATTTTCCTGGCTACGACCCTGTCTTATTTTTCATAACCGATGATGTTGTTATTGTTTCTCGTTGAATGGTTGTTTTTTTTACCATTTTCCATTTCAAAAGTAAAGCATTAATCAATTTCGATTTATTTTACGCTTGATTTAGAATCTTTCAATGTTTATTAGTATATTACTGTCCAAATATTTATACCTGTTCATACAAAATTAATCAGAAAAAGCAATATTAATGAGACACTTTTTTGGTTTTCTCTTATGGGAAATGCATTGAACGTCAAATCGAAAAAAAAATCTATCTCCAATTGAAAGTTCACGGGCTGACTACCAGGTGCCATGACTCCAAGTGTCAATAGTTATCCGGATAGGTTGGTGTTGTTGTATTCCCATGTAAGAATACAGCTGATGAGAAAACAATTGCTGCTGAAAAAAAAATATTAAGCTATCCAAAAAACTTTGGTATACTTTTGTATCCCATGAGAAATGTCAAAAACATATGCACAAACCCATACAAATTCAACCAATTCGATGTTGGTTGTTCAGGAACTTCAGTGGATACTAACATATCATAGATAGGCTATCGTACCGACATCTGAATGAGGCCAATACTGCCCATAATCTCGAAAAGGCCTTAACTACATTTTTCATACTCCCGAGTTATAGAGGAAAACACTAAATCGTTTACCGCAACCTGAATATGGAAATAAAAAAAAATAAAAAAATATTTGTTTTAAAGCTTAATGTGTGCTTTATTTTTACCAATAACTTTATTTTACAAATTTAGACGTACGTAGAAAATAGCGTAGATAGGGTTTTAGGAATTTTAAAAGATATATTTAAAAAGCCCTATGTACGCCGATTTGAAGGATATGTTTATTAAAATTCTTTATTTTGAATAAAATGGAATGAAAAAAAAAAACAAAAAAAACATACATTTTTGTTAACAATACTTATTCATTCATAAAAAAAATGTTCTTCTAACATTTTATATTTATAACCAGTGTTGTTCCTCTACGCGTCGACTTTGATTGTCTACCTTTCTACGTAGACAATTGTGTCAACAATGTAGACAATGTCGACAATGTAGACAATGAATTCGACAATGTAGACAATGAGGATATTTCATTCTCATCTGTCATTCTCGATTGTTCTTTCGCAAGGTTTACTTGACTTCTATTTAGAAAAGGTGAGTGTTTGACTTCAATTAAATATCGAAAAATTGAGTTCTTTGATAATAAAATTATGTCTGGTCGACGCAAAAATTTTGATGAATTGGGTTTCCTTTTAATGAAATCCAACAACAAATATGTAGCATATTGCACAGTGTGCAATAAAAGTTTACATAACACTGCAGAAAGCCGTCTGAGCAGCCACAGGTACATATAGTTAGAAACGTATTAGATAAACCATAAAATCATATTATTTATTGACCATTGACCATATGCTTTAACATTCTATTTGGAAAGGAATGCCTGCAAACCATCCCAACCACCTGCGGCATCTGAATCCGGTGATGTTTCTATGATTGTTTTTATTGATGACAGTGATCTAAGCTCGAGCTCCGGCATTCAAAACTCGGAGACCGTAGTAAAAAATTTTGTTTTTGTATAAAATTTATAACTCACAAATGTTAATTGTTAGATGTCTATCTCTCTTACGAACGATGTTGACAACAATAATGTTTATGTCTTAAATAGCTGTGTAAGTATTTTTATTTTACTAAAATCGATCAAATTGAATCTGACGCATTCTCTGTAGGAAGCAGCTAATAAGACCGACCCATTGAACCGTTGTTCAACTCATGATTCAACAACTCTTACCTATACTGATTCAAGCGAAATTCAATCACAAGTTGCGACAACAAGCTCATCATTTTCATTGAGTTCCAACAGTTGCAGTTCCTCATCATTGTCGTTGGACCCACAACTTTCAATAAGAGCATACAACGATCGAAACGTTGTCCAACCCCATCAAACTCAGTTTCTAAATTTATGGACCGATTGACGGAAAGAGAGGAAGAATGTAGCTTTGGGTAAACTGGTTTTTGGATGCAACATTCCGTTAAGAATTGTTGATTCAATTCATTTTAAAAATTTTATAAAAAAAATTCGCCCTGCGTATGCAGATAAGGTTCCAGGTCAAAAAAAACTTTCAACAACGCTTTTGGATCAGGCCTATGATAAATGTGTTTCTTCAATTAAAGCATCTATCCTTTCGGATTCTGTTTTGCTGATTGGCGGCTGGAAGAATAGCTCCAGTAACAGCAAGACTGTCGTCTCAATGCTACATAATGCTGAAGGCGAACAAGCATTTCTTCAGGCCTGGGACCTATCAGGAGAATCAGAGATTGCAGCAAAGCTAACAAACATACTTTCAGAATCTGTAGATATTGCAAAAGAAATTTACTCCACTCAAGCTTACGCTGTTGTATCTGACAACGCCAGCACTATGAAGAGAATGGGAAAAAATGCAGAGCATTTTATATGGCATAGTACTTGTAGTAGTCATGTTGGTAATCTTTTAGCCAAAGACTTAATCGACAAAAATATTAATGCCAAGGTTGCTTTGATTTTAAAAGAGTTCAAACAAGTAGATTTTGAAAAAATATTAGTAAATTGTGGAGGCTCGAGAATTATACTGCCCTGTGAAACCAGATGGTGTTCATACCGTGTAAATGCTTGGTAAAAAATTATGATATAATAAAAATTGTAGCAGCAGAATCAACTACCAAAAAAATAAAGCAAACTGTAGCTTTGTTGATGTTTAATGAAAAGTTTATTGATAATGTTAAGAATTACATCGAGCTTCTTGATCCAGTCTGCACTTTAATAAACAGGTGCCAAGCGGTTGATTGTTCTGCTGGAGAAGCAGTTCATCTTTGGTTGAGTTTAAGACTCCCAGATAGATTTAAGGCGCAACACGAAACATCTTTGAAATCGCGCGTGGATATGGCTCTAAACAAATATGCTCTCTCAGCCTATTATTTACACCCCCATTTTGACAATGGGAAGCTGACGGTTAGTCAAAATGAAATCGTGTTCCAGTTTTTGTGTAAGCATCTGAATAGTGATGGAATTTTCTTTTAATAGAAAAATCAACTTTTTTAAGATTCTTTATGAAAAAGATATTAAAAAACCAATTGTTTTTTGGAATATGGCCTCTTTAAAACATACAAATCTTTCAAATTTGGCAAAAAAAGCTTATTCGTATTCCATCCTCTTCCGCTCAAATTGAAAGAGTTTTTTCAAGTTGGTTGTTCATTCCATGTCGAGAAACCGCTTGACTTTTGAACGATCGAAGAAACTCCTTCATCTTTATTATTCACTGAGAATCGACGATAAAGAATATAATTGTTTTGATGAAGACGTCGAAGATGAAAATGATAAATTTTGTATTTATGAAATACATAAGAATTTACGATTTTTATTTTTGTTATTTTTGTTGAAATAAATAAAAAATGCAGAGTGAAAGACTCAAATAATACAAATTTATTTTGTTTATATGATTAAGAAGACAAAAAAAAAGTTAAAAAATTGAAATAAAATTGATTGTCTACATTGTCTACATTGACATGTAGACAATGATGAATTGTCTACGTTGAATTGTCTACACGTAGACAATCGTATAGTCTACATTTTTTGTCTACATGGAACAACACTGTTTATAACTAGTCTAAACTTGTTTCAACCTCGGTAACAGGAAGATTGTTCCAAAAAAATTTCTATTTTCAGGAAACAATTGGAAGAGATTTTTTTCAATATAATTTTTTCTGACGATATATATTCCTATTGGCTGGGAGCGAACAAATGATGATTCATCAAAACCTAAATATATTGAATTTTTAAAAAGTTAATTGCTATGAACTCAGTGTCAAACAATTTTGTGTAAAATAAGTTGTTGCTTCCTCTCTCAACTTTCAAGCATGTAATATCGTGCAAATATGGTCTTGGTGTGATTTTATTGATTTTGTAAAAAGAGGAGCAATCGGGACAGTCGTAAAAATCAGATGCCGACATTTCTCTTACAATAACTTTACTTGAATTAGCTGTTTGTACACATTAAAAAAAATCATGAAAGTCATAAAGTTTTCCCTTCCTTTTCATCGAGAGTTCCACTTGATGGTGAAAACTGTCAGCAGACATGAAAGAATGACCTGCTTCAAAGTAATTTAATGAAATGGATTGAGCTGATATCTCGTTTGAATTGATTATCATTATTAAGTACGAAAATAATGTCCAGTTTTTGTTTTGAGCAGCGCAATTATCAACCCATAAAGTTGTATGAGCCTTATCGCGGTGTTGTAAAAAGAAAGCATGAAAAGTGCTTATAATATTCTCTTTTTTCTTCCGGAAGTTCCCTCATGCCAAACTGCAGCAAAAGGAATTTCTTTGCTTTTCGTTCCAAGCGGCACAAAACTTTCATTGAAAGCTATAATACGTTTGGCAAAAATAACAGCTTTGAAGCCTTCTAAACGAGGTAGCATTATTACTTTTTTGCAAATCCACAGATACAACTAGAGTGTCTGGCACAATCTTATTGGAATCTAGCTTGCTTTGCTTTTGATACTCCGCTCTGGTAATTGCTACTCGGGTTTTGTGATCCATCCCCAGGCAAACATCGCAATTTTCTTTACCTTTACCTTGTTCATGCCGGGTGGTTATATGTAATTTATTACTTTCGCACAGTTCGCATTCTTCATGCCCTAGCGACGCAAAAGAGATATTCATCTCCCGAAGGATTTTGCAAAAAAATTGGTATGATGTTCGAAGGTTGGGATGGATATTTATGAGGTCATTGTGCATACTTTTCATTGTAAGATCACTTGGAAGGTACCCACGCGACGCAAAGAAGCATGTTCTCGCTGATAGTGTGAAATCGTTGTATTAAATGATTCAGTAAACTCCTTTATCTTGTCAATGTCCAATGTGGCAACAGAGCGACCGCATCGTCCACGTTTATCGGCCCGGGGCACTAGTGCGCCTGGAGATGTTTTTGAAGTTGCGTCGTAAACGACACCGTTATTTTCTTTCGAAAATCCTAACGTGGTAAGGTAAAACGGCTTACAGACTGCACAACTTTCATTCTCTTCATTTGCCAAAAAATAAAATAGGCTAAATTTTCTTCTTGTAAGTGCGCCATCTTGTTTTGTATCTCGAGCAGTTTTTTTTTTTTTTGTTGAGCTTAATATAAATTGTTGCCTGCCCGACCAATTTAAAGACCAAAACTGAGAGATAATAGCAAGTCTCCTACCTTCACAAATTTTTGAGATACAATTTCTTATGCATTTTTCTCCACAGGGTGGTCGAACATGATGCTTTTTGATTTCTTTTTCTTTTCTTTTAACACTTTTCTCGTTCTGTGATAGCCCTTTCCTCTTCCTTTTTAACCCTCCGCCGTCATTGGTGATTTCCGCAGCCTGTCCAGGGTCGTTTGATGCTGAAGTTGCTCTAAAATTTTTATTTAAAATCAAAGAATTTGTAAAAATCGAAGCAATTTTTATTTTAAATTAATCTAACCAATTCTTAAGAATACATGTTGTATTTGAAAATCTGCTCAATACCTTACCTGTAGTTGGTGTAGTAGTAGTTGTAATTGTACTTTGTTCTACTACATGTTCTGTTGAAGCTGGAGTTTGGGTTTCTCCTTGACCGTTTTCATTCTCCGTAACACCAGCAGGATCTAAGTAGTTTTCATCATCCGAATCGCTACTATTTTCTGGAACATAGTCACGATCCATTTCAAATGATGACGTATTATTTCATTCAACAATTTAAAAAAATCATGAATTCTCTGTCTTTTATTGAATGATAATGAATTAAATAATAAATTGGCACTCGAATTTTAAGAGCTGGGTCGGCTAGTATTACTAAATCGACTAAAATTTTGCACCAAAATCTCTTTGAACATTCGCAAATAAATTTTTTAAAAGGAATTTCATAAAGTATAAATTTATGTTAACTATAATAATTTTATGTAATTGAACCTTCTAATTAACTGCTATTTATTATATGTACTTCGTTTATACTTTTTGTTATTAATTTTTTTTGTTAAATTATTTTTGTTATATATGACTTTTTGTTGCATCAAAGTTTCGGCGAACAGACAATTTTGAAGAGCTTTTACTTTTCTGTATCTTTTTTCGGGATTTTGGCTTTTCGGGATTTTGGGTTTTCGGGATTCTGGATTTTCGGGATTCTGGATTTTCGGGATTCTAGGTTTTCTGGATTCAGTATTTCGGGATTGTGTCCGTGTCCCTTTTATTTATTTTTTAAGTTCGTTTTGCTTTCAATTCGACATTCACTCAGCAGACATAATGGCAGTAAGGAACAAAGTGCATATCTTGCCATTTTTATGCACATATTTAGAAAATAAACCAACGAAAGACCAAAAATGTATACCCACCCAACAATGCGTTGCATGCAGTGAAACGACGAAGACGACAAGGCAACGAGAGAAAATACAAAAAAAAATCAAACACCGAACAAAAAGTAGACTTTTACACTATATGGTTCTAGGAACTCTTTGCTATTACACGTCGATTTTTGAATGGTAGATTTTTTTCGAACAAAATGAGTGGAAATGGAAAAAAGAAATTGCGAATCTACGGACATAGGTCGAATTTTAGACTTGTGCCAGAAAATAAAGCAAAGAGTACAAAAAACTTCTCTTACACTTTTTAATAGTAAAAGTCGAAAACTTTGAGCAGCTGTTATAAATATTTTTTTTTTAAAACTGAGTTATCAGATATTTTTAGAATTATAAACTTGCCAACTAAAAAAATAACAATAAAAAGATCGAATGGAAATTAATAATTATTACTTCTAAATGAACAAATCCATCGACATTGTATTTAACATTCAATCTCACACACAAAATTAAAAAAAAATCAAATCCGAGACTCAAAAAAACGTCAAAAACACATCCACAGATTTGCATCGACCGTAGAGCTGATAGCGATGTTGTATGTGATATCCTACTATGGATAGATTTTTCAATAAAATAGATTTTTTCAATCAAACTCCAAACAAATTCAGTCCTAAAGTTTTCAAGTCAATGCTTAAGGGCTTAATTTCAGCGTATCTATGTGCCAAAAAGTTCTTTCACGACTACGCCGTAAAATACCAAAATTTACAGATTGTTGATGGCCGCATCGACGGAGACACACTTGTGCTAATATTAGGTGTTTTATTTGAGCCTAGTTCATCGATGGAAAAAAAACTATTCATACGTTTTTTATGTTTGACGTTTAATTTTTTTTAACAAAAATGTACCTAACCAAACCGAAGAAAAAAAAATTTACTCACCACGAATAATTTTTTCTTGCAGAAAAATGTGCGTTCTAAAGTAAACGGTGGACATTTAATTTATACTATATTAGGGTTTACTAATATTTCCATTTTAATTCCCAAAATAATTTAAAGAAATTAATCGTCGTGAGTTGCAATCTGATTTTTACAAACTGTCAAACTCTATTCACGTTCCACATACCATCCACTCTTCAACGAATGAATTGCTCGCAAGCGAATAACCACAAAATCTGATATTCACGAAAAAATAAGGAAATTCATTACTATTATTATTAGTTTGTTGCTCTGATGTGAATAGTCCTTCTGAGGACCAATAACATTTGGACAGATAACAAGTTAACTCGGAACCACATCGACCAAATGAAGAGATCATTTCTGTAAAATACTGTACAAGACACAAGAGAAATATAAAAAAAACACTCACCTCTTCCGTCAAGTCATGGTGCAATAGCAAATTACAAATTAACAATGTTGGTATTATCCACAAAGCAAAATAACAAAGAACAATAAATATTATCACCGTTTTATCGGAACTAATGCCACCGCCTTGATTATTCATTAATAAAATCTGATAGTAAGGTCCTGATGGTATATTGAACATGACAGTTGTTAAAATAAATAATATCACAACACCATAAAATGAACTCATCCCATCTTCGCATAAATTTAAAATTTCAACCCGATCATTTAACATCTCTGCGATTTGATTTCGACATTCATTCATTTTTCCCATTTTGACAATATAATCAATGTGATTATTAATTGAAATCATTGTTTCGTTCATGATCACAACCAGAGATGCAAAAAACGTCCCTATCAATCCGTTAACAAAAACGTGACAGAAAATAAGTACACCTTGAGAGTAAGAAATTGAATTACTTTCTAAGATTTTATTACAAAGAATCTTTATCGCAAAAACCCATATCACAAATATTATGTGCCTTATAAAGAGTTTATTGGTTTTGTCAAAATTGGAATTAGAATTCTGTTTATATTTAGTCTCCAACCATAGAATCTTGTTGACCATTTTCAAGTTGAGGTCTTTACCGTAATAAATGTAAGAGTTTGTAACAAGTTGCGTAATTCCTTTAAGTACGTACGGAATAATTACATAGATTAAATTTATGAAATTGTATTTAAATATGGAAAGATTCAGAGTTATTGAAACAATAGACCAAATTAGTGCCAAACTTGAGACAAAAAACGAAATAATTAATTTTAAGTTCTTTGATTTCACTAGACGATTGTTTTTGTCATCATAATCGACTGGAAATAGTCCTAAATATCTCAAACAATTGAGTTGAATTTTAAGACCCTTCCGAATGGACATCGCACGAAATATCGAATGAAAGACTTCAACTGTTTCAACTACTCGTATGTATACACATTGCACTTTTGGATTGCATTGGATGTCCTGTCCATATGCATGGACAATGGACATAGTGAATATTTACTAAATTTAATCAATTTTCGAAATGAAAATTGTGTTTACAAAGAATTAATTTTATATTATGTTCTTAAAGTGGATAATTCAAATATTTACATTTCTCTATCCTTAGGTGCATTTGCACACACTTTGGTGGGTATAAGATTTTTATTAAAATTGTGCAGTAATTTGAGTGAAATAGAACGATGAAGATGGTTTTGATAGTGAAAATGTAATTCCATTTGATTAAGTGTAAAATAGTTGGCCTACGGGCTTTCATTTTTATGTCACCATGGTGTTACGTCGCCTTTGGCGTAGATAACTCCTTGTATGCGTCATGGCATTGTGTCAATTAATTTTTGACATTCTTCGGTAGCAATTCCCTTCAAGCAAGCGACTCGGTTTTGGATCCGAAACTACCTCATAAATTCACCCAAGCATGGATCTGAAATGATTCAAAATCGGATCAAATTATATAGTATGGAAATTAGAAGCACCACGGATACATTATGTGAATGTATTGTGAGAAAGAGAGCCCAGCAAACATTTTAATTCAGAAATGAACGATAATTAATTCATAAAAGTGAAGAAACCGGCCGAAAAAGAATTCGCTTTTGATGCAATTTGAATCCTTTTACCTGGGCACTTAGACACCAATTTGAATCATTGTAATGATTCATTTATGATCTGAAAATTCGTCATTTAAATGAACGTATATAAGAGCTCCATATATTCATTTAAATGATTAATGCCTGAATCTTTTCTAAATCATAAAAATAATTCCAATAAAATTCAATTAAGTGAAGGATTTCTAAGTATATACCTTTACTTTAATCAATCGTACAGGAATCATTTTTGCGATTCAGAAAAGGTTCAGGGATTAATCATTTAAAGGAATATATGGAACGGTTATATACGTTCATTTAATTCAAATTGCATCATAAGTGAATTCATTATGTCTGATTCATTTATGATTGAATATTTCATCGGTGAGCCTCTGGAACATTTTTTGATTTGCCTCTTGCTTGGCTTTTATAGCTTCCAGGACTTCTTAATTGTTACACGATGCTATAATTAAAGAAATGATTTTTATATTTCTAAGAAAATTTAACACCATTTTTTACATACCTTTATGTTTTATCATTTGCTTTTTTATATTTGTTAAGTAAGTAGATACCCATTTACTATTAAAACACAAACTGATGGTTATATACCTATCTAAACCGATCTTTCGAAAAACTTTTCCGAACCGATAATCGACTATGCCAACGAAACTTTTGTCATTACAATGACCCGTCATCATTACCCCTTGGTAAAAATGATGAACAAAAAGGATCTCCATATGAAGGATCCAACAACAAAATCTGATTGTTGTTTTTTTTTTTGACCAGAATACATACCTCTTTGTGTAGGAATTTGTAGGATCTTTGTATATATTATGAATATATTCATTAAAAAAACTGAAGGTTTTCTGAATATTATTCTTCATTTTTGGTGATTAGAATCTGAACCTTCAGATAAATGTTTGCTGGGAGTTTTCTACTTCACCATACACCGAACCTAAATGGAATCCAACAAAAATGAACTAATCTAATAAAAAATATGCTCATTTACAAATATTAAACACTTCTTTGTTTGTTTGACAATAATCCCGTTTTTCCATTTTAAAGTATGTATTATTTTATAAATTCTTTACATTTGTTATTATGTATGTATTTTGGTTTTCCTTGAAGATTAAAATTTCCTTGTTGCTTATTGTTTTCTCTGCAAAATTGAAAAAAAAACAATAAGGCTAGGCATATGCAATTTTTCCGAAACGAAATAGTTTAATCACTAGTTGAACGATGATCGTGCACATAAGCAAAATAAAAATCAATCAACGAGATAAACCAACGCACATACAATATTTTGATTTAATGTGCGCGCAGTTACATATAGTTTGGTGTGATATAAGCTGAAGAATTATTTCGGGCGATCGTTCGATTTGTGCCAAACAACAATCTTTTAAGTTGCTCGAATCGCGGACTGAATAGTTTTTGCATGTGCGCGCACTTTCATATAAGTCCATGGTATTCACTTTAGCAACCAAACTGTTGCAAAACTGATCTTGCATCCAAGAATTGCTGCAGCGAACAACCGAGAACAAGTTGATGATAAAGTGAGATGTGTTCATATCTTCGAATCCCATACACATATCTGATTATGTCGTTAAAATCTACAAGCATTTTATGTTTAGAATGCGAATCAGGCTTGCAATACACAACATTAGCATAAAACTAAGGGTAAGGGTAATGTTTTTATAAATCTTAATTTAGTATTTACTGGAGTTATAACAGAAAATGGCCAGAGGCTACGTAATCCAGCATAGATTCTTCCAACAATGTAGTTTATGTGATTTTCAGCTGACAGTGACCTATTGATTTTAAAACCAAGATTGGTAACAGTGTCTAAAAAATTTAACTTGAATTGGTAGAGAAAAATTGGGGGAAATAGTGAGGTAGCAAAATGTTTTTTGGATATGGCGATAAGTTGAGATTTAGCCGGATTAAGAGTTAGATCATTGTTAATCAACCGGTTGGAGATTGCCATGAGATCTTCATTAATCCTACAAACCAAATCTTCTAGCAGTCCAAGTGGCCGTGATAAATAAATTTGCACGTCATCAGCATAAAGATGTAGCAATACAATAGAGCCTTGTGGTACACCCATATGTAAGTTCAAGGTATCTGACTCTACTTGCCCAACCTTTACTTTTAGGCTGCGATTGCACAAATGACTCTCCATAAGACGCACCGCCCTATCATGAAACCCAAAATAGTTTTCCAGTTTTTCGCAAAGTATTTTATGGTTCACTCTGTCAAATGCCTTTGAGAAATCCAGCAGACAGAGAACAGTTATAATTTCCATGTCATACTCATATATAATATCATCGAGGACTTTAATCATGGCAGTTTGGCAGCTGTGGTTTTCACGAAAGCCAGATTGAAATGGTGATAGTAACTGAAAGCTTTTCAAATGATTTGATATTTGAGATGCTAGAATTTTCTCAAAGACCCTTTAACAGGCAGGGAAGAATACTAATGGGGCGAAAATCTGAGCAACAAATAGGATACGACTTTTTGGGTTTCGGTATTACTTTGGCTATTTTCCAGCTATCTATGGGAATGATGACGATGCAATGCAAAAATTTAACAAATGTGTTAGAGGGCTTAAACAATATGGTAGAATCATTTTTACAAAACAGGCACCCAATCTTCCCCAATACTACCAGATTTGATAGAACGAAAGCTCTTCATATCTTCAAATTCTGAAATAGAGTACAGAAATTCTACAGATAGATCACAAAGGATTAGATCATTGGGCTCAAAGCACGGTCTTTGAATGTCTTGCAATATGAATGTCTCATTCAATTTATTTGGATCAGGAACATTTTGAACATCTTTCCCTACACCAATCCCAATAGACCGAAGATTACTCCGGAACATTCGTGAGCCAGTCGTATCCAACTTGGACATAAAAAATCGTTTCTTAGTTCTGCGAGTCACAAATGTTGCATTATTTCTTGCACGGGAAAATAATTCCCAATTTACATTAGTAGGATTAAGCTTCCATTTCAAATAAAATGTCCTTCGTTTTTTAATTGACTTTTGGACATCAGAAGTGAACCAGGGACACATTTTATTGTGAAACGACACCGTCTTAAGAGGAACATGTTTTTCAAAAAGCTCAAGGGCCAATGATTGAAAATAAACAATAAATGCCAAGGAAACTCCAAAGCGTCAGATTGCAGAGCAAAGCTATCAACTGATCCAAAATCTCTATATTGAAAGTCGACGGTGTAGGCACACGCGAAAAATCAATATTGTAGGTACAAAAAATAAGATAAGGGTCAGATATTCCATCTTGCAGGAAAACATTCTGTATATCAGACACTATCATAAGATCGAGAAGGCTAGGAGTACAATTTGGAGCAAAACAAGTGGCACAGCGATTCGTAACATAAAGCCCAGTAGTTGCAATAATGTCTCTTAGTTGGTTGGCCCTAGTGTCAGATTTTAAAAGATCTGCATTGAAATCACCGCAGATAATAATATTTGCATATGAAGTAGAAAACTGTTGTAAAGCTCAGAAAAATGGTTCAGGGGAAATACTTCTATTGGGATTATAACCCACCCCTAAAACGCATTTACTTCTAAAATTAAGAACTCAATGCCGCCATTATCCGACTAACATAGAATCTTACTATTAAGCGATGTGTTGCAGTATATTGCCACCCCACCCCCAAGAGTATCAGTAATTCTCATTGCGAATTAAATTATAATTATTAATATCATATGCTCAATTTAGAATATCTGGTCTAAACCATGTCTCGGTAATGCAAATAAGATCAACTCCTGATGAGTCGAAAATATACTTTAAAAAATCAATTTTATTTATATTAAGGTTACGAGCATTAATGCAACATACTTTGAAAACTTCACGGGCACTAGAAAGTATTTTAAGAACAGATCTTGCTGATAAATTATTCATGCTGCCACAAATCGCCCACAGTCACACAAATCAAAACAAATAAAGGCAAACTAAAGCAGCCACTTTGTAATGAATAAATAAGAAATAAACAAAACAACAAATAAGAAATAAAATATTAACAGGTTTTACAACAAACAAAAATAAGAGCAAAATAAAAAGAAAATAATATTATCTATGATATCTGTACGAAAAAAAAGACAAAACTACCTAAATAAACTTAAATAATTAGATGGCAAAATCCGCTCCTGGTGACATCTAACGTTGTTGTGGCTTCGGGAACTGGTCTACTATAGTTAATAGTATACTGGGATGAATTTTCATCTCATTATCATCACTCGTCTTTTTTCACAAAAATAAAAGCATTCTTCGAACTGACGGAGAATAAATTTCCCTCTTTTTTCAATTGAAGAGCGTGTCGAAGTAAAGAGCGTTCTGCCGTGATGGACTTTCATTTATGTAAATTCGGCCGCGTCTAAAATTATTCATGCTTGATGTCGTATTTAATAAATCATCTTCATCATCGTTTAAGAGCTGTTCGATTGTTAAACTTTTATTTCTTTGAAAAGCAGAGAGTTATACTACGTTTTCACCTACCACTTAATCCAGATTTAAGTGGATTAACCATAAGTCCTCTTTGAAATCTTCTAAATCTTGAAGATTTCCCATACAAATTTTAATCTCCTTAAATGAAGATTAAAAATTAATCTCTTTGAAATCTTCTTGGAAGTAGCAGATTGTCAAAACAAACAAACCTTATATCATAGAACGCACCTATCCAAATGTCATTTTCTCAAATGACAATCAACAAAAAAAAAACCTGTCAAGTTAAAAAGGGAATTGAAGTGTTTTTTTTTTAACAACAAGGAACTTTATCTGGTGGGTGATGAAGTAATTTTAAGGAATAAATCATTTAATTATGATCGTATTATGGGATTACCAGAAATGTGGCGGTGAGGAAATTCCAGCTTCCAACCATTGGCTCTTACCGTGCGGGTCTTTGGAATAATCTCATCTACCAAGATCTCAAATAGAACCTTTTAAAATTTGCCGAATCCTCGTTAGTATTTTTAGCACACAATATAAATCAGAATATTATTATATTATATTATTAGTTAGACTTGAAGAACATCTTTTATTTTTGTTTGTTTTAGGGAAATAACCTTAGGATGCAATGCGTGTTGTAAATGCTCTGCTTACTCGACTGGATACTATTAAAGAATCACCGAATGTATTATGATCTGGGTCACATCCAATTTAACTTCCAATATTGACCTCGCCTTCTTCGATCGTGCTGACATTAAACAACATTCAACACATTATTGGACTTCTGTCAAGTGCAATCTATCAAATTTACATATCTATATTATAAGAACTTAGTGTCGAAATTGTAACGCTAGTGTTGGTGTAAGTGGACGCACTCTTAGAAAATTGCCATTACTAACGCACGCCATATTTGTTGGCAATGTCACACATCCAATCGAATTGGAAAGGTTTATTCAAGCCATGCATCGACTTTTGGAATTTAAAATCAATTAAACTGAATACTGCTTTGTTTTTATTTATTGTAAGATATAATACGATGAAAATTAGTATCTCCATACTCTCCGTTCAAAAGATGGGTTTTTGACATCATATATTCAATTTACTTTTCGTAATACTTCGTTAGTTTCAACATCTCTGCCCATTCCATTAATATATTGGCGGCGATTGCAAAATCTTCGAACATATCACAACGATGAGTGGATATCCCATTCTCTTTGATTCCATTAAACGCTTGCCAATCGTCAAAGTGTATTCTATCATCCAGAATGATATCGTCTTGATCACAAATCTTTCTCAGATTTTTGAAAATTTACTGTTCACAATTATAGGATTCATTTTGCTACTTTTTCTTCCTTCCTAGAAACAATATTATTTTAAGTTGTTTTGTTTTTTGATGTTCGCTTCACATTTATACCTTATTGCAGAAGTTATGCAAACATCAAGGTGCAATTAGTTAAGTAAGTTAGTTTATTTTCTGTCGACTTAACTTCTAGAGATGCAGCCAGAAGCCTACTTATACCGATACATTCCATGCACAGATTTTAGGGGTTTCCGTTTGGCTACATAAGATGTATGGCCAATCTGAAAAATAAAATTAGAAGCGTCGTCTTCGAATTTATCTATGCTTGTTGTACGTTGTACTTACCGAAATTATTTTTCTTGTTTCCAATGATTTTGTTTTACTCTTGTCGTATTGGATTTTGAATGACAATTCAGAGTGAAAACGTCAAAGTAATCTTTTTTTTTCTGGTGAAAACACTTCAAGATTAATTTTTAATCTTCTCAAATTAAACCGGAAATTAATCTTCATGTGTTTTCACCAGTGAAAAAAGATTAGTTTGACGTTTTCACTATGAATTGTCAATACAAGACAATAATTGGGAAGAAGAATAATAATTTCTGTGCAGCGAACAAATTTAATTTCAATAAATAAAAATGAGTAATAACTTTAAAATATTGTTATCCCAACATCTTGCAGCATATAGATATATTTACATAAATACTGTAATCGCCTGCACACGATTCCCGTTTTTATATATTTGGGAAAGAACAACTTCAAAGTATTACTGTGGGATAGCTAAAACATTTTCCATTACAAATTCGAGGCACCGACCGCTTCGGTCTTTGTAGCTTTATTGCATTTTTTTATTTTTATACTTATTTATAAACAAAAACAGAATTTGAAGGCAACGACAAATTATACCAGACAAAAACAAATAAAATAATGTTGGAGTTTTTTTTTTGTGAATGTCAATGGAGAAAATATGACATTAGAATAGGCACGTTCTATGAAATAAGGTTTGTTTCTTCTACTTTGAAAAAGATTTTAATGAGATTAATTTCTAATCTTCATTTAAGGAGATTAAAATTTGTATGGGAAATCTTCAAGATTTAGAAGATTTCAAAGAGGATTTATGGTTAATCCACTTAAATCTGGATTAAGTGTTAGGTGAAAATGTAGTATTATGCTTTCTTCTCAGCAGGAGAAGATAGTTTAATTAGCAACGGGATCTCACCAGTGCTGTCGTTTCGGAAAGCCCAAAGCAGTACCTTCCAAAAATGTTTGCATAATTTTTGGGCAAAAGCAATAAGCATATAATTCTTGTTTAAATTCATATTATTTTATATTTTTAATTCTTGCTTTATAAAAAAAATAAACTTAGATATGTACATACATATCTACTTTGTCTATCTATAAACCTTTTAGTTTAATTGTTGAGTCTTATTTTAACACTAAATTGTGTATTAATTTCACTTCAAAATAGGAACTTTTTTATAAAAAAAAAAATAAATATGTGTTATAATAAAAATATCGCAGCTTATTTCAATTCATATTTATGAATTTCCAAACACATTTAATACGTAATTTTAGCATAAGAATATTTTTTTTTATAAAGGTTCAACATAAAATATATTATAAATTCTACTAAATAGTAATAATTTTGGAAGGCAAAACGTGAATACGCTGTTCTTCCGACTGGTACCTATTCAATGTTAATTTTGTTGCTTAATTAAGAGAAATAGAAGTATAATTTTAATTCTGTCATATGTGCATAAAAGCTATGAGTTAAGTCTGAAGTCTGTTCTAGCTGATATATGATGAAATAATGTTTCAACAGAACTCACTGCTCTAAAATTGCGATACAACATTTTCAAGCGATAACAACCTGGTAAAAGATGTTTTTAATATCTTATGGGCCTCTGTGTTAAAATAATCTTTAAATTCACGAAAATCGGTGTATCGTTTAGAGCTGTTCGAAAAAAAAAACAAGTAAATATATCTCGCTAATCTTTCAACATCATGCGGTATCTTTTATGAAGCTGCAATGGAACATAAATAAATGTAATGAAATCTACATCCCATTACAAATTAATTATGTTGAATGTTCTTAAAAAGTGCCTGAACACCACCTCTTCCCCTCATCATAGCAAATGAATTGTGACGCAAATCCGATCACATTGCGTCAGAACTTATCAATTTTTGTTTTGTTTTGTATTGATTGTTACCGTAAAATTTACCGCAACAAAAGTCATCCTTCGATTCCTTCCTTTCCGCTTTACTTTCCGTTGCGGCTGCAAAATACTGGCGAGGTTGAGGGCAACCATGGAATCATCAACCATTAGTTTACTTAACCAGTATTTTGCAAAAGCAACAAAAATAGGTGTTGGAGATATCTTGGCTTCGCGATTGGAACAGAGACGGTTCCCAAAATCAAACGTTACGAGGATAATACCAGTTGATGAAATGAAGAGGTAACGAGTCAGGCGGACTCTTACCTAGGTACTATAAAATCAACAACATAACATCCTAAGTTTAACGTAACTTAATTAAATTTAACTTATATTAATAATGTATTTTAAGATGGGTCTTTAACGCTTAATGTTTAACTTTTAAGATTCTTAATTCTCGTTTTAAAGTTAAAACCGTTTTTTTTTTTTTAAGGAGCTATCAGAATTAAGTTTCCTTAATATGGCTTCCTCTAATTTCTCTCAAATGGGTAATGGTTTCAATCACGCTTCGAATCGCCTGCGAATAGTTTTTTTGGTAACTGAGAAAA
Source organism: Philhelius pedissequus (assembly GCA_910595825.1). Taxonomy (NCBI): domain Eukaryota; kingdom Metazoa; phylum Arthropoda; class Insecta; order Diptera; family Syrphidae; genus Philhelius; species Philhelius pedissequus. Next base: position 278,394,149 of record OU343160.1, read on the forward strand.
TGCTCAGAAGTAGCTTTTTCTCGAATTAATTCCTTTTTTTAATTTTTCTCGAAAGTTTAGTTTTAAATAGATCTGAACTCGCCATTAAGACTCGGCAAGTTTTCGAAGGACATCCAACAACTGGCTGAATCCGTGAATGTGTGAGTGAGAGTAAATTTCGTTGTGATTCGACAACGGAGGTTCTCTTGAAGGCGGAGAAGCTATCCAGGAAGCCGTGGTCGTGACAGATTATCAATTAAAACGAATGGCTGATTGTGTGAGTGACTGGAATGGTCGAGGGAAGAATTGGTTGTAGCTGGAAAGTTCACTCTTGATTAAGATTGATAATAATTGAAAATTCGAGAAAATTTAAGGATACAGACAAAAATCGAGAAAAAATTGTTTTTGAGGATAATCTGGGAAAAACGAAAATGTTCAGAGCAAATTTTAAATAAGGAAAAAAGGATATTCGAGGTAGGAGAAACTAGAGGAGAAATTTCGAGGAAGGAGCTAAAATAAACGATGAAAGGATAAGTAGATCGGACATTTTGTCCAAGTGTTAAATAGTATTTTATTTACTTTGTTTCTTTAAGACAAATTCTCATAGGGTTGTTTTTTCCATATAAATCCTATTTTTATTAGTGTGTTTCCTTTTCATTAATCCCTGTTAATTGTGGGATACGGGAATTTTTTTTACTGTGCGTTAACGGCCCATTTATTTTCAATATAATTGTTCTTTTGTTTGCTATTTTTTTGTTTAACCTAACGGCTGACAATAAGCCATTTAAAGATTATATTTATAGTGTAACTTTTTAATAGATTAGATTTAGATTTTAGATTAGAATAAGATTTTATTAGATACAATAATTTATAAGAATTTACATAAGGTTTACAAATCTTTTATGACATGGCAAAAGCCGTCTGTCAGATTGACAATATAATTGTAATTTAACAAAATAGTTACTCAAGTTACCTATAATTATAAATAAAATGCTTCTCTTAAAATTAGGTTACGATATCGTAATGCGGATTTTACAAATTTGAAAAGAGCCGACCAATCATTTCCATTCAAAAGATAAATAACTTCTTCCGTTGTGAAAATTGGTTTTCCTAGGTATAGTTTTCGTATTTCATTAAGTAATGGACATATTCCTACAAAATGCATTATATCTTCACGCGTATTCAGATTACACATACTACATTGGATTGGGAGATCTGGGCGGTGGGGTATAAAATTTAACGGCAGTAACTCTCCTCGTGTCTTAAAAATGGTAGATATTTTATTAACACTCTCGTTATTTCCGAAATAACTTATCTTGCTGAGATCGTGCTCGAGCTTGGGATAATATACTCTGTATATTGAAGATTGTGCTTCTTCGATAAATGATTTGTGCATACTTTCATCCAGAACCCGAAGAATATTGTATAACTCTGATTTCATTTGATGAAAGTTAAACGCTTCTAGATTGAGCGGACATCCAGTCTTCTCAGCCAATTCCTTCCACTTTTCGAAACATGACGATTTTTTTTCCAAGGCACAGGTTGCTACTATTTTAGGAAGGCGAGATACATTCATGTTAAGCACTTTAAGGATGTAGTCGAAATGTAGTTTCAGTGTTGTGATGTATATTGTTGGCAGTCCAGTTTCAATATGTAACATATATGTGGGCGTTGACATGGGCAGGTGTAGTACTCGTTTGAGAAAAAATCTAAGCAGTTGTTCGACATACTCATATTGAAGGTATCCCCAAACCTGGGCTGCATACAACATAATTGATCGAGCAGTGGCCTCAAATATCTGGTATTTTGCACGTAGACCAATATTTTTATTTTTCATGCAGCTGAACCAAGTAGAGTTGATAGCATTTTTTGAACTTTTTAGTTTCTCTCCTAAATGAAACTTCATACTATTTTGCGGCGTCATTATCAAGCCAAGATATTTGTAGTTGTCTACTATTTCTACAGGTACCCCATCAAATTTCCAATTAAAATTACCACTCCGAAGTCCCTTACCTCTACCAAACACCATTATCTGAGATTTTACACGATTTGCGGTTAGGTTCCATCTTTTGCAGTATTCTTCCAATTTGGTAATCATCATCTGAAGTTTTATGGGAGTGTCGGCTAACATCACAATGTCATCAGCATACATCAAGACTTTGATTAGACTGCCTCTTATATCAATCCCGCCATTTAAATAACAAACTATATCATCAAGGAAGAGGGAGAACAGCAGTGTGCTCAAGATACATCCTTGTCTCAATCCCATTGGAGTCAAAAAACTTTCCGACAACGAAGTCCCATCCCAAACATTTGCTGAGGAATTTGCATACATTTTTTTTAGTGTTTTCCACATTTTAAATGGTAGACCTAATACCGATAGTTTATAAAACATTAAATCTATATCAACACTGTCAAATGCGGATTTAAAGTCTATAAAATAAGCATAAACTTTTTTACTCTGCGTGCGTTTGATATCGACAATAGTACTAAGTGTAAAAATTTGATTAACTGTGGAATATCCTTGACGAAAGCCAGCTTGAAATTCACTTAGTATCTGATGGTCCTCAACCCAGTTGTTTAAGCGCTTACACAAAATACTTCCAAATATCTTGCGTATTGTATTTTTACTTATTTGTACTTTTTAATAGATAAAATTTTATGTTTTAATCCAGGGCTTGCCCACGGTTTCCCAAATAAAATTATTGAAGTCCCCTTCTGGGCATATATAATCAAAACTTGCGTTTCATTCCATTTTCGCTTTTATTTGTAATTTATTTCTATCTTGAAATTTGGATTAGGAATTTTGCTAATTTAGCTTAATTAAAATACGTGGCGCCCACAAATTATTGCAAGTGCCCAACTGTAATTGCAATAAAACTTTAGGCCGTGTGTGAATTGCGTTAAAATGTTGGTTAAATTTTGTAACTTGGTTAAAATTTGACACTAGCGTGGTGAATAAAATGGGTTAAAATGTAGGCAGCTGTAGAGCAGGCTAAATTTGCGTTAAAATTTAACGTTTCTCAAGATAGAGTAATTTGAAACTGTAAGCGATAACCGAAAAGAAAGATGAACTCCAAAAAGTCCAGATCTACTGGGAAACCATATAATAAATTTAAGTTTTAATTTATTCAATTGAAAAATTAAATTACATTTTTATTTTTTTTGTGTAGGGTCTCAAGAGGAAAAAACAAATATTATAATCCGTTGATATTTTAATAAATATAAAATAATTAATTAAAATACTCATTTTATTTCATTTTGCAAATTGAATACAAATAGATTGATTTGTCAGCTTGTCAAATTCTTCAGCCGTGAAAACTAGTGTTTACATACTAAATCAACAAACTAACCATAGTGGGAATTTTTTTGAAAAGATTTGGAATTGTTTTTTTAAAATATTAAATTGACGATGTAAAACCGAAACATATCAGTAAAACTGAGAATTCGTTACTTTTTTCGTGCCAAACTATTAACTTTGTATCTTCTTAGTCGGATTTTGGGAAAGAAATTAATTAACTTGAACAAAAAAAAATGTTTTTAGGGAAATTTCTTCAATCTTGAAGGAATTTTAGCAAAAATAGTGTTTTAATAAATCCTTTTTAACGCAATTCACACAGCAGAAAGCTAAATTTGATCCCACCACAAACCAAACTTCAAAATTTAATTATCAATTTGGAAAACAACATTCGTTTTTTATTTGGACATACCAAATTCTTCCACAAGGAACCCAGCTGAGCAGTCGTGGCGGCAGCTTTTTTTATCGTGCTACTTGTGTGATGGTTCGCGCAAGTATTATTTAATTGTTTATTTGTGATAATAAGTTAAATATTTTCTCGGTATTTTTTTGGTACCATCGTAAATTATACAAACATTAGATTTATTAAAAATAAATACCCACCCCATTGCGAGAAAAAAGTACAACATTTGAACAACGAATTCGAAAAAGCAATACAAATGGCAATACAAACAGGAAAATGCAGTACAAAAAAAAAATGTGTGCAGTACGGCAGTACGCCCCAAGGTAAAGTAATACAAATATTGCTTTTGCAGTACGTTCGACAGCATTGGATCTCAACAGCATGGTTGATATTTTCGGACCGCAAGCGGAAGCATCGACATGAGGAGTTAACGTATGCTGAAGTTAAGTTACTATTTTTCTTGCAAGAATGATTGGATTCTCTTTTAATGTGTGTGGCAAGCCACAATGGGCCAGCGCACACGAGATGAACTATTCTGAGGGGGTCAATTCCCGATCTGTGAAATTATGAAGTGATAAAAAAAATATCATTTCAGTTTTCACAGAGGCTTATCATTTTCCAACTTCACACACACGCCTAATGCGATTCTAGAACTCATTGTGATAAAGTTTGTACTAAAAAGTACTAAATGATAAATTCTGTCATTTCTGATTAGATTTTTTGTTGGGAAAGGTAAATATTTCATTTCAGTTTCTAAATTTGCTTAAGAATAATGTCCTGAATAATAATTCGTTTAATAAATTAATTAAAGACTTCGTACTGAACAATTGTGGGTTTTATATTATATTCAATAGTATCTCTGTTTTAAGTAAGATTTATTATTTTTTCATGTGACGATATTGAGGCTTTACCTTCGAGATGGGCAGAATCTATTCGAAGTTACAACTACGAGCACTTTATTGGACTTTATAGATTCCCAAAACATTTATGCAGGGATTTAATACGTGAATTGAGAGCATTATTGAAAAACACTCAACTTATAAGTGCGCTCCAAAGCCATTTAAATATGGTAAAGTGCTCTGCATTTTTTTGCAATGGGTAGTTTCCAACGATCTGTCGTGGGAATGAGCACCGTCGCGTGCTGTTGTTAATCTGTTTAACAATTTGACAAAATGATTTAACAATTTCTTTATTTACTCGAATTAACACAAATATAACTTACTACCAAAATAAATGTGTGTATAAATATAATTGTTGCTTAATTGTCATGAGCCAAATCCTGTTTTTCTTCTTAATATTCTATTAGAAATATTTTCTTCACAAAACAATTGACTGTGATAAAAAAATTATCATATGAAAAATCTTTGGCGTTTAACTTCACTTTTTCACGAATCGAGAATCGAATTAGACGTGAAAGCGTGATAAAATTTATCACTTCACATCTTCACAGATCGGGAATTGACCCCCTGGTGGAAAAAAATGTATACGTATACCTAAAGAAGGCTTTACATGGATCTGCATCTGCAAACTTGAAGAAAAGTAGAGCGGGACCATAATATAAAACAAACATAAAAGTAAAGACAGGGTACACACTAATAACTTACTCGAACCCTGCTATAACTTTCTTGACACATCTCACAATCACATGTTCTTAGCGTTTAGGTATGTAGTTTTGAGAAGATAATTTTCGCTATTATCGTTGTTTTTAAGCAAACTGAGGTGAAAAGGTAAGAAAAACTTGAAAATTCGTTATCTGAACGGAACAAATTATGGTGCAGATGAAAATGCTATAATGAAGATTCACTATAATCTGCAATCTTCAGATTCATACTTCCTATAATCTTCATACATGCAGATGATCTCCATTTTGGTCTTCGCTCTCTATCTCACAAGTATGATTTTTTTATTTTGTTTCCTCTTTTTGTGCAGATGTCAACGCAGATGAAGATGAAGATACATGTAAAACCTCCTTAACTCTTTCATGTTAGTTAGATGATGCACACATTTTGTCCCTCAAAGGGAGAAAGTTGTGTGTGTATTAGTATTCTACCTCGTTCTTCCACTCAAAAATTAGCGGAACTTTAATTCCGTTTCGTTCCCCACACTTCGCTTCCCTCTCCAACAAATTCAATACTGCGGCGGAAGAATTCATCTCGTGTACGCTGGTTCAATCACATCACTGAGTGGTTGTTGACGTTGAGAATTCTCAAGTTGATCTCATATTTTTTGACTTACTTGGTTCAATGCAACTATGCCCAGTGTTGCCGGAGAGAAATGTTCAACAGGAGCACAGAAGCCAAAAAACAGTAGTATATTGAACAAAATAGTAGTACCTTTCCAGAATTGTAAAAGTTTTCAAATGAGAGCTTGTGAAAAAAATTTGTATTTTAAAACTTTATTTTTCGGAAAAAAGTATCACCTTTTTTGTCTAAACATTTAGGGACATTTATATATCAGTATTAAATATGTAGATCGAAAATAGCTAATTTGTTAAGGTATTTTGATTTATCAATATTATCATAATATTCAAAGGTTACGAAAAGTATTAAAAAAGAAACAAAAACTATTTTGTATATGATTTCAAAAGGCTTTTTGAAGGATTCCATTTACTGCAATCAATTCCATTTAGTAATTCCTTGAAACTCATAATTGTGTTTAATGTCTTATGTCAAATCGATTTCGACTTAATAATGCACTCACAAAATCATGTGTTAGAGGAAAAAGTGTTTCATTAACAGCATTTTGTTTAAATAAATATCTCTGACCAAAACTCTTCTATATCTAATAAATTGGATACCATGCTTTGATTAAGAAATTTCGTCATTCCAAATCGAGGTTTTCAATATTGGTTTTATCTATCAACTCAGGCATAGATAAAATTATGGAAGCTGTACTTTCTGCTAAGCTTGAAGTGTTAATACCTTGAATTGATTTTTAAATTTACTCATCAAAATCAATTGCGTTTGAAAGCTCACATAATGTCATGTAATATTTTCGACAAACTCCTTTAATTTCGAATATTTCATTTATTTGAAATTTTTTTGTTTTAAGAGAAAGTTCAGCTTTTGCCCCATCATAAACATAATTGAGGTTTAAAAAAAAAATTAGAAAAACTTGGATTAGATATTAGGCCGTCACTTAAAAAGTCCGATTTGATAAAATTTTGTAAAATGTTTTATTATATGGCAAAAATATATGTATTCGTACGGACTGAGATTGGAACTCCAAGTTAGGCTGCTTAGTTAACTCAAGAAAATAGGCTAGAAATAATAAATAGCATTTCGTTGTATCATTCAGTTCCTCTTGAAACTTGTGGACAAGATCTAGGTTACTGTCAGAAGATTCAAAAGAATTCTACAAAAGGTCGTGTAACAATGCAGGGCACTGTTTCAATGCTCTTGCCGCAACCTTTTCAACAGTTAGCCACCGAGGAAGGGATTATTTTAAAATCGTATGTTTTTCAACATTGAAATAGTCCTGAAACTGATGCTTTTTTTTAGAAAAAAAATCAATATTCTGTGGCGTTTTTTTAGCTGTGGTTGAGGAACAAAGGGTGCTTTCGTAAATGCATGGTTACGAAAGTCCGACGAATGCATAGCAATTATAAATGCAAATGATGAATGTCAGAGTTTCATAAATGTAAAACGCAAAAATTTGCAGCGCAAATGCGGAAATATAAAATTTCACATACATTCCGATTTTTTTCATAAAGAAAGCGACATTATGATGTAAACGGTAGAACATCTATCCTTACTGTTCATATCTGTCCAAATTTCCGCAGGAAAATTCAATGTTGAACTCAAAATTAAAAATACACATCAGAATAGCTTCTGCTCCACAGGAAAATGAAGCGAATCAGAGGAATTATTCATAAATTTATATTAAAATAGTTTTTCTGACGTTAACATGATAGCAACTGATCGCATGTAAACAAAACAACCATGCACTTATGAAAGCACCCAAAGATGTAAGAAATGACACATACAGCCTAACACAAACATATTTGGATTCTCCTTTAGACAAAAAGATCGAACTCCACTTTTTTGTCCAACCATGACAGCAGCATTGTCTGGGCCAACGCAACGACTTAACGACTTTTTAATTAAAATGCTGCCTTATTAGCATTAAATTTAAAAAGGAAAACATTTTTAAAGGGTGAAGTTTCACTTGACTGTATGTGCAAGATGTGTCTGCCATTTGAAAACAAAATAGTAGTACAAGTGTAAAAGAAGGAGTACGGTAGTATGGAGGTGTCGAAAGTAATACAATACTACTATAGTACTACTTTCGGCAACACACTTGAACCACACAAATCAGAACACATTTTCATTTTAATCGTAAAAAGCAATATAACACAAAACATACCCTTTTTTGTAGACTAATACACACCCATCAGATACAGAAAATCAACTACTATTTTCACCGGCGATCACCTTCTTTCGCCAACTTATGTATCTAATTATTTTTTTCTTCCTATTTTTCTTCTTGTGTGTCATGGCATTTGGTGCGTTCAGCAATTTATACTCACATGCTCAGTCAATTATCTTCGAGCATGTCGAGTGCGATCTACACATGTTCAGAACGAAAAAAGAAACACACATTTGGAGCTCTGCATGCTCTGAGTTAAAAAGAAACACAAACAAATTTTTTGACAACTCAGATTCTGCTTTGAACTAAAAAAGAAAAACGCCTATTGCTGCACTCGATTACATAGAGCGATAACAGTTTCATTTATTTCATATTTTATATTTTGTTCAAGAACAGATAGCAATTTCTTGAATTTAGCAAAAAGGCTTGATTCGAAATCACGAAAATTATCGGGATTACAATTGTACGTTTGTTCGATACATTCGACTTTGTTACACTTTTGGGCTGTCGCTTAAGATAATAGCTATTTTGTTCATCAAAATTATGTTTAGAGAAATTTAAAAATTACAAACTTTATTTTAATTATTTTATACAAAAGACCAAACGAAATTCAATAGTTTTTCAGTAAACGTCTGTGAAAGTCTGAATTTAATACAATGTGTGTGCATCAGTGATCGAACCTTTCGAAATTCAAAAAGAGAAATAGCAAATCTTTTATTATGGTGTTTTCCTCTCAAGTTGTGTGGGTATATGAAAAGTAAAATAAATACAAAATATTTTTTTTTTATTTTAAATTTTGTTTTTTTTTTTTTTAGTTCAAAAATAAAACTTAATTTTTATTCAAATCTTTTCTTGAATGAAACCCCCTATAAGTTAGAAAAATTAAAAAGTACAATTAGGTACACTTTTTTTTTAACTGTTGATACATTGCTGAAATACGATTTCTCATCCCTGATACTCCACATTCGAATATTTTTACTACTCTCTTTTTTTCGGTCCATAAAAAAATATAATGTGTGTTCAATGAGGCTGTTCGGAACAGATTAGAACACTTTAGAACAGAAAAGTACCGGATTTTGCTATTCAATGAGAAATTTTCTGTTCTAAACTGTTCTGGTTCGGTGTTCAATAAGTCTGTTTGGAACAGTTTGGAACACTTTAGAACAGACTTTTCTGCACTTTCTTTTTAGGTAGAACAGGTTAGAACAGATTTGTGAGAACTGTCAAAACCAATTATTGTTGTTAAAAAAAAACACTACGCTGTTAGATTTAGTTGATTAATCATTTTCCGTGTCGGAATCATCTCAATTTCATGAAAAATATATTTTTTTTAAATAAATTCAACTCCATTTCATATTATTTTTAAGAATAGTTCTGCAAAAATAATCGAACTTGAATTTTAGGTAAACAACAATAATTTTTTTATAATCTCTATCAGATGACTGACTGTCTATCGTTTGGTTAGAGAAAAAAGATAAAACTGTTCGGTTTCGAAAAACGAATTTTTCCCTGAATTTAGGTTTATATGACTATAGAAAAACAATTGATAGTGGGTAAAAACTATTGATTGTTTTCGATAGTTGAAACTTTCGATTATAATCGATAGTGGCATTGATAGTTCTCCACGCACCAGCGTTGCCGCAAAAATAAAAAAATATCGTGCCACTTTTTCCAATGGAGCGTGCCATAAGCTAGTCATAATGAAAACAATAATGTTCGATCAAAAAATAAAATAAAATTTTATTTACTTCATTTCTTATGGTATAATAAATATTTTAAAAAAATCACATGTCTTTTTTTATAATACTAAAATTAATTAAAAAAAATAAACAAAAATTAATATTTTTTATTTAATGATTAAGGAATCAATAGATTATCTTCTGACAAGAAGTTGTTAATTAAACAATACAACAAAATATAAAATTTAAATATTTAAATTTGCAAATGGTTTGAAATTTTGGCAATTATTTGGCTTTATAATTTCATTATACCTATGCCATAATTGCATTTAATATTCTATATGACAGTTTGTTTTTGTTAAATGTCCTAATTTAATTAACTAGAAAAAAAAAATTCTGGCGCAATTTCCTCTGGCGTAATTTCCGGGAACCCAAAATTTAAAATATTACACAAATGCCAAATAACTAAATAAAAGATTTGCAAGGCAACACCCGTTTAGAAAAGCAACTGAAATGTGCAACATAATTTAAAGATTTGCGCAATGTACTTATTCGCTTTCGCGCAAGGAAAAAACAGTGTACATATGTAAGTATGTATGTATGCACTACGTTTTGGAATAATCTGCATTGCAGAAATTATTATGTTTCCAATTATTGTTGACAATTTTTATTGTTAGTCCCGTCTGGTTGTCAAAAAAATTGCTGAAATGGAAAAAATTAATTCATTAAAATTTCTTTTAGTTCGGTGGGGGTGTTCATTAGTATTCTAAATTTCGGTTTTCGGTAAAATCGCGCTGGAGCTTCAGCCGCCATTTTGAATTTAGTGAACATTTTATTGTGGCCAATAATTTCGCCATTTTTGATTTCTGACAAAAATGATAAAGGTAATCTTAATGTTTTTTTCACAAAAGTTAGCGTTCGCGAGATATCAATGAAAAACTGTTCTGGGGCTTCTGACCCCCTTCTGGGACTATGAAATATTAATTCCTACTATTTTCTCTAGTAAATTATTACTATTAACGAACATTCGTGCATCAATATTCTTTCTTAGTTTATATAGCTTAATCCAAAACGTTTTTGAATCATCTAGAAAAACATTTTCAGCTAGCCCGATTCAAAAATGTTTCTCAATTCGGTAAAAAGAACATACTTTACGCACTCAATAGATGAGAAAATTTTGAAACAAGAATTGTTAAGTATGAACAAATACTTTGTTGAATTTTGTTTTAAAAAGTCAGAGTCATTAATTTTCACAGAATTTAGCAGCTCGTCTTTTAAATTAAGCTTTCTGTCAATATCTTGCGATATTATACAGCATCTTATTGTACGATAATTTTTTATCAAGACATTGAATTTTTTATAAGTACTTAAGCTTAAAAGTTCTTCCATAGATTCCCAAGAAAAATATCAGATATTGGCTTACAATTTTGGGCCTCCCAAGAAATCATCTTGTTTTAAATAAGGTGCGTTTTTGCAATCCCCGGGGGAATAGGTTGAAAAAAAAGACCAAGGCGCTTAGTGAAATACTTGGTAGCACTGTTAATTTGCAAGATGACATTTGAAGAACAGCTGTAATGCAAGAAAAAACAAACATCACTGTTTGCCTCATCCTCATTCTTCTAAAAATCATCAGCCAGAAAGAAAAAAGACAAATGTGTATTATCTTTGAAATACGTGTATCTAGCAAAGACAGATATACATTTTCTTATTTCAAAGAAAAGAGTGAATTCATTACACGAATGAATATGTCCCGTCATATTCCATTAATGAATTGAAAGGACGTATCCAGATCTCTTGATGAAATCTAACATTGTGTTTATACTCAGCCTAAATTATTAACGTAAAATTCGGGAAATGAAAAAAGTGTGCTATTTTCATTTTTTTCCTGCCACCGTGAAATTTTTCGTGTAAAAATGGCACGATCGTGCCACTTCGGCCACTTTGACGTGTAAAAGTTAATTTGTTAATGTGTGTGAGACGCGCAGTTTTTTTTTTTGATTCCAAATTGATTTCCAAGTAAACCCGGAAATGTTAGGGAAACGATTCCCAAATATTTATGATTTTAGCTTTTATGTCTTCAAAAGTCCGGCATGATTCTTATAGCAGTTTTACCCTCATTTTAATGCAGACAGTTTCAATTGGTGAAAGGTAAGGGCTGCTGGAAGGTAATTCCAGTAACGGAATTGCTTCAGCAGAGAATTTGCCGTATGGAAAGAAGCACCATCCTGTTGGAAAATATAGTATCCATCACTAGCTTGAAGTCGTTATAATGATGGGAGAAGCTCGTTTTCCAGAATATCCCTGTATTTTACTTGGCGGTATTGACAAATCCATTTACAAAATGTAAATTGTCCAAACTCCGCCCAGACATCCATACCCATATCATTAGAGATTCTGGCAACTTGGCCGTTTTTTTAAGGCAATCTTTGTGGAAAGCCGCTTTTGAATTTGAAATGACTCGTTTTCGTTCGACACCCACGCTAATTTTAAACCTGGACTCAGCACTCCAAATGACAGACCGCCATTGATTTAAAGTCCAGTTTTTACTTTGTTTGGTCAACTCTAGTCGCTTTTTCTTTTGTTAGTGTTTAAAGTAAACACTTTTTTGGATTCTTTCTCTCAATTGAACAGTTATTGCAGCAGCAGTGTGACGTCAGTTTTCTTTTATTATTTTCTTTAAAACTCGGCAATCTCGAAGTTTCGCAATTGTTGGGCATCCTGTTTTTGACCAATCTCCACATTGCCACTATTTTTGAACTTTGTGAATGTTTCGAATTGATAAGAGCGGTAAATTGAATTGTTTTGCGATTTTATAGCCCTATAATCCCGTTTCCCGAATCCCTAAGGTCTCGTGATAATGCAACGCCACGCACCATGGTTGACAATAACATGTTGATGGCTTGCATAAAACAAGAGATCAATAGACAACAAAATAAGTTCCTGTCATTTTTTTAATAACTGTAATCTAAAAATCTAGTTAAATCGTCATACATAGGCCAACTTATTTGCATCCCAGAGAGAGTAGTCCAAATATTATGCTCTATCTTTGTTTGAGAGAATGCAAACTGGAACCATATGTTCTTTCTCAAACTTAGTTCTGTTTGGTCTAATTTACTTATTAAATGTAATTTATTACATTGACAAACAAAAATTAAACAACAACTGCTGGGGACCAGAAAATATAGGTATAAAAAAGAATTAAATTATTAATTGATGAGTAGAGAGTAGGCCAACTATTTTGCGTTTGGGTCGTAGAAGACAGGACAAATTTACCTTAAGAGTTTCTGGTAAATATATGGATCCTGGGGTTTTAAAGCATAATGACACATCGAAGAACATAGGTGTGAATCTTAAACCGAGTATGAAAAGCTGAGGGTACTGTTGTCAGCAAAACTATATATTGGATTAGAAGTTTCTAGACCTAGATTATTGATGAATATGAGAAAGAGAGTTGGAGACAGAACGGAGCCCTAGGGTACACCAGCATTTATTTTGTTAACTTCATACGTTAAACCGTTCAATACCACTGGTATGTAGCAACGATAATGTAAAGATTTGTACCATTTTTCGATTAGATTTATCTACCACCAGATCTCCAATGAACTTATTGCTACGAAACCTATATTGGTGGTCATTAAGGAGCTTTCGTTCTTCGAGATATATCCTAAGCTGATAATTAGTCAAAGTTTTTATGACCTTGGAAAGAAAGGAAGTAAATGCAATTGGACGGTAGTTAGAGGGTGAATAAAATTCGATTGTTTTAGGGATATGGTGGACAGATACTGTTTACTATTAATATAATATATACTATTTACTCGAAATAAGACCAGAAGACTATGACACATGGAAAAGCTTAAGCAGTGGTTATGCCAGCGTAGAAGAACACCTCTTCAGAACAATAGAAGCTACTGTTTGGACCATTGGATTTCTGTAAGTTGAGATCTTTAATAACTCTAACAACCTTACGAGTACGAAAGAACATACGTCACATGAAACTGTTATAATGTTCTCAAGTACCGCAGGAATCATAACACTTTGTGGAAGTGTAGATTTAGCAGAAAACTGCTAGCAAACTTGCTTTCCTTTTGAGCTTACCATAGGAGTCTCATTGGAAATGAGCATTGTGCGTACGTTTTTTACAAAAGACCAAACATTTTTACTATGCACCTTTGGGACATTACAGTGAGTAATTCTTGCCTGCCCTAATTTTTACTCCTGTATGAATTTGGTTCGTTGAGTATGACTATTGCACGTCTTTCTAGCTTGTATGAAGTTATTACGGGTTTCTTCAGTAGGGTTGGTTTTATAACATCGGAAACTTACCTCTCACAACCTGATGACAGCTTAAATCGAACCAAGAGTTTTCTTTTGGTTTGATGCCTTTGGTTATGTGCGATATGAAAGACTTTATCCCTTTAAAAACTATGTTTGTAATCATACCAGCGCTGGAGTCGATGTCACTATCGAGGAAGTATAGTGACCAGTTAAAGATTCTGAAGAAATTATTAAAACCGTCCCGGATGGCTTTCTCGCATTGACATACGGTCCGTTTTCTTTAACTAAGAAGTTTGTACACGAGAAATTTGGTGAAATGACACAATGGTCTGATGTGTTTAGAGGCGATAACACACTTATGGTGTATTTACCTGGTTAAGAGGTTAGGAACAAGGCGCCGGTGGTGACGGAGTATCCTGCAACGTCAGGTATTCGTGTTGGCTCAGTAACCAGCTGATTCAGATTGATCACCTCAACAAAGAGATCGACACACATTCCTGAAATCGATGTGCTCATATTGGGAAACAATTCTTTTGGAAAGCGTCGGACAGCGCATCGGATTCGTTAAAAGTAGAAGTACTGTCCACGAGACGCTGAGCCATGGGTGGCCATTTAATGAAAGTCATCGCTGAGCGATTAATTTGGAAAAAGCCATTGTCAAGTAAGTCGTGTTCAGATGTACAGATCTATAACACGATCTATTAATGAACACCTATTAATAACTATTAATGAACAAAAGTTAAATTATGGTAAATTTCATCATTTATTTAAAAATTTTCGGCAATATCCAGAGAGATTTTGCAAAACTTTCGCATGTGGACTTCCATAAGATTATTGGTGCAATGCTAAAAAACGGTCTTCCTTATTTGCTTGCCAAATTGGCCAATTGCAACCTATCAAAAAAATTCCACGTAATAATAATAAATAACTTGTAAAAATGTACTGGCAAAATTTCAAGTTGATCGGATATTTTTAACCTAAGTTCTGGTAGCATCAAATTTGAAAATTCAGTTTCCAGAAAAACTCGTTTAAATTTAAAGTGGCTTTTGAGTTTATCGCGTAATCGTAGTATATTAAATAAAAATCCTTTGATTAAGGTTAAAAAGGTGGACCGAAAATTTTTACTGGCATCTGTGTACAATTGACTTAAGGCTATAGAAACTGAGCAGTCGACTACTAGCGCCTGTTATACACAAGCAAACAGACAGGTGGAGTTTCGACGCTTGACGCGATTCACTTCCCCAACTTTCCATTTCAATAATATTCAAGCTTCATTTTAGTACCATATACGGCCATTATGAATTTATAAATCAACTTAAAATTTGAAACCAAAAATTTCAATGATGAAAATCAATGACAGATATAAAGGAGGCTTTACATGTATCTTCATCTGCATCGAAATCTGCAAAAATGAGAAAACAAAATAAAAAAAAATTCATACTTGTGCGATAGAGAGTGAAGACAAAAATGGAGATCATCTTCATGTTTGAAGATTATAGGAAGTATGAATGTGAAGATTGCAGATTATAGTGAAGATGCACATGTTCATCTGCATTATAGCATTTTCATCTGCACCGTAATTTGTTCCGTTCAGATAACGAATTTTCAAGTTTTTCTTACCATTTCAACTCAGTTTGCTTAAAAACAACCAAAATAGCGAAAATTATCTTCTCAGTACTACAAACTGATTTTCCTGTCTTGAGCTATATCCAATTTTGGCTATCTACACTAAGAGTTGATTTAGTTTAACAATATTTACAATCACTTTAAATGACTGGACCAAACTAATAACGAGTTTCATTCAAGAAAAGATTGGATGTTTCTGTTTTCTTTTTAAATTTTCTGAGTTTCATTCTAACAAAAAGAGCAGATCTAGATCAAATCCTAACACGAAAGATTTGATCTCTGATGGGTTTTCATCTGAACGCACGCATACATGTAAAAAGTCTTTTCTGTTAACGGTCAAATGGTAAATATTTTGTTATTAATTTGTTGTGAACTTGTGAATTTTTAAAATTAACAAATAATTGACCAAGATGTTAATAATTTAGATTATAAATATAGTGGAGTTTTTGATTGTTTCGTCTTCCTCGACATCTGATGATGAAGATATGTTTTTTTTTTGTCAGAATTTTATGTATCAGTCATTCACCAATGCTACAATTAAATCTGGAAAAAAGTTTCATTAAAAAGATCAAATCTCAATTTTGAGAGGAGATCTTTGAAATTTGAATGAAACTCGATACAAAAACCGAATATGAGTACTTAGTGACTGAACGAAAAGGAACCACGATTATAGACAATGCTGTAACTTTCGGCACTAAGCAATGCAATGATATGGAAATTAATATCATGAGAAGACGAAGAAGGGAGGTAAAAAGAGCGATATGCTCTTGATGCTGGATTATCCATTCAAGATGAAATACCTGGGTCATTGTTTAAATGCATAGACCGATTTATACAAGAATTGTCACAACGATGCATGGGCATGAAACAAATCAACAATACTTTCCAAATTGTTAAAAAATGAGTTTATGCTGCAAGCTTCGGATGATGCTGTGGTTGTAGCAGTTGACAATCTAATACAAGCTTATGATGAATTTGATAAGGAGCAGGTTATCCAAGACATCAAAAGGTATCGCAGGCATTCACGTTCCACCCCGCCGATACGAGTTCGAACGTTGTTGCCAAATGGACAGCCCAAAAAATCTTTCAGTTTTTAATAAAATTCTATTTAGTGAATCTTTATCATGTATGTATGCATCATGCAAAAGGGATTTTGCTAAACTTAACTAATTAAAAATTATCGTCGGTCTACAGTGAATCAACACGGACTTGTTAATCTGTCCATACCCTCATTGACGGACTTAGTCCGCTTTTGGATACAACTTAATAATTTGCTAATGTTAGAGCACTTTACTAAAATATTCCTAACTTTAAACTCTTTTTAATTAGCACAGTGCAAAAAACAACGAACATAACTTTTGACGTTTGCAAATGTCAAAGTGGCATAAATGGACTTACTACGTTCTAGAGAAAAATAGGGTGGGTGCTCAAGACATTTAATGAGTAAAACGCCTAAGATGAAATAATTTTTGAAAACTGCACAATAAACCACAATCATACCTCATATAAATAAAGTCCATCCTGGAAGTTGATTGTGCAAATCTTTCAAAATTAATGAGATGAATGAGATAAAAATTTTGAAGAGAGCTGCGCAGTAGAATTGGTTCAAGCTATATCTAGATGGCGTTGGTAATTACTCTGTACAAGCATACCATATTCAGTCTATAATCATTGAAAAGCTAATTTATCTCTGTCGATATATGTACAGTATGTAAATATGTACATGTTAAAATATTTGTTGTGATAAATTATCACTTTCACTTTTCAAAATGTATAGGATATGTATGTGCTGAAGAATGAAACTTTTCATTTCCGAAGTTGTTCTATGATTCGTGTATGTGGTTTTTAGAGTAATAGGTTTAATAAGTTATAATAATACTTTAATAACTTATGCTTTTATACGAGGGGCGTTCAATATATTCTCGGTATCGGGGTGAAGCTGTGGTTGTATATATAAATTGACTTATTTACCAAGTAACACTATTATTTTAGTGCATTCATGTAAATTTTCATATAAATGTGATTATTAATTCGCGTTTTATCTCTAGTTAAACAGAATCATAATGGCAACTGAGACAATGATGGTGAAAATTGAGCATCGCGCTGTAATTAGATTTCTCACTAAGCAAGGAAAAAGTCGAAAAACTATTCATGAAGAGATGGTGGCTGTTTACCAGGGTTCCGCATCTTGGTCAAGTGAGTTCAAGAGAGGCAGAGAGCGCATTGAAGACGACCCCCGCTCCGGCGCCCCGGCTACTGCTTGTACGGGAGAAAGCATCAAAGAAGTCGAAAAACTTGTTCTTGAGGATGCCCGAATAAAGGCGAAAATGATGGCAGAGATCACCAAGCCTTTAACTGGTACCATTCACACCATTCTACATGACCATCTTAATCTTTCACAGGTCAGTGCAAGGTGGGTGCCACGAATTCTCACAGCGCCTCAGAAAAAAGTGAGAATCGCATGCTGTAGAGAGCTTTTGGAGATGTGTAGTGAGAACACGGACGGTGTTATGGATCGAATTGTTACCGGGGACGAAACATGAGTTCACCACTATGATCCTGAAAGCAAACAAGAGTCCATGCAGTGGCATAAAAAAGGAACAGACCCCCGGAAGAAGTTCAAAGTCACTCCGTCTGCCGGGAAGTTCATGGCCACAGTTTCTTGGGACTCAAAGCGAATCTTGCTCATTGATTACAAAACAAAGGTGAAACCATCAACGCCACATCCTACGCTTCCACTTTGCATAATTTGCGGGAGGAAATTAAAAAGAAAAGACGGGGTAAACTCGCAGCGGGTGTGTTGCTTCTTCATGACAACTCTCCTGTTCACACGGCGCGAGTTTCCAAGGCTGCTGCGCGAGATTGTGTTTTCGATGAAATCCAACACCCACCCTATAGTCCAGACCTTGCCCCTAGTGATTGTTTCCTGTTTCCGGATTTGAAAAAATGTTTTCGTGGAAAAAGATTTTCGGATGATGAAGAACTCAAGTCGGCAACAAATGGGTATTTTGCAGAGAAAGAGGAAATTTATTTTTTTGAGGGTTTAAAAAAGCTTATCTCAAGATGTAACAAATGCACTGATGTTAGGGGAGATAATATTTAAAAATAAAAACAATTTAAATTGAATTCGCATTTTCCTTCATATTGATACCGAGAATATATTGAAAGCCCCTCGTACTTACCTCTTCCGACACATCGTGATAAAAAATTATGACAGAAAATGTGATCGCTGGACTTATCCATAAAATACAACAATTTAAAACGAGCCACACAATACTTGAAAATATTTTCGGAACACGATCCCATTCGACAATTACATAAAACGGTCCGGTCGGCACAACAATTAAAGCAGACATTAAAATAAATAATAACGGCACACCATACATCAGACTTATATTATTTTCGCATATTTTCATTATTTCATTTCTGTCTTTAAGCATCTGTTTGATTTCGTAAATCAAAGCCACCGAGACAGAGGATTTTATGTTAACAACAGCAATTTCTAGTCTCTTGTTTATAACAATTATTATTTCATTGCAGGTTAAAACTAATGTTGAATAAAATGTTGCAATAAAACCACTATAAAAGGTTTGCAATGCATAAATTAAAAACTGAGTAAAACCAATTAAACGATTCCAATTTCCAGTTACACTTATAATAAACAAATGGTTTATAAGACAAATAATATAAATGACCGTGTACACTTCAAACAATTTTAAACTTTTGTCATTTGAAATTTCGGATATTGTAATGTATTTGCTTTCAATTCGTAAAACACTTTTGATAAGGTTTAAATTATATTTTCTGCCCATTAAAACGAAGAAATTTATAATTACTTGAAAAAATCCCAATCCACACATCACATTCAACTCATAGATTGCCGCAGTAGAATTATAGTTTTTATATTCAATCCAGCGGCTGTCAGTGTCAAATACACATGCAATAGTAAAACACAAAATCAGACAGTTTGATGTGACTTGAAATAGCAACATTCGGGTTCGTAAGTCAGTGTTTTCATTTTGGTATACTGGAAGTAGTCCAGTAAATTCCAGACACTTGATTTGGTATCTTACACCTTTCCGAATGGACATATTCACACCCACTGAATGGTCTAAAAAGTTTATCACTTTGAGCCGCGGTAAAAAAAATAAAGAAGCGTATGAAACACTCTAGGTTATTAATTAATTAGCTTAATTGCCAAGCAAGAGATATCACAACAAGTATTTGTTACCTATATAATTATGTAGTTACATATATCTTTATTTATAGGTAGGTATATTGAAAATTGAATTTTGTTTGGAAAACGGAATAAAACAGGGTGCTTCTTGATTTAAAGAACGCGAGTTTGTGCTCCGTATTCATTACTATTGTGTATTAAAAATAAATAAATATTCTATGAAAACCAAAAAAGGTTAGTTCTTATGAAGATTACCTATTGAGTCTTTGGTTTAATCGATGGAGCAATGTTTGTATTTATTTTTGTAGTAAGGCCGTGTGTGAATTGCGTTAAAATGTTGGTTAAATTTTCTACCTTGGTTAAATTTTGAAGTTTGGTTTGTGGTGGGATCAAATATAGCTTTTTGCTGTGTGAATTGCGTTAAAAGGGATTTATTAAAACACTATTTTTCCTTCAAGATTTAAGAAATTTCCCTAAAAACATTTTTTTTAGTTGTTTAAGTTAATTAATTTCTTTCCCAAAATCCGACTTAGAAGATATATAGTTAATAATTTGGCACGAAAAAAGTAACGAATTCTCAGTTTTACTAATATGTTTCGGTTTTATATCGTTAATTTAATATTTCAAAACAACAATTCCAAATCTATTCACAACAATTCCCATTATGGTTAGTTTGTTGATTTAGTATGTAAACACTAGTTTTCACAGCTGAAGAATTTGACAAGCTGACAAATCAATCTATTTGTATTCAATTTGCAAAATGAAATACAATGAGTATTTTAATTAATTATTTTATATTTGTTAAAATATCAAGGGATTATATTATTTGTTTTTTCCTCTTGAATATTTTTGTTTATGTAGGGTCATAAACAAAAATATTAATGTAATTTTATTTTTCAATTGAATATATTAAAACTTACATTTTTTATATATATGGTTTCCCAGTAGATCTGGACTTTTTGGAATTCATCTTTCTTTTCGGTTATCGTTTACAGTTTCAAATTACTCTATCTTGAGAAACGTTAAATTTTAACGCAAATTTAGCCTGCTCTACACCTGCCTACTTTTTACCCATTTTAATCACCACGCTAGTGTCAAATTTTAACCAAGTTACAAAATTTAACCAACATTTTAACGCAATTCACACACGGCCTAAAAAGTGTAACAACTGTCAAACTTCAAGAGTGGGGGAAGTTTTGTAAATCTTGCAACATAGTAAAAAACGATATTTGGCAACATTTGTGTGTACAGGGCAGAAAGTAGTGATGGGCATAATTGAATGACTCACACATACCAAAACCAAAAAAAAAAATAGTAAAAAATAAAAGTAAACCAACATGCAACATAAATAACAGTGCACAAATTAAATCAATATTCCATAAAATAAAATGAGAAAATACTCGCGAGTTAAGAAATATTCAATTTTTCAACCTCTCGATTATTTTAATTACTGCGTTTCTTTCTTTATTCCTGTTTGTGTTTAGTTTTGAATACGAAGATTTCATGCTAGTACACAAATAATGAACTTCTCACTCGAGTTGTCATTTCTATTAAAGTGCCCATCACCAACGCAGGGAAATAGCTGAAAAAACCGCTTGGTATTTTTTTTCCTGTTCTTACAACAGTTACCAACAGAAATTCATGTATTAAGCATTCGCAACTTTTTCAATGTAGGGGAAGTTTTTTCTCTCCATTTTGACAGGTTTTGTAGTATATTTTTCGAGTTAACTAACAATATTTTGTGATAAATTGTACAAATTGTTGCGAGTTCATACCAATTCACCAGCCAAAAAAATATACTTGCTTATTTATTCAACTACTATGTATCTATAGAATGTATGCATGTTCAAGAAATAACATGCACGAGTGGATTGAACGAACTTGCTCTTGTAGCTAATAATTTTTGTGTAGCTAACCAATGACGCTGTTAATAGGTATAGGTAGTCTAGTTATCCTATGCATGTCAAGCCAATGTAGGTAAGAATACCTTGATTCTTAATATGATTAATTGTGGAATTCATGATTCATGGAATGGTTATATAGACACCTACCTACAAATTTATATTTAAATGGATTTGAATTATGTAAATTAGGAGGATAATATGTACCAACCTTTATAGATGGAACGCAGCTATGTAAATATGTACATATGCATGTATATAATGAAAGTGTATGATACGTAAAAATCGTTTTTCAAAGTTATAAAAACTGCCAAAACCATCACTTTAGTCGGTTTCTCGAAAAAAAACAAGATCAATCTATCAAAATGACAGATAGTATACTATAAAATAAACGGTGATTTTTTAAGAGCTTGGTTTTTGAAAATTCAAAAAAACACAGAAACTTGTAAAAAGTGAATGAAATTCTTATTTGGATCGATAAATCAATTTCTGCCATTTACTTTTTAAAAATAATTTCACTTAAATGTTGCCCGCGGCTATGCTTCAGGTGGTCCATTCTGAAGGTCCAATTTTGGCAAACTTTTTCACACATTTCGGCCGGAATCTCACCAATGACGCGTTCAATGTTGGCTTCCAAGGCAGCAATCGTGTTTGGCTTGTCCCCATAGACAATAGACTTAACATAGCCCCACAAAAAATAGTCTAACGCGGTCAAATCACATGATCTTGGTGGCCAATTGACTGCGCCAAAACGTGAGATCAACTGCTCACCAAATTCGCCTCTCAATTGATGCATGGTTTCGCGTGCAGTGTGGCATGTGGCACCGTCCTGTTGGAACCACATGTCGACCAAGTTCAATTCTTGCATTTTCGGCAAAAAAAAATCTGTTATCATCGAACGGTACCTTTCTCCGTTGACCGTAACCCTGCGGCCTTCATCGTCCTTGAAGAAGTACGGCCCAATGATGCCGCCTCCCCATAAACCGCACCAAACAGCGCATTTTTCGGGATGCATTGGTAGCTGCGGAATTGCCTCTGGCTGCTCTTCACTCCAAATACGGCAATTCTGCTTATTCACGTATCCATTTAGCCAAAAATGAGCCTCGTCGCTGAAGACAATTTTGCGATACGTAACTTGCGAAACACATTTTTCACAGAGCACGAATTTTGATAATAAATTTCAATAATTTGCAAACGTTGTTCAGGCGTAAGTCTATTCATGATGAAATGGCAAACAATACTGAATCGAAATGTCAAATGTTCGTGGAATTTGTCATGTGTCATCTGTCAAAAATATAAACGTCAAAAACCAAGTAGCAAAAAAATCACCCGTTATAAGCTGTTAAGAAATGCCCTTCAACATTTCAACAACAACCAGTTCCAAAAGAGGCTACAATCCATCAAACCTAGGCCCGATGCGTTCAAGGAAATCAACAAAATCACCGAAAAAAGACAACAAATTCCAGAAATAATTAGCACCAGACAAGGGAATGTCATGACCACTGAGACAAGGCGGAAGCATTTGCCCAATATTTTGAAGAAAATTTCGCGCCAAACCCGCCCAACGATCCTGCATTATTAGATGAAGTGGATTCAACAATAGAGAAGTTGCAGCAGACGAACAATGAAATAACTACTTTTACTGATAAAAATCCAGCAAGTAATCCAGAGATGATCGGAAGCTTCACCAACTCCGAAGAATTCGCCGAGCTAATCGTTAGTGGACAACCCAAGAAATCTTCAGGACCAGACATGATTTCCAACTATATCATAAGGAAATTCCCCCATGTCATGATACTATTTCTCACGATCCTATTCAACAACTGCATCAACAACTGCTATTTTCCGAAAAGATGGAAGACAGCGAAGATAATGCCGATACCGAAGAAAGTTGATAAGAGTAGCGTATATCGTATATATCAGGATATCGTCCCATTTCTCTACTAAGCAACACCAGCAAAATTCTTGAGGCACTTATTCTTCGGAGGTTGAAGACATTCTGCACCACTAACCGTATCATAGCGGATATGCAGTTCGGATTTCGGGAGCAACATTCAACCTTACATCCACTCTTGAGATTCCAGAAGGATATTGTTAATACCCTCAACAACTACCAGGTTGCGGTTGGCTGCTTCTTGGATATTGAGAAAGCAGTCGACAGCATCTGGATACAGGGGCTTATACACAAACTAAAAAATTTTAATTTTCCAAGTATACTAATTAAAATAATTTGTTTGCTTTCTTAATTCCAGATCGTTCTTTGTCCAAATAGAAAACAGCAAGTCAACAACCAAAAGCATCAGAGCAGGAGTTGCCCAAGGATCGAAGCTAGGTCCATACCTCTACAACATTTTCACATCGGATCAGCCCCAACCAAACAATTCTATGAATTTGCACTATATAGACGACTCGCTAACATATGCCAAATCTATGTATCCAGTTATTGCAGCCCGAAGAGTAGAAGAACATGTGATATGCCTGTGGGAATTCTACACAAAATGGGGCATCAAAGTCAACTCGGCCGAATCCGAGCTTGTTTGCTTCAGAAGACCAGCGGGGCATCGGAACACGCCGTCAGCCACAAGTTGCCGAAGTATTATTATCAATCTGCCCGACGGGTCACAACTAAGATCCAAACCAACTGTGAAATATCTGGGTATCAATTTCGAAGAGAGGTTTCGTTTCAAGCCGCACGTGACAGCTACCCTAAAAAGCGCAAATTTCGCTTTTCACCGAATCCACCCCCTAATGCGGAAAATAAATGGACTCAGCCAGAAGACGAAACTGCTTATCTATAAGCAACTTCCCAAGCCCATTGTCACATATTATTTTCGTGCATGGTTTACTGTATCCAAAACCAGCATGAGAAGGCTTGGAATGTTTGCGGAAAATCCTACGGATCTGCACGGGACTCCACTTTGACCAACGACGACAAAAGCACTTAAGCAACAAACGACTTTTCGAGGCGTCCGGAATAACACCCCTCGACAAGTACATGATCAGTGCTGCCAAAAAAAAGACTGACGAGTAACCTAATCAACCACCCAAACTCCCTACTGAATAGCATAACCAGCGAAGAGAGATACCCTGAGCCAAGATATCTGGATGTGAAAGCTCTACTGGACGAAGGACTTATTTATATCAACGACGACGACGCAATCCAATTCTACGAGAATGCAGCGTCAAACTACCACCGTGGCTAGATGCCACATTAACCTCCACATCACCAGAAAACAGCTGGGTTTGAACAACCCGAGATTATCCACACAGGATATTAGTACAAGATATTCAAGGACAATTTTTTTAATAATTTTAACAAAAAAAAATTAAAACAATGTACGAGTATAATATTAGCCCCTTAAGTGCTAAAACAAATTAAAATATCAATGTAATATAAGTAATGTAAAATAGAATTAAGAGCTAATTGTATATATATCAGTTCAATAAACATTATTATTATATTACTATAAAATATAGGACGTGGAGACACCGTGTTACGATTATAGAGAACATACAAAAAATGGGCCCGCATTCCGTATGTCTGTATGTCTGTACACCTCTCTATAGTCTAAACGGCTGAATCGATTTTCTTCAAACTTGGTATTTAAGCGTTTTAGGAGATTATCTAAAATACATTTTTGAATCGTATTTTCAGTCCCAAAAATAACGGTACATGCCATACAATTTTGTCTACCATCTTAGTTATCACGAAAACGGCTCTAACGGTCTTGATAAAAAGGATTTTGGATTTTTCAAAACGGGTGGATGATTTTTGGCAAATTTTGTTTTTTTAAATTTACATTATAAAATATTTAAAATTGTCATACCAAGTTTTTCTTAGAAAAAAAAATAAAAAAAAATTGTATATACAAAATTAAGTAAAAAACTACTTTGAAAATATATTTTGATTCTTAATAGAAACCATTTGCATACGATGTGATCGAATATAAGAGCAAGTTCGTGCAATCCAGTCGTGCATTTTATTAAATTTGAATGTACATCAAAAGTATATAAAGCCGGATTATATACTCGAATACAATTATTGAATCGAAATATGAAACCTTAGCCAATTGTTTTAGCTCTGAACCCATTTATTGTGAGAGCAACAACATTCTGTTACTTTTACTTCGGGACTTTTTTATTCCGCCGTTGTGGTAGTTGTCGAGTAGAAGCTAAGCTTCGATTCACTATTCAAATTAAATTGTGTGGCTAGCAGCTGTTTTTTTTAATATACAGCTTAGCTTATGAGGTAAAGCACCTAATTTCAGTGTCCGACACGACGTTTTATTCGAATATTTTAATAACGGGTGTTTTATTTAGAAATGTGGTTTTACATCTGGCAATACTTTTTTCGGAGTTGGTTTTATTGACAGCTGTCACTTAAATTATGCTCAGTTTGGTTTGGTTTGAGGCATAGGGCCCCAATCGCTGCAAAAATGGGCCTCTCGGCCGAAAATCCTCGTGTTAGCCTTTCAGATGAGGATTCAGAATACGAGAACGAAAAATTATTTTACTTTCGCCGGGATATCGTGTACACTTGTCCGGGCATAATTATGTTACTTTATGGGAAAATGGTATTAAACAAAAATGTCGGAAGCATTATTTGACATTGTTCTTATGAGAAGCTTTCTTCATTTGTAAATACCTTAATCCTGATTTCGAAATCGGGGTTACAAAAGTCTGCAGTCTTAGGCCAAAAAACGTTTTGGTCATGAATTATACTCCTAAAGATCAGTGTAAATCTATTATACAAACATGAAAATCTTACCGTGAAATTAACAGGTCTTAAAAAACTGTATGTTAATGACTGGTGGAATAAAACTTTATGCGACGCTTTCAAGAATTCAAATTGCCGGAAAATGAATGCGACACTTGTTCTAATGGCCAAAAAATAACGCAGATATTAGAATTAAATAGATTATGTATTCGGAAACAATGGGAACAAAATTCGGAGATTAAACTACGCCTAAATACTTATGCAACTAGTGCAGGTGAACTTATAGACAACTTAATTGAGTCTATCCTATCTCTATGATGCGGCACGTTCATTTGAAACGAATACAAACAGTTCAATTTCAACATGATAAGATGAATGAAAATTGGCGTATCCTTCAAGTTGCAATGTCGTTTGGCTGCGATTACCATAATGAAATTCAAAACGTACTTTGGTTGCGATCAAGTGTCTTGTGTACAGCATTTCTACAAAGGCAACTGTCAAACATAAGTTATATGCTCTAATGCAAATGCAAAAGACAAAGACATCTATGTTTTTTTAAATGACTTTGTGGCCGACACTACCTACGCGTGTAAACACACCTTAATGAAAAGCTGAATGTGGACTATATACGCAACATGAACAAACCCAATCAACCAAGTAGGAGAGTACCAACCTTATCACAACTATATGTCGGTGCTGCTCTAATTGCAAAAATATTCCTTTGTCGATTGTGTCTGGTTATATGGCGGCATTCTTCGTTCCACTTCCACCACGCAATTAACCAGACGTTTTCTACTCCTTGCCAAGCATAAAAATTAACATAACAACTTCCATTTCTGCTATAGTCGCCATTGTACTTAATTTTATTTTTATTTCGCATACGAATAAATTAATGATTGTTAAATTGTTTTAATTACAACGGTCTTGTTCTTTTAATTCGTCAGAGGAAAACAGGGTGTGCATACGTGCCTGGTGGAAATATTTTCTTCGACATACCGGCACTACAAAGTATCCGCTACCTGGAAGGTGCGTAGCTGTACCCAGTGTGTATTTGGCAAACGTTAACAATACCAACGATACCTGGTATGTTCAGAAGAGCCACGACTGGTTTACCCACAACTTATTCGACTTCATTGTCAGCGAAAACGAAAGTTCATCTGCACCGTCAGCCGAAATAATTTGGAATGACGGTTCTTCTTCAGAATTTAAAAACCGTTATATGGGCAAGTTAATATCTTTACTTAGTGAAAAACATAATAAGACATTTTTATGGAAATATCTTGCAACATCTCATGAAAAAGGTGTGATTGATGGGGTAGGCGGAAATATCAAGGGACTAGTGAGACTAAAAATGTTCAGCCAAGATTGAAACGAGGCTATATGTGTGAGAAGGACCTGGATGTCAGAAACGGCATGATAGTTGGGTAGATTAAGACCGGTTTGGTTTAGAGAGAGGGGGTAGGGTTGGGGGAAAGAATATCTGCTACGCAGGCATGTTCGCGAGTTATGATTGACCTCGTCGATTAGAGGCGGTTCTTACCTCCGCAGACAAACATCACCTGTTCCAAAAAATCACGCCTACAAAAAAACTTACCACAAAAAACATAAACAAACGTGGAAAGTACCAACTTTTGAGGGCTCTGCAGATCTTATTGCAGGGAAGCCCTTGATGCAGCTATCCAGGAACTCGAATCAAGTTACGTGCTGGGGCTCCTGGTTACCGAATGCGTAACCCCGAAAGGTATAGACTTTGAAAAAAAAATGTATACCTAATGATAATGGTTTACCTAAAATAATGAATGTTCTTTTAATGAAATAAGAAGAAATGCAAGATTATATAATAAATGATGATGATATGAATTTTTAACAAAAGTTTTCGTACCTAGAAACAAATTTCTTATATGTGCAACTGTGTAACGAAAAGGGAATTACTTGTGCCTCCGAAAGTTTCTCCAACTAAACTCGCATAATGTTCAAATTCGTTCATATATAATGATAATCGGACCATAGGTTCCCGGCAATCCCTACAGAACTTTATCTGTCGGCTTTTTGACACGCCGCCGTTGGAAAAAGAAACTAATCTTAGATGCCATATCGTGGGCAATTCCCCTTTTCGTTAGGAATTCAAGCCAAAAATTTGAAGGGCGAATCCACGGCCAATATGTGGAAAAATCAGAATCTAACTTACTCCAATTGGATTTATAAAAAAATGTAATCTGCAAACAATATACGAATTATTTACACATATACTCGTATGCGCGTAAACGAAACTCACAACTCAACTTACACAAGTGTACAAAGCATGTGCAATCTGAAAATGTCAATTAAGTAAGCAATCATTTGCAAAGGTTTATAATGAATTTAGGGCCTTGCCGTCAGCTCGGTTGGCAAATTAAAAAAAACACAATTAATATTTATGTATTTACAATAGGAAAATTGATAAAAGAAAAACTAAAAAAAAAGTTATCTATTCAAATTCGGTCATAAGTAGTATCTGTATTTTAATATATCTTTCAGAAAAACATAGAGTTTTTTCCAAGCACAGTAGCTTTGCAACCATATTGTTTCATGTCACGTAAGCGATTTTTTTCCAAAGTATGAAATTCAATGTTGTGCACATATAGGGCATACACTAATGAAATGGAAGCAGTCTTCTTTAACTTTCAGATTACACAGTGAACAAAACTGATGGAAGCTGGTGTTATATGGTGTTCCATTAAAACCAAGGAATTCACATTTTGTCTTGAAATTCAGAGATATTTCCTTATAAGAGTGCGCATCGTTAATATAACTTGCTTCCATTAAGCTCAACTTCAGTTGAGAATATAGGATTCTACTTTGAGATTTCTGAGCTTCTTTAATGAATCCGATCCTTGCAACATCTTCTTGAGATTGGATTATTTTATAAAGCTGTTCTTTGGGGTACATGAAATTACTGTAGTCCAGTTCCAAAATTTATCCGCACGTCTTTTACTTTGCAACCCACCAATCTGCGTTTCTCAGTTCGTACAATGGCATTTGTTTGGTTAGCCGATTGTCTTGATGAGCCAGCATCCTTAAGATGTAGTATGCATGTAATTGAGAGTGTATGTGTAAATTTTAGCTATACCCGTCTCGAGATGCAGGGCATAGTTTGGAGTTTTTATCGGAAGATTGAACAGATTCTTTAGAAAGCAACTTTAAAGTTTTTCTATTGCCTCGAACTCATTTATTAATCATACTTGGGCAGCATAACAGAGAGGAAACCTTGTATTTTGCTGACATTACAATACGTTTATTCGATACGATTTTTTTCCATGACATGTTAAACAGGCTATGCGAAGACGTAGATTTCATTGTTACATGTTCATTATAGTCCATGGTTTTGTTGATACTCGTATTCACTCCTAGGTACTTGTACTTGCTTACAATCTCCAAGACATTTCCACTGAAAGTCACCATTATTTTGGACTTGCTTGTATTAATTGTAAGTCCCCATTTAACACAATAGTTAGATAGTCGATTTATTATTAGTTATCAGTTCTCGGTAGATTCAGAGAGAATAACCAAATCATCGGCATATAAAAGAACATTACAAGTTTCAACATCATTTATGAAGAGTGCGAAAAGAAGAGCACTCAGATGGCACCCTTGTTTAACTCCGGTGTTCGTTTCAAACCAGTTTGAGAGTGTTAACCGATCCTACACAGTTGCTTTTGATTGGGCCAACATTTCTTTTATCACATGCATGAACTTCATTGACACACCTAACTGGGAAAGATTATAAAAAAGAGGATTTCGGTTGACAAGATATAAAGCAGAATTAAAGTCTACAAATAACGCATATGTCTTCTTGTTTCTGACTTGTGCTGCTGTGATGTGGTCTACCGTTGCGAAATTTTTCAAATTTGAAATTATGTTATTCGCTTCAGTCCAATTTTTAAGCCTGCTGGCAAGCACACCACAAAATAATTTAACAATAACGTTCCTTAACGAGATGCCTCGATAACTTTCAACATTATTGTTTATTTAGAACATCATTGAATAAAGTTTTAAGTCGGATTGCAAGTCCTTCTGTACCGTTCTTGGAAAATTCATATGTAACGCCATCTTATCCAGGAGCCTTTCCATTCTTCGATTTAAGAATGACAGCATGTATTTCGGCAAATGTGATTTCGGAATCGAGTATTTCTTCAGATAGCAGAATTTCAGCACACCAAAACATGACATTTGTTTCAGCACATAATGCATTTTTGAAGTGCACTGATAAATCCTCAGCCGTTACTCCTGGACCTATTGCAAAATTGGAACTGTTTATCTTTTTCGTCACTTTCCAAAATTCTTTTGCATCCTTCGATTGCCCAAGTGAATAGATTTGGTGGTTTTCATATTCTGTTTCCTTCTGAAGTCATAAGTTTTTATACCACCTATTTTCCTTGAAGTACCATTTTTTTTAAATTTTGACAGTTGGAACTTCGAACTGCGTTCAAAAGGATAAAAGACTTCTTTCGTGCTTTCATGCATTCATTGTCAAACCATTCATGTTTATACTTCTTTCGTCCGCTGTAGATAGGGCTGATTGTAAAGTTTTGAATACATGCTATAATTTGGTTTGAAAGTGATTCGGTTGAAACAAAAGTATCGTTTAGCAGGGAGAAGTTGGTATCTAGTTTGCTTTGGTAAAAGTTAAGTTCATGATGTTTCTATTTAAGCCTGGGGATGAGTTGAAGGTTCCTTTCAGTAGGGATTGTATTATCAGACCATTCAACGCAAATAGGCATATGGTCTTAGTAGTTTTTAGATTGCACTTCGAAATTTCCCTAAGATTATGCCATTCATTTGCATTGCCCTCCTACAAAAGTATAATGACCTGAATCTCCACTAGTACAACCATTAAGAACTGTACAATCATACGTCTGTAACATATCGAGGAGATCGGTGCCATTTTGATTGCAAATAGTGTCTTTTGAATTCCGTTTATTGAGTCTTATGGCAACATTCATCCTTCTGTGAAGTGTAGTTACTTGTAAATTACTTATTCTTGTTGGCCAAACGCATCATAATCTAGACAAAGTTTAATTTCAATATTATTTAAAAAAGATGTGAGTGACACTGACATTACAAATTTTGTCAACTACGTAATGTGTCCGAGGCTACCAGCACGTTGTGTACAATTTTACCTCTGGCTTCGTTGCTCGTTGCAAGTTTGCGCACTAGTGTAATGCCAGATTTACATGAATGGCAAATTGTCATTTTATGTGTCAAATTATAGCCATTTTTCTTTTTATTGTGTAAACGCTCTAAATACTGGCAATTACATTTTACTTTTGTAATAATATCATGTAAACATTTTTTAATAACATAAATAAAATTATATCTAACTATCTATCTACTGGCAATTAGGCTTATTTGGCGAGATCTTTTATTCTGCTATTCTGTTATGAATTTGCATACGAAAGTTTAAGCTGTCAAAAACTCTTTTATGAATTTATAATTTAGTTATTCTGCATGATAAATCTGCTACGAAATCTGTTAAGAAATTTGCTTATGAGCTGTCAAAACTTCGAAATTCTTACCAAGTCTTTTAAACTGCATTTTTGGTATTCAGCATGTCACAATCGGTTATGGAATCTTTTATAAATCATAAAAGAATAAAAGACATATTTTTGTTACTTTTATCATAAAAGATTTCAATAGCTATATGAAGTAAGAACTTTTATTTCGTTAATGAATTGTTCGTAAAAGGGCAGATAGCTATAACAAAATATAAAGGATATTCATGCAACGTTGGAAAACCTGGATACACTCAGAAACCAGATAATCTTATCTCCGTATGAATGAACTGTCAAAGTTTGAGAAAAATACTCTGCAAAGCAGATAAATTTATCTCACAAATTTGATGTAGAAAGAGTAAAATAAACCTCATAAAGTTATTTCAATGAACAGTTGATGTTTTCACACTTTTATAATGTTACTGTGGCTCGTCTTTTCAATAAAATGCCTGCTAATATTAGAAGTAAGCGAGTTAAATCAGTATTCCTGAAAAATATTAAGCATTGGCTTTTTTATGAAACTCTGATGTAGTTAAAAACTTGATAATTCCTTTAGTTTAAATGTTTGCTCTTTGTAGTTTTTTTTCTCTCTCAAATTATGTATTTTTTTTATATCGCATCCCCATTGATAAATGTATTATAAGTATATCTTTTTTCTATTATAGTACTATCGCTTCTTGTCATCGGACAACAGATTGCACTTAACTATTTCAATTGTGAAAATAATCTTTAATTAAATGTATTTTGTATATGGTTATTAAGTTTATATAGTTTTAAGCATTTTTCAAATGAAATAAAGCAATAAATAAAAAAAAAATTGTTAAGGGTCTGTTCATGCCAACGTCTGGCGGAAAATTATATCTTTCTGCAAAGCGGAAATTTATCTCGTTGCATTAATACCCTTATTATTAAAATACATAATACGAGTAACAAACACAAATATCGTAACGGATACAATTGTTGGCACCCTTAAGGCTTTTTCAATTTGAAATGCACGTAATTTTCGCAATTAAAAAGTTAAAAATATGAAAAATCTATTAGATTTTAATATAGAATTTTCTTTGTTTATTTATATTTAATTCTTATTTTTGGTTTATTAAAAAAGAGGTAAAAATGGGATATGAAAAAAGCTTGCCAAAAACTAAAATCAGGAATCGGACTACAATTATCGGAACCCCAAAAATGTACAATTATTGGCACCTATGAATTAAAGGAAAGCAATATTTTGTTTTTAGTTTTTTTTTATTTATAAAAGTTGTAGTTCATTAAATTTCAGTAAAAAAAATAACATAAACATTTACAGCTTCTTCCGGGTTATAAAGAATAAAAAGAAATAATAGATATTAAGTAAACAATAAGTTAAATATGAAAATTTAAATAAAAAGTCTACAACAAAAATAAATTAGTTCAAACCGATCGCATAATAATATTATATAAGTTGAAATAATAACATAAGATCTGTTAATTTTTAGTAATACATAGAGAACTGATGAAACTTGGAAGAATGTGATATTTCAGTTTTTTCAAACATTTTATATGATATTCTCTTATACATATTGCACATCTTAAACTACAAATATCAGTTCCAACATTGTACGCGAAAAGCATATCTGTCAACTACGAATTGTGTTTTCTCCGATTTCTTCGACTGGATTCGCAAATAAGTTCCGCGTATGTTTTCCCCTCCTTAGGCTGGTGTAAGAAATAAAATTTTCCTGGCTGAATTCGTTGTACATTTCAAGCAACATCTGTTTTTCTAAACTATCTAAACCATCCTTTTTCTGGTATTGCTTAGCTACCGAATGGGTTCTTTCTTTGGAACTTTGCTTTGAAATTCCTGGACAGCATAAAGAACATCTGCTTTTCTTTTCGAAAATCTTTGTTCTTGATAAACTTTTAGCCATTTAACACTGCTCAATTCTTCTTCCTCAGTTAAGACTGTTGCTTTTGTTGTTGTACTTTTGAAAATGTTCGGAAGCTGCTTTTTTTTAATATATGTCCATTTTTTATGGCCAATAGAGCTTCTTGAACATCTCTTTCTTTGTACGTTTTTCTTGTTTTCGGCATTTTTCAAACTTAAAAAAAAGTAACGGTTTAATGGTATAGTTATTGACATTCTTCACATTATATTTTTTGGCAGTGCCAATAATTAAAGTTCCATAGAACCAGTTATTGGGAACCTAGTGCCATTAATTGGAACCCCTTCTTTATTGGAACCATTTATTGGCACCCTATTAATTATAAAAATAGCAATTAATTTCTTAAAAAATAATTAAATACGAATAATTTATTATTATCTGATATTAAAAAACATATTTTTTGTATATAATCTTACTTAATATTATGAATGTGAGAGTTTGGATGGATGGATGGATGTTTTTTGCTCAGTAACGCTAGAACGACTGAATGGATCTGGATAAAATTTGGCACATGGACACACACATATTCGATTATCATATAGGTCATTTTTATCCCGAAAAATGGAACCGAACAGTTCCTATGTCTATATGGGAGAGGCTTATATATGACCAAAATATATACTGGTTGTTTGTTCGGCATTCATGCCTCAACCATTGAATGGATTTAAATGAAATTTGGTAAGCAGCTGGAAGATTAGCCATGATTTATTTTTCCCAACTTTATTTTTGTAGTTCTTACTTTTTGAATCCAATATTAAATCTTCGCTCTGTTCGGAACATCGAAGGCAACGAACACGACAAAATCTAAATGTTTTGCCAATAGCAAGCGGCTCGCGAATCAGCCTACAAGAGCACAGCGAGCGCGAGCATGCTAGGCGAGCATGTTCGTCGTTTGTACCTACATTCAACGACTGAAGGGTTTTGAATGAAATTTAGTAGGTGGATAGATGATTTCATTAGATTCCCGTGGGTCCGTAGCATCGCACGGGTATCTGCTAGTATGTAAATAATTTCAAACTAATTATTTCAATACACTAAAGCACAGAACACATTTGATGGATGAAATGTAAAAGAAAGTGCCGCTTATCTTGCCGGAGTTCGTTTTGTGCAACTTTTTATATTGGATATATTAAATTCAGGAACTGTTATGGACAAATTACAAAGATTAATTATTATTTATCTACGCGAAACAAAACAATATCATTCCGCAGGTTTATTTTATATTTGCCTCACTCAATAACTGAACTATAGCTATCCGGATAGTTTGGTGTTGTGTATTCCCATGCCAAAAAAGAATTGGCACGATTACATATCTAAACTTTTGTGACTGTGTGTGTTGCTTGGCAGCTCTAAAAAAAAACAAATATTCAATTCGTTAATACATTAATTATTTCGTTTTTATTTTATGATTCCGCGGCAGGGGAATTCGTAAATCCACTTGCACTTTTAAATAAATTTGAATTTATATCTGTTCATATGTCCATAACATATTATTATGCAATTATTTAAATTGCATGAAATAAATTGTTAAAAATATTCACATCGATTGATGTTTTTTTCTTAAAACTACTATGATTTCTAGAAACGTGAATTTGATGTGCAAAAAGTTTAATTTGATTTGCAAAAAGTTTAATTTTATTTCAAAAGACTGTAATATTATCCGTGTTTTATTATCGCCAATAACCCATATGGTTCACCCCGTGAAAATAAAACGATCTGGGTTATGTGCTTAAATGTACCCTCTGTTCCGTGAATTTAATACTAATATTTGCCAACCCAGGTAGAAACCCCGATAGAAACCTGGATCTCGTGTTGTTTTTGTAATAGGTGTTACGTAGATAATAGACAACAATTGGTAAACTTCATAACAACTATTGTAGTATATGTAAGAATTTGTGTACAAATCCGTTTTGAATTCGTCTCCAAAAAGAGATTCAATACGGATCTGTTTTTTCCAGAAAAAATTGGTTTTAATTTGAAACGAATCTGGTTTTCAGAAAAAAATTGAAGGCGGATCGACGACAGATCGATGTTTTTATTGAAACCAAATCGACATTAGTTCTTGATTCCACTTTTATGTTTAGCCTTGTGCGATAAGCTTTAATTTTTTGTCTTGATAATTTAAAAAAATCCCGTTATCTTGGTTCGTTTATGGCAGTAGTATAAATACAAAAATTCTATCCTTGCCAATAAATGTTGGCAAAATAATGCCAACATTGAAATCTGCATTTATTGAACTTGTGTAAATGAATGTCATTAAAAAATTGTTTCTGCATTATTATAATACTGGCAACTTTGCCATTCGTGTAAATCTGGCCTAAGAGCTTGTAAATTGTCATCCAACGATGGAGTTGAATTAAAAGTTGAATGAAGTTGTTTGAGCTTGTTAAGCATGTAGTGGTCGACCGGCTTTAGTAAACATATTTGATTGTACTGCGACTGGCTATTCTAGCCACAGTACACATAATAAGGTAATATATTACACATGTTTACAAAATTCGGTTGTTATAATTCAAAAATTCGGTTGTCATATTTGGCAAAATTTCTCTGAGATTTGGCATTTTCACATACAAATAGGGATGGGTCAATATTTCAGTAAGATGTGTTCAATAAGAGGTAACACTAGATCAAAAATAACTGTTATTGAAAGAACATTTTTAATAACAGCGGAATATAGATCAAAAAGTGATGAATAATTAATTTTAAAATGGTAGTGGAAAATAGTTTATTAAAATTGTTATTTTACTGACAATTTTTGTTCCATTCTTATTTCAGTAACAGGAATGTATAACTGTTATTTAAAAGTAGCAGTAACAGATACTGCAACTAAGAGTTTGGCCCATGCCTAAGCATATGCGCATGCCAAATGTGACAAGATTGTCTCTGAGTCTTGCCACATGCGCGAACTTGAACGAAAAAATGAAAACCGGAATATAAATATTACCTTTATTACGCGTATTGTGATTCTAGCCAGTACTGGCTCGTGTAGCATCAGGGTTAAAGAGCAGGGAATATCAGGTGTACCTAATAAGTTCTTAAAAA
Source organism: Philhelius pedissequus (assembly GCA_910595825.1). Classification (NCBI taxonomy): domain Eukaryota; kingdom Metazoa; phylum Arthropoda; class Insecta; order Diptera; family Syrphidae; genus Philhelius; species Philhelius pedissequus. The sequence continues at coordinate 278,431,064 of OU343160.1, forward strand.
TTCATACAATTTTATGTCAAAAATAATTTTGCTTTTTTATTCTCAAATATGCAACATAAATATTATTATTTTTTTTTTGTAAAATAAGAGTGTATACATAGACTACATATAGAATTTATTTAACAAAACAAACATAAAAAATATAATTTAATAAACAATGGAACGTGCTTTATTATACTGAATACATAAGTACACTAAATTCATTAAGGAAACCCCAGAAGAAAAAACCGAATGATTGGACGAAACAGCATACTTTTTTTATAATATTGCTTTTGTTGCACGTAGCAAGTGTACTCAGTGATTTTTTTTAAGTTAACATTAATTTGATAATAAAATATATTTGTTGTTTTTTTTTTTAACGACTACATTATATAAAATCTCAGCTCTTGGTTTTGTGTAAGGCAATTTAATAATTAAATTTTTTGTATCGCAAAGTCTTATCTTTTTATATAATTTAAATTTGTTCGTATAGGTATTTGGTTATAAGGTTTATCGGCATACAAAAGTTTTATTTCAAAAAGAAAATAATTTTATTATAAAAACTTCGTTGTCTTTAATCAAAAAAATAGCATTAGATTTTTATTTCCAAAGAATAAAGCTATTTTTCTAATGATTTTCGTTGTTGCACTGCGTTGAGATTTTGATTGTGTGGGTCTTTGTTGCTTTTTTTGTGAACATGTGCTGGTTTAGGTGAAAATTTTCTCTTTGATTTGTTCTGCTTTGGTGTAAATAATTTATTTGATAAATAATTAATTGCTTATACATAAAAATCGCATCAGTTGATAAATGGTTTTTAGTTGCTGCTATGCACTTTTCTTGGCCCATTTCAAGTCGTCATCTCGGGGCTTACAACCAGTCAGGCATTCTATTAGGCCCTCCATCGCTGGCCAAAACCTGTATAGAAGAACATAAAATTAGTCCTAATTATAATAGTTCTCAAAATAAGAAAATTTTAGATAAGGAAAAAAATCTCACTTCAACTTCTCTAGGGGCCAATTTAGCCATCCAGTTGTGATACAGAAGTATGTTTCGTGCGGAGCAACATGATGAATCCGATGATGTTTTCTTGGCAGAACAATATGATTGTTCTGCAGGAACTGAACCCATTTAGGCAGACCCCAATACGTATGTGACCACTTGTGTATCTTTGATTTTGTTTTGTAAATAAAAGATTTGTGAAATTTAGATTTTGTATTTTTTGACAATTTGAATTTATAATTTTGCCTACCTGATTTGTTAGCGCAACAAATATTGAACACAGAAACAGATAGGAACTCCATCCAAAGTCCATTTGAATGTCCTGAGGCGACTTTGTCATAAAGTTGTAGGCCAATGTAGCTAGTATTGGAATGCTTAGCATGAAATTATCACCATTAGTTTCTATGAAATCATGTCTGGTAATTGAAGTTGGATCAATATGATGCTCACGAAATGGCCGAAGGAAATTCTAGAAAGTGTAACATTAATATTTTAAAGAACTTATTGAAAATCATATTTACCCTTCCAATAATGGGTAGCTCAACGCTACCCCATGTATCAGCAGCCCAATGAACTAGACCAGAACCAAAATCCGCTGTCAATATTCCGAAGAATGCGGATACACAAGCCACGCTGATACGATCTATTCGAAAATGTTTCACGATTAAGATCAAATTGATTATCATTAATGTGATGCAGGTGTAGACGCAGATTATTTCCTGGGCACGTTTTCCTTTAAGACAAAACATACAAAATTAACATTATATACATAATTATGTTTTTTTTTTAAGTTTGTGTGCCCTAAGTCTTTAGAATTCTGCCAACCTTCTTGATTGATTGGTTTGATGGCTTTGTGGCTCGTTTGCCGAAAAGAATAGTTAAATGCGAGTCGTACAATAAAACGAATCTATCACTCACAGTGGTGTTTCATTCATTCTGTCATTTTCAATCAAATCGCAAGAGAAACTTTACACATACATATGTAGATGGATATATGGACAGATCGATGACATCAAACACAATGAAAATAATACACACCTACATACATATATTCGTAAAACGAATCTATGAATCAACAAACGACACAAGGAATATTTTAATTGCTTTACTCTGTTCGATTTATATTTTCAGTACAGGGAAGATAAGATATTTGCCTTTCACCCTTACTATTATTGATTTCAATAAGATATCTCTATTTCTATAAAGCTTTTCTATTTTCCATGGTTGCCGTAGTGAGCATTAAAAATTGGCATATTTCTCTCACAAATGTCGTTAGGGTTACCAATTGTTAATGTAGATTTCATGAACAGAAACGTGTACTTACATCGTAAGCTAAATCTAAAAAAAATTAAACTGAATCCAAATAAAAATATCTTTCTCCACATCACCAAGAAGTAAGATATTAGGCGTTTTTTAAGAGTTCCCCAGAAGGCCTAATTTATTTTAACGTGAAAATAAAACACAGAAATAAACGTAAATAAGGTATAATAAAGAACTTGTGTCCTTCGGAGAACTTGAAACCATTTTAAATGTAAATAAACACAGCACAGAAATAATAATATCACCTCAAATTGCACCACACTATCTTAAATATTATATTTATATACACGAAACCATCTCCATTTTATTTTCATTTTCATGAACAAATAAACTATCTTGTAATTTAATGTTGCAATTAGTTACTGAACCGAACTAAATCAAAAACTTGGTCAAATAGTAATTTTTCCTTAAAAAAAATACCCAATAAATAATATATAGCTGCATTTTAACCGTTTTCCAAAAAAAAAAAACAAACCAAAAGATGTAAGCAGAAAAGAACGAAGCGACAATACCTTTTTCCTTAAATTTAAAAAATATGCTCTCAAAAGCTCTAAGAAAGCTTCGATTCTGACAGCTGCATAGCGAAAACCAAAGAAAAAGTTATTAAAATTTCCATCAACGGACCCATGGTAACACTTAATAAATGTGTTTATTTAAAGAAAAAACACTATGAGCCAGAGTCGAATTGGCGATCAGTCTCCTCTCAGCCGGGGAGCAGACAGGTTGTGGTTGGATGTACGTGGATTTATGGAATATATAGCAATTTCTTAAAATGTGTTCCATGCAATCAGCAGCCGGCACCAGTGTGTTTGAAAAAGCTTTCCCATAAGGCCTGTACTGAAAATATAAATTGAACAGAGTATAGTAGGATAGATTTTGGTATAGATTTGTTTTTACCAACTATCATACGAGTGTTTGTCAGCTAAAGTGAAGAACCATAAGTCAAAAAGTAGATTGTTTTCATTCCCATTTTAATGGAGAGCTCTGTGAGTTTATTTAATTTGGATTTTGTTTAAATAACAATTTCCTGGCCGTTTAGCGATTTTATTCTGCTACGAAACATGGAAAATCTACTTTTATACCTGCATACCTACTCCAAGATAATGGCTAAGTCCACTTTTAATGCAAAGCTTGATGTCTAAATTGTAAATAGAATTCTGTGGTTTTACCTATCAGGACAAAAATTAAGGATATTCACGATACGGTGCAACTGATATATACTCTGTCCAAGCAAAAAGTCATTACAGGCCTTATGGGAGAGCTTTTTGAAATATACTGGTGCCTGTGGCTGAAATTGCCACTGAAAATAACCACTGATTAACATACAAATTGTTTTTGTAATCTTGTTAAAACCAGCGTTTATTCCACCATGGTCTACCTAATGCACATCTAAGTGAACACTGCACGTGTGCCTTCATCATGCACTTAATTCCTCTGCTACGTTTGTGGAAAATTAGTATATTTACTACGGCAACCCTGTAAGAGCTTTAAGACAGTTCGAACTTATTATGGCATATATTAAAGTCAGAGTGAGAGGAAAACGTTGTTTTGATGGACAGAGTATAGATATAATATACTGAACTTTTATTATTACTTTACCTAATGTTAAGGTTTTATCTAAAGTCTTTTATAATATTTTCATACTTTAGCCTTCTATATTTACGAGTATCCTATAAGTCAAGCTTTATTGGTGGCACAAATGTTATGAAATACTGATAGATAAAAATTGATCAGAAAACTTTCTTGATTTTGTGTTTAATTCAACCAAGAATTGAATTGCCTTTACTAGTTACGGAGTTGATGTGTGAGTGTTATATGAACTCAAGTTCTTGGTCGAATAAGACGTACTCGTGCCAATTATCAGGTAAGTATGATTAGGTTAGGTTAGGTTATAGTGGCTCTTAGCTGTTAAAAAAAAATATCTAACTACACACTTAGTCCAAAAAGAAAGAACCATTCTGATACCACAGGGATTGAGTTTTGTTTGCCCCCAAAAAGAATTTTGAGCTTCTTTTGAAACGGATGAGAGAACTAATAACTAATAACTAATGTCACTGAAGAAGAAGTCTCATAGAAGAAGTCTCCGTCTGATAGACAGTGCAGGGCATGTACAGAGGAGATGAAGAACAGTTTCCTACTCCTCCTCATCTAAACAGCTTCTGCAGAAGTAATTTGCGAGCACGCCGAGTCTTGAAGCATGCCTACTTATGAGGCAGTGTCCTGTGATGACACCAATAGTGGAGCTAATGTGCCGTCTGCATAAAGAGGTCAAAGAGCGTTTAAGATCCAGCTTTGGCCAAATTTTTTCTGTCGCTGGACATGTGTTACCACTAGTCCACCTAAGATTTGTCCTCTCTCTTAGCATAAATTTACATGTAGCGATTGGAATACCCAGGTTACTGTACTCAGTTGAAATGGGTAGTGTTGTTCCTTGTTTGGCGAGTTCCTCGGCCCTGCAGTTCCCCGGAATAACTCTGTGCCACGGCACCCAGTATAGGTGAATGTTGAACTGTTCCGCCATCTCTTTGAGAAATGATCGACAGTCGAGGGCTGTTTTGGAGTTAGTGGAGATTGAATCCAGATATTTCAGCGCTGCCTGGCTGTTGGAGAAAATGATGATATCCTTTGCAGATATCATGTTTTCTTTAAGCCAGGATAGAACCTCTTTAATTGAAATTAATTCCGCCTGGAACACGCTGCAATGGTTAGAGTAAACACCACCCCCTACACTATCGCTTGTTTTGATCAGGTAGTTATACCACTAAACAAGTATTATAAAACTCATAGTTTTAGATTTATATGTAAAAGCACGGGTCCTTCATGGCTCCTTTGTGGCATTCCAGAAATGACTTCATATAAACGGTGATTTTTTAAGAGCTTGGTTTTTGAAAATTCAAAAAAACACAGAAACTTGTAAAAAGTGAATGAAATTTTGATTTGTATCGATAAATCAATTTCTGCCATTTACTTTTTAAAAATAATTTCACTTAAATGTTGCCCGCGGCTACGCTTCAGGTGGTCCATTCTGAAGGTCCAATGTTGGCAAACTTTTTCACACATTTCGGCCGGAATCTCACCAATGACGCGTTCAATGTTGGCTTCCAAGGCAGCAATCGTGTTTGGCTTGTCCCCATAGACAATAGACTTAACATAGCCCCACAAAAAATAGTCTAACGGGGTCAAATCACATGATCTTGGTGGCCAATTGACTGCGCCAAAACGTGAGATCAACTGCTCACCAAATTCGCCTCTCAATTGATGCATGGTTTCGCGTGCAGTGTGGCATCTGGCACCGTCCTGTTGGAACCACATGTCGACCGAGTTCAATTCTTGCATTTTCGGCAAAAAAAATCTGTAATCATCGAACGGTACCTTTCTCCATTGATTGTAACCCTGCGGCCTTCATCGTCCTTGAAGAAGTACGGCCCAATGATGCCGCCTGCCCATAAACCGCACCAAACAGTGCATTTTTCGGGATGCATTGGTAGCTGCTGAATTGCCTCTGGCTGCTCTTCACTCCAAATACGGCAATTCTGCTTATTCACGTATCCATTTAGCCAAAAATGAGCCTCGTCGCTGAAACGGACGTAGCTTGCGAAACACATTTTTCACAGAGCACGAATTTTGATAATAAATTTCAATAATTTGCAAACGTTGTTCAGGCGTAAGTCTATTCATGATGAAATGGCAAACAATTCTGAATCAAAATGTCAAATGTTCGTGGAATTTGTCATGTGTGATCTGTCAAAAATATTAACGTCAAAAACCAAGTAGCAAAAAAATCACCCGTTATAATTTGATTTGAAACAGATGAAAAATATCAAATAAATTTAGCATAAAAACATAAGGATTTCACAAATAATTGAAACCTGAACAGGCAATCGAAGCCTTACCTGGACTATAAAGATTGGCCAATTCTTGTGCTCCTTTATGCTGTGGTCCCCATCTTGGTGATTTCTTATCATTGAATGTTTGTTCAAGTGTTGAGTTTCCATTTGGATCATCTTCAAGCATAGAATTTTCCAAAATCTCCTGATCGGATTTTATGGGATTCTTAAAATAAAAAATTACATTAATTATAAATATGTTAGTAGATAATATATATTTTCATTATAAATAAAAATGTATTTATATTTAAGATAACTGTATTTTTAGCGACTTTATAATTTTTTGTTGAATTATTTATTTGGTAAAAAAATACAAAACAATACGATGAACAGAATTCTTCATCACTTTTGCTCAGGGCGCACTGGCGACCCAGAACCTTAAGACAAAGAGCCGCTTATTACAATTAATTTTCTATATGAGGATCCCAAATCATCTCAACAGTTACTATCTATTCAGACAATAAGCTGATATTTTTTGACTTGCTTGTGTCTTGAGTTTTCTTAAAGAAGGCTGCGATAGCTAATACCCAATAAAACGTAAGTGCAAGAGGGAAAAGAAATTCGAAAATATGAGAATTATGAAATCAATTTGACTGCGCTCTTTAAAAAAGCAAAAGGTATTTCTGTTAGTATTTTGTTTTCATTAGTCAATTTTCGTTTTATAATAAATAAAAACTACATTAGCTGCGTTTTATTATCTACGGGCCTGGGTCTAGGTTATTCTTTAACACGTATTACAAAAACAACAGTTTTCTGTCGGGATTTCCATCTGGGTTTGGTAATATTAGTATTAAATTCGGCGAACAGAGTGTAAATTTAAGTATAAACCCAGATCGTTTTATTTTCACGGGGTGAACCATATAGGTTATTGGCGATAATAAAACATGGCTATTGTGTCCTTAAATAAAGAACAATCAAGAGAAGCATGGTGCTTTGCATGACAGTATACTCCTCGGAGGATGAAATAATATAAAGCAGAATATTAAAAAAACGGGCAAGAGAAAAGAGAAACGCCAAATTGTTGCTTATGAAATTTATATAAAATTTTAAAGAGTAGGGATGAAATTCTCTTATTTTTTTTTATATAATCTACACGCGCGCAAGGGATTATACCACCATTTAAATATTTCAATACAGCGTGGTCGTGAGGTTACGGAAGAGAAAGGAGGAGAGGAAAGATGTGTGGCGTGATGTTCGAAGACTGTAGGTGGTTGTTGCTTCAGATTGTATCTACAGGGATGGCGGCTGAACTAATGCGGAGAAGTTTCCGTGTCTTATTCATATATGTCCATTATAATTCGCATTATTTTTTTTTTATTCGTTGTCACATTTTATCGGTATACTAGCTTTACTCAATCACATGTTGTTAGTGCTATGCCTAAACAGGATGTAAAGAGTAAACCAGCAACTCATTGTATGACATTTATTTTTAGAATTGGTTTTTAATGGAAAAATAAGAGGACATAAACTACGGCAGGGGTCGAACCTGCGATCATGAGGTTGACAGGCAAAAACACAACTATCGCACTACGGCCACCCCCTCATTTCTCATTGAGAAATAAAGTCTGAAAAAGTCTGGAACAGCTTGAGTACAATTTTCTGTCAATTCTTAAACGTCAACACAGTTGCTTTTTTTATTTCTTTATTTGCTGTAACAATTTTTCACATTTTTTTCTCGTACGGCTAATTTCTTGACAAAGTTCCAAAATCAATTTAAAACTCGATCTAGTATATCTCGGTTTATCTATAGAACTGCGTTTTAAAAATATTTAGAACTCGGTTATTTCTTCACTTCAAATACAGTCGAATTAAAATTATTTTTGAGTTGAAAGAACTTTAGTTCTCGGTTTTAAAATCTAAGTTCTAAGGAATACTTTTCAGCTTTTTAGTCACCCGGTGATTTATTTTGACAAAAAATTCTGATTTTTTTTTATTATTGAAAAAAAAACGTAGAAGTGTTTCAAGATTTATTCGGTTTGTATGCAAAAGATTTCGTATATATATATGTATATATACACTGTGACTCATTTAAATAGGTTCAACTTTTTTTGTACCTTACTGTTAGCCTCTCTTCGTATATATTGCAATGATACATCTTTGTTATACATGTAATGAAAGATCATCATTTTACGCTTATTTTGGGAGAATACAAAATCTTTAAGCTTACCGTTATTCTCTTACGCCAGCTAGACCAAATGCATTCATAAAACCAAACATATACTCTGGCTCATCTGAATAGGTTCAACAGCAAACACTTTAGTTAACGTTGAGTTGCGTCGGTCAATAATTGTGCTCAAAATTTCTTCTGTCAATTAATTTAATTGTATTTGACCTGTTAACGACGAAAATGGATCCCGGAAAATCCTTAAGTGAGAAGGAAAAGGGCAAAATAAAAGCATTTCGAGAATTAGGAATGAATCAACGACATATTGCGAAAAAAATTAACAGAAGTCAAAATTTATTTAGTAATTATTTGTGAAATGTCGAAAAGTATGGACAAAATATGAAAGGTGGAACTTATAGGGTCCCATCAAGAGCCGATAGAAGTGCAGTCATCAGAGCAGGTTCCAATTCTCATGACTCCGTGTCAAAAATTAAAGTGTGAAATGTATGTAGTTTGCCGACGGAAAAAAACGAACTTCATAAAAAGAAAAACACCACTTAACGAATATAGAAAGAAATTCGTATCCAATTTTGTAAAAAATACAAGCCATGATAACTGAGAATAGCTGCTATAATGAGAATGAGAAGGAGAACAGTGGCAGCTTATCAGAACAGTATTCAGATTGCGTTAGCTCTAGTAACAGTCAAAAAGAAGTGAAATAATTAAATGTGTGTTGTTCCTTTTCTTCTTATTGTTATTTGCAATTCTAATTAATAAAAGCATTGTATTTTATTTGAAATATCTTCATTCTTTTTTTATTTTGAAAAGTTTGAATGAACATTTTTAGTGCAGGATTGGCAAAATTTCTTCGCGAGCTATTTGACGATTACGATTTCGTTGGTCAGGGTATGATGCAATTGGATCTGTTGCAATATCATATTTTATGTCAGATTGTCTCCATAACTTATCATCAGCAGTATTATCTAGGGGATTCACTTCTCCTCTATCAATGCAAATATTGTGCAATAGAGCACAAGACACAATAATTGTATGTGCAGTTTAGATCTTGACGAGCATGACGTACGATAGTGCGGGAAAGCGACGCACGTTTAAGAAATCGGTATTGACGTTCAACTACATTTCTTGTGCGAATAATTCGAGATTGGTAAATTTGCATCTGACGATTATTAGAAATTTCGGTATAGATAAAAGGTGTTTGCATATCCCGAATCACCTCGTATAGTTAAGTTTTAAAAAGTCGTTTCATCGTGGAATAAGCCTGCCCAACGAACAACGATATTAAAATTTTTAAATTGACAGATAAAATAGTTTGCACGTTGAGAGAGAAGCAACCTATCCGATATAAACGGTGATTTTTTAAGAGCTTGGTTTTTGAAAATTCAAAAAAACACAGAAACTTGTAAAAAGTGAATGAAATTTTTATTTGGATCGATAAATCAATTTCTGCCTTACTTTTTAAAATTAATTTCACTTAAATGTTGCCCGCGGCTACGCTTCAGGTGGTCCATTCTGAAGGTCCAATTTTGGCAAACTTTTTCACACATTTCGGCCGGAATCTCACCAATGACGCCTTCAATGTTGGCTTCCAATCGTGTTTGGATTGTCCCCATAGACAATAGACTTAACATAGCCCCACAAAAAATTGTCTAACGGGGTCAAATCACATGATCTTGGTGGCCAATTGACTGCGCCAAAACGTGAGATCAACTGCTTACCAAATTCGCCTCTCAATTGATGCATGGTTTCGCGTGCAGTGTGGCATGTGGCACCGTCCTGTTGGAACCACATGTCGACCGAGTTCAATTCTTGCATTTTCGGCAAAAAAAAATCTGTTATCATCGAACGGTACCTTTCTCCATTTTCGGCAAAAAAAAATCTGTTATCATCGAACGGTACCTTTCTCCATTTACCGTAACCCTGCGGCCTTCATCGTCCTTGAAGAAGTACGGCCCAATGATGCCGCCTGCCCATAAACCGCACCAAACAGTGCATTTTTCGGGATGCATTGTTATGTTGAATTGCCTCTGGCTGCTCTTCACTCCAAATACGGCAATTCTGCTTATTCACGTATCCATTTAGCCAAAAATGAGCGGAAAAAAAAAACGGACGTAGCTTGCGAAACACATTTTTCACAGAGCACGAATTTTGATAATAAATTTCAATAATTTGCAAACGTTGTTCAGGCGTAAGTCTATTCATGATGAAATGGCAAACAATACTGAATCGAAACGTCAAATGTTCGTGGAATTTGTCATGTGTGGTCTGTCAAAAATATAAACGTCAAAAACCAAGTAGCAAAAAAATCACCCTATATAAATAGCTGGGATATTCACGATCCGGTGCAACTGGCCTAGTATCATTGTAAAAATGCAACATTTCACTTGCACCACAACAACAACTTACACTGACTAAAATTTTACAACACTTTTGCACTTTTGCCTATTGCAACAGAAAAATACAATGGTGCAAAATTTGCCTTGTGTCGTTGACAATTTGGCAGTTGTTATTTTCTGTCAGAAATGTTTGTGTACTGATTTTGCATTTTTACCCCAGAGTTGAAATAGAATAGAAAAGGTGAGTTCACGACTTACAGAAAAAAATAAAATTTCGCAATTTTACACCTTTTTGTTGCATCGGATCGTGAATAACCCTAATATAACATGGGCTGAAATTAACAACTCTCCCCCTAGCGATTGTATTTTATTATGGCTATTTACAATCAATAGCAGCAATTGTTTGTGGAATCTGACCAATATTGTAAAAAGCAACTGCAGCTTCTATGAGTTCCTCTGAAGACATTTTGAGATATCTGTGAAAGTGGGGAAGTAAAGCTTTGCACACCTATGGTACGATGCAATAAAATACTGGTACACGATACGACAAATGCATATTTCCACGTGCCATTAAGCGCAGCAGTATAAACAATTGTTTTTCTTCCAATATATAACGCGCTCTGTACTTTGGCAGAATGATTAAAATTGAAATTGGCTGTGGATGCAGCAAATCTAGTTGAGGGTCCAGATAAATCGAAGTTCTAACTAAAGCAAAGTTCTAAATTTGAGTTCTAAGGTGCTAAAAATTGTTGAAGAAATGAGTAAGATCTCAATCAAGTTCTATTTTTTCGTTAAACCGAGTTTTAGGGGTTAGAACTGTCTCAAGAAATTAGCTGTTAAACTAATTATTTTGATTTTAGTGTTTCTAAATTAATTTATTTGTTCAATAAATATTTTTCCACAACAACTACGAAACGTTTTTTTTTCGTTTATGATAAACGTCAGTCTGACAATTGTAAATTTTCTGCCCATAAATTGCTGCTCACAAAAATTTATTGGGCAGGAATTGGCAAGAAATTGTCAGGAAGGGGAAATATTTTGCTCTCTCAAGAGTACTCTCTACTGCCCAAAACTGCCAAATTTGTAAGTCTGGAACAGGATTTGGTAGAAATTGGTACCAATTTGCAGAGTATTGATCATAAACTAATAACTTAAAGACCCGAAACCTCTGCTCTCATTTGACATTTGCCTACAAGCTGAAACACGCACACAAATAACTTTTCTGTTCCTCTTCCAATAGTCACATTTATAAAAACGCATACAAGAATCTTTTCTGTTCCTATTCCTATAGACACATAGATAACACAGCCCTAGTAATTTATTTTTGTTTTGTTTTTCGCTTTCAGATCTATTCATAGATAGGGTGCTAAATGTACAAATACAACAATGTAAACAAATGGGTTTTGGGGGGTGAAACGTACGAAGGTTTCCGATCTTAGTATGGCTTATTTGTGGTGTTGATCAGACCTTGTATCTGTACGCAAAAGTAGGGGAGGCTGGGTACGATTGAAACACAGAAAGGTTAAAGCAATGTAAATATCCCAAACGCCATTCGCGTAATGTGTATGAGTATTACGAAAGGTTGAAACAGAGACAAGTCCGTTCCGTTAACGATTTTCACCGTCTTACTTTGTTTGTCACGCGGTTTGTTTGAGGTCAGTAAGATTTATTGTTTTTAGACAAGCAAAAGTATGTCTTTTTGTTCTGTTATTTTTCTTTGTAGTGTGAGTATAGTACTCAGGTGGGGTTGTTGAGTGTTTTTTTCGCAGTAATAGGTGTAGAATACAACGTATTGGCTATACTCTGTCCAAGAAAAATAGGCAAGATAGGACGTTTGCCTCTCATTCTGGCTACAGATTGCTGGGCAAACAGCTGGCAATTTTGTTTGGTAGTGTTTCTCTTAAATGAACCCAATTATGAAAGAATAATAGGTAGAGTTACCGTCCTTTTTTTTAGATAGGAATTTTTGTTTAATTGTTTTATTTATAAGAAATTGACACCAGATTTATTTTTCTTTTTTGGTTGCGAGTTTTTGAAGCCTTTAAACTGTTCGTTCCCCCACAGAAAAAAAAATATCAGCTAAGCTACGAAAATCGACACAATTAATGTTCTTCTTTCATTTATGATATATTCATAAATGAAAATAAGGAAAATGATAAAACTTTGCCTTTATCCAATAAACTTAAATTGATTACTTTTAACGATCGTGTAACCAGGCACGTTAAATATAAAATTTCTGGGTGTGATATTTTTGCCGCTTGTTTGTTGCTTGCAATGAATTTGTAAGCCGAATAAAAAATGTTTGTTTCTAACACAGATGTTTTTCTCCAGGGAAAAATTTTTCTCCGTCGCCAATTTTTTGTTCATACAAAAAATCTCTACTGGGGTCTCCACGATCTAGATTTTCTAGTAAGCTCGGTCGCATTCTATGAAAATTGCTCATGGAGACCACAAATAGCATTCTATTAAAAAATTTCATACTAGACATTGCACAGCTCATAGCATTCTATCGAAAGTATACTATTTGGCTGCTATTTTCACTTTGAGGTTAGCGTTTGTGGTGTGTGGATTGTTTTAATTCCTTGTTTTTCTTTTTTTTTAATTCCTTTTGTTGAAGGTTTTTTAAGTCTTGTAATGCTACAAGAGCAGGAAAACAGCGATAGGTATTCCTTCGCAACATTTGTGCTATTGAAATAGTATGCTATGAAATGCGCAATGTCAAATTTCGTAGCATTCTATTTTTCTTTCTTTCTATCAAAATGACAGATAGTATAACTATAAAATATAGAAGGTGGCTATGCTATGGATCTATAAGCGTAACGCTCATTTCCATTTGAAACGAAACTTTCACATATGGAGCTCCTTTTCACACAGAATAAGTGACAGTAGCGGTATTATTTCGCCATATTTCTTCAAATATACTGTGGGGGAGCGAGCGTTTCATTAAAGGGTTGCGTTCCCAAACGATATTAAAAGATTTTTTTCCCCTGAAATAAGAGTGTATAGTATTTTTTGGTGGATGATTACCAAAATATTGTGTCTTAGAAGGGTACGATTGCATCTAACCGATGAGCCCAACTATCGTGTCTGGGCGATATACATTTTTTACTACAGGTCATAAAAATCTTTAATTTGGCTTTAATCCCCACAGTCCACAAAAACAAAAATAATATTTGTAGGTATTGTTTTTGTTTTCTTCAATATTAAGAGCAGTGTTGCCAGAAACACCAATTTATCGTATTTCTCCCGATTTTTAGACCTATTTCCGATACACGGATTTTCTATATTAATAGGGCACATTCCTCCGATTTTCAGATTTAAAAATATTTTCATATATTATCCGCTCTTGAATAAACATTATTTATTATTTAATTAAATATCTGTAACATCTAAGCTTTACTTAAAATACTAAAATGATACTATTAAAATATAAAAAAAGGAGCAATCAAAGTTTGGCCTTTCCAGAGATGGCCAAATGTTATCGATATTAACATTACCAAACTCTTCAGCTAATGTTGAGAGAACTTTTTCTCAAATAATTTTAAATAAAACAAAGCTCAGAAATCGCCTTGCTGTTGAAACTTTACAAGGAATTTTACTATCTAAAGACTTTGTGAAATATAAGGAGTGTAAATGCTTAAACCTTAAAGTTTTTGATGATTTATTCAGAAAATTCAATCAAAACAAATATATTTTATTTAACCAAAAATTGAAACACTAAAATCCTTTGTGGGTGCGATGCGAAACGCATGTTTCTAAATATACACATATGTGTACATATGTATGTATACATAAGTTCAACTTGAGCCCTTATGTCATATTTTTTTAATTTTTAAGTTAGAAGCACTTAATTTTAATAATTTTGCACGCGCTCAAGGGATTATGAATACCCTTTATTATGTTTTTAACACAGCGCGGGCATCCGTTGAAAGAAGAGAAAGAAGAATATGAAAGATGTGTGGTGCGATGTATTGAGACGGTGGTTGTTGTCTCAGATTTTATCTCCAGGGATGGCGGATGAACTAATGCGGAGAAAATTACCGTGTCTTATTTATTTATGACTCTTATAATTCGCATTATTTTATTTATATATTATTATATATTGACATATTAATGAGTAGTTTACTCAATCACATGTTGTTAGTGTTATGCCTGAACAGCAAGCAATGAGTAAACCAGCAACTCATTTTATGACAATTTTTAGAATATGTTTTTAATGTAATATAAGAAGACATAGACAACGGCAGGAATCGAACCTGCGACCAAGAGGTTGACAGGCGAGCACACAACTATCGCCGCACGGCTACCCATATGCAAGAGTGTTTTTTAATCTGTTATCTTATCTACCTACTGTGTTCAAATAATATGAATTTTAAAAATGAATTTAAATAAAATAAAATGATGAACAAACAATTTTTTTTAAAGTAGGTGAAAGTATTTCTACATTTAATTCCCCGATTTCTTTTGTGGAAATCTCCCGGTTTACAAAAATATTTTATGGCAACACTGATTAAGAGTGTGTAGTATATGTTAAATTTGATTAGAAGCATCACCATTTGCGGGAGGGCCGAATCGGACATTAGGGAGATATTGTATTCCATTATTGAGTAAAATAAACACCACTTTTCCCAAGAAAAGACGTAAGACTTTTAAATTATTTATTTGAATTGTTTAGTCTCTAGAATTTTTAAAACTTCTTTTTTATGTTTATGTTATGTTTTTGAAACTTCACTTTTTTTCATTCTTTGAACAATTTTAAAGGTTAACAAAAAGATTTAATATAATACGTTCCCTTTTATTTTATTATTTTAACACTATTTTTTGTTATTAATTTGCTGTTTTAAATGAACTCAACTCGTCTAGAATTTTTTTTTAAATAAAATTTGTGTATTATTGCTGCTCTACTCTATAAACATACTATACTCATTTTATTCATATTGAATCACTGGACTTATAATTTCTGTTATAGGGTAGCTAATTTCATAAGATTAATTATGTACAAACATACTTTGAACTCAATTATTTCTGAACTTGAAATATTGTACATATCACTAAATAATGTATTCAAATGGATGATACCTAGTTGTGTTTTTTATTAATAAGTTTACTTATGCGTGTATCTACACAAGTTGTGTCCTTCACCTTGACCTTAATTGTGTCACACATGCCAAGGTGTAGGCGAAGGGGTAGATCTACCTATGTACTTAGGGTGTGTAGTCTCTATGCGTGATGGAAATCCTGTAAGTTAAGCTGTTATCCCCCTAATCTGATAGTTTCGGACACAATGACCAATAACTCGAAAAAATTGACAGTTGAGTGTAAAACATCAACGAATTTATTTGAAAGACCGATATTATCACATTACGAATATACAGTCATAGGCATAATTATTTTGACAAATGAAAAATTTATATATTTCGAATTTCAGAGATAAATCAATGAAATTGAAAATGGGAGATTGTTGTTAGGTCAATTTTTAAAAATATTTAGATTTTTTTTCTTTGGATAATTTATTGGATTTTTAAATAACACAAAAAATTCACTTTGCCTAAAGGCATAATTATTTTGACAATTCATTTTATGCTTACTAAAAAAATATCTTTACAAAATAAAAATAAAATTAGCACTTATTAATAAAATGTGTATCCTCCCTTAGCTGCTAGAACTTTTTGCAGACGTTTTGGCACGGATTCTACAAGTTTCTGAAGTATTTCTACAGGAACTTCCTCCCAAAGCCTTCTTACTTCCAAAATCGTGTCTTCTCTGGTTCGGTTCCAAGAAAAACTCCTTTTTCCCTTTACATACGCCCACACATTCTCGATGGTATTCAAATCAGGACTTTGTGGTGGCCAGTCAAGTGTTTCTACTTCGATGTCCCTCAAAAAAGTTAGTTATCATTCGGCTCTTGTGTCATGGCGCATTATCCTGCTGAAAAATAAACGACTCTCCAATAAGTCTGTCACCAGCTGGAAATGCGTACTCATTCAATACGGTCAAATACTTATGTTGCTTCATTGTTCCATCAATTGGGACTAAGTTTCCCTGACCACTTGAAGATACACAACCCCAAAACATAACTGAACCTCCACCGTGACTCACTGTTTGCAAAACTGGAACTTTTTTCTTACGTTGTTCTTTTGGCAATCGAACAAATTTTTTTTTATGGGAGCCATGAAACTCAAATGAACTCTCATCAATCCATAAAACTCTATTCCAGAAGCTCAGGGGCTTATGGAGATATTGTTTTGCAAATTGTTAACGTTTTTCCTTGTTCCTAGAGACAATATAGGGTATTTTTCTTACGGAATGCGTTCCAAAATTGGATTCAACAAGACGCCTACGTATTGTTCTTTCACTAACGGGATTTTGGGTATATCTCCTCATTCGCAACTCCAGAGCTTTTGGTGTTAGTGCAGGGTTTTTAACAAATTCACGCAGAAGCTTTCTATCATCTATTGGTGTAGCTTTTCTTTTTCTTCCCGTACGTCTCAAATTTTGCACAGATTTTGTTTTTTATGTCTGTTTATCTGGTAAAACACAGTTTGCCTCGGTAAATTAAACTCCGCACAAATTTGTTTTACCTTTTCACCACTGTTATACTTTGCCACGATAGCTGCTCTAGTTTCTACGCTTAACTCTGATTTTTTACCCATATTTTTTAAGAGAAGTTCAAAATAAATGAACTCATAAAATTTTTATTAAAAAAAAAAAACACAAAAAAATCTTACCAAATTCAACCTTGGCTTCTAGTCACAATACTTATGCCTATAAAATCGAACACTGTAAGTACAAATTGGTGCGTACTCTCGAAAGACACGATTCAAATGATTTATAACGGGTGATTTTTTTGCTACTTGGTTTTTGACGTTTATATTTTTGACAGATCACCATGACAAATTCCACGAACATTTGACATTTCGATTCAGTATTGTTTGCCATTTCATCATGAATAGACTTACGCCTGAACAACGTTTGCAAATTATTGAAATTTATTATCAAAAATCGTGCTCTGTGAAAAATGTGTTTCGCAAGCTACGTCCAAACCATGCATCAATTAAGAGGCGAATTTGGTGAGCAGTTGATCTCACGTTTTGGCGCAGTCAATTGGCCACCAAGATCATGTGATTTGACCCCGTTAGACAATTTTTTGTGGGGCTATGTTAAGTCTATTGTCTATGGGGACAAGCCAAACACGATTGCTGCCTTGGAAGCCAACATTGAACGCGTCATTGGTGAGATTCCGGCCGAAATGTGTGAAAAAGTTTGCCAAAATTGGACCTTCAGAATGGACCACCTGAAGCGTAGCCGCGGGCAACATTTAAGTGAAATTATTTTTAAAAAGTAAATGGCAGAAATTGATTTATCGATCCAAATAAGAATTTCATTCACTTTTTACAAGTTTCTGTGTTTTTTTGAATTTTCAAAAACCAAGCTCTTAAAAAATCACCGTTTATTATACTGTAAATAAATAAGAAATTTTATATATTTCAACTCATTAACAAGCCATAACAACATGACATTTACCGTTACCAATTTTTCACTCAGACGACTGTTCACAGTACTGTCAAAATAATTATGCCGATGACTGTATGGAATATGATTTCGCCGCATCGGGTACTCTTAAGTACTATGTAAATGAGAGTAAACAACGAATTAATGAATATTCGTCCATTTTGACCTTTCGTTCACATGGGTTTTTACTTGCGATTATAGGTACTATAAGGCAAGTTATGCATTCGTAAAAAAAAACAAAATTCTAAAACATCAAACGTGACATTACGATCCTAGAGAAGCCTAAAAAAGTGATCGACAAAAAATGTCTGTCTGTCTGTCCGTCTGTATGTATAACGAGCTGCAGCCTAAACGGCGTAAGCGATTACCTTCAAATTTGGTATGTGTGATTATTTTGGCATTCCTCAGAGGGGAAATTGAAATTTTATTTTTAGGCGGTACCTGTCATATGACCTTGAAGGAAAATCTTATTTTTCTCGAAAACGGCTCCAACGATTTTGATACAAAATTTTGAGAATTTTTTTGTTGGTAATAGCTATCATCTGATATGAATCAAGTTTACGGTAAAAGTCTATTAACGGTACCTATCATATAACTTTTTTCTTATTTTTTTACCTTTCTCGGTAACGATACATTGGATTTCTGTCAATTTTATATCTGAGAAGATCTAAGTAGCCAAACTAATTCTGCGTATTCAAATTTTAAATAACTTTTTTTTTATAATTTAAATTTTTTTTTTTTTAATCAATATTTTTGAAACTAATCAAAAAAAATAATTTTAAATATACATGGCACATGTATATTTTTAAACTCTAACACACTGCATACCAAAAGTTTAAAAAGGTTTGTTATCAAAAAACTAAAAATAAAAAACCGGATTTCATCAAAATCCGTCCTACAATTTTCGAGATACTTTTTTATAAAATTTTCATTGATCCGTGGTATCTAATGGCGTTCCTGGTTTTTTCGATAAATCGGTTAAAGTGATGGTTTTGGTAGTTTATATAATTTAAAAAACGATTTTTACCCAACTATACAGCATTCACTTTCATTTATACCTTAAACAAAATAAGTTAGTGTAACATGTGGTGGTCACAGAATTAGCACAAGTACGAAATTAAAGCATTTATCACTAGACCAAGTAGTTTTTTTTTTTCAATATTTTGTTGGGTACCCATTCTGCTTTAACACAGCTTTTAACCGCCGAGGAATACTCTCCACTAGGTGCTGGTACCAGGCATCCCTAATTGCCGCCCAAACATCTGCTAGATTCTTTGACTTCCTCAGTCCGACCTGATATTCTACATGGTTCCACACATTGTCTATGGGATTCAGGTCAGGGCTCTGAGCAGGCCATGGCAAAATATTGATTTGGTGATCACTAATCCACTGCTTCACCAGCCGAGAAATGTGTTTAGGATCATTGTCATGCATAAATGTCAATTTTTTGGAGGAGGGTTTCTTCCGTTGGCATTGGTCATATTATGAGTTTCATAAAATTTAATTGCATTGTACACTAACATTCTTGACCGTCCCATATCATTTGTGTTTTCGTTTATTGTTTTACCGTTATTTTTCATAGTTATTCTGCCCTATCGAGGTAACCGTCGAAGCGGAATTCTCTCCGATGTACTACGAATCGGAGACATTTTGCTTCGAGCTAATTCTCCGATCGGCTGATCGGAAATTCTGTCCGACGAAATTCAACGCATGCCATTTGTATGCGATGAAGTACTTTTAATGGATTTATTTATGACAGATACAAACAAAATATTCTCCGAAGTCCTCCGACAAGTTCTCGTTGCGGAAAGTATTTTCTTTTTAAAGAAATTGTTTATTAAAATGTAAGTAATGAAGAAATAAACCGTATGTATGTACGTTAACTTGTGGGTTTTTGTTTTTAGGCAGACCGAATAAACAAGTTCAGAGCAATATAAGCGGATGATAAATCTGCCCAGCGAATATCCTGATATTACATATCTAAAATTACACAAGGACACCAGAAGTTGTGGCTGTGTTTTAGTTTTGAATACATCATATATATTTTAAAGGTTTGGAGTGACACCATCAGACCGATAATTAATTTTGTATTTGTGTTGAATCTGCTTTAAAATAAAAACAAACGCATTTTTATTTAGGCGAAAGTTTTTCTTCAATCTTGAAGGGAATTATAGAAATAGATCTGCGTCAGGTAGTCAGCGTATATTGTTTTCGTTCTTACTATGTTCTTTTATTTTCTAAATAAATAATATTTAATTTCAAAAGTTGTTTTTCAAATTATTCTTTTGTTGACAGTTCAAACGGAAACAAAACATGTGTTTGGAAATAGGGAATGGACTTTATTCGATAGTTTTGATTTTAAAATCGGTGCACCTAATTACATTTCTTAAAAACTCTAGCGCATTATAATTGAAAAAAAATTCTTTCTATTGTAGGAATTAATTATCTACTTGTTCATTTATTACTTGTTTGTTATGAATATAATCGATCTATATTATTTTTCAGAGTAAAAAATTAAATACATATAAAAGTTATCTTTAAGAGAGAACATTCATCCTTTTTAAATAAATAACTTTTTAACTAAAACCATAGTCTTCAACTTCAGAAGTGGGATTAGCCCTAAATAATTAAGAAATATATAAACTAAAATTTCTAAAAAAAAAGAAAAAAAAAACTATTCCGGATAATTATGTCACTAATGAAGAAAGAAGAATTGGTAGCTTGGCTTACTGACCGCAAAATTGAATTTCCAGGAAATGCAAAAGTTGTTCAGTTACGTGAACTTTATGCATTACATTCCGAGGATAATCATTCAGAAAATTTTTTCCCGGCTGAAGAAAATGAAGAACATTCCAATGACAAAAATTTGGATCTTTTGCAGGCACAAGAGCCTATAACTGAAAATGAAACTGCAATGTACGCAGAAATCCTGATTATACAGAAAAAATTGAAGCTGATTGAGCTACGTCGTGAACTAGCAAGGTTAGAAGTGAACATGAACGATCCTTTGCCATTGAACCAACCTACGTTCCAGGACATTAAGCATTCTATTCCGCTATTTTCCGGTGACGACTCGTATGATGCGAAGAAGTGGCTTGGAACTTTTGAACGAGCATGCGATTCCGTTTAAGGTAATTATGTTTGCCGATTAAAGTCCATTCGCAGATTGATGAAGCCTGATTCCGCTGCTGAAATCTTTTTACAACTTGATGAATCAACTACTTATGAAATTTTCCGAAGCAACTTCTTGGCTAATTTTGGACACAGTTATTCAATTTCCGAGGTCATTGACAAAATGCGAAATACCTCATTTTTTTCCGCTAAGATTTCGATTATGGGCTACATTTTGAAAATGCAAGAACTTGCATCACGCGCTGAGATTGACGAGAAGCAAACAGTTCAGTTAATCATCGATGGATTAAATGATCGATCCCCCAACATTGCAGTATTGTATCCCGCACGTACAATTGACAATTTGAAGCAATTGGCTCATCGGTATACTCAACTACGAGAGCTAAGTTCCACACATTACAGACCAAATAGTACCACTTCCGGTTCCTGTTCACCTTTAGTTACACAATATTCAGCAAAATTAAATACGAAAATCAAGTTTTCCTCTGGAGAATCCGACAAAAAAATTATTTTGTGTTACAATTGCAATAACAAGTTAAAGAGTTATTAGAAAGAGGGATTATTAGACAGAGTGAATCACCATACGCTTTTCATTTAGTTTTGGTCCAAACAAAAGATAATGAAAAAAGATTGTGTGTTGATTACCGACCACTAAATAAGATTCTGGTGCGTGATAGTTTTCCTATTCCAGTGATAGACGATTGTTTGGGAAGATTAGATTGAAAAAAATATTTCACAATTCTCGATCTAAAAAATGGTTTTCATCATATTCCGATTGATGAAGATTGAGTTCAGTTTACTGCTTTTGTTACCCCAGATGGGCATTACGAATACACACGATTACCATTTGGTATAAAAAAAGGGCCTGCTTATTTTCAGAGATTTATGATATTTGTCTTACGTCAATTTATCGATGATGGTTCCTTTGTGGTATATTTTGATGATATTACGTTAGCCACTGTGACTATTGAGGAACACATTGCACTGCTAAAACAAGTTTTACGACGCATGGCTGAATTCCGAATTGAGATCAAGACAAGTAAATGTAAATTTTGCTATGAAGAAATTGAGTATCTCGGTTTTACTGTTAATGCAATAGGCATCCGGCCAAATAATCATCATTTGACAGCAATTCAGCACCTTCCGATTCCAAAAAACGTTAAAGATTTACAGAAGTGTTTGGGGTTGTTTTCTTATTTCCGACGATTTATTCCGTCCTTTTCAACCATTGCAAAACCCTTAAGAGATTTGACTAAGCCAAATGTTCCGTTCAGTTTTGATAAAAATTGTGTTGAGATTTTTAAATTTTTGTGCAACAAATTAGTTACGAGTCCTTTGTTAGCAATAGTCAGTCCTGAAAGAGATACAGAATTGCATTGCGATGCCAGTTCACTAGGTTATGGTGGTATTCTGTTGCAACGACAGGATGATGGTAAATTTCATCCGGTTGCTTATTTTTCAAAGGCAACTACTGGGAATGAATATAAATTCCATAGCTATCAGCTAGAAACATTGGCAATAATTTAGAAAAGTTTCATAATTACTTGGACGGTATTCTATTCCGAATTATAACTGATTGTGATTCTTTGGCATTAACTCTAGAAAAACAAAAAACAATTCCGCGCATAGCCCGATGGGCTCTGAAATTGGAGAAGTACGATTATTCCATTCGTCATAGAAGTGGTGCATTGATGGGGCATGTTGATGCGTTAAGCCGTCACCATCCAATTTCCGTAAACACAAATGATAAACATGAACAGATTGTTTCCGTTATTGATTCCGATGACGTCGATTTACAGTTGCACCTTACTCAAAATAGAGATGAAACTATTGTTCAGTTAAGAAACAAATTAGGGGTTACTTCAGTACCAAACTTCGCTCTAGAAAATGGTCTAGTGTATAGAAAAACCGAGGCAGATAGATTACTTTTATACGTTCCGAGTGAAATGGAAAATAATGTTATTCGTTCCGCACATGAGAAAATATGTCATTTGGGAACTGAAAAATGTGTTGAACAGATTAAATTAAATTATTGGTTTCCGAAAATGAAAGAAAAGGTTGATAAATTTATTCTGAATTGTCTTAAGTGTATTATGTACTCTATTCCGGCTCAATGTAGAAATCGAACACTACATCCTATTCCGAAGAAACCAATTCCGTTTGATACAGTTCATATTGACCATTTCTGCCCTCTTCCGTGTATACGGTCTAAACGAAAGCATATACTAGTAGTGGTTGACGCATTTACGAAGCATGTTAAGTTATATGCAGTAAACTCGACGAGTACAAAAGAGGTTTGTGCATCTCTTGATAAATATTTTGAATATTACAGTCGCCCTAGACGAATTGTAAGTGATAGGGGAGCTTGTTTTACGTCCTTAGAATTTAGCGCCTATCTGATTAAGAATAACATTGAACATGTTAAAATTGATACTGGTTTCGCTCAGGCAAACGGCCAAGTGGAGCGAGTAAATCGAGTTTTGAAAGCAATGTTAGCTAAGTTATCTGAGCCCATACAACATTCTGACTGGACAAAGATGCTTACGAGAGTTGAATTTCCAATAAATAATTCCGTTCATTCAGCCACCGGAGAGATTCCATTCAAATTGTTGTGCGGTGTTCAACAAAGGGGAATAGAAATTGATGTCCTTACTGAATACTTAGATGAGAAATTTGAATCGGATAATCGTGATCTTGATCAAGTTCGTATAAATGCTTCCAAGTGTATTGAACGTTCACAAAAACTTAATTCCGACTTGATTGCAAGAAATTTCCGACCCCCAATTGTATATTCAGAAGGAGATTTTGTTATTATTCGGAATATTGATACAACAATTGGGACGAATAAAAAGTTTTCACCAAAGTTTAAGGGACCATACAAAATACATAAGGTGCTTCCGAATGACCGATATGTAGTTAGAGACATAAAGAATTGTCAAATGACGCAACTACCCTATGACTGTATTATTGAGGCTTCTCGAATACGAAGATGGGCAGATTGGCGCAATGATCATGGTGCAGAATCAGATTATGAATAGGAAAAGCAACATACATACATATATGCCATAAGCATTCCGTTTGGTTTATTTTATAGATTTTATAGTTAAAATTAATTTAAATTATGTTTTGTTGTGGTTATTTAAAATTGTAAAATATAAAATTTGTTAGATTGTTAAATTATGACTGATCGGGACGATCAGCTGCCAGGATGGACGAGTTGTAGGAATTAATTATCTACTTGTTCATTTATTACTTGTTTGTTATGAATATAATCGATCTATATTATTTTTTCAGAGTAAAAAATTAAATACAATTGTCAATAAAATAAAATATATAAAAGTTATCTTTAAGAGAGAACAGTCATCCTTTTTAAATAAATAACTTTTTAAATAAAACCACAGTCTTCACTATAAACAATAAATTAGACTCTATCGCCAATTTTTCTTGGTTTAAAACGTTTATAGTATTTATTAATTAAAAAACTATCGAAAATATATCGCATTTTCGATAATCAGTTAAGTTGCTCATCTCTGCCTGAAGTTTATATCCATCGCAATACGTCGTCGTATTTCTTTAAAATTTCTTCCGATGACAGCTACTTCGAACTGAAATTGAATTTCCGATGAAGATGCGTTGCGGAGAAAGCTCCGCACCGACACGGTTACCTCGATAGGGCAGATTATAATTTGTCTGAGATCCGGTGTACACGATCGCTGTTTGCCCATCTAGTCAAACATTAATAAAACATTTTGCGGTATAAACGTTAAATTAAACTTACTTTGCAATGGCTATAACTTTTTTTCTAAGTATTTGGCTAAAAATACTATTTTTTTTTTTAACTTCAAACACTTTTTTAACAACATGTGCTAATTCTTTGGACACTGAAACTTTAGTTCCCACAACATTCTTATCAGAAATACATAAACAACCATGAGAAAAAACGGTACATTTTGAAGAAAAATAGGGTGATGTTGTCTACGTAGATTCTAATAATGTGATTTTTTAAAAAGAAAACCATTGTCAACTGGCATAGGGCTTCGTTAACTATAATAAAAGCGTATTGTGCTAATTCTCTGTCCAACACTGTATGTGTATTTTCGTTGATTTCTATAAGTAGATATTTTTCTATTTAATGTTTCTTTTAATATCCGAAACAACCCAAAAATTCATTCAGAAAAAAAGAAAAAAAAAATGCCACTTCACCAACAAAATACTTCCAACACATTTATTTACACATAAAATAAGTACTCGTAATTGTACGATACGATATTTCTTTATTTTATAAAATTCACAGCATACCATTGTCATCATTTTTAACATCTAAATTGATGAAATTTAAAATATTAGCATTAAGTCTAGCCATAAGAATATTAGATATTGACTTATTCGAAAGAATATTACAATCGGGATTTTGTAAGACAATTGACAATTCTTTCATAGTCATCTCAATAGATGACTGCGTACAAGGACACGCCAACACAACTTCAACTAATTGTTTCAATTCAAAATCCTCATAAGTCAAACATTTCCAATGATTCAAGACATCAACATGAAATGATAATCTCTCTCCAAATCGTAGACAGTCTAATTTTTCCTTGATAGTTTTCCCTTTTGATGGTGTTAACGAACCAATCATTGATTTTGTCCTTTCTTCTAATTTTAGAAAGGGGTCATTGTCAATTGTCACATCCATTGAGCGTTCACCTTCATCGCTTGAATATTCATCCTTGATTGTTGGTCGTTTCAGATTCAACACTGTTGTCATTAAATGGTCCTAAAAAAAAAGATTTTTTTTTCATTAAACAAAAAATTGACAGTAACACAAAAGCACGAATTAGCCATACATTTAGGCCTCTGTGGATTCCTTTTTAATTTGTAAATCTTATTTAAATTTAAATATGTTATATGTACATATAAATATGCATTATTTTGTACATATATTTACATACACATGTGTGCAAACATAATTCAAAAATAATGATTTGCTATATAAATATTAAACTTAAAGTAAATAAGTAGGTGTAATGATTATTAATAATTTTACACATTGACTGCCACGTTACAAAAATAATATTAGTACAAAAATTAGGAAAAGTAATTAAAACAGCGTATATATAAGATTATTGCTGTTTTATCTTCTGCAGTGAAGTTGATAGCTAATAATGGGAGATTTTTTTAGCTGCTTGAGAAGTTTCAATGGGTGTTGTCTATTGTTTGACAGTTAAGAATGTCAAACTCTTTTGACATTAATCGTTGAACGCCGGAACAACGCTTCCAAATTGTGGAAATTTACTTTGAAAAAAATAAATATGTTCGCGAAGTTGATAGAATTCATCGATTGATTTGTGTTTTTAGTAATTAAGCTCATTTCTGGTTAAATGGCTTTGTCAATAAGCAAAATTGAACACAATCCCCAAGCTGTTAGCGAATCACAATTACATCCATCAAAATTGACTGTTTGGTGCGGTTTACACGCTGGCGGCTTCATCGGTCCTTATTTCTTTCGAAATGAGGAGGGAGCTACTGTTACGGTGAATGGCGAGCGCTATCGAGCCATGCTGACTGATGTTTTGCTAAATCAATTTGGTGACAGCTTTATTTCTAGAATTGGTCCTGATAACTGGACCTCCCGTGCGACTTAACGCCTGTCGACTACGTTTAATGGGGCTATGTTAAGTCATTGGTTTATGGCGACAAACCACAACTCAAAGAAACAACTCTCGAATCATTTTGAAGCCAATATCCATGCCACCATTGACGCCATACGTCCAGATTTATTGGAAAAAGTAGTCAAAAATGACTGATCGAATGGACTATGTAACTCGTACCCGCGGTGGATGTAATGCCGGAAATCATATTTAAAAAATAAATGCCATGAAATTATCTACCAGATTATAATAACAAATTCATTCAAACAATATTTCTGTCGTATATTATTATTTATAGTTCTCAAGCTCTTTAAAAAACACCCTATACATATGTACATACCTATGTATATACCCACTTTCTCATTAGTTCTGTTTGATATTCTATGCACAAGGGTGCATTATAAATTAGTAATCACCACTGATCTCTATAAAACAGAGATCATTCCTAAAAAAAGATGAGGCAAACTCGAAGACTCTTATAAGTGCGCTGGTACCATGACAGTATAAATTTATAACAATTCGAATCACTTTAAGAGAGGGTCACATTGAATGCAGGCATTATTTATTTGTATAAAACAATAAAATACAAATATATTTCTGACATTGTTTCTACACAACACAATGTGAACTTACTTCTCATTTACTCGGATAATCGTCAAGGATGGTAACAGCACACCTCATGGCATATTGAAATTGCTCAAAAAAAAAAACTTTTATATTTATGGATACTACACAATCCAGTGTATTATAGAGATCAGTTGTAATCACTGTCAAAGAACTGACTTCGCATTGAATAATTCTGAGCTGAAAGAATCATTAATATTTAGACATTTATCTTGTGATTTTGTATTTTGACATTTAGTTCAAACGCAAATACACTGTGGCAAAGAAAGTGGGATATCGGATATCTAACATTTCAGTGCGAACATGGAACAAACCTATTGAGAATCTTTATGAAACTACATATGACGGGATCTTTTAAAAAATATCTATACATTTTTATTTTCGTTAAGGCCAAGTATAAGCATACAGTTCTTTTGAAGGACAAAAATTATTGGTGAGAATTATTTGTATTTTCAGAGAGAAAAACATCTGAAGGTAAAACGAATATGCAAATCCGTATCTTTTTTAGTTTTTCTACAAAACAATGCCAATGCCATCGTTTTTCATGATAAAAATATTTGTGATGGGTCTTCCGTCGGGCTATTGCACAGGCTTGGAGCCTAAACTACATTTCCTCGACAAAATAAATAAAAAATAAATCTTTTTCTTGTGATATAACAGAAAAAAAAACAGACCCATTGAAAATAATCTGCAATATTAAGTTTGGCATTGTCAGTTTTACCAACTTCGTTCAACTTTTTATTCAACTTTAGTTCTTCGCTTTGAGAAACGTAAATTAAACCAAACACGTAGGCAGCACCACACACATAATTGATAAGCCAGCGCAAATAATGAGTAACTTCGTACTGTCTAGACTCTTAAATCATTTCATTTGTCAAGAAAGTAAACATTTAAAATAAATTAAATTGGACGATTGTAGCATCGTCACTAATGATGTAAATGATTCTTCTTCTTTTAGAGTATCCTGTATTACTAAGTCGAGTGCAACAAATAAATTTGTTAATCAGACTGTCAAAACTTGTATTAATACTAGTACATCGCTTCATAAAAACAAGTCTAACTTACCCTACAAACCGACGACTAGGTTTATTATTTTAAAACATACAAAGCCAAATGGCGATTTGGCTCGATTGACACCTTGTAAGTTGCTTTACACACCACGGAAGTCAGCGTGTGAACTTGCAATTGGTTAGGCACAAACGACGAACATGTTCGCGCTCGATGTGTTTTTGTCGTGAATGGGCTGGTTCGCCAGCCGCTCGCTGTCGACGAAAAATTTCGATTTTGACGTGTTCGTTGGCTTCGATATTCGGCGTGTGAATTCAAAAAGTGAAAACTACTTGAATAGATGTTTTCTTACCATTTTCAGTTGTAAAAGTAAAGCATTATAGCTAGTTATCAATAACCATGATTTTGCACTTGACTTAGAATCTTTCATGCTTTATTAGTCATTTGCAGTCAAATTGTTCATTGAAAATTAATCAGAAGCAATAATTGAAAAAAAAAGATAATCGAAAAGATATCTATCTCCAATTGCAAGTTTAAGAACTGACGGCTATAAGCAGTGAATCCATGTGTAGTTGTGCTAATAGCAGAACTAAATTTTGGTGTCAATAACTTGCGAATGCTAATTGGTGGAAATTCACTAAACAAAAATCAATGAATAACTCATGAGTCCCGAGCTCAGAATTTTACTCTCCGCAGTCCGCACTCACACATACTTTATCAGCGAAGAAAAATATCTCTTTTTCTGTTTTTTACTATTTTCCAGCCCAGAAATGGATCATGTTTTTTGAACTCAAATTATGTTTTTACTTGCGATTATAGGTACTATAAGGCAAGTTATATATTCGTAAAAGAAAAATGTTTTCTAACAATCAAACATTACATTACGATCATTGAGAACACCAAAAAAGTGAGTCCCGCAATTCTTTCTGTGTGTCTTTCTGTCTGTCCTCGAGTCTGCAGCCTAAACGGTTCGGTGGATTTGCTTTAAACTTGGTACATATTATTTTTTCGGTAATATGCCCACACGTTTTTTTCATTTTTTTTAAGACGACAAATAACAGTAACCCCCATACATTTTTTTTTTTGGCCAAAAAGAAAAATCTTATTTTTCTCAAAAACGGCTCCAACGATTTTTATAAAAAAAATCAGTTCATTAATGAAGGGAAAGGGTACCTTTTGATAATTTTTTTTTTTTGAAAAAAATTGTTATTTTTGGTACCTCTAGTACAACCATTTTTTTGGTTTTCGGTTTTCTCGGAAACGGTTAATTTAATTTTTTTGAATTTTTTTACGCAGAAGCTCCTAGACAGTTTAAACACTATTGTATAAAAAAAAATTCAAAAAAAAAATTTTTTGGAATTAAATTTTTTTTTTTGAAAACTCAAAATATCGAAAACGACTCAATAGATTTTTTCAAAACCTCGTATTTGGTGATTTTTTGACATTATCTTGAATAGTTAAAAAAAACTATTTTTTTTAAATAAAAAACAACGGTACCTCCCATACAAATGTTAAAAAAAAAATTATTTCTCGAAAACGGCTCCAAGAATTTTTATAAAAAAAATTGTATATTCTTAAATTAGTCCAGTTCACTTTCAAGTATAAAAATATTTTTTTTGCGTACTTATTAACGGTATTTCCCATATAACCACTTTTCAATTTTCGATTTTCTCAATTTTGGATGAACCCATTAAAATAATTTTTTTTATAAAAATGCTCCCTAAAATTGTTAAAAAAACTGCATACGAAAATGTTCAAAACAAACGTTTATCGATTTTTAGAAAATAAATAATTTTTTTTTTTTGAAAAATCGATTTTTCAAAAACTAGTCAAATAATTTTTTTGAAACTTTAATTTTATATGTATATTAATAATATCTTCAAAATGGCGTTTCATTTTTTTTTCTAAAAATGTTTTCAAAAAAAAATTAATTTATTAAAAAACCGCTCCAACGATTTTTGAATTTTTTTGATATATTCTTATTTATCCATGAATTCAAATTGCATCTTTGTTTTCCCCCAAACTATAACGACTAAGCAATATAAAAAAATTTAATTATGTGTATTATACATTTATTTCTATTTTATTATTATTCCCTTTTTACGAATTTTTGCTTACGTCACTTAATAATAAATACAATGTAGGCCCTCATACATTTATATTTACATATGTATGCCTACAAATGTATAATATGCATTTGTGGGTAGGTACCTTTGTAAATATTCCTTGAACCATCCATTCGACAATTCAGTATAATAAGAATCAAGGTAATCTTACCTACATATGCTTTAAACCTGCATAGGATAACTATACCTAACTAACTAAACCTCAATGGTTAGCTACATTAAAGTTGTTAGCTACAAGAGCAAGTTCGTGCGATCCAGTCGTGCATTTTATTTTTTAATTCCGAGTGGCAGCACGACGTTCAAGGCAACTTACAACATATGTATATATGTATGTATGTATTATATCTGCACGCTTACCGTAACGAACCCAAGGATATTTAAAAAAGTTTATCACCGAGTTGAAAAAATAATGTTCAACATATCGCTTATTCCCCTTTCACACAAGGAAACTGAGTTGCCGGCAACTGGGAGTGTGTAGGCGAGAAGGGTAAGAAGTAAGGGGAATGAAAAAAATCTCCCCGGTCAACGATTTGAAGAGATTCTTCCCAGTTTCCTCCTCAGTTTCTCGGTGCCAGTTTCTTCATGTAAAAGCTACAAGGCAATTAAAGGAAAACGTCAAAAAAATCTCCAGCAACTGGTTTCCCTGTGTGAAAGGGGACTTAGTTGTTGCTTAAAGGCGGCTTTACATGGAGCTGCATCTGCAGACTTGAAGAAAAGTAGAGCGGGCCAATAATATAAAACAAACATAAAAGTAAGACAGGGTACACACTAATAACTTACTCGAACTCTGCTATAACTTTCTTGACACATCTCACAATCACATGTTTCTTAGCGTTCAGGTATGTAGTTTTGAGAAGAAAATGTTCGCTATTTTCGTTGTTTTTAAGCAAACTGAGGTGAAATGCTAAAAAAAAAACTTGAAAATTAGTTATCTGAACGGAACAAATTATGGTGCAGATGAAAATGCTATAATGAAGATGAACTAATCTGCAATCTTCAGGTTCGTACTTCCTATAATCTTCATACATGAAGATGATCTCCATTTTGGTTTTCGCTCTCTATAGCACAAGTATGATTTTTTTATTTTGTTTCCTCTTTTTTTGCAGATGTCAATGCAGATGAAGATGAAGATGCATGTAAAGCCTCCTTAATGCGATGCGCATTGATCTTTAAGTCAAGCAAGAGATCATACACTGCCCAGTCGGTAGATATACTTTGTTGACCAATTCATTGATGAACGATCACCGACCGAATCAAACATTCGTTCAATAGAATTGAGGACATGATACCTATGTAGGTACAGGGCCAACCGCATCCAAACTTGCGCCCTGTGTTAGATTTGCAGCGAGCGCCCTCTTTTAAACTTACACACATACATACACATCTACCTGCGCAAGAACGATTCGACTACAGTGCAGAACGGATAAGTGCACAGCATTCGGACTTCAATATTTTGTGCATTTTGCATTTAGACATACTTAGTAGGTTACAGAATCATTGATACAACTTGTTGCATTTTGCTTCGCTCTTTTAATATCCTCGAAACTGTGTAAATTGATATTCCATATCCATACTTCGCTGCAGCATCCTTTCTCTTTTTGTTCTCAATTTTAACTTATTAGTTTAAGCTTCTGGTTGGTTAATTTGCGTGAATTAAATATATTTGCATGTAATTTGTTTAAAATAATAACAAAAATCAATGACTCATACAAATTGAATTGTAAAATAGAAACTGAAAAACAAACTGCTAGTATGTAATGTCAGTAGACTGTCATAGTGACATTTCATTCTTACATATAACTTGGATTATGTACAATTAGTGATGCCACTTAATTCTGTATAAAAGAAAAAATATACAATTCAATTAGTTGTTTTGAAAGCAGGAGAAAATTTAATTCGGGGTTTTAAATTATGCGTAATGTGCACTTAGACGTTTTGCATTTATTGGAACCAATTTGTTTGTAGGTTGGAATAGTACGAGGGTTATCAACAGTCGTTGCATTTACCCGGTCTTTTCACTTATCCGTTTTTGACTTGTGCGTTCTCGAGTGCACATGTATATCCGTTCCTCGTAGCTTTAATTTGTTTACTCTATTCTTCTTTTCTTTTTTTATATTGAAATTTCTCTCTGTTATTATTTGCTTTTGCGTTTTCTCTCTTATTATTTGATTTTGCGTTTCATCTTCAAAAAGATGCAAGTAAAATAACCTAAACAAAACCTATGTTCATTATGCAGGAATTTAAACAAGCACGGCAAGGCACTAGTAAATGGAGGCCATATTTTTAATTGATATGTGTAAGGCAGTCATAAACGATCAATAATATGGTAAACTGTGGCACATTAGTCTTTGGGGTACATTCGTCATTGGCGTTCTTACTATGAACGCTTCTGTGTAAACCCATTATTTAAATATCGATCAATTCCATTTGCAAATGTAAACTATGCATTATAATTTGACAGTTCTAGTTAGTCGGCAAAGAAAGTTGGAAGTGTTTGTTTGTTTTGTGGTGCCTCTCAGTAATTTTCGTGTTTGGGTAAGTGAACATTTTTTTATATTGTTTTGATTAAAATAAAAGTGATATTTTGTGAGTTGTGTTATCAAATATTAAGCTTAAAGTATTACTACCTAAATGTGTTCAGAATTTAAGTCGTTTATTTATAAAATTTGTAAAATGAATTTTGATACATCGGCGTGCATTCGTCATTTGTGAAAGGAGCACTTTCGTCGCCGTCTAGGGGCACATTTGTCATCTGCCGAATGTACCCCGAAGCAACATTTTTAAAAACTTTGTCTAGACATCTTTTATTTTTCTTTCTTTTATCGTAGACATGCTTCGAAATTATAAAAAAAAGACCGACAGAGCAAATATTATTATATTATTAAAAACTTTGTTTATGAGTTCGTCGTATTGAATAAAATATCTTATCAGACAAAATGGGATGACTGCAAGGAAGCTTCCGAAGACTGGCTATTTGGATTTTTAAAAAGAAATAATACACCTGCTTTAAGAAAACCAGAGAGAATAAGTTTAGCCCGGCTAAAAGGACTTAATAAAGAAGATGTTAATATATTCTTTGAAAATTAAAAAAAAACTGTATGAGAAAAAATCATTTGAACCGAAAGATATTCTTAATTTGGACGAATCTGGTGTGACAACAGTATTGGAAACTCCTAAAGTATGCTATCATATAATTTGTTTGATTAACTGTCAATTAATTTTTTAAATTAAAATTTAAGGTTCTTGCGCAGAGTTCAGTTTATCAAATTTCATCGGCTGAGCGTGGAATTTTGATAACAGCGGTGGGAGTTATAAGTGCCATCGGAAATCATCTGCCACCAATTTATATTTTTCCAAGACAGCAATATACAGAGTGCTTTAGGAAACGGATGCTTGGCTGGCTGCCTAGGTTTGGTAATTAAGATTATATCAGAGCTATTTGTAGATGTCCTTAAACATGTACAACGCTATACAAACTGCTCAAAGGATAAGCATATCCTATTGTTACTAGGCAACCACTCATCTCACTGTAGCCTAGAGAGCATCACCTTTTGCAGAGATAGTGGTATTTACTTATTATCTTTTCCACCGTCTTCAGCCGCTCGACGTTTATGTGTTTGGGCCTTTTAAAAAATTCTGCCGAACACCATTAAATGATTTTTTATGTGCAAATAAAGGGAAACAAATAACTATATATGACATCGCCAAGCTAACGAGGCAGCCGTTTCTAAAAGCGTTTTCAGCGGAGAATATATGTAGCTGATTTAGAACAACTGGAATATATCCCTTTAACTCCCAAGTTTTTCAAGAGGAAGAATTTGCATTGGAAGGGGTGACAGCAAATCAAATCGATTACAACATAACCACTACTCAAACTTTCAAATAAATCGAACCAGTGAGTGCCACTTCGAGTATGCAATCACCTGAAATGATACGTCCAATCCAACGATTGCACGCTGCAAAGTCAACTTCAAGAAGCGGATCTTCTCGCATTTTAACGAGTTCCACAGAAAAACAACGAGTGGAAGAGAACGAAGCACAAAGAAAGTTAACACAAACTCCAAAAGTTAAAAAACAACAGTTAAAGAGTTGGGCAATTCCCAATGAAACGTGTGGTACAAAAGCAGCATAATAAAAATGAGAAATGCGAAGAACCCTGAATCTTACGATAAAAATGATACCGAGGTGCCATAGGCCGAGTCAGACCAGTCAGGTGGTGCATTTGGTTCAATTACTTCTGAGACTGAAGAAACGCACGTTTCAAAAAATAATTTCTCTTACGATGACCGTTTGAATGTGGGAGATTACGTTCTTGTTAAATTCAATGGACAATTAAAAAACAAGCCTTTTATGTTGGAGAAATAATTGAAAAATTAGGCGATTTAACCTTTAATGTCAGCTTTTGACGAAGAGTGGACACTGTATCTTGGGTGTTTGTGGAACCCCAAATATTTTTATTTTTGATGCGAAGGAATTTTTTGCCGCAAGTGCCCCGAGCATTGACGAAATTGCCCGTCCCGGGGCACATTCAGCTAAATCACTTTTTTCTGAAATTTAAAATATAAATGATTTTTTGTTAGTAACAAGAAAAGTTCATTGTTTTATTTAAAAGGTAAAATATTTAATTTTCATATTAAGTTGAGAGTTTTTTGTCAAACTTGTAAAATTATCATAAATTTGGACCCTTGAATTTTTTCCGCCGAATGTGCCCCGGTTTACCATATTTGGCAAATAGAATGTCAAAGGTCAAACAAAAAATTGAGCAATCAAGTTTGTCCTATGATATTTAATAGTGTAAAGATGCAGTTGCAAAATTTCACCCACCCATAACCTTTTCCGAAATGAACAAAAAATTATCTAATTTCATACAATATATATATAGCGACATAAATATCAAAAGCATAAGCAATATTTTCAATCCGGTTATATTTTATTGGGATTATTTGAACAAGTTTTGAGGTTAAAATGTAAATGGCAGTATGTGTTTGTGTATCAAATTACATTTTCTTTTTCCTGGTAATGCGCCCCTAAAAATTTGCTCGGGCCCTGTCTAGATTAAAGTTGAATGTGCTGAATTTAAAATTGGTGCGTTCAACCAGGTAAGGTATGCAATGTACAACCTAATATTTGTGACACACGTGGCAGACAACATGTTAATTAATTAAGGAGGTATACGTACCTATTTATATGTACATAATATGTGGCTAATTTTTATTTTAAAAAAATATGTTTTCAACTCACCAGGGCATGATGTTGTTGTTCCTCGGTTAGAAATGGAGTTTTGATAAAATTAAATCTTTGGTCAACGTATAAAGCCGCAATAAATGGTCCATTCTCCAGAAGTTTTGCTTTACCCACCTTCAGTTCTTTCAATAATATATTCGCATACATATTGTTTTCCGCTAATTCTTCTAATTCAATTTCGCAACAAAGACAATCGCGATAAAAGTCTCCAATAATATAGTTCACCTCATGTAGTTTCTCCATACACTCCGCCAGAGGCTTAAATGCTGCCACAAATTTCGTAACAAACACCCAATCAATGTCCATTGGTAGCTTCAAACCCTCAATAAATGTCTTTAATTTATACAACGATTGAATCATGTAGAACGTTGACAGCCATCGTGTGGAAATATCCAAAACTGGCATTTGAATTGCTTCGTAATTTTGAGAAATCGATTGTAAAGTAATGACATTTTTTCGACATATTTCTATTTTATCTCCCAAATCCGCTATGACAATTTTAGCCACAAAATGCAGAGTCTGCGAGGGGCATTTAACAACATCTGTTAAACTTGAATGCATCTTCTCGTACTCCTTGTTCCAATCCGTATCATTCTTGACACAGTCTCCGCCTTTTGACTCTGCAACATAAATGTTAGCACATGTATCCGAATAACTTGAATAAATAAGCGAATCATCCAAGCCACTTTCATTTAAGTTTCTCAATATAAGTTGCATTTCCATATCTTGGTTCATTGCCATTTCAACCAAACCAATAGTTTGAACAACAATTTTAAAATCTTCTATATACTGAATATTCATGGCCAAGAATCCCTTCTCACCACTGTACACAAGTTCGAATTTCAAACAAACCAACTTCGCTCGTACCTCATCGGATATGATACTCCTCAGCTCGCTCACAGCCCCATTCAGATAGCCTTTAATATTCTTCGAATTCAACGTCATCTTGAACTCCTCCTCGAATGGCGAAAACAATTTCTTAAAATAATCTTCATCGTCGAACAATGAAATTGGAATGTTTCTCACGGCAACCAAACCAACACAACAAGTTAAGAATTCACTCTTATTCATGCCCATGCTCGGTTTGAATTTGCAAAATTTACGAAGTGGGAACGACCGGATTCTGCTGTCGGCATCGCTATCCAGATTTCTGTCGTGTAACTTCAGATAGTGACGCTTTATGTTGCCCGTAGAAAGAGATTTCAATTGTTTTCGACATACTAAACACTCGGATATATTACGTTCTTTATCGTAATTAACGTATTTCGCATAGTGAAAACGTTTTCGTTTAGTTGCTTTTGATAAATAATCTGTATCGGCCATTGTTCAGTATGTATAGTTAAAAATGCGTATTCAATTAAGAAAAAAAAATCTCGCATACACAATTAGGTTAGGTATATGTAGCTAGCACTCCACTTCCACTCGTGACTCGTCGTCATCAATGTCGAACATCAACCACTGCGGCACTGCACTCGCACTGAACTGAACTAAGCTAAAATAACGAACAGGAATGAATATGAACATTGCTCACTCATTTCATCAATTCAACAGAAAATGTATGTGGAGTGAATGAAATGGTTGTTGTGTTGAGTTGTTTAATAGATTCGAAAGCAAGCTGAGAGAACGAGAACATAGGGTTTTTCATTTTATGTCGGTGTTGATTGTTTACCTTCACTCTTCACATCAAAATTTTGTGGGAACGAATGCTAATGCGAATGCGAACGAATACTACAAACTACAGTGTGCGCCGGCCGGCCGCCTCTTCTTAGGAATAGAATCTATGAATACGTACACTGTTGGCAATAGTGAAGTGCGGTAGACGTTTGAATAATTGATTTCTTTTAGTTGTATTCGCCGCTTGTATATGGATTATGGGTAACAAAATAATAGAATATTGTATTCGTACTATGCATCCCCTTGAGGGTTGTTGGTATGAATAGAAAGGAAGAGGAAAGGTTGGCTTTGTTTTTTTCTTTGTATTCTTTTTCGTTGCGTTTGTGATTTAAACAAAAAAGTAAAATTAAAATCCGTATCACTGAGTCAGATTTCAGGTATATACACATATTACGCAGTAATGGGATATGGGAATGGGTATATATTGGTACAACATGAAGCTTTCAATAGAGGCTGTTGAATTGAATCATTTTCATTTCGTTATTTGTACATACAAGTCGCGCATCGTTTCAATCGCTCTTGTTCGCATTCGAAAGAAAAAGAGGTGAATATGAAGCCAAACAAGCATAATGTTGTTTTAATATATGTATAGGTATTTTGTTTTAATAATGCTGTTTCATGCAAAACATAAGAACCTGATTAAACCAGAGTCTAGCTATAGTATTAATCTCTTTTTGATTAAAATTGTCAGTACACGCCTTACGGGAGAACTTTTTTTAGAAACAGTAGCGCGCGACTTGCAACCTGCATACCATTTTGATAACAAAAATATGTTTTAGGTCCCCATCGTCAGCGGAGGAGTGTTCTTTTGTAAAGAAGTGACATCATAACATGGAGTAGACGATGCTTATGGAAAATTAAGAAACCAAACGAGAAGATTTATTTGACCGATGAGACTTGGCTAAATGAGAATACACAAGAGACAATGTTTGGACAGATCCAGCTGATAATAACGTACATAGGAAGGTCTACAGGTTTCGTAGATGGCGGACTTCTATGCTTCATTTCTGGAAGCAGTGGAGACTTTCACCAAGACATGAATGCCAACATGTAGAGAAATGGGTTAAGGAAACGCGCCTGGATCCCATCTTGGTTGTCGTTTTGGATAACGCATCATGCCATTCACGAAAGTAAAACAAAGCACCGCCTGCTGGAACAAATTGAGACGACATAAAGATTTGACTCCGGGCAAACTTTTTTTTTTGAGGATGATATGGTAAATGTGGAGTTATTGAGCATCATAAAGCGTCATAAAACACTGTACGAAACCTTCGTAGTTGTTGGCGATATTGCCCAATATGCTGAAAGCAAAGTGCCTAGCTTGCCTCCTTATCATTGTATGATAAGGAATAAGGAACTTGTTTGAGGGGCTGCAAAACTATCTCAAAGAAGAAAATGTAGAAGATATTCTTGAACATACGTCTACAATTTTTAGCGCTAACGAGACCGGGTTTTAGTATGGCTCCCAAAACTGAGAACGTAATTACTACATAATTTGTCAATTTACATTCATTATTAAATGTTGTATTAAATTCAGTAATAAAAAGTATCTAAAGAACGCTGGTAGAGTGTGCGCGATACGTTTGAGAAGTATTATAAAAAGGAAGAAAATGTACCGAGTGTTTCAGGGGCATTTGCAAAGAATAAACCGTGAACCTACTTTGTAATAATGATTCATACCAAATATTTAAGTGCCAAAGTAATAACGAAAACGTTTATATTTATTAATTGTTTTTTTCTAGAACTCTCGGCAACATGGCAATAAAAAAAAATTCATAGACCTCTCGGACAAAGACGAAACGGAGGAAGCTCCAACATCCACCAATAAACGCGCGAATGATGAAATCTATGAACACCCGCAACCTTCAAGGAAGAAAAAACAGTTTTGAGACAGATACTGACAAATTTTTAGCAGCATTGACCGAACTAAATGATTCCGAAACACCACCATTGGAGAAGTTTTTTCTTGTCTCTAGCACTACGCGCAAATTCCTGGAGCCGAACAAAACAGACCAAGTTAGAAATTTAAACGCTACAATTGTCCCATCGTCTTGAATTCGAGGATGATTAATTCGGCTGATTATTTTTTTTTATTGTTGACACTCCCACACGAAGCCTGTGGGATAAAT
The DNA here is from genome assembly GCA_910595825.1 of Philhelius pedissequus. Taxonomy (NCBI): domain Eukaryota; kingdom Metazoa; phylum Arthropoda; class Insecta; order Diptera; family Syrphidae; genus Philhelius; species Philhelius pedissequus. The sequence continues at coordinate 278,470,804 of OU343160.1, forward strand.
CCACAAAGACTGTGCCAGTAGCAAGGAATTTATAAACCATAAAAGAGGTACAAAAAGTATAACATGAAAAAAAGGAACAAGCGAAACGAGTGTATCTTACCTTAAAGTTAAAATAAACTTTTCCTTGGGACAGATTAGGTACATCTTTTCTGAAGCTTAAGCGTCCTGCAGCAAGTCTTTTTCAATCATTTTAAATATGATATCAATTTTTTCCTTTGACATCCTAAGATATTGGAAAAAAATTTCTTATATTTTTCCAATTTTGTTGTCAGTGAAAAATATTCTCCTTCAAATTTGCATGTTTTATTAAGTGGGTGCACTTGAATCCTTTTTTTATTTTATTTTTCATAATTAAAAACAACAACATTCTTTTTTTTAATAAATATTGTTTTAGTCTCAGAAAATACTCTCTTTAAAATTGAATTGGAATCAAATCAAAACAGATTGTCAAATACCAAACAGGAGTCGCGAAAAATAAAAAAGAGTATATGAACGAAATGTCAAAATGGACGAATCGTTCATTTATTAGTCCTTAGTCGCTCTTATGTGAATAGTTCTTCATATTTCCCATTCACCACGCAAATAGTGGTTTCACTTACACTAAATTATTGAATTATTGCATGTTATTTCGCTAATAAATTAGGCACTAAATTTTATGTTAAATACATTTTAAGCCTAGTACGCTGCTGATGCGAAACGAAAAGTCCCATACAAAAAATGTCTCAACGAAATCATAAACGAAAATTTTCGTTCTGCCGTACGCAGTACTGTTCGTCCAAAAAAATATTTCAACATTTCTCATTTCACTTCTTTTGTCTTGAAGCCTTTGAAGATATGAAACAAGTAGACTGTGTGTTTACGGATTTTAGTAAGGCTTTCGATAAATTATGTCACAAGACCTTAACCCATAAACTTAAGGCCTTAGGATTTAATGAAAATTTGTTCATGTGGATTTCATCTAATTCAAACAATAGAACCTATTGTGTTACATTTAGAAATGAGCATTCTGCTCAATTTTGCATCAACTCTGGTGTCCCGCAAGGAAGCCATTTGGGTCCCTTATTGTTCATTTATTATATGTAAATGGCTTTCGTTCATAAAATCCTCCACGGTTTTAATTTACGCCGATATGATATTAAAATCTTCAAAGATATAAGTTCTATAAAAGACTGTTTACTTCTTCAAGAAGACCTACATATATAGGTTTAGGGAATGGTGCAATAAAAACCGACCTTTGTTAAATATTGACAAGTGCAAAACCATGTGTTTTACAACAAAAAATTATAACTTATCTATTACATTCTTCTCTTCTGTGCAAACTTTCCGTTTCCCCGATCTGGGTATTATACGTGACACTAAATTAACTTTAACAGACTACTATAACTATAATTAAAAAAGCCAATAAAATTCTAGGTTTCATAAAAAGATTTTCTGGTGATTTCCGTGATCCTTATGTCCTGAAACTTCTTTACATATCTTTTGTAAGGCCAGTACTTGAACACGGCTGCGTAGCATGGGCCCCATACTATACATTTCATATAAACAGACTTGAAGGTTTCCAGAGAAGGTTCATGAGTTTATGCCTTCGTCTTTTTCCGTGGTCACAAAGATCGGTACTTCCTCGTTATACTCATAGACTCATGCTAATAAATCTTCCTTCACTGTTGAAACATAGACAGTATCTCCAGCTTTGTTTCATTATTACATTAATCAATTGATCAATAAATTAACCATTAGCTTTGTGTCGATAAAATTTTAGCTACAATCTAACTAGCATAAGAAGGCAGTTGCCCTTATGTCCGATATTCAGCAGAACAAATTATGGTGTGAATAGTCCTTTAAATCAATTGATATCACTCTTCAATAAGTATTATTATTTAATTACTTCAATAAACGGCAATTTTAAAAGCAAAAAATTTAAAGAAAACTTTTTCAATATATAATTGTAATTATATTGTGTATTAAGTGTACTTAAATTGTAATTAAATAGTTGTAAGTTCTAACGTGAGTAAATTAACGGATTAATAAATTAAATTAAATTATTTCGGTCATGTAAGTTAGCATTTCGCTCTCCTAGTGGAGACCATCGAATATGTTCGTTTTGCATCAGCAGCGTAACTAGGCTTTAAAGTTTCATTTAGGACAATATTTGAAATTTCCTGTTGGGAATGTGTGAAAACAAAAATGTTCGTTTCGTCTTGACTTTACTTTTTGACAGACCAATTACATTTCCAAAAATTACTTATTTTTTGTTTGCGTTTATCTGCGGTAATCAACTGATGCGGATTTGTTATTTTTCTTCAAGCAGAAACTCTTAAAATTCAAAAACAATGCTTGCAATACACACTTTACTTATATCAATTTAATGACATTAAAAAAGCAATATATTGTATTATATAATAATTCAAGTAAGGGGTTTTCCAATAAGAGGTGTTATTTTGAATAGCCCGCTAATTCGGTAGCTGTCACTTTTGAAGCTGTCATTTTTTGACATTTGACAAGTAGAAACTACGCTATTAATAAAAATGGAACGATACACGCTTCAACAACGCATTTCTTTTTTGTGAATATCAAAATAACACCTCTTATTGGAAAACCCTATATTTGTGGTTCAGTCATGCATTTTTTTAACTGAGAGCATTCTTCCCCATTCAAGGAATGGGCAGCAAGCGCCCCTCTATCTTACATTCGAACTTAATTTCTACTATGAAATTACTTGCAGGCGCTATTGATTGAAGCCTCTGGGAAAAAATACGAATGTCATTCACATATAATTTATTATTGATTAAATTTCATACAAGACATTTGTATATATTCACACAAATTATTTCAACGCAGGCAATGAAAAGTTAATTTAATCTTATCATTATAATATCTCATTGCCCTTATCTATTATTAACGACATATATAGAATTTTAATTTATTTAATTTCAACCGAAATATGTAGAATTATACCTATAGAATATAGATTTTTTCATAAGTTGTGTGTGGCTTTTGATTATATTTTGATTATATCAGTGTGTATGTATGCACATACATATTTATAGGTTAATATAATGACAAATAATAAATTACTAAATACCCAGCGCCGGCCTCAGCCAAACGTACAACCTGTGCAACATTTATAGAAAGCACCCCCTTATTTATATTTGCATACATTCATACATGCACACACTGATACACATACATCAATTGGAGTAAACATTCATCCCTAGTAGCTTTCATTTTTTCACTTCTTTTCCATTCTATTAAAGTTTACCAGTATTATTATTTGCGTTTGTGTTGATTTCATCTTTTGAAAAGATGAAAAGGAAATAGGCGCAGGGTCATAAGTCCCCTAGACTTAAGGCCCAAATTAGTTTTTGGGACTTATGTCTCACCTCGATGGGACATAAGTCCCAACTTTTGTTTGGTGTTGATAGGACAAGTCTCCCAAATTTTATAAGACATAAGTTTGGCCACATGACACATAGTGAAATCTTTACTCAAAACATAAAATAGATTTCAAATGGAAATAATAAATATTAAAAAGCTCGCTGCTTGGCCCAATATAGGGTTTGGGGTGGGTAAAAAGAAAACATCAAATCCAAAACAAAAATTTGCATATGCCCAAACTTGTATCCACCCCAAATCCTATATTAGGCCAAACAGAGGGGTTGCAGTTGCAAGTGCGCCGAGCTTTTTGTACGCCGTGAACCTAATTTCAAAAAACATTTCACACAAGTACCAAAAAAACTTAATAGGGGGGGGGGGGGGGGGGGTCCGTGGCGCGATAGTTGTGTTTTCGCCTGTCAACCTTATGGTCACAGGTTCGATCCCTGCCGTAGTCTATGTCTTCTTATTATTCCATTAAAAACCAATTCTAAAAATAAATGTCATACAATGAGTTGCTGGTTTACTCATTACATGCTGTTTAGGCATAGAACTAACAACATGTGATTGAGTAAAACTACCGATAAAACATGACAAAGATTAAAAAATCTAATGCGAATTATAAGGGACGTAGATAAATAAGACACGGAAATTTCTCCGCATTAGTTCAGCCGCCATCCCTGGAGATAAAATCTGAGACAACAACCACCTACAGTCTCCCAATATCGCACCACACATCTTTCCTATCATTCTTTCTCTTCCTTAACCTCACCCTCACGCCCGCGCTGTGTTGAAACATTTAAAAAGTATTCATAATCCCTTGAGCGCGTGTAGATTTAAAAAAAAAAAAAAAAAAAAAAATTGTGGGACAAAAGTTCCAAATGGTTAGTTCTTGGGAATTATTTCTCACCCCGGTGGAACATAAGTCCCAAAAAGCTAATTTATGGGTCTTATGTCCCGGGGACTTATGTCCCTGCGCCGTCCTGTTATTGGACAAGTCTTGTGGGTAAAATGCAAACGGCAGTATTTTTTTCCCAAGATAAAATTACATTTTCTTGCTCCTACTTATGCGCCCCCAGAAATTTGCGCTCTGTGTAATTGTACATCGTGCACATATGTTTGGGCCGCCGCTGTTAATAAGGGTTACATTAAGTAATGGCAGTTTTTTGCAGTTATTTTTCACATTATTCGAGAACCTATAGGTTCTTTTGAAAAAGTAGTAGGTGTACATTGTAGCTCATGTCGTTCTAATACAAAAGAAATATTACGTTACTTTGTATTGTACAATCGATAGATTTGGAGAAAAACGGTCGAAAACATTGGAGTTTAGTACATTTAGTCAAAAAGATGTAATAAATGTATGTTTCTGAGTTTTTTTCTTAAGCCTAGTACGCTGCTGATGCGAAACGAAATTTTTCGGTGGTCTCCACTAGGAGAGCGAAATGCTAACGAAAACCACAGCGGAAAAATATTTGCGGAGAGTTCTGTAAGCTGTCAAAAACAAATGACAAGTTGTAAAAAAAAAGTAATTTTGTCACCAAATTATTTTTAGATGGAAAATTTTTTGTCGCCAAATTACTTTTAGATGTAATTTTCTTGAAATAATTCTTGGATTTAAAAATTGTTCTTGTTACACATAGAGGATTTACAATAAAACTCAGAACCGTTTAAATGATGGAAATTAAGCAAATACTTTGCGACTTATTAACTGGTTTATCTGCCGATTTGATGAAATTTCTATCAATTTTAAGAAAATCAATGAAATAGGGAGGTAAACCACTCCATAATTCGAAAACTACGTCCTTCATTGGGATGGTGTAAACGGTTATGAGTTCTAATTTATGGTTTCTTACTAATTCCGGATACCATTTTCAAGTCCAAGAATTATTTCAAAAAAATTATATATAAAGGAAATTTGGTGACAAAAAAAATACATCTAAAAGTAATTTGGTGACAAAACTACTTTTGGTTTTGTTAATGCTTCCTTTGAAAGTATGAAGTTTTGATTCAAAAAAGATATCGCTCGCCTTTATTGGACAACCCGTTCCAAAGATATAGTTCAAAAGCTATTCACTGTTCACCTTGAAATACATAATCTGAAAATACTTTGAAGTTATCTTTGGAACGGGTTATCCTAAAAACTTGGTTGATACCTTTTTGTAATCTACTCTTGATACTCTCAAAATCAGCATCAAAAGTTTTTATGTAGAAGCCTTATTGCAAAAAATCACTCTTGAAATACGCATATTTAGAATGATGTATGCTTATTCCTGGAGCTATTTTTTTTAATACAACTTTTTTGCAAAAAATATCGATGCTTCCTTTGAAAGTATGAAGTGCTGATTCTAAAAATATATCGCTCGCCTTTATTGGATAACCCGTTCCAAAGATACACTTCATAGTATTTTCAGATTATATATTCCAAGAGAACAGTGAATAGCTTTTAGAATATATTTTTGGAACGGGTTGCATTTTCACTTGTTCATCAGTGAGTTTTCTTAGTGGGTTTGTACTTGACCACTCTGCTACGCTGCGAATGCTCTTTGATCGATTCCCATTTTAACTATAGGTCTTGCTTCCTCAATTAATACTAAAATCGAATGAATATTAAAAATGCATGGCCTTATATGTCAAATCCAATTGACAAGTGACCAGCTTGCAAGCAGCTTGATTTGCTATCAAATTCACGAGCAGGGCATCTGCCATACGATGGTTCAATTACATTGAAAAAAAAAAACTTCGTCCAGAAAAGAAAAAGAAGGTAGCGATGGCAATGCGAGGTAAGTGATTTGTCATCATCTTCTTTCTATCAACACAACAAAGGACTAGCGAGGTCATCACCTGAAATTGTAGACTAAATAACAATGTCCATCCCGTGCCGATTTTCACGAAGTAAACATTAAACAGATTATCTTAACTTGAGAAATAAGTTCTGGGGTATGGTATAAAATCGTCAATCAATGAGATCGGAAACAGGCTTTCTAAATAGAGGTGGGTATCGTTTAAGATGGCCTTTTTGCAACCAAACATTATTGTGGTAACGATGATTTCCTTAATTGTTGTTGGTGCAGCGGAAGGCCGCTTACCTTTGGCTTCCTTGTCCCGACCAGGTCGGAAATTCATATTCGTACTGCCAGTAGCGGGCGGTCGATTTGATTTTTTCTTTGTGGCAATTGAGTTAATTTATGTGTTGAAAGTACGTAGTTAGAAATGGTGAGTGTTTTTTTTATATTTATATGGTGTCAAAGGTCGCATAGAATTTAAAAGTCGGAGTGACAAATGTATTTTAAAAATCATGACATGGACAGTTAATTGTAGAACAAACTACTGAATCTTGATTATAATATTTTTATTTAGTAGTCACTTTTTTAAAAGGACATAGGTTATTTTTAATCTAAGCACTAGCACTAGGTATGAGAAAAGTCGATAGTTGGTTATAATCAGCACTCCAAATAAAGATCAGCTATATCTTGTTCGCCGATAAGATATGCGAAGGGTGTGCTTCTTTCCAACTTCCCATTTTCATTTTGCAGATTTAGTTTAGTCGATTTTGAAATTGGTTTTGATACAAAATTAGAATTGAATGTATTTTGAATAATTTAATACAGGAAATGCACAGAAAAACCAGACACTAGAGAAAACACAAAGCCAAAGAAAAATCAAGTAAGCATTACAAGAGCTTGACTTTTTTTTTATAAAAAAAAATGAAATGTCAAAATTTCGCAAGCAATTAATGTGCAGGTCAATTAAATTGAGAACGAAAAGAGTGGAGAATTGTACTAAGAAATCTACTACAGCTATCCACTAAAATTACACATTTCGTCGTTCAGCAGCGTACTGGAAAACGAAAAGTAGAACGAAATTTTTCGTTCATGATTTCGTCGTGTCATTTTTGTATGGGATTTTTCGTTTCGCATCAGCAGCGTACTAGGCTTTACTCGCAATATAGTTACTATAGGGCAAGTTTTACATTTTTCAAACCTTTGTTTTCTTTATTATTTGCAGAGTTTTGATAAGTAGAGCATTTCCTACTTTTTTAAGAGTTTAATAAATAAATATTTTTTTGTGGGTCAACTTCTCAAGGCAATTATTCTGTTAGAAAAAGAAAACGTTCAAAGAAAAAGTGATTCAAAAAAACAAACAAATCAAAAGAATTATAAAAAGAGAACCGATTTAAATCACATTAGCTATCTAGGCGCATTTCAAAAAACATTGTTCTCTTTGGTTGTTTGTTTGTTTCCTTGTTTTTTCTGTATTTTTTTTCATACTTAAGTTTACCTAATGGATTGTTTTGTTTTGTTTTTCTTTCTCGTTTGCTTTTGTAAATAAAAAAAAGTTGATTAAAATTTTTTTTAAAAATCAGCAGAATTTCTTTCTTTCTGTTGACTGACAGAATTTTAAAAAGCAGAAAATATGAAAAAAAGCAGAATTTTGAAGAGCAAAATTTTCATTTTAAAAGCAGAATTTTGAAAAGCAGTACTTTGAAACCAGAATTTTGACCCGCTCCCTTTTTTTGATTTTCGACTGAGGCTAGACCGAATTCGTCTTTTTTATAGGAAGTCCTCCAAATTCTTAAAAATACTGCATTCCAAAATTTTCGAAATATTGTTCTTAAATTTTTGAAAAAAAAAATTGATAGTTCAATATTTCGAAAACGGATGGACTAAATTTGTGGATATTTTTAATATTAAAAATTGTCATACCAATTTTTTTTTAGAAAATTAAAAATTGGTCTGTCAATTAAAAATTTGTAAGTATATAAAAAATTAAGTAAAAAACCGATTTTAAAAATATATGTAGCCGTTTCTATTAAGAATCTTTATATATGCATACGATATAATCGAACATAAGAGCAAGTACGTGCGTACATAAGCTTTAATTCTGGGCATATTCGTGGCTTTTCGGGCTTCCAACATACATTAAATGGGTGTTAGAATTATCAATTGGCCACATCTGACTTGTGTAAGCTAATGACTATAATTCAAAAAGGTTGGATGTGCTATCAATTTTTAAATACTCGGATTATCTTAATAAAATGCTAATGATATTTAAATAGTTAAGACTACTTGTGAATTTTTTCCCGACCTGATACTTTACCAAACCATAACCAACTCCATGTTGCTTCCAGTATTTGGATTGTTTCTCAGGTGCGTTACTTCTATATATAAGGAGCTCAAAGCAAAATTCAATTAAACAGATTTAAAAAATGTCGTGAAATTTATTCACGGAGCTTTAGGCTGGCAGAACTGACATATTGCTATTGAGCTCACTGTCATACCTTAGCGAAATAAGTATAGGAATTGATGTCATTTAAACTTAATTAATAAAACTTCAATGCTATAAGCAACTATGTAAAAGGTGATTTTTTAAGAGCTTGGTTTTTGAAAATTCAAAAAAACACAGAAACTTGTAAAAAGCGAATGAACTTTTTATTTGGATCGATAAATCAATTTCTGCCATTTACTTTTTAAAAATAATTTCACTTAAATGTTGCCCGCGGCTACGCTTCAGGTGGTCCAATCTAAAGGTCCAATTTTGGCAAACTTTTTCACACATTTCGGCCGGAATCTCACCAATGACGCGTTCAATGTTGGCTTCCAAGGCAGCAATCGTGTTTGGCTTGTCCCCATAGACAATAGACTTAACATAGCCCCATAAAAAATAGTCTAACGGGGTCAAATCACATGATCTTGGTGGCCAATTGACTGCGCCAAAACGTGAGATCAACTGCTCACCAAATTCGCCTCTCAATTGATGCATGGTTTCGCGTGCAGTGTGGCATATGGCACCGTCCTGTTGGAACCACATGTCGACCGAGTTCAATTCTTGCATTTTCGGCAAAAAAAATCTGTTATCATCGAACGGTACCTTTCTCCATTGACCGTAACCCAGCGGCCTTCATCCTCCTTGAAGAAGTACGGCCCAATGATGCCGCCTGCCCATAAACCGCACCAAACAGTGCATTTTTCGGGATGCATTGGTAGCTGCTGAATTGCCTCTGGCTGCTCTTCACTCCAAATACGGCAATTCTGCGTATTCATTTAGCCAAAAATGAGCCTCGTCGCTGAAACGGACGTAGCTTGCGAAACACATTTTTCACAGAGCACGAATTTTGATAATAAATTTCAATAATTTGCAAACGTTGTTCAGGCGTAAGTCTATTCATGATGAAATGGCAAACAATACTGAATCGAAATGTGAAATGTTCGTGGAATTTGTCATGTGTGATCTGTCAAAAATATAAACGTCAAAAACCAAGTAGCAAAAAAATCACCCGTTATAAGAGCAAATGCGTACGTGTGCGTATACTCCAGTCGTGCATTTTTTTACTTGCAATTAAATGTACTATAAGGCAAGTCATGCATTTGTAAAAAAAATTCTAACAATCAAACATGACATTACGATAATAGAGAAGCATAAAAAAGTGATCGGCAAAAAATGTCAGTCTGTCAGTCTGTCCGTCTGTATGTATAACGAGCTACACCCTAAACGGCTTAAGCGATTACCTTCAAATTTGGTATTTATGATTATTTTAGCATTCCTCGGAGGGGAAATTGAAATTTTATTTATAGGCCTAAAAATAACGGTACCTGCCATATGACCTTGAAGGAAAATCTTATTTTTCTCGAAAACGGCTCCTACGATTTTGATAAAAAATTTTGAGAATTTTTTTTGTTGGTAATAGCTATCATTTGATATGAATCAAGCTTACGGGAAAAGTCTATTAACGGTATTTTTCATACAACGGTTTTTTAAATGTTTGGCTTTCTCGGTAACTGTTCATTGGATTTCTGTCAAATTTTATATCTGAGAAGATCTAGGTAGCCAAACTAATTCTGCATATTAAAATTTTAAATAACATTTTTTATATAATTAAAATTAATTTTTGAATTTTTTTGGAAAAATCAATATTTTTAAAACAAATCAAAAAAAAATAATTTTAAATTTTATAGTCATATGTATATTAATAAACTCTACAAAACTGAATACCAAAATTTCAAAAGTTTGTTTTCAAAGAACTAAAAATGAAAAACCGGATTTCATCAAAATCCGTCCTACACTTTTCGAGATACTTTTTTATAAAATTTTCATTGATCCGTGGCATCTAATGGCATTCTTTGTTTTTTTCAAGAAACTAATTGAAGTGATCGTTTTAGCACTTTTTATCAATTTAAAACACGATTTTTACCCACTTCACTTTCATTATTATACATACATATGTATAATATATACATAAATATGTACATATATTAACATACCTAGGCGCCATCAATGTAGGTAGGTACACATTACCCTCCTAATTTACATAATTCAAATCTTTTTAAATATACATTTGTAGGATGGTACCTATGTCACCATTCCTTTGATCATATGCATTCGACAATTCATTATACTAAGAATCAAGAATCTTACCTACTTCGGCTTTAAACCTGCACAGGATAATTAAACTAGACTGCCTATACTTACTAACAACTTCAGTGGTTAGGTACTACTTTACACTAAAGTTGTTAGCTACAAGAGCAAGTTCGTACGATCTAGTCGTTCATTTTATTTTATTATTGGCCATTGACCACGGTATTGAATTTAAATCCACTGCAAACCAGACTCGAAACCTCTTTTTGCTCTTTTTTTTAGAATATTTTCGTCACGGATAGGGCGAATGAAAGACAAACTCAATCAAGAACTACAACTGCAGAGTAATATAAACATTTCCTATACAAATTAATTAGATAAAACAAATGCTTTGTGGTTTCACGTCTTGAAGTCGTGACCACATAGTCATCCCAAGAAAACTATGTTACAGGCGCCAATTAACTCTTTGTTATCTATGGTTTGTATGGTAACTACATTTTATAATTAATTAGGCCTATTTGGCGAGATCTTTTATTCTGTTTAAGTTGTCAAAAAATCTCTTATGAATTATAATTTTGGTATTCGGAATGCTAAATCTTCTATGAAATCTGTTAAGAAATCTGCTTATGAGCTGTCAAAATTTCGAAATTCCTCACAAGTCTTTTACGAACTCCATTTTTCGTATTCAGCATGCCACAATCTGTTATGGAATCTTTTATGAATCATAAAAGAATAAAATACACATTTTTGTTACTTTTATCATAAAAGATTTCAATATACGAAGTAAAAATTCTTATTTCGTTAATGAATTGTTCCTTAAACGACAGATATAACAAAATATTACTAAAATACATAATAACAAACACAAATATGAAATTAATTTCAAACTATTTATTTCAATACACGAAAGCACAGAACACATTTTGATGGATGAAACGTAAAAGAAAGTGACGCTTATCTTGCCAGAGTTCGTTTTTTACAACTTTTTATATTGGATATACATATTAAATTCAAGATCAGGAACTGTTTTGGAGAAATTACAAAGATTTATTATTATGTGACACAAAACACGATAATTCCGCAGGTTAATTTTATATTGTCATTCGTCAGTTCCGACTGGCGAGTTTTTATTTACCTACTACAGCTGATAATTTGATAGCAGATTTAGGTCTGTTTGTATAAATGTTTCTTTTTCGAAGTTGCATAACAGACTTTTATAAAAGATCGAACTCCTGAATACCGATTATAAAATATCTTTTATGGTAAATATCTGTTATGCATCATAACAGAAAATTCATAGCAGAATAACAGATGTGCCAGAATAGGGCTAAATAATAGCTACATATATTGAGAAAAAATATCGAATACTCATCATCGGTAATAATAGTAATCGAATCGAAAATATCGATGTTTTTTTGACGAATTTCCTTTATTCTTCCTTCAACATCGATATTGAATCATCGATTTTTTTTGTTTATACATCGATGTTTCGTTAACTTAGCTGAACATCGCTCATCCCTAATCTGAAGTATTTGTTTTTTAGCGAATTATCGTTTTGTATGCAATTTGTTATTTTTAAAATGGAAATTAAAAGAAAACTTACATTTATTTTCGGACACAGACAGGTGCAAAATAAAAACCTTTGAAGTTGTATATTGTGTATTGAGCCAAAGCAAATGCACTAAGAACTTTAATTTAACACATTTTGAGTTTTAATTATTAAATGACATAACTTGATTTTCTGCAACGTAACATTAATGGCGGACGTGTGTTTTTTGAGAACCGAAAAACCCAGGTTTTTTGACAGCTCTATATATTTTGGTTTTGAATTAGAAATTGTACATTATATATTTATTAATATGAATATAATGTTTGCTACGTTCATGTATGAGTAATTATGAGCGCATATAGATGGAAATAAACAATCAGTCTTCTAGAAATTAATTCCAGAGTTCAAGTTATTGAATATGCTTTCAACTTAATGAACTAATAATTTTATACAAAGACAGTTTTATCAGTCTTATTTGTAAATATCGAGACTAATTTCGCTTATAAGATGAGATATCTGACACAAAAACAAAAATATTTTGTTTTTGGAACGAAACTGATTGAAATATCATTAAAGCCATCACGTAAGCGATTTATTTCAAGGCTAAATACCAAATACATAATAATTGATTTCTTCCCTCAATGTCCTATAAAATGCGAGGTCAAGGTCATATCAAATTGAATACTACTTCTTTGATATAAATCAATTCATTTTCTCCAAAAATGAGTGTCAATAGAATCTGTTGGAGGTTCACCATTAAATATACATGAATGAAAATTGGCTTAAAAAATCGATACGATGTATGAACCATACTACTAAAATGCTTTTCTTTTTAGTGGGTCTAAAGGGCATGTATTTCTTCCATATAAAGAGTTTTTGTTTTGATTTAAGTATAAGGCCGTGTGTGAATTGCGTTAAAATGTTGGTTAAATCTTGCAACTTGGTTAAAATTTGACACTATCGTGGTGAATAAAATAGGTTAAAATGTAGGCAGCTGTGGAGCAGGCTAAATTTGCGTTAAAATTTAACGTTTCTCAAGATAGAGTAATTTGAAACTGTAAACGATATCCGAAAAGGAAGATGAATTCCAAAAAGTCCAGATCTACTCGGAAACCATATAAAAAATGTAAGTTTTAATTTATTCAATTGAAAAATAAAATTACATTAATATTTTTTTATGTAGGGTCTCAAGAGGAAAACAACAAATAATATAATCCCTTGATATTTTAACAAATATAAAATAATTAATATAAAATACTTATTGTAGTTCATTTTGCAAATTGAATACAAATAGATTGATTTGTCAGCTTGTCAAATTCTGCAGATGTGAAAACTAGTGTTTACATACTAAACCAACAAACTAACCATAATGTGAATTATTTTGAATAGATTTGGAATTGTTGTTTTAAAATATTAAATTAACGATGTAAAACCGAAACATATTAGTAAAACTGAGAATTCGTTACTTTTTTCGTGCCAAATTATTAACTTTATATCTTCTAAGTCAGATTTTGGGAAAGAAATTAATTAACTTAAACAACAAAAAAAATGTTTCTAGGGAAATTTCTTAAATCTTGAAGGAATTTTAGCCAAAATAGTGTTTTAATAAATCCCTTTTAACGCAATTCACACAGCATAAAGCTAAATTTGATCCCACCACAAACCAAACTTCAAAATTTGACCAAGGTAGAAAATTTAACCAACATTTTAACGCAATTCACACACGGCCTAAAAATCAATAATACCATAACCTGGAGTGGCGTTAGTATCGCCTCCCGCCTTTTTACAGTTATTGCGAATAAAGTTTAAAGGCAACAACTGTAAAGATCGCCACACTCGTACCGTCAAGATAAAAGTTCTATGGATTTTATATACAAAGATAATATGAAAACAAATTAGTCGTCTGGTTGGCATTTAATTGTTACGAGCTGTCAAACTCTTTCGCGTTCCATATATTATCCACAACTCAACTAATAATAAGATAATCAATCATAAAATGTCATTCGCGACGAATACAAAAATTTATGTGAACGGTCTGTCAAAATGGACGAATATTCGTTGGTCGTTGATCATGTGAATAGCCCTAAGCTATACTTAGCCGATTTAATGAAATTTTGAGAGAATTATATAGATTACAAAAACAATTTAGTCTATCTATTATATTAACATCTTCGAGGTTAAACATCATTAAATCACAAGAGCAAGCTCATGCGATCAAGTCGTTCACATTATTTTATTACTTAATTGTATTAATGTGATATTGTACACACTGTAGTGGAAAAGGTATTTACCTTGGTGATTAGTGAGTTGACTACTGACTCTTTATGGTTAACATTTGTTGCAACTAATGTCTTATTTTGCTATGAGAGTACGGATTCTTTATAACAATATGACATACATTTTTTCGAAAATCTAACCACAAGAAATTCACTACATATTTTTTGTCCATTTTCGAGTTTCTGAAGATATTCTAGAAATCCAAATTTTAAGTTAAGCATTCAATTGAATAAAACCAATTGATTGTCAAAATGTCCGATTCTTAAGTGACAATTAGACGCTGAACGTAAATTGTTAACGCGTTGACTCTATGACCTGACAAGGATGCCAATATCTGTACTAATTTTGTCACTTCGCAACACGTTCCTCCAATAAAACATAAGGAAACAATTTGTATCAATAATAATTAACTTGCTTCTTTTTATGATATTTACCTAGAAAAGTAGTTAAAATACAATAAAGACATCGAAGTTAGAGAAAACAAATCAACCCGATGATTTTGACATTTTAATTATGTGAGTGTATGAGTGATTCTGTTTTCGATTCTGAAATGAAATCTGTTCTGTTTAGAGTAACAACTGTCATTTTGAGAGGGTCAGAACAGTTCTGGACGGCCAATCGATAAGACCAAAAGTATACTTCTTCAATCGTTCTAGATCCAGATGCATGATGATTTTTCTAGTTTCAGTTGGGGAAATTTCATGTATATTGTGAGCGTGACGGGAATTAAAACTCGTCGATAAGCTTGTTAAGTAGATACTTGTCCCTGGTGATACCATGTAGAATTTATAGATGTGGATGGTGTTCGTTCATGTCAAAATTTGTTTTTTTTTTTCATAATGCTGCGCGCTCTAAAGGTTTTTTGAATACCCTTAAAATGATCAAGCACAGTGCGAATATTTGGGAAATGTGGAAGGATTTAAAAAGAGATACCGCTGTATATTCTGAATATCAAAATGGGAGGGGATTTTTTTTTCCTGCAGGTAGGTGTAAAACCTTCAAAAGGCTCTATGAGGACCGAAAAACGCGTGCTCATAGGAGTGTGAGATTCTTACTGCACTAAAAACACCTCCACCCCTTTTTATACGTAAAATCTACATGGACTGATTTTACTTCGTTAAGCGATATCCGCCATGTTTTTGTCCATTCACTGACATTATTCATTTTGTAATTTAGTCGTAGCATTATTTATCGTTTGGCCCACTGCTAGTTATGCAGTGTCGTCAGCAAACGTGGCTGCGATAGTGTCTTCGGTTTGAGGTATATCACGTGTACATACTAGGTACAATATTGGACCTAAGACAATTCCTTGTGGTACCTCTCTCTAGACATGCTTTTAGAAGCGTATAAAGTGCTTCGTGCCACACCTTATCAAAAGCTTTTCACACGTCTAGGAAGACCGCCGAACAAATTTTCTTTTCTTCAAGAGTTTTCTCAATGACGTCAGGGATCCTATGCACTTAGTCAATTGTCGAATGCTTGCTTCTAAATCCGAACTAATGTTCAGGTATTAGGCACTTTTCTTCTATTATTGGCTGCAGGCGCAGAAGTAATATTCTTTCAAAGACCTTAGATATTACGGGCTGAAGCGAAATGGTCTATAAGATTTTTTATCATGTAAAGGTTTTCCTGGTTTGAGAACCATTATAACTTCCGCAACTTTCCATTGGCTCGGAAAGTACTTTAGCCTTGAGTGGCATTTATTATATAAAGAAGATTAATTAACCCTTTGCGAGGAAGGATTTTGAGAACTTCGGCCGTAATTAAGTCATATCCCGGAGCTTTCTTAAACTTAAAGCCGGGTAAAGCATTCCACATTCGCGCTGTACGGCTAAAGAAAATAACTCTGTACTTTACGGTAAGTCCGAAGTTGGGCTCAAGAGTAAACTGATAAGCATTCTAGAGAGTATAACGGTTGAACAGTTTACGGGTAGGAATGCAACAGCATTCAAAACAGCATCCACTCGTAAAGAGACCAGTAGAGTAGGACAGATGGAAAAACTTACGCAGTTGTTTTGCCAGCGTTGAAGAACAACTCTTCAGAACGATACAATTATCAAGCTAATGAAAACTGCGAGAAGTGACAAGGAAAAGGAAGAAATTTACCGCTCGTTGTGCTTGTTGCATTGTGTTCTCTTTTTCAGCTTAGTTATTAAGTATTTCTTCTTTAAATTGGCCTTTTTTTATTATTATTTTTAATCGGATTCTATTTTTTGTATTGTTATGAGAAACTGTATACTGATTTTTATTCTTAGCTTGGGAACGGATTTGGGCTAGTGGCTTTAGAGAATTTTAACACAAATAGCACAACAACACAACGCAATTTGTATTCGACTCTTATGAGCAAAACAATAAAAAAGTATAGCACGCTAATGTATTTGTTGTTAAGCTTTTATAGTAAGTATTTTCAGTTTCTCTGGAGAATTAGTGTTTTAATAGTATTTATATTAGTATTAAGAAGATGATGAACAATGTAGTTTTTTTGTGTGATCTTGCTATAATTATAATCAATTACATCAGAATTTGCATTTACTTCCCTCAACATTTTTGTAACTGGTTCATTTCTAGCATAATCAGGCATATACATAGTTAAAAATTATTTAAGAAAATATGGGGACAGGTTATAATTGTCATCCCAATGAAGGCCCCTTAGAACAAAACGGATGAATCTGCGCTGGATTGCTTCGATTGTTTTAATGTTAACAAAGCGATACGGGGAACATACTTGGCTAGCATACTCCAGTAAAGGTCGGACAAAGGTTGTTTATAGAGATTTCGTAACAAAAGGGTCGGAAAACTCCTTAGACCAATGCTTGATGAAATCAATAGCTGAGTTAGCCCTAGAAATAATGTTTTCATAATAAGATCTGAAATTGAACACATTATCACAGATAACGCCTAAAGCGCCCCGTGGTGGTGGACAAAAATATGTGATTGCTTAGCATTTTTCCACATTAAGTTCTTAATTGTTCTTTTGACACCACACAAAGAAATTATCCAATTCATTTTGCGGACGCAAAGCATCACTAGGGGATTAAATTACCTACTCTAAAAATGTTCATGTCGTCTGCTTACGTTGAGAGTTCAGAATCCTTTATCACAGATTCTACGTCATTTATTGTCAACATAAAGATAATAGGACCCATGTGTACCTTGTGGGACGCCAGATTTAGCAATGAAAGGATCTGATATCTATAAATCTGAAGACAACTCGATATTTAAGATCTGAAAGGTAGGTATCCATCCATTGAACAAAACCAGGAGGAAATCCAAGAGCTTTAAGCTTGAAAATTACAATTTTGTGTGAAATTTCGTTAAATAATTTTCATTTTGTCCGTGGCAATTATATCAGCTTCATTTTTCTTCTCTAAGCAATTTAAGCATATGAAACAAATTCAGTTAAGTTAGTGGTCGTAGACTTACCCTTAAGGAACTCAAGTTTTTTGTTGGAAAATAATGGTTTACAATGAAAGTACATTGTGTCCAAGACAATACTTTCGGAAACTTTGTGGAATACATAATAGTTTGGTGATTGGTCTATAGTTAGAAACATTTGCTTTACAGCAAATTACTTTATGAATAGTAAAAATAATAATAAAAGAGTCTTTTCCTATTGATGGAAAAATCCCTAGACCAATAGGCTGCACATTTCTTTAAAACAAGTGCAAGCAAACCGACTGGATATGATGAGAAATTGTCTTTTAGTTTGTTAATCTTGTGGACCACATCATCAACGTTAATGTTGATAGATTCCAATGACGTTTGATTAAAATTATTTAAATAAGAAAAGTAGTTTATATCTGAATCAAAATTATCTTCGGAAAAAGCAAAACTGAAAAAAATTGCAAATGTATTAGTTATGTTATAATTTTTGAATCATTAGATCATCTAGTTAAGTGATCCAACTAGTTAAGAGTAGCTGGATAGCCATCAGACTTCTTTTTTATGTTTATATATTATTTCATCAATAATAATCCCCAAGCTAGGCAGCATTCTTTTCTATACCTCTAACCTTAATTGGATGACGGCCGTTTGTTAAAATGAGATAGTAAATACCTTCTCATTCTGAAATCCACTGTACCAACAAAAATTCTTTCCTATCTTTCTATTCCTTCTAACTATTACCGTGCATTTAAAAGACCTTAGGTCTTACAGGCATATAGTTAAAATTATTATTAATATCAGGTAATAAAGGAACTGTTGTGCTATCTCCATAAAAGATGAACGGCAGTTAAGAACAGTAAGTTGCTCGAAATAGGAATTAGGAAAACTATTTAAATGTCTTATGATAATAATAGCTTTTGTGTTAAGTACACAGGTCACAACTGGTACGCCATCTAAAATTTCGTTTAGAAAGGTTCTTCTTTTTAGACGTGTTCCCAAACTTTATTAAAATGCGAAAATCTACGAAGACCTAAGGTCTTCAATATTTCATTCCAAAAATTTAAAACCAATTATTTGATAAACACAAAAAATCACAGAAAAAATATTTTGTTTATAACTTGACTTTTTTTGTATACTTATGCATTACCTTCACAGTAATCTTATTAATTAAACACATGAATTTTATATTTTCAATTATTGGACACATTATAATAGCCTTGAATGAAAAAGGCAAGTTCGTGCAATCCAGCCGTTAATTTTTTTTTCTCTTTTTTTATTTAAAAATATTTGTAAATTAAATATATAATATCGTGTTATTTGATTACTTTTATAAAACAAATACGATAATTTCTATATCATTCTACTTATATATGTGCATAGTGCACATGAACATTCATATATACATATGAATCTTATCTGGTTCTTTGACCTTTAAATGAAATTAAATGATCTCGAATAAAACATTGCGTTTGATGTCTGGATATGAGGTCAATTATCGTGTTATTTTGTTTAACTATAGCATGTTTGAATATCATGACAGAACATATAGAAGTTCGCATGTTATATCAAAAGCGCACGCTTCAGAATATAAGACAGTAAAAAAAAAAAACTATTAATTTGTGTGATGGTGTCACTTTTTTTTTATTAAGAACCAATCAATTTCGGTTATGATGACGTCAAGAGTGTTTTATTTAATTTTTTTTGTTTATATTCTTTATAAACATTTATGTTCTTACCATGTGCATGTGCATATACTTCATCATTGAACTTGCTTTTGATTGACAAATATTTATAAATTCCACTCTAATTAAATATCGTCTGGTGATCTACTTAATAACAAAAATGCGAAATAAAACATTAATCAAATAAATTAATCCAAAAACAAGCGCTGTAAGACTGAAATCATAATTGCTGGTAATTTCAATTTATTATAAAAACAAACAATTTCCATTTCACATCAATTCGCGCCGCTATACGGTTACATTTTGCTAATGTTTACACTTTAAGTAAACAGTCCTGTTCAACTAATTAGGCACATGGAAGGAATAAATAAATCTTACAGGGTGCTGTCTTATACTACGTTTCCACCGACCGCTAAACCGAGATTTAAGTAAATTTGGCTAAATCTCCTACAAATCTTGAAGATTTACCATACAAATTTTAATCTCCTCAGATGAAGATTTAAAATAAATCTCACTTAAATCTTCATTGGGCCAATAGATGTAAATACAAATTGAACTAACCTATTCCAATATCGAAATGAAAACATTCATCGGGAAAGTAAATTTTTCTCTTCATTTGACACAGATGAAGCTGCCTGTCTCACTTCTACATCATAAGAGAAAATGAGAAGGTATATGCATTTTAAATAGTGCTGTCAAAATTAATCTACTTTTGGAGCGGTGGAAACACTTTATGAGATTAGTAAATCTACAAGAGAATAAAGTTCGGTGGAAACGTAGTATTAGTCTTTCGAAAATTCTGATTAGTTATAAGATACGCATACTTATGTAAATAATAATGCGGGTCGCAAGTCGCTAAAATTGCTAAAGTTTGTGCGTTTGAACTACCAGGTACTGACGATCAAGTACGTGCTGCCAAATGTTTTACTCGTGGTTATTTTGTTTTTGTTCCTTGATCTCTTAATTGAAGTAATTTGTTGAACCCCCAAAAATTATTTTTTTTAGACCCTATTATCTGACATATAAAAATGCTGTCCTATGAATCTTTCTATCTCACTTCAACTTTAGGAACAAAATACAATGACGCCTGGATTTTTGAACCTTCTGCCAAACTTAATCAAATTCAATTTTAATTTTTTTCGAGAACTCGTACTTCACAGATTTATTTAGTAAAATCTGTGAAACAAAACAACTTGAAATTACAAAAATTATAAATATGCGCGCAATCACCTGGACTGGAGTGTGTGAATAGTGATAAGACGAAGTGGGTGAATAACTTAGGATTATTCAATTCGTTTGGTTGCTTGAAAGCTTTAGAGTGTGTTTAAGTGCGCTCGTATAAACAAACACACCTTTCTGAACACAATCAGTATCTTGATATCATAAAATATTGGTATAAGTTCAATGCAAAATATTGTTCTACTGATGTGGTTGGACTTATCTTTGTTTACGATTTATATATTTTTTTTTTTTGTTTATAGGAAAATAGCCATGGATGTATTGATTATTATATGACATTTAAAGTTGCTAATGAATTCTGGATATACGCGACGTAGTATTATTAACATTACACTACGATGCTGCCATGGGACAGATTAAAAGTCACGCATAGCATAAAATTAAATCAGTGGAAAAAATTCTGGAGTACAAACAACATACGCTGGCAGCATTTTTGGACATCCAAGGAGCGTTTACCAACATTAAAACGAAGTCTATACATTTTCACTGGAGAAAGTTGGATCAGCATTGCGGACTGGATATTATTCATGCTCACTGGTAGGATCATAAGCTCATAACTTGGGGACACTATTGTCGAGAAAACATTTACAAGAGGAACACCTCTCTTCTGGATCCTTGGCAGGAATTCAAACTGTGACTCATGTACACGACATAGAAATTTTGATATACGGTAAGTATTTTATCACTATCAAGGATATGAATGGATATCGAACTATCCTCGTGGGTAAAGCAGAATGTCCTCGGGGGAACCCCGCTAAACCTGAAATAATGCTGTTTACGAGGAAAATAAAACTGGGGGACTTTACTCCTCCTAAGCTTAATCAGATCCCTTTGAAACTTCCCACTGAAGCCAAATATCTGGGTGTAATCCTAGAATCTAAGTTAACTGGGAAACGGAAAACAGAGGAAAGAATGAAAAGAGCACTTTGTGCCTTCTTCACATGTAAAAAAAAACTTTGCAGCACAGGGGGCATGCGACCGCAAGTCATCCATTGAATGTTCATAGCGATTGTTCGCCCCATACTTACCTACGTTCGATCGTGTGATGGAAGGCTGTAGAAAAAGACTAGCCTGTATGGAAATAATATGCCATGGAGGTCTACACCACAAGCAGGGCTTAAAATTATTCTAAATCGTCCAAGCCTGGACAGCTGCGAAAAGTGCACTTCGACAAAAACAAATGAGCTCTTGGAAGCACAGTTCCAAAGGTTATGGATCTATTTGGCAAAGATAGGACAAAATCGCTGAACTTGATGTGACCACTGACAATTTACCACCGAAAATAAAAATAGATTTCAACAAAAACTTCACGGAGCCCAACTCACTACTAAGAGAACATGGTATTCCCATCTACAATGACGAGTCAAAAATGAAAGAAAGAACTAGCTGAGATTTACGCTTTTGAGAAAACGACCGAAATGGCCCAAAGGAAATGGTCTTGGATAGCCAAGAAAAGCCACTATCAAAGCAATATCCAGTGAGACAATATAATAAAAGGGAGTTGTAAAGTGCCGAAGCATACTGAATACCATCGGTAACTCCAACCAAATCCTGCACATAGTAATATTGAGGGGACCGATATAGCAGATGAAATAGCAAAGACGGGTTCAATATCAAATAGGGACAGCAGCAGCCTATGGTTATAGGTCCTGAAGACCCGATTGGCGTAGTTAAAGAAGGTTAGACATTAAAAATTAAGGAACAAATAAATAACTCTTGGCTATCCAGGAGCTACTGTGACATCTCTAGCAGTGTATGGCTTAGAAAATAGACTTTCTTCCTAAAGGGCAATACCCAAAAATTTCAAGAGATTTCTTTATATAAAAAGAAAACATGATAACATAAACACACCAAGCGACAATACATTTACTCCTTTAGTTGAATTATTTGTTCCCAAAAGCTCTAAAAAAGCATTAATTCTGAAAGCTCCGTAACAAGAAACTATAGAAAAAGTAGTAACCACCTGTACCAACGAGAGAATGGTAACTCTAATTCAATGACTGATAGCAATTAGCAAATTAAGTCACACATTTTTAAATTAATATAAGTCATTGGCGGGGAGTGTAAATATTTCCGCATAGGATTTAATTCAATTCAGTATCGTGCAAAGGCATATTGCCGATTAGAATAAGGCTCGCCCATGAGGCCTGTACTACCAATTTTTCTTGTACAAAGTATAGGCTGATGCGCCTTATGCCGGATTTACACGAGTGACAATTTGCCATTATTTGTTCCATTTTATTGACATTAATGACAAAATTGTGTAAATGGTTTGAAAATTTTTCATTATTTTCGTCATTAAAAAAATGGCAGTGAAGACTGGCATTAAATATTGCCTAAAATGGCGTCATTTAAATGGACAGTGACACCATTCTGAAAATAATGACACATAGTGAGGAAGAATGAATCTGCTCATTCTTTAGTGTCAGATTGCCATTATCAATTAAACAGTCATTATTTTGCCCTGCCTAAATGCTTATCATTAATGATTTGATTTTACCATTATTTTGCCAGTTTAATGACATGAATCAATGTCAATTTGTCACTCGTGTTAATCCGGCATTACTGGCTGAACAGAATACACGAGCGGTCGTTCGCGCGAATCAACTGCCGTCGCTAGAAGCAACACTTCCGAAAAAAAATTAATGCAATGGAATGCGCGTTCCTGTCAAAAAGCGATAGCAGCGGTGGGAAATTGTTGTTTGTAATTAATATTGTAGTTCAAACTTTTATTTTGCAGTTTTATTGTGAATGTGTATTTTTTGCGTTTTAAAAATAAAATAGATAATATGAAAAGTTCCGAGGTGGTTACTCTTTGTGTGTGGATGCAATAACCAACTAGATATTTTGCTTTTTTTTTATTTATCAGTCAAACAACGCGCAGAAAAAGTTAAAAGGTAACCAATGTCTAGCGTCGCGACTCGCGGCCGCGGCTCCATTGTATTAATTCAAACGAGTTTATATGCATTTTAACTTTGACAGAGCGTTTTTGAAGTGCCGTGATGTCTACCGCGCGTCCATTCTGACAGACAGTTATACTCCTGAGGGGTCTCATAGTAAATATGAGTTGGTAGTTGGTATCTCAAATATAAAGCTGATGGAGCCGTTTAGGGAGTCTTTGAGGTCTCCATACAGCTCAAATAATAAATTAATATGTGACTTGTGTTACTGATGGCGTTTAAAAAGGTGTGAATTATTTTTAATAATTATTAACCAAATACATAATGTTGTTATATCTGAATCTCATAAAACTAGTCTTACAGCTCATCGGATTGTTATATATCAATAACCTATTCTCTAATGCATCATAGCAAGTACATATATGTACATATAAGAATATGTCGTCCTTATAATGTCTCTAAGCACATAAATGTTATTTATAAAGTTACATAGCAGCAACATAAGCTAAACGACTAAGAAGGTTGCATAGAGCCTACATAAAAGTGATATTGTATCGAAAAGTCATTTGACATTGCCCATGTCACTTTTATTTTTTTAAGAGTGAGTAAATCTGAATTTTTGGCATTCACCAACAAGGGACGGTACTGTGTGCAAGCCAACCTATTGTCGACTACGACTACTGAGCAACAGCGCTGCTGAAGTGAGTACTAAGTGAGCATTCGTACTCCGCTGCCTTTCACTATACTCCCGTACTCCCCTCATAACTTTTTCAAACATGCATTTAATATGGCATTTACGATTTCATCGGATGCATTCAACACTGAAATTGTTCATATCTTTGTAAAAGAATACGTTACCTCGGCCACTAAGTGCTCGGCTGTCATTTTTGTTAGCATACATAATCGACAAACTACCAATATTTTTTTTTTTTTGCAAAAAAATGCGGGAAATCTATTCAGTTACATGAATGAAAATACAAAAAACATCTTTATAATTTATAATCGCTGATGCATTCTTTCCATTTCATTTTAGTCAGTTTCGTGTTTAAAAATCGTATGTGTATATTTCCAAATCTTTTAACAGGTAATAATGTTGAGAAGCTAAATGAATAATGAAGGCTCTTAAGCAACAGAGAATTCTTCAATTAAGTTTGGAAGAGGTCTTGCAAATCTGTTGGTAACTAAAAATGCTAACATGAACCACACATACACAGTAAATGCAATTTTATGGATAAAATCCCTTCTTCAAACTGCACATGCATTACAATTAGTAGCCAATAAACGAGCTCTTGTGGATAACTATTACAAATAATCTACAAAAAAGTCTAATATTGCAGATTGATGAACAATAAAGTCAGATTTTTTTTTTGTTTTTTTCACATAGAATGTACGTATGTATTTAATACAAATTGTTTTTCTTTGCTTAAGTTTGTTTTATTTATTAATACTTTTGTTTTTCAGTGGGTTTTTTTATTTCATCTTTAAGTGATAAATAAAACAAGTTGAAGTAGGTACCAATTTTACAAATATTTTAATAAAGTTATAATATTTTGTAATATCAATGGTCTATGCTTTTTTTGCGTACTACCCATAAACACGAAATACTTCCCTCTAATCCTCTGAAATACTCCCGTTCAAAATTTATAAAACGGCAGCGCTGCTGAGCAAGAGTATCTTCGGAGCAAAACTCTCTTGTGTGTCACAAAGAGAAAATAAGAGTCCACATGAATACTTTATTTTGACATAAGCCGCGTTTTATTATGCACGAAGACCCATATAGGTCAGAGCTTTGCATGCATTACAACAACACTACAGGACCTTGATATTTATCCAGTTCAATATTTCTGAGCCAGAATTTAATTACATATCTCACCACCAGGGTTAGGTTTGACCTTGTACATGTTGGTACTTCAATTTTGAATTATCAACCTTACTTACTTACTTAAGGTGGCGCTACAGTCCGGAGTGGACCAGGGCCTTAACCAACAAGCTTCTTTCAGTCGGCTCGGTTTCTAGCTATGTCTCCAGTTTCGCAATCCAAGTTGGTTGAGATCCTCTTCAACTTGTGTGCGCCACCTTTTACGCTGTCCACCTCTACTGCGCTGTCCCACTTTCCGGGCCGGAGCATTTGTGGCCATTCGCTTTAGATGACCCAGCCATCTCAGTCGTTGGCTTTTCAATTTTGTGACTACGTCGGTGTCGCTGTACAGTCCGTATAGTTCGTTGTTGTATCGTCTTCTCCATTCACCATCTATGCAGACGGGACCAAAAATCACCCGGAGAATTTTCCTCTCAAAACAACCTAACGCGATCTCATCCACCTTAACATTGTCCATGTTTTTGCACCATACATCAGGACTGGGATGATGAGCGTTTTATATATGGAGCGTTTAGTTGCTCGAGAGAGGGCTTTGCTTCTCAATTGCCTTCTTAGCTCAAAGAAACAGCGATTGGTAATAGTAGTTCTGCGTCTGATCTCAGCACTCGTATCATTCGCTGAGCTTATAGCGGATCCTAGGTATACAAAGTCTCTGACCACTTCAAAATTATAGCTGTCTATAGTGACGTTCTGTCCGAGACGCCGGTGCTGGATGTCCTTTCTTGTTGACAGCATATATTTTGTTTTGCTTTCGTTCACTGTTAACACCATCTTCGTGGCTTCCTTCTCAATACTCACGAAAGCACCACTGACATAACGCTTTGTTCGTCCGATTACGTCAATTTCGTCAGCGTAAGCGAGTAATTGGACGGACTTTTCAAAGATTGTGACGTTGACGTGAGAGTTTTGCGCTATTCTATCAAGAATGATGTTAAAAAAGTCGCATGATAGCACGTCGCCCTGCCTAAAACCTTTTTTGACATCAAAGGTGTCTGTGAGATATTTGCCGATATTGATGAAGCAGCGTGAATTCTCCATCGTCGTCCTGCACAAACGAACGAGTTTGGTAGGGATGCCAAAACTTGACATGGCTCTATATAGCTCGTCTCTTACTACGTTTATATGCAGAATTGAATCGGTATTGAATCAGGATTTAGGTCTTTGTATACTTGAATCGGATTAAAATAGGATTACTCGATCCGATCCCGCTGGAAGAGCTGAATCGAATTCAAAATGTAATTATATACCTGAATCGAGGAATTGAAGAATCGAATTCACATCTGATTCTTGGTGTGTGTGTACACCAATAGTGTGTTTTTGTGTTCAGTGGGTTTCCGTTTTCTTTGTATTTTTTTCTGTTGCATGTTTTTGTTGTTAATTCTGTAAACTCAAATTGTCACTTCGATTCCATTTTAATTCAATCTTCCGATCCCACGAGGACATATACCTGAATCGAAATCTCAATTCGATTCGATTCGATTCCTCAATTCACTCATAGAAACGGGGTATCTGTAGATGCTGTCATACGCAACCTTGAAATCGATAAAAAGGTGGTGAGTATGAATTGTCAACCACGGTGTTGCCAATAACTAAAAAACTACTTATAATTTATCACGTCTGCTTCTACACTAGTGCAATTTTTGTGTGGTAAAAGATATCAATTGCCAAGTTAAATCCTTCCATTGGGCAAACAAAAATTTGTTTCTTATGCTGAATCCATTTTGCAGATCCGTATTTTTCTGTGGATCAACCTCTCTTTTTACTAACACTAGTAAAATTGAATGTATTTACTTTGACAACTAGTAGTTTAATATACACGAATACAATCCAATAACATATCGAAAACAAAATCATTTCAAATCGCTTTCCATCAAATTCTATATTTAGCAATGGAAATGGATAGTAAAACTTACTTTTGTTCAAGTAAAACAGAATCATCTCTCCGCACTCCTTATTCTTTACTAAAACAATAAGGAAAAGCACAACGAAGAAAGACCGATAACTCAGTAATTTTATTTACCCCCGCCACCAGCTTTCGAAATATACTATTACGCGGTGCAATACAATTCAAACACCCCGTAACTGGCTGAACAGAGTGGACACGCGGTCGATCTCGCGACAATTCAAAAACCGCTCTGTCAAAGTTCAAATGCATAGAAACTCGGTTTAGTGAATACAAATGAGCCGCGACCGCGTGTCAGGATGCTAGATATTGTTTAAATTGTTCCGTTTTTCCGCGAGTCGTTTGGCAGATAACAAAAACAAACAAAAAACAAAAAACAAAGCATGTTGTTGGTTTTTGCATCCACACAATTGTTGATCTTCGCCGGGGCTCTCTGACGCAAAAACACACATTTAGAATAAATTTGCAAAATAAAAGTTTCAAGAAAAACTACAAAATCAATTAAAAACACGATATTGTGTTCTTTATGCCCCGACTCCATTAGAAATATTTATTTCGGCCATTATTGCAGACACTACTACTAAAAATGTATGTTTCTTTGCTATGTGGGCAAACCTAAATCGTGAAATTTCATTCTTCTCCAAGAAGCGCTTTATGTACTTTATGATAGGGATATTAAAATTTAATATAAAAATAAGGGAACTATTACCAAGATTCAATGTTTTGAGAGAAATTTGTGCACGATTAATGTGGGATGTCATGAAACGTCAAATTTTATTCCTCCGTTTATTTCTTCTGTGAAGACAAGCAATAAATACAGATCCTCATGTTTAAATAAAAATCCAGACATAAGGGACCCCCACATGAAATATAGACTACATGACACATTTCTTGCAATCATTTATTTCAAGTAGAGGCCTAGGGTTATAATATCTTTTGTAGGCAATTTAAAGATGAGACAATAAACAGTAGGTAGTATCGCGAACCGATCGAGGGGAAAATCCAAGGAAAAAGGTTTCATTTTAGCATCATTTATTTTTTTTAGCAGGTCAATAATCTTTTTATGGAGGAAATCTTCGCGTCCGGTTTTGCATTGAATTCATACATATGTAAAAGGATTGTTTATTCATTAATTTTTTTTTGTTCTTAAATGGCAAACTGGTGACCGATTGCATTACGCGTCATGAGTGAAATCAATGAAAATCTCTCCTATATGACCGCTGTCATATAGGATTTCATCACGGCATGTGTTGATTGAGGAGTGAATTTCATACTGGGTTAGTGTGTTTGGAGCCGAAAGTTTTGCTGTAGTATGGGAGAGCCTTAATTGATTTCTTTTATACACAACTGGCAACTGCGCTTTGACAGAAATGCAAAAAAAATCATGGTCTAATTATTTGAAGACAATTTTTATTTTCAAAACGCAAATTTGATTGATTTTCTTTTTTCTTGAGTTTCTTGAGTACCTGTGATTGTCAAAAAGTATTAGGATTTTTTGAATAAGATCCTCCATTGGACTGGCATTAAGCAGAACTTTCAGCTCTTCTTTCACATCTTTTATTCACCATAAAGCCTAGTACGCTGCTGATGCGAAACGAAAAATCCCATACAAAAATGACACGACGAAATCATGAACGAAAAATTTCGTTCTACTTTTCGTTTTCCAGTACGCTGCTGAACGACGAAATGTGTAATTTTAGTGGATAGCTGTAGTAGATTTCTTAGTACAATTCTCCGCTCTTTTCGTTCTCAATTTAATTGACCTGCACATTAATTGCTTGCAAAATTTTGACATTTCATTTTTTTATAAAAAAAAAAAGTCAAGCTCTTGTAATGCTTATTTGATTTTTCTTTGGCTTTGTGTTTTCTCTAGTGTCTGGTTTTTCTGTGCATTTCCTGTATTAAATTATTCAAAATACATTCAATTCTAATTTTGTCTCACAACCAATTTCAAAATCGACTAAGCTAAATCTGCAAAATGAAAATGGGAAGTTGGAAAGAAGCACACCCTTCACATATCTTATCGGCGAACAAGATATACATAGCTGATCTTTATTTGGAGTGCTGATTATAACCAACTATCGACTTTTCTCATACCTAGTGCTAGTGCTTAGATTAAAAATAACCTATGTCCTTTTAATAAAAATATTATAATCAAGATTCAGTAGTTTGTTCTGCAATTAACTGTCCATGTCACGATTTTTAAAATACATTTGTTACTCCGACTTTTAGATTCTATGCGACCTTTGACACCATATAAATATAAAAAAACACTCACCATTTGTAACTACATACTTTCAACACATAAATTAACTCAATTACCTCAAAGAAAAATTCAAATCGACCGTCCTCTACTGGCAGTACGAATATGAATTTCCGACCTGGTCGGGACAAGATGTATCCAGGCCGGAAGCCAAAGGTAAGCGGCCTTCCGCTGCACCAACGACAATTAAGGAAATCATCATTACCACAATAATGTTTGGTTGCAAAAAGGCCATCTTAAACGATACCCACCTCTATTTAGAAAGCCTGTTTCCGATCTATTGATTGGCGATTTTATACCATACCCCAGAACATATTTCTCAAGTTAAGAAAATCTGTTTAATGTTTACTTCGTGAAAATCGGCAAGGGGTGGACATTGTTATTTAGTCTACAATTTCAGGTGATGACCTCGCTAGTCCTTTGTTGTGTTGATAGAAAGAAGATGATGACAAATCACTTACCTCGCATTGCCATCGCTACCTTCTTTTTCTTTTCTGGACGAAGTTTTTTTTTTTTTAATGTAATTGAACCATCGTATGGCAGATGCCCTGCTCGTGAATTTGATAGCAAATCAAGCTGCTTGCAAGCTGGTCACTTGTCTATTGGATTTGACATATAAGGCCATGCATTTTTACTATTCATTCGATTTTAGTATTAATTGAGGAAGCAAGACCTATAGTTAAAATGGGAATCGATCAAAGAGCATTCGCAGAGTAGCAGAGCGGTCAAGTACAAACCCACTAAGAAAACTCACTGATGAACAAGTGAAAATGCAACCCGTTCCAAAAATATATTCTAAAAGCTATTCACTGTTCTCTTGGAATATATAATCTGAAAATACTTTGAAGTGTATCTTTGGAACGGGTTATCCTAAAAACTTGGTTGATACCTTTTTGTAATCTACTCTTGATGCTCTCAAAATCAGCATCAAAAGTTTTTATGTAGAAGCCTTATTGCAAAAAATCACTCTTGAAATACGCATATTTAGAATGATGTATGCGTATTCCTGGAGCTATTTTTTTTAATACAACTTCTTTGCAAAAAATATTGATGCTTCCTTTGAAAGTATGAAGTGCTGATTCTAAAAAGATATCGCTCGCCTTTATTGGACAACCCGTTCCAAAGATATAGTTCAAAACCTATTCACTGTTCACCTTGAAATACATAATCTAAAAATACTTTGAAGTGTATCTTTGGAACGGGTTGTCCAATAAAGGCGAGCGATATCTTTTTAGAATCAGCACTTCATACTTTCAAAGGAAGCATCAATATTTTTTGCAAAGAAGTTGTATTTAAAAAAATAGCTCCAGGAATACGCATACATCATTCTAAATATGCGTATTTCAAGAGTGATTTTTTGCAATAAGGCTTCTACATAAAAACTTTTGATGCTGATTTTGAGAGCATCAAGAGTAGATTACAAAAAGGTATCAACCAAGTTTTTAGGATAACTCGTTCCAAAGATACACTTCAAAGTATTTTCAGATTATGTATTTCAAGGTGAACAGTGAATAGGTTTTGAACTATATCTTTGGAACGGGTTGTCCAATAAAGGCGATCGATATCTTTTTTGAATCAAAACTTCATACTTTCAAAGGAAGCATTAACAAAACCAAAAGTAGTTTTGTCACCAAATTACTTTTAGATTTATTTTTTTGTCACCAAATTTCCTTTATATATAATTTTTTTGAAATAATTCTTGGACTTGAAAATGGTATCCGGAATTAGTAAGAAACCATAAATTAGAACTCATAACCGTTTACACCATTCCAATGAAGGACGTAGTTTTCGAATTATAGAGTGGTTTACCTCCCTATTTAATTGATTTTCTTAAAATTGATAGAAGTTTCATCAAATCGGCAGATAAACCAGTTAATAAGTCCCAAAGTATTTGCTTAATTTCCATCATTTAAACGGTTCTGAGTTTTATTTTAAATCCTCTATGTGTAACAAGAACAGTTTTAAAACCAAGAATTATTTCAAGAAAATTACATCTAAAAGTAATTTGGCGACAAAAAATTTTCCATCTAAAAATAATTTGGTGACAAAATTACTTTTTTTTTACAACTTGTCATTTGTTTTTGACAGCTTACAGAACTCTCCGCAAATATTTTTCCGCTGTGGTTTTCGTTAGCATTTCGCTCTCCTAGTGGAGACCACCGAAAAATTTCGTTTCGCATCAGCAGCGTACTAGGCTTTAAACTGAAATCAGATTATATTTAATCTAACGACATATAGTCACCAGGGTAGAGCTTACGATTTAGTATTGTTCCGAAATCGATGGGTTGCACTTTATTTATTTATTATAGTTTATTGTTTTATATTTATTTAACTCAAATAAAACAAGAAAGGGCAACATCCGAGCACCGCAGTAAACAATTTATTTAATGTAAACAAAAAAATGAAATGTCAAAAGGTAATCACAGCTGCCAACCATGCAAAGTAAAAAATGTTCATAAGTCAGATCGTTTTATTTTCACGGGGTGAACTATATGGGTCAGTGAGCATAATAAAACGCGGCTATAAGCACATTACTGCAAATACAAAAAGATTATAAATTCCAACAATACCGAACAGGCTATAAGTTCATATTTAAGTGTGCAATTGCAATAATCTTATCTACATATTATGCCTCATAAGCTAAAATGACTGTTCAATTGCACTTCACTTCTTTAAACTTTTCCGTTAAATAGCCTAAAAGCTATCACTTTTATGATGATAGAAATTTACATAATACTAATATTAGACAGTATTCATTATACACTTGTTAAAATAAATAAACATTTTAAATTCTTTTTTAATAAATTTCTACGAGTATCTGATAATTTTTAAATGCCTTTGAGACTGATTATTACAAAATAGTTTGGTAGAGTAATAATACATAAAAATATATTATAGTTTCAATTTCCTGTTCTTCAATTATGGTCTAACAATTTTGGTTAAATAAAATCCCAAAATAAGTATTCTATAAAGGAATGAAGATTGTACCGAAAACATTTTTATAGGAAAAACATTCAAATGTTACGTGAACATATATCTAAGTTTTTACAGGCTTATATTGAACCCTAATTTGTTGGTTTGCCAATTAGAAACACTACTTATTCTGCAAAAAAAAATAGTTTTATAATTTACAAAACATATTTTTAGCCTAAATTTGACAATTGCTGCTGGAGATTATGCCAATCCAAAGTTATCATCCAAGGACAATTAAATTTCCAGCTGTCTACCTATTCCTTGGCAAGTCATCCAATCTGGCATTTTAAAAAAATAATATAAAAGTGACAACTGCGAATAAATTGTACTATGTAATTAAATTAATTACTTTTTTGAAATAATTTAAACAATTCAATAAATATAATCAAACCATTTTTCTTGTTAATCAGCAGGAAATTCGGAGGCAAAAGTATAACTAACGGGCGTTTTTTTTTTAGACGTGCCGTTTTCAATCTGGCAATACTTTTTTTTGAGTTGGTCTTTTTGACAGGTGTCAGATGATTTAAACTCAGTTTGGTTTGCCATTTCATAATGAATAGACTTACTCCTGAACAACGTTTGGAAATCGTGCGAATTTATTACCCAAATAATTGTTTGGCCCCCGCCACGCATCACAAGAACATTGTGTTCAGCGATGAAGCTCACTTTTATTATTTTTACTTCCGATATAGGCACTATAGGGCAAGTTTTGCATTTGAAAAAAAATCGAACTCGACATTTTAATCAAAGTTAACATAACGATGATAGAGAACACCAAAAAAGTGGGTCCCCCAATTCTCTCCGTCTGTCTGCCCGCCTGCAGAACGATCTTCAGCCTAAACTGCTGAACCGATTTTGTTCACACTTGGTGCTTAGGCTTTTAGGTGATTGTCAAAATAAATTTTTGAATCGTTGTTTTAGTACCAAAGATAAAGGTACTTGCCATACAAATTTGTCCACCATCTTAATTATCTCGAAAACGGCTACAACGATTTTGATAAAAATTTGTGTGTGTACCATTTTGGGTAAGGTCTACATTTTGATCAAAAAATATTCTTAAAATATTTTGTTATTAACGGTACCTGCCATACAACCATTTTATTGATTTTCGACTTTGTCAAAAACGGTTCAACGGATTTCGATCAAAATTTTTATGAAGAAGCTCCTTCAGTTTCTAAATAATACTGCATTTCAAAAAATAGTTTTTTTAAAGCACTTTTACATATCAAAAATTAAGTGAACACGACTTAAGGAATACATTTGTCCGTTCCTATTAAGGATTTTTTGCATATAATGTGATTGAACTTAGGAGCAAGTACATGCGATCCAGTCGTGCACTTTATTTTATTAATATTTGGAGTGATCAAAATCTACAAGCTATTGTTGAGACGCCTTTATATCCTCAAAAAGCCACTTTTTCGTATGCTCTATTAGCAGAGTGAATCATTGGTCCATATTTCTTTAAAAATGAAGCCGGTCATAATGTTACAATTTATGGGGAACGGTATATAGCCATGATTAATGACATTTGGTGCCTGAATTGGAGGGTGTTGATTAGGATGATCTTTGGTTCCAACAAGACGGAAACAATCAATTTAGTGAAGGAAACTTTTGGTGAGCGAATTATCTCGCGTTTTGGGTCTGTTGCGTGGCCCCCAAGATCGTGCGATTTAACACCGCTGGACTATTTTTTGTTTGGTTATGTGAAGTCGATTATCTACGCAGATAAGCCCGAGACGATTGACGCTTTGGAAGAGAATATTCGGCTCGTTATTGCTGACATACGGCCCCAATGCTGCAAAAAGTTGTCGAAAATTGCGTCTCTCGTCCGGAACTATAATTACACGGCCACTTGCCCGAAATCAATTTTAAAACATAATGGCAAACCCTTATCTTTATAATTAAGCTAAATTCTTGACCGTTTTATTTCTTCATGAAAACCTCACGTCTAAAAAAGCACCCATTATAATCAAGCTTATGATGTCAGAAATAAAAATAAATACAACAAAAACTGATAACTCAAAGTATGTGATGATACTTAACAAAACTTATCACTTAAACAGTTCCATGTTATCAGGAAACTTAACTGATATATAGATAGACAAATAGATAGTCAGACAGAAAACCTGTCAAGGAGGTTAGCTCCGATACAATTAAGAATATAGAGAGGTAGAACTTAAAACTTCAGCTACAAGCAAATAAAAAACACCAAGTTATTGTTGAGTTGGCCTCAAACCTGCTGTTTCTTGTGATATTCCTCCTTTAATATCAGATTATGAGATATCACCACAAGAGTGTGTTCTGAATTTCTAAAATAATAATCTAGTAGTTACAACATGTGACTTCTTGGATGATTGGAAGTTATCACTCTAATACCATAAATCAGATTCGAAACAAGAGTTTTTAAATAATATACAAATTTCAAAACTGAAAATAATAACAAAAGTATTCGAAACTTTTGTCAAGAGGTGAGAGATTAGAACAAGATACCCCACATTGTTTTTTGAGTGGTCCCTCAACCGTAACGAATCTAATTTTATTTGCAAAAATTTGCAGTAAAAGTATTGAGTGTGGAAGGAGATAAATGCAGTTTATACGGAGTTATCAAAAGCCTTTGATCGCGTTCAACATGAAATTTTGTCTAAAATATTTTATGATGGTTTCATAACTCTCTAACAAATCGCAAACTATTGTAATTGGAATAGTGTTATCGAAAGGAATTTTAAATCACTCAGGTGTCCCTCAGGGGAGCCACACAAGGCCACTTCTTTTTTTATTATTGAACAATGATCTACCACGTAGAATTCGATATTATAATTGATATTTTTATGCGGATGATTTGAAATTATTGAAGTCCTAAATATTCTAGCTGAATGTTCTCGTGGGTAGGTTATGTTATTTTTGTTTCGCATATGCAACTTCTGTAATCATTTTAATTGGCCAACTCACTTTTTAATTTTTACATTTCTTTAAAGGCAATTAAGAATTAGATAAAAAAAGTAATTGTATATTGACCTTTAATCTAATGCCAACTGATCTGATTACTAGATCCTGACTTGTGTCGATTTTAAAAGACTGGTATTCCTTAGGGATCCGTATTTGTCGCCGACCTTCTTCCTCATTTTTATAAATGATCTCTTATCTGGAACTTTAAATCTACTGAATTAATTTGTTGACGAAAGAAAGCTCTCTCAACCTTTTGAATTCGATTTTAGATTCCACTTCTGGTTCTTTGGATTTGGAACGACCAACTATGATGATCTTATTAATTTCTTTTGCATTATTCAATCTGCAATAAAATACTGCAACTTCTGTCGGAATCGTTCCCCAATATCACTATCTATGAGAAGCACTTGCATTGAGGAAATCGAACAGCTTTAATTCCT
Organism: Philhelius pedissequus; assembly: GCA_910595825.1. Taxonomy (NCBI): domain Eukaryota; kingdom Metazoa; phylum Arthropoda; class Insecta; order Diptera; family Syrphidae; genus Philhelius; species Philhelius pedissequus. The sequence continues at coordinate 278,506,964 of OU343160.1, forward strand.
CGGCTTAACTCTGTAACTGCCCGAAACTGTCGATCATCTCTGAGGAATATGGCAAAACAGTTTAACATTCACCGGATTTGGGCGCCGGGACGCAGAGATATTTTGGGAAATTGCAAAGCCGATGAACTCGCCAGAAATGGAACCCAAATATCTCTTCTACCTAAAATGAAAGAAATCAGTATGCCTAAGGCTACATGCAAACTCATGTTACATCAAAACTCTATAAAACAAATAAATTTTAGATGGCCAAAATTCACCACTTGCCTGGCTATCAGACAAATCTGGCCAGTAATAGACCCAAGATGCTCAAAAGGTCTACTCTCTTTGAGAGGAAACATCTTGGCTCCATAATAGTTAATTGGCAGAGACGCCAAGAGACTTGGCGTTTTCTCTAATAACTTTTGCAGAAGCTGTATGGATGAGAAGGAAGAGGAGACTATCTCCCATCTTCTTTGCTCATGTCCTGCTCTCTCCCAAGGATGTAGATTTCATTTGGGGGAATACTTTTTCGACGACACCAGTGATCTTAGACACATAGAGATTCGCCGGCTACACCGCGTCGTTAGAGGATCCACTTGGTTTAATTAAAGAGTAAATAGCTCTTCCTGTGGTATCACAATGGATCTATCTAAGGTCTAAGTGTGTCATCTGTTTTCCTGAAGGCCACTTCAACCTATCCTAACCCCAACTTCTCGTTCACATATTCGGTCTTGTCTTCTTAGAAGAATACTCGTAACTTATAACTACACAAATAAATTATTTAGTATGCGTTGCAAAATCGGAGATCGCGTCTGGCTTACTCCTGTTATTGTCTTGGAAAATCCCTGGTAGCACGAAGACGTCTTATCTTATTACCTTTTATTCTTCTCACATTTATTCGTCCAAAGTTTAAGTATAATTCCCACATCAGGTCATGGGCTCCCAACACCCATCTAATTCTCTTGGACAAAATTTAAAATTGAGCTTTAAAGATGGCATGTGAAAACTACAATAGAAACATTTAAAGCCCTTGAAAGCACCACAATGGTGATTATTTCCGCAAGCTTCTATTACCCCTATTACACGACAGTATCGAAAAACCTTACCGGCAAAGCAATCCGATTCTCTATGGATATGATGATTTACAATTGTTTCTGTCCTACAACTCATTGGATACTATTTGGAACAGATGTTCACGTTATGATCTTTAATCATTTCCAGCAGAATAGTTACTTCTGGTTGAAACCAGATACATTTATCGTTTTCAGCCATCATGCATTCACTCTCTCAGTTCAAAACAATCAGCAACATGCAAATTACAAAAACAAAACATCAAACCGCATCGGTAAACCATTCCGAACCTTTTTGCATGCCATGTCGATATACTATGCCGGAACAATATTTATCGAAATACTGTGTCGGTATATCTCCTTTTCACACGACCATAAAACCTTATCGACACTATGTATCGGTACAGTGTTTCGGGGCGTGTAAAAAGGGTATATGATCTTTTCATCCTACCGTAGACTTGTCCATACAATAGTACCCATTCAGTTCTTAACAGAGAGGTTACCTCGTCATGAGATTCTTGTATTTTCCTTTTTAAATTGTGACTTTCCCTGACACGTGAGTTCAACCAACACCATATTTTTTTCAACTAGGCAACGATACTTTAGAAGGTAGTTCAGTTAATCAAAGATTTTGTTTACAAAAGTTCTATAAGCCTATTACGCTGCTGACGCGAAACAAAAAATCCCATACAAAAATAACACGACGAAATCATGAATGAAAAATTTCGCTCTACTTTACGTTTTCCAGTACACTGCTGGACGACGGCATGTGTAATTTTAGTGGATAGCTGTACTAGATTTCTTAGTACAATTCTCCACTCTTTTCGTTCTCAATTTAATTGACCTGCACATTAATTGCTTGCGACATTTCATTTTTCTGATAAAAAAAAGTCGAGCTCTTGTATTGTTTATTAGATTTTTCCTTGGCTTTGGGTTTTTCTGTGCATTTTCTGTATTAAATTATTCAAAATAAATTCAATTCTAATTTTTGTATCAAAACCAATTTCAAAATCAACTAAACTAAATCTGCAAGATGAAAATGGGAAGTTGGAAAAAAGCACACCCTTAGCATATCTTATCAGCGAACAAGATATAGCGGATCTTTATTTGGAGTGCTTATTATAACCAACTATCGACTTTTCTCATACCTAGTGCTAGTGCTTAGATAAAAAATAACCTAGCTATGTTCTTTTAAAATTAATTTATTTTAAGTGACTACTAAATAAATATATTATAAACAAGATTCAGTAGCTTGTTCTGCAATGAACTGTCCATGTCACGATTTTTAAAATCCATTTGTTACTCCGACTTTTAAATTCTATGCGACCTGCGACACCATATAAATATCAAAAAACACTAACCATTTCTAACTACATACTTTCAACACATAAATTAACTCAATTGCCACAAAGAAAAAATCAAATCGACCGCCCGTTACTGTCAGTACGAATATGAATTTCCGACCTGGTCGGAACAAGATGTATCCAGGCCGAAAGCCAAAGGCGGCCTACCGCTGCACCAACGACTGTTAAGGAAATCATCGTTACCACAATAATTTAGATTAGATTGATTTTGTTTTTCTAAAATTTGTTACAATTTGTTACAATTTGTTATAGACAATCAATATTGCATGGCATTGTTGCCGTCTGCCTGATTGACAATTTGTTAATTCTTTATCATAACTGAGTTACAGTTTAATACTAAAATGCTTCGTTAAGTATTTGATTTCTATATCTGAGTGCAGTTTTGCAATACATTGATAACTTTGTTACATCCATTGCGTGAAGGAGGCCAAAAATTTCTTCATCAGATAGATAGTCGCTGCCAAACGTGTACCTTCTTGTTTCCTTGAGTACTCCACACCTTCCGACAAAATGCAGAACATCTTCCCGCTCTCCCATATTACACAGGCTGCATAATAACGGTAGATCTTATCGATGTGGCATAAAGTTCAAATTAAGTAACTCTCCTCTTAACCGGAACATGAGCGAAATTTGTTCGATTGTATAATCGTCACGGAAATAGTTTCTTTCGTTAAGATTGTAATCTAGTCTGCTATAAATCATTCGGTGTAGAGAGCTTGTTCCTTGTAGCGATCTCTTGCAGCATCGTCCTAACGGGCGATCAACGTATACAAAGCAGGCTTCCATAAAACAGGGTCGCTGTAGTTTACTTCGAAGTCCACCTGCTCTGCTAACTCTACCCAGTCCTTGAACCATCCCGTCCGTGTTTGGATAGCTTGTAGGACAACTTTCTTAGGAAGCCGAGGATTTGGCATATTTAATACTTTCATAACGTAGTCTACTTGCACTTTAAAAGTCTTAATGAACAGTGGTGATACTCCTGTCTCTAACATTATCATATAGTTTGGAGTGTTAGGAAGAAGGCGAAAAATACGTTTTATATAAAACCTGAGTAATTTCTCCACTTGGTCAAAGAACCGATTCTGACACTGCTTCGAAAACTCGGAATTTACTGCTATATGCAATTTCACTATTGTTGAAACATTGCTTCCATGCAACATTTATAGCGGTTTTTGCTTTCGTAAGCTTTTCGGTAAAGTGCTTTTCCATACTGAGGTTCTTTGTGAAGTAAACTCCAAGATATTTGTATTCTTGCACAACCTCAATTGTTTCATTATTGTAATGCCAATGTTCATTTGCCCCAACTCTACCTCCTCCTTTCTTAAAGATCTTCACTTTAGATTTGTTTAAGTTTACTTCCAGATTCCATCTCGAACAGTAAACAAAGAGTCTATTTATCATTGGAAAGATTGTGGCGTGTACGCAAGCAGTACTATGTCGTCAGCAAAGAGCAGTGCTTTTATGGTCATGTCTGCGTATTCAATACCCCCAGCTAATATTTCAAAAATATCTTCTATGAAGAGAGCGAATAAACTTGGGCTGAGTGCACAACCCTGTCTAACACCTGAGTTCGTTGAAAACCAGTCAGAGAGGTTTTTTCCATTCCAGAACGCCGCTTTGGTATCCATGTATAGATTTTGCAGTACTCTTCCGAATTTCAGTAACATTTCTTTCTGGCAAAGCTTGTAGAATAGTGCATTACGGTCGACGGTTTCAAAAGCAGACTTGAAATCCACAAAGAAAGCGAATAATTTCTTATTTCTAGATATGAAGGAGTCAGCAATCGTGCGAAGAACGAAGATGTGGTCTATGGTGGAGTAACCCGATCTGAAGCCAGCTTGGTACTCACTGAGAAGGTTATTTAAATCTATCCATTTATTCAGACGCTTATTCAGAATCGAAGTAAAAATCTTATAAGAAGCATTCAGAAACGAGATTCCTCTATAGTTTGAGGGATCTTCGGTATTAGCCTTATTGTATATCGGGAAGATCAGGGCCTCTTTAAACTGCTCTGGTATAGTTCCATGCTCTAAAATGTAGTTGAATATTTTTGTCAGATTCGCTACCAGCTCCTCAGTTCCATATCTGTAAAATTCTGCCGGAATTCCGTCAGAGCCTGCGGCCTTCCCATCCTTTTGTTCATTTATTCAAGCACACACTTCATCACACGAAATTGGTAGGTCCAGAATATTGTTTTCGAAGCCAGGCTGAGCGTAGTGAGTTGGGAATTGATATGGAGTTACTGGATTAAGTAATTGTTGAAAGTGTAATTTCAGCATGCTTGGATCCAGTTCTCTACCGATAACATACTTCGTACCATTGAGCTTGCGTGCCAGGTTCCAAAACTCAGACGAATTGTTACACATTGCAAGTCTTTTCGATTGATCTTCAAAATAATCTTTTTTCTTCCTTCGACAGAGTGTTTTAAATTTCTGATTATATTCAATGTATAGGTCTTTCGTAAAGACAGTATTGAATCGTCTATATGCATTAAGCCATGTGTATGAAAGACTTCTCGCACGCATGCATTCTTTATCAAACCATCTCTCTCTAAAAGTAGCTTTTACTCGTCGGCTGTTGATGGACTGATGATATGCCCCTTTAATACACTGTTCAATTTTGTTTAAGCTAGTTTCGCTATCTTCATTCATCAGAAGTATATCCAACTGTCTTCTATAGATTGGTGCAGAATCGTTTACCCAGCGAAGTTTATGCAGAAGTTGTAGGTCCCGCAATGCTTGATTTGCTTCTTCTCCATTAGTGACTGATACAAATACAGGCAAATGGTCTGAAAAGGGTTTATTTCTACTTCAAAATTTTTAATCAGTGCGCTCCAGTCACCACCTTCCATAGTCGATAACCGAACTACCTTGCTTTCCCATAAACGTAAATTCGCCCAGATTATCTCCATTGATTGTACCATTCATAACACGAAGACCGAATGAGTTGCAAAGTTCAAGCAACTTAGTTCCTCTTGCATTCTTTGTAGTGTATTTCGATTGTCTCTCACGCCCAATCCTTTTGTTCTCACTTCCTCTTTCGTTCACAATCCTTGCATTTAGGTCACCCACAACCAATACATTTTCCGTGCCTCCACAAGTCAGACATTCCTTGATGTTTTCAAAATCGGTATCCCAGTGATTACAATTGACATAAGTTGGTATTATACGAAATCTCTTACCATTTATCTTAAGATCCAGATGTATTACCGCTCCAATCTGTTTGAACTCACAGGTGATTCCTTCCAGTCTTTTCTTAAATCCAAAGATACAGCCTCCACTTGCTCTTCCTCTTGAATGTAATTTTGTTGCGGGTACTATTCGAAGTTCGAAGTTATTGAATTCGTTTTCATAATTTGATAAGTTAATATCCATTACATATGTTTCATACAAAAATTCCGGTGTTTCTTAGTTTCACGGTTGATCTTAGTAAACGTCCTCCCTTCGGTTCAGTCTCACGATGACATTTGCAGTCTTGTTGTTGTTTGTCGGTCGTAAAACTCGAGTTGTTGCAATAATGTTGGGTTCATTCGTTTGCAGCAGATCCAAGCAGTACTTTTTAGCCTTTTCCGTTGCATCTTCTTCAACGTTTATCGGAAAATGTACGATGACATTTTTATCATTGGCTCTCATTTCCAGAGACTCAATTTTTTGTTCCAACAAGTTGCAGCGGGCATCGAAATTTGTTACCTGTGCCTGCAGCTCTAAATTGGTAGCTTTTAGGCTGTTTACTTCCGAATGGATAGCTTCAAGATCAGATTTTGTTGGCAAATCTTTAAGCTTGACATCCATTATCACCGACACAATATCATATATCATACTCCTCAGTTCTGACACTTCCATAGCTCCCACTGCCGAAATCGTTTCTCTTTGCGGAGATTCCTGTAGAAGCGCCGTATGTGGTCTTTTCGGTGGTTGGCTGTGACCATTTGAAGGCGTTTGTGAAACAGGTGGAGTTCTCTGCATGATTATTTGGTGTAATTTTGTGTTTTGCGTGCACCGTTAATCGTAAAATTCTATTTTGTTGTTTTTTTTTTTTTGTTTCCCAATTTCAAGTGAAAATAGCTACTGACCCACCAGATTTTAATGGGTTTTAGTCTTAGGATGTATTAATTCACACCAAGTTACTTTTAAAAACTTAATTATTATAATTTAAAGTTAAAAAGAAAGAAATAAGTAAGAGCGGCCGTATAAACTGAACTTATCACTTGCAAACCAGAGTTACCAATCAATCAATAATTACCACAATAATGTTTGGTTGCAAAAAGGCCATCTTAAACGATACCCACCTCAAAATAGCTCTCTATCTAGGAAGCCTGTTTCTGATCTCATTGATTGGCGATTTTATACCATACCCAAGAACTTATTTCTCCCATTCAGACAATCTGTTTAATGTTTACTTCGTGAAAATCGGCTCGGGATGGACATTGTTATTTAGTCTACAATTTCTGGTTATGACCTCGATAGTCCTTTGTTGTGGTGATAAAAAGAAGATGATGACAAATCACTTAACTCACATTGCCATCGCTACCTTCCTTTGGATTTTCTGGACGAAGTTGTAATGTTATTGAACCATCGTTTGGCAGATGCACTGCTCGTGGATTTGAAAGCAAATCAAACTGCTTGCAAGCTGGTCACTTGTGGATTGGATTTGACATATAAGGCCATGCATTTATACTATTCATTCGATTTTGGCATTAATTTAGGAAGCAAGACCTATAGTTAAACGGGAATCGATCAAAGTGAAATGAATTTCATAAACGCAGCGTAGCAGAGTGGTCACGTACAAACCCACTAAGAAACCTCACTGATGAACAAGTGAAAATGCAACCCGTTCCAAAGATATACTCCAAAAGCTATTCACTGTTCACTTTGAAATATATAATCTGAAAATACTTTGCAGTATATCTTTGGAACGGGTTGTCCAATAAAGGCGAGCGATATCTTTTTAGAATCAAAACTTCATACTTTCAAAGAAAGCATTAACAAAACCAAAAGTAGTTTTGTCACCAAATTACTTTTAGATGTAATTTTTTTGAAATAATTCTTGGAATTGAAAATGGTATCCGGAATTAGTAAGAAACCATAAATTAGAACTCAGAACCCTTTACACCATCCCAACGAAGCTCGTAGGTTTCGAATTTTAGAGTGGTTTAACTCCCAACTTCATTGATTTTCTTGAAATTGATAGAAATTTCATCAAATCGGCAGATAAACCAGTTTATACATCTAAACGTTATTGCTTAATTAGGATCAATTAAATGGTTCTGAGTTTTATTTTAAATCCTCTATGTGTAACCAGAACCATTTTTATATCCAAGAAATATTTCATAAGAATTACATCTAATAGTTATTTGGTGACAAAAAAAATCCATCTAAAAGTAATTTGGTGACAAAACTCCTATTTTTCACAACTTATCAACTTTTTTTGACAGCTTACAGAACTATCCGCAATTATTTTTCCGCTGTGGTTTTCGTTAGCATTTCGCTCTCCTTGTGGAGACCACCGAAAATTTTCGTTTCGCATCAGCAGCGTACTAGGCTATATCCGTAGAAACTATATCAGCTCTATATGAATGACACCATACATAGTTAAAATTTTAGAGCAGTTCCCCACGGTTCTTGGTGTTTAAGTATGTTTACTTAAGTCTTAAAAAAGTTCTTAATTCTTAAGAACGCTCTTTGTCTTTCCCTCTAAGTCCACTTGAGGATCAAGCATTCACTAACCTATTAAAAACTACTTAACATTTTTATTTTGTTTTTTTATTTTTGTAGACTTAGCGGTACCGCATCAGTTCTATAAAATTATAAGTTTGTTTAATCGATCGTTTTTTTTTTTTAATTCAAAATCCATAACCTTTACCTACACTTTTTTTTGTATTTTCCTTAAAATTTGTAGGTATGTATGTGTATAGTTTATTCATGACTTTCTTATTCTTCGGTTTTAATAAATAATTGCCGGTTTTTCATGGAATTTTAACACAAACAATTTAGTGCACGATGCCGCCCCACAGCCGCCAACTAGCTTCATATTATTAAAGGCAAATTCTTTGACCCAATTGGCTTTTAAATTAAAGCGTGGGCACCAATCACATGCAACAATAACCCCCGCAAAAAAAAACCCTTGAAAAAGGACTGATTATTATTTTTTCTTGATTTTATTAGCTAAGATTGTTGGTTAGAACGTGCAATAAAACGTCAACATGGAGTCTCCTCTCTTTCGGGGGTGAAAGTCACAATTTTACTTCTTTGAGTAATTTTTTTTTATTATTATTTATTAGAACTAAACTTAAAAGGAAAATAAAATATCCTTTGACTTTGCAAAATTAGAACCTTACGTATTAATGAAGTGATGTGTTGGCTTGGCTGAGGGACTAATACTTCAGTTAATACTTAATTACTGCGACAGTCACGCAGTTTGACTTTGCCGCTCAACCGAATTGATGAATCACAAACGGAATTGCCTTTGGTATACCTACATATATGTATGTATGCAAATATAGGCGCATGACTGTGCCAGCGCCAGAAATAGGAATTTATGTGTGTTGCTCTTAACGGAGTCTATGATTGAAACAATATATAGGTACGATATGTAGTGTTTTGGTGGTTAAAAAAAAATACAACGAACTGTGTACCAAATTGGGCCAAGCAAAAGTCTAGCTGTAAATACGGCTATTGAACCCATAAATTAATGTCAGTAGTTATTTTAGATTAGGACTAATGTACTCACAAAACATTTATGTCTGTCATTCTTAGGTGAGTGAAAGTAAAAATGGAAAAGTTCCAAGTTAAAATTGAACTTTTGTGGTAAAAAAAATATTTAAGGGTGAAGACCTATTCAATGAAGCTTTTTAAGTTAAATAAAATGCACGACTGGATCGCACATACTTGCTCCTATGTTCAATCATTATATGCAAAAGATTCTTAATACTTAATAACTTACGGTGGCGCTACAGTCCGGGGAGGACTAGGGCCTCAACCAACAAGCTTCTTCCAGGCCGCTCGGTTTCAAAGCTATGTGTCTCCAGTTTCGCACTCCAAGTTGGTTGAAATCCTCTTCCACTTGCGTGCGCCACCTTTAACGCTGTCCACCTCTACTGCGCTGTCCCACGGGATTGTATTCAAAGACTTTCCGGGCCGGTGCATTAGTGTCCATTCGCTCTAGATGACCTAGCTATCTCAGTGGTTGGCTTTTCAATTTTGTGACAAGGTCGGTGTTGCTGTACAGCCCGTACAGTTCGACGTTGTATCGTCTTCTCCATTCCCCATCTATGCAGACGGGACCTAAAATCACCACCCGGAGAATCTTCCTCTCAAAACACCCTAACGCGTTCTCATCCACCGTTAACAGTCCATACACCAGGACTGGGATGATGAGCGTTTTATATAACAAGAGTTTAGTTGCTCGAAAGATGGCTTTGCTTCTCAATTGCCTTCTTAGAACAAAGAAACATCTATTGGCAAGAGTAATTCAAAGTTTGATCTTGGTATCATTCGCTGAATTTATAGCGGATCCAAGGTATATAAAGTCTCTGACTACTTCAAAATTATAGCTGTCTATAGTGACGATCCGTCTGAGACGTGCGTCGGTGCTGGGTGTCCTTTCTTGTTGACAGCTAAATGTATTTTTACAGTCGTTTTTCACTTAATTTTTATATATAAAATTTTCAAACACAAAATTGGTATTAACATTTTATATATTTAATTATATAAATTTCAAAACAAAATTTAAAAAAAAATTGTCCCCCCTTTTTCGAAATACATATTGAATTTTCAAAAAAAAAAATATTCTTTTTTTCAAAAACACAAAAAAACTATTTTTCGAAAATTTTGAAATGCAATATTATTTAAAATTGGTAGGAGCTTCTGCATAAAAATTTTGATCAAAATCCGTTGAGCCGTTTATGAGAGAGTCGAAAATCAATAAAATAGTTGTATGACAGGTACCGTTAATAACAAAATATTTTTTAAAAAATTTAAGCTAAAATGTAGTACATATCCAATGTGGTACACACACCAATTTTTATTAAAATACTTGGAGCCGTTTCTGAGATAGTTAAAATGGTAGAAAAATTTGTATGGCAAGTATTGTTATTTTTGGGGCTAAAACAAAGATTTAAAAATCTATTTTGGACAATCAGCCCAAACGCCTAAGCACCAAGTTTTAACAAAATCGGTTCAGCCGTTTAGGCTATAGATCGTTGATCGTTCTACAGACAGACAGACAGACGGAATTGCGGGACCCACTTTGTTGGTGTTCTTTATCATCGTAATGTAAACTTTGATTAAAATCCTGAGATCGATTTTTTTTCCAAATGATTCGAATTTTAAAAAATAAATTATTTTTTTTTTGAAAAATCAATTTTTTTGAAATTTTAATTTTATATAATATCTTCAAAATGGTGTTTCAAATTTTTTTCTAAAAATGTTTTCAAAATTTTATACATAAGAAATTATTTTTTTTAAAAACCGCTCCAACGATTTAATATTTTTTTTCTATATACTTATTTATCAAGATATTAAAATGGCATCCTTGGTTTTCCCTCAAACTATAACAACTAAGCAATATAAAAGCATTTAATTGTGTATTACCCAATTTATTTCTATACCTTATTATTTTCCTTTTAATAATTTTTGAGTACTTCACTACATACAATGTAACCACTAATACATTTATATATCCATATGCATATATGTGTCTTTAAAAATCAAATGGATCTTATGTATGAATTGCACATAAATTATAAAGTTATATGCGCATATAGCTACCTACATCCTTCATTTTCATTATCATAAGTACATATTTACATACCAAAGTTCCATACATGTATGTAGGTACAAATACCTCTCCTAACTTAAATATTTAAAATCCATAAGCTAGATTTAAATATACATTTGAATCATCCATTCGACAAATCATTATACTAAGAATCAAGGTAATCTTAACTACATCGCTTTTAAGCCAGCATAGGTTAACTAGGCTACCTACCTACTAAACATCGTCAATGCTTAGCTACATTAGTTGTTATACTCTGTCCCAGAAAAATAGGCAGTAAACGGCTTATGGGAAAGCTTTTTCAAAATCAGTAGCGTGTCATATTTATGCACCATACTAAATTGAAAGCACTTCCGAATAAAAAGTGTTTGCACGCTTGTAAGGGGTTTTCCAATAAGAGGTGTTATTTTGAATAGCCCGCTATTTCGGTAGCTGTCACTTTTGAAGCTGTCATTTTTTGACATTTGACAAGTAGAAACTACGCTATTAATAAAAATGGAACGATACACGCTTCAACAACGCATTTCTTTTTTTTGAATATCAAAATAACACCTCTTATTGGAAAACCCATTAAATATATATAAAATGAAAAAAAAATCATTGCATCGGACGCAGACCCAACGTCCTGCTCAGCGCACATCTGAGTGTCGTATCGACTTTTGCTGTGGCCCTTGGCTGCTGCTGCCGTTCAACCCCCATTAATTATTGATGTGCTTTCAGAGTTACCCGTGTCCATTTCTTAACTCGATCGGTTTTTTTCCTTGGGTTTCTGTTGATGTGCTTTTGATTTGAGAGCTTTAAAAAAAGTTTTGAATAATGAGTGTTATCGTGGAGTATTTTCATTTTTTGCACTTCTTTTAATGTGTGGAAAATACGTTAAAATGCAGGAACAACATCTTAGGCTGTTCTCTTTGAAGAGGAACATTATTTGCGTAGATTTTAATTAATGTGAAATAAAGTATTTTTGTATAAAATGTATGTTTAAAAGGTGTATTTATTTTAAAGTTTTGTACAATTTGTATTTTTAACTCGTGTATGTTTTAAGAGGTGTGTTTTTGTTTTTAAGTTTTGTACAATTAATTCAAAATGGATTCGAGGATTTTAAGTTCCGAAAAAAAAAAGAAATTGCTGACGCGACAAAAAATTCATAAAAATTTGCAAAATAAGGCAGAAGTTGTGAAGCAAGTATCTGACATTTTTCCTGTAGCTGAACGAACAGTTAACAGACTTCTTAACGAAAACAGTCCCAAAGGCCAAAACCAGCCACCAAAGAAAAACAAATCTGATAATGAATATTTTTGTTGCTTGTTTTTTATTTAAAAGGGATTAGAGATACCCTAGAGATACCTAGAGATACTACTAGAGATACCCTTCAAAAACGCACCTTTTATCTCACCTAATGGTGGTGTGGAAAATATAAATGTGTTTTAATTTTTATAAACAAAACGATTAAATAAAAAATCCTATCGAAAAAAAGAGCGGTAACCTTACACACTATTATTTCATATTTGGGTCCTTTAAAATACACACTACGAAGACCCTGTGAGAGCTTTATTGAGTGACAGATTTATGCAATCCACTGTAGTGAGGATGAGAGGCAAACGTCATATCTTGCCCTCACTGCCTATATTTCTGGGACAGAGTATAGTTACAAGAACAAGTTCGTACGATCCAGTCGTGCATTTTATTTTTACCTCCAATGGCAACGCCGCAAAAGAAGTTTTACTTTAAAAGGTAAAATACTTTCACCAAAGATAAAAACGTGATTAAATTAAATATGTTAACAAGCAAATATTAAAATATATAATGTAACATATTGTCAACAGTATCGTATAATATCTGCGGGGTTGTAAATATTAATGAAAATAATCGATTTTTTTTAAATTGAAAAATAGAAATGGGAATTTATCAAACGTTCGAAGCAATTGGCAGTTCGTTCAAATTAAAAAAGAAAATAGTTTATTATTCACGATGCCCATCATCATATTCAAAAATTTACTTTTTTAAGTATTGATAGTATTTATTAACTTTTAAGCGTGTTCCAAGCTAATTAAATAATAAATTATAATAAACATTATAACGTAAATATAATTAAGATTATGCACTTATCTGCAATGACGGTGAGTAGGATATCGAATGAAAAGAAGCTAACGTTCATTAATTTTAAGGACAATCAAATCAATTACACCAGATGGAATAAAGAAAATGTTTCAAAAGGGATAACTTCGACTGAATAAGGGCAAGCGTGTACGAGAAAAAATTGATGGATTAACTTTTGAGTTCTACGAAATGTTTTTTATATATGTAAGACCAAAATTAAATTCTTGATGAAGCTTCGAGTATGGCAAGGATAAAGGCCAAGGTTTCTGCCCTGTAGTCGTTGTGGAGTTCTAGCTTAGAAAAAACATACTGTGGTACATAATTTGTTTATCTACAGTGAAAATGTATTTAATTGTTTCATAGAGGAAGGTAATTAATTCGAATTAAGGTATCGAGCGATAATAAAGGTTGAATGAGAAGAATACTATGGATAAAGAATTGTGAGGGTATCCATAATGACCAGACAAATGTTTAAAGAAATATTGTCAAGTTAGATTCAGGATATTGGGCAACTTTAAGTGAGTAAATTATTTCACAGACTTAATATTGTACAGGGTGGCACACGAATCTTGCTACAAAAATAAAACGTAATAACAGCGATACCATTCTTTGCAGTCCGTCATTTGGCGGTACTCCCCCAAGCAGATGGACTATTATGAGGCTAGTGAACATGTTTGCCGAATCTGGAAGCATCGAACGAAGACCGTATCATCGAGATCCCAATGTTCGGATTCAGGAACCGTGCAATTCTGGCAACATAGGCAATACAGGCAAATGCAAGTGTTTCGACTCGAAACTCATAGGGCCAAATTAGAGTTAGCAGACGGTCATTACAACGGATACTTCATGATGACTTAAACTTGTTTCCATACAAAGCCCAAATTACAAGCAAGTTAAACCCTCAGGATTTGCCTGTTCGCCTGGAATTTTGCCGAAAAATGATTGCAATGGCCGAAGAAGACAGCAGGGAATTCCACCCAGAACGAGTCACTGAGTGGTGCGCAGTTTCATCAAGGTGTATTGTCGGGCCATACTTCTTTGAAGAAAACGGTGTAACACAAACTGTAAATGGGGACCGTTATTAAAAGATGTTGAAGGAGTTTTTTACCCAGAACTTCGCCGAAGATGTATCCCTTTCAGCAGGATTTGGTTTCAACAAGATGAACAAGCGCACACGTAGTCACACAAGTTATGGCGGAGCTCCAACGAAAATTCCTAAACAAATTGATATCCAGAAACTGCATTTTCCGCTGGCCACCAAGGTCACCTGACCTGACTGTACCAGACTTTTTTTGGGGTTATGTCAAGCAGGAAGTGTACAAAACGAAACCCAGGAATTTGACTGAATTGAAGCAGTCCATTAAGACAATAATTGAGGTGATCCCAATTTCAACCCTTAAGGCCGCAATGAACAATTTTCTGATCAGGTGCCGCATATGCGTGGATGAGCATGGAGGTCATTTGCGGTCTATCATCTTTAAAAACCAATAGTTATTTAAAATAAAATTTAATTTTTAATCCAATAAAAACAAATAATGAAATACATCGATTAAAATAAAAGTTATTTAAATTTCTTATTGTAACACGATTCTTGCGCGACCCTGTATTATGTCAAGGAAAACATGTGAGATCAGTTGACAGATAACTAACATATTAAATGTCAGGTCGTTATGAGATGTCAATGTTACATCTGTCATCTGCCCAATAGAAATCAACTTAACAAAAACACCAAGGACTTCACTTCACAAAAAAGGCGATATTTGCTTTGCAATGGAATACTTTGATTTTAAAAATATATAAAATGCACGACTGGATCATACAAACTTGCTCTTGTAGCTAACAACTTTAATGTAGCTAACCATTGAGGTTTAGTTAGTTAGGTGTAGTTATCCTATGCAGGTTTAAAGCCTATAGGTAAGAATACGAGTACCTTGATTCTTATTAGAATGAATTTTCGAGTGGATGATTGAAGGAAAAGTTAATTAATTTACATAAGATTCGTGTGATTAGTATTTAGTATTCCGTGACGTGCGCAAAAACACGTAAAAGGGGAATAATAATAAAGACAGAAATTAATGGATAATACACATAATTAAATGTTTTTATTTTGCTTGGTCGTTATAGTTTGAGGGAAAACAGAGATGCCATTTGAATTCATGGATAAAGAAGAATATATCAAAAAAAAATCAAAAATCGTTGGAGCGGTTTTTTAATAAATTATTTTTTTATGTATAAAATTTTGAAAAAAATTTTGAAACGCCATTTTTAAGATATTATTAATATATATAAAATTCAAATTTCAAAAAATTCTGTGACTGGTTTTTGAAAAATTGATAACTATTTCAAAAAAAAAAGTATTTATTTTTTTTTTTAAATCGAAAAACTTTTTATTTGAACATTTTTGTATGTAGTTTTATTAACAACCTTAGGCAGCATTTGCATAAAAAAATTATTTTAATCGCTTCATCCAATGTTGAGAAAGTCGAAAATATGAAAAGTGGTTCCATGGGAAGTACCGTTAATAAGTGCGAAAAAGAAAATATTTTTATACCTGAAAAACTGTACTTATTTAAGAACACACACGTTTTTTATAAAAATTCTTGGAGCCTGTTTCAAAAAATAATTTTTTTCTTAACGGTTTTTTTAACGAATACATAACTTGTTTTATAGTACCAAAATCGCAAGTAAAATAAAATGCACGACTGGATCGCACGTACTTGTTCCTATGTCCGATTACATTATATGCAAAATATTCTTAATAGAAAAATATTTTTTTGTATTTTTAAAGTCGTTTTCACCTAATTTTTTATATATAAAAATTCTTATTTTCTTTAAAAATTTGTATAAACATTTTAAATTTTTAATAATATAAATTCTAAAACAAAACTTCAGACAAAATTGTCCACCCGTTTTCGTAATATTGAATTTTCAAAAAAATCCAAAAAACAATTTTTCGAAAATTTTGAAATGTTTGATCAAAATCTGTTGAGTCGTTTATGAGAAAGTCGAAAATCAATAAATGGGCGTACGGCGGGTACCGTTAATAGCAAAATATTTAAAAACAAATTTTTTGGCAAAAATGTAGACCATACCCAAAGTAGTACACACACCAATTTTTATCAAAACCGTTAGAGCTGTTTTCGAGATAATTAAGATGGTAGAACAATTTGCATAGCAAGTACCTTTATTTTTGGGGCTAATACAACAATTCAAAATCTATTTTGGACAGTCACCTAAAACCCTTACATACCAAGTTTAAAAAAAAATAGCTTCAGCCGTTTAGGATGTAGAGAGTTGTACAAACAGACAGACAGACGGAATTGCGTGACCCACTTTTTTGGTGTTCTCCATCATCGTAATATCAAGTTTGATTAAAATCTCGAGTTCGATTTTTTTCCAAATGCAAAACTTGCCCTAACCTATATCGCAAGTAAAAATATAGGTAATCGCGGTGGTTGGGGGCTGTATGAATTGGGTAGGCCCTGATTGGCGTCAACCAGGCGATGCCCAGTGTTGTAACTATCTCATAGATTGTGCTTATTGTAGTATTCTGCTTTTGGTAACCACCAGGAACTGGGTTTTCCAGACATTCCTGTTAAGCTTTTAAGCGCGAGTTTTGAATGCAGAAAAGATAGCAACACTATAAATATCTGCTTTAATGACAGTTCTGATCGACTCGCAGAAGTCTTGCACGACCCCCTCAGAAAGAGGACCTACTGCGGATGAGCCCAAACAATTGGACCAACGGTAGCTTCAATAGTCAACAAGGCAGATGCTACTTCGACGTATTTGGAGATAGGTCATTAGGACAAATCAATGCAAGTCAAGGCAGTGAAATAGAGATGGTGGCGGTTGAGCCCTTAAATGACCAACGGCAGCGCTCATATCCCTGACACTGGTTACTGACTCCGTACTTTCCGGCTCCTTCTGTCCAAGGAGTCCAACAAAGGACCTAGCCCTCCAGGTTGTGGTATGTGCGTGGGGTTAAGACCCCCACCATGTAAAAAAAATAAAAGTTGCGAAGTGGCCACTAGCCTCGAATAAGGACGGATTAACTGTTGACGACCCGGCAAAACGTATTAAGGACAACGACCTTCGGATCTGCACGTTGAATGCTAGAACTCTTAACAGACAACGTGGAGCCGAACAACTAGCGGACGCCCTAGACTGCTACAGAGCAGAAATTACTAACATCCAAGAAGTGTGATGGGGTGGGCCGGACGAAGGAAGGATGGAAAAGTGTGACGTATACTACAGTGCTTGTGAAGGAAGACCACAGCGTCTATTTGGGTCAGGATTCGTAATAAGCGGCCGAGGATTCGTAATAAGTGAGCGACTTATGATAATCCGTATAAAGGCTAAATTCGCCAACATTAGTCTAATATGCGCTCACGCCCCCACAGAGGACAAGGGAATGACGCCGCAAGGATGACTTTTACGAGCTCCTCGACAAAACCTAAGAGCTGTGCACTAAATATTATGTTAAGATCGTACTAGGCGCCAAAATAGGTAAAGAGGAAATCTTTGGTAGGACTGTCGGAAAACGTAGCCTATACGACAAAACGTCTGAAAACTGACTTAGGCTAATTGACTTTGCGGCGGCGGCACGTAACGTCACCATTGCAAGCACACGGTTTCCTCATCTCAAGATACATAAAGGGACTTGGCGGCATCTAAATCAAAAAACCGTCAATCAGATTACGTTACGATCGATGCAAGGCACGCCGGCGCCGTACGCTTCAAGTATTCTGGATGTAAGCGCCTTCCGAGCAGCTAACATCGACTCGGATCACTACCTTTTTGCAGCCAATGTAAGAATGTGAATAACCCGAACGTCACAACAACGGAGTAATACTGTGGTGAGGAAGTATGACGTCGGACGTCGGAAAACTGCAATCGGAAGAGACCGCCAGAACCTATGCCGTTCAAATATCCCGTAACCTCCCAAGAAATCAATTTCTGCCAGCATCAAGTGACGAAGACCAGTGGCAACGCTGTCAACAAGATATCAGACATTCCGCAACTGATGTGCTACCTGTGGTTCGATGACGAATGCTCTCTAAAGTTTGGTCAGAAGAAAGTATGCCTGATGAATGGAACATCGGCATCGTTTGTCCGATACACAAGAAAGGAGACCCTCTAAACTGCGCCAACCTGATTGGACCCTATCAGTGCGGTTTCAGGTAAGGAAAGTCCTCAATCAACCTAATATTCACGATCCGGCAGATCCTGGAAACTACCCAAAAGCTCCAAATCGATACCCACCATCTCTTTATCGATTTTAAGGCCGCCGACGATAGCATTTATAAGGACGAGCTATACAGGGCAATGTCTGGTTTTGGCATCCACACAAAGCTCGTTCGACAGAGTAGGATGACGATGGAGCCCTCTCGCTGCTCCGTCAAGTTTGATACTGACATTACAGCAGCTTTCGATGTCAAAAAAGTATTCCGACAAGGTGATGCGCTATCGTACGATTTCTTCAACTTAGTGCTTGAAAAAATTGTAAGGAACTCCCAAGTTAACTGTACTGCCACAATTTTTTTCAAGTCTGTGCAATTGCTAGCATACACGTTGATGACATAGACACCATTGTCAGAACCCAGCCAGCTGTCACTGGAGCGTTTGCTAACATTGAAGCTAAAGCGGCTAAGATG
Organism: Philhelius pedissequus; assembly: GCA_910595825.1. Lineage (NCBI taxonomy): Eukaryota > Metazoa > Arthropoda > Insecta > Diptera > Syrphidae > Philhelius > Philhelius pedissequus. Next base: position 278,525,909 of record OU343160.1, read on the forward strand.
GGACTAGTAGTCAATGAGGACAAAAAGAAGTACATTCTGTCCATAAAAAATAACATAGCACCAACATCTCGTTAGAAATAAAGTGAATAGAGGTAATTGTGTAGTAAAGCCCTCTCTCGAAAAACAAAGGAGACTCTTTATATAAGACAGTCCTGCTCTATGGCGCCGAGAAATGAACGAAAGCTGATGAAGATAGCCTTAGTCGTTTCGAGCGTAAGGTTTTTTGCAATATTTTTGGCCCTTTCTGCGTTTACGGGCTTTGGAGGAGAAGTATCAACCACGAACTATATGAGCTGCACAGTGATATAGACCTGGTACAAAAAATACGTATATTACGTTTAACATGGTTAGGTCATGTAGAGCGTATATGGACAACAATGGTGCGGCTCGCAAGATCTTCGTTTCCAACCCTGATGGAAGACGCAGTCAAGGGAGATTTCGCCTTAGGTTGTGCGCTCAAGTAGAAGATGGCCTCAACAAACTTGGAGTGCAACCTAAGTAAGTAAGTAAGTAAACGTAATCGTAAAATATAGTTGGACATGATTTTGTTATTGTATATATGATTGATTAGTTTGGTAAATAATAAAGCGATTTGCATTTAAATAAAGTGTTTTATTTCGTGATATAAATAGTAAATAGTATACAAATCGAGAAATAAGTTCTATTGAATACCTTGAGAAATATTTGTCAAAATTTGTTTAAAATATAAAATAAAATATACATATATCATTTTGTCCATAAGAACAAATGTTGTTCCAAACAACTTTTATCGGGATACTTAAATATATCTCTTCAACCAAAAAAAAAAAATATTTATATGCGATCAAGGGCAGTCTTTTTTTTAAAGTGTAATCTGTGTTGTTAAATAAAATATATCTGTTATTTCAATTTTTACTGAATTAGCAGCAAATAATTCTCTCTGCTTGATTTGTTTAGTATTTTCACGGTATATATTTGAAATAGAAACAAGAACATAGACCACTTATATCCATAAGTCATGAAAAGTAGAACGGCTAACACTTTTAACGTGAAAATTAAAATTATACTTATGTACTCGTATATACCAAAAATTTGTCCTTTTTATTTTACTTCAATCAAAATAACCTTAAAATGCTTAAATAAATCATATCTCTTCATCAAAGAATCAATAAATAAAAAATTTCCAGCACCAGATGCTGCCATACAATTCATACTAAAGCATTTTCATTGGCACACAGTGGTTCGTTTGTTCAAATTTGACGCCAAAAATCACTTACTACTACACTAATTTAACTTTGTAACTAAGTACTATTTTTGTTTTCAAAACTATATGCTCCTTTAAAAACAGGAAATCGAATGTTTTATTTGATTGTACATTGTTATAGAAACCCAAAAACAAAACAAATGTTTTTGTAAGAAAAACTTTTTCTTAGTTACGTCATTGGACTTTTGGGGTAATTAATTTTTTTTAAATATCCAGACTCTTATTAGCATACAATAAAGTGATAAAATACTGTAATAATCATTTATATTCTGCCCTTTGTAGTTGGAAAGACATGATCGCGGACATTTTTTTTAAACTAAAATTCGAATTTGAACGATACATTTATTAGATGATCACTCGGGCGTATACATAATATTTTGTATATTTTATTTAATATACCTACTCATTAGAAGAATTTATACATCATTGCAGAAAATGTAAAATAAAACTATATATAATTTTGTGCACCTGCACTGGAATCTAATTTTGTAAGTATCATATTGCAACACACGCCGAAGAATGTTCTATTTTGTTTTTCTTTTATTTCTCAAAGATTTATTGAAATGAGAAGATATAAATTATTAATTCGTAATAAATTCCGTGACGGAAATTTATTGCATTCCTTCTAATAATTAGTAAAACAAAAGAAATACTTCATATTATAAATTACTGTTTGCTCTTTTTTAACTTATAATTTCGAGAATTAATGCGTTATCATCCTTAAGATGAGAAAATTTAAATAAAAGAAAATATACAGGCAGCGAAAAACAATTTAGTCTGCAATATGGACTCTTCAATTTTGTGTCAAAAAAATTACAACAATTTGCTTACATATTGCTGCTAAACTATGTTAATTTGCAAATTTTTCAACGCGATTTAGGAATTTGTCTAATTACCAGTTACATATATGCGATCGCACATTTCTGGGCAATGACTGACGTCAATAACGATAAGAGAATGTGTTTGAGATATAATTTTCAAATCAAGCTTTTTCATAACACAGTAGGGGTATTCACGATCCGGTGTATATGGTCTTGTATCATTGTAAAAGTGTAAACGTGTAGCATTTTTTTGCACTACAACAACAAAATATACTGAATGTCAATATCTTACACTTTTACGCTTTTACAATACCCGAACCCTATTGTAACAGAAAAATACAAAGGTGTAAGATTTTTTTAACACAAACTTAAGCCTTCATCAGAACAAATGTGAAACAGGATTTGACATTTGCTTCAGTGTTGCTACAGATTAGTAAAGGTGCGTTCACAGTCTGTTGTAAAAAAATAAAATTTTACACTTTTACAAGACTTGGTACACCAGATCGTTAATACTCATAGTTGGTAATCATAACGCGCAAAGTTTTTTTTTAAATTTTACTACAATGGCTGTCAAAAATTGTAGTTACTTTGTTTCTGTTTCTGACAAAAATCAATGAAGACAATATAAACCTTGCTCGATATGGTTTGTATCGTTCGATTGTGAAACGTCAAAATTGCTCCATGCCAAATTTAAAAGTTGCTTAGCTCTTGCAACACCCAGTGCAGCTCCATCTGCAGCTGCGTTGTGTTGTGTTTTTTACATTTAATTTGTGTGAATTCAATATTTTGACAGCCATTTTAGCTTCAACGCCGTCGCCGTATTCAACCAGTGTTATATAATTTATCAAATAAATACTTTCTGCGCCGGAACCATCATCATCTTCCGCCATTTTTTTGTGTGTCAAAAATTACATATATGCGAGTGTGTTTACATGATATGCCAAAAAATCACAAGAATTGTGCTCGATCTAAAGCAAAATGCAGTGCTGAAACTTACACAAAAGGTTGCTCAAACGATTCGCGATCGAAGTTGGAATGAATTTGAGCGATGGCATAGGTTATTTTGACTTTAAAGGAATTCCTCGATTCCGATTAAGCAAGATAGACCTGCGACTTCAGAAGCTCCACAAAAAAAAGTCTAACTAGATCAAACCACAAGATTTCGGTATAGCCAGTTCGCATTGCATTTACATACATGTAATATTACCTTGTCGTCAAATTCCTTGTGCAGGATGTTTATTGTGACATTCTTTGTGTGGAATTTAGTGCCACATTTCTGGAGCCATATATCATCGCCAACTCCATATAATTCAATTCGGGCTAAAAGAAATTTGTTATCATTGATCTGTAAAATTAAAATTCGCTGTTGGCATTGGCCTCAAAGGCGTTGGGTAACTACGCCACCACACGCCGCCACAGGCTAAAATTCGAACCAAGCAGTAACTTATTGTGGATTCATTGATAAATGGTGAACTTCGTATGGGTTGCCGACGCGACGTGTCATCTTGAAATCCGCCTCGTCGCAAACCACGACGATTTTTGCGACTATTTTTGTCACTATTTGTTACTTTATTTAACTCGCGAATTATGACAAGTTTCAAGATTTACATTTTTTTATAAAAACTCTCAATCAAATAAGTTCGTTTTGTTTCGTAAATGAATAAAATTAGCCTTAGTCATTGGTTTAACTAGTTTGAATGTGGCCAAATGCTGCTATCGTCAAGTTTAGAGCGAACACACACGACGTCAGCGTGTATTGGTCACAATATTAACCGACTTGTGTTATTTGTGCCACTTCAACATTTTATGCATTCACGCTGTGAACATTGTCGTTGTGGTAACAGAATCTTGGCTTATTTACAATGCCGCGTGCGTCGCTTTGGCAGTTTTTTCGCTCAACGCGAAAGTTCAAACATAAGGTACGATGCGACAGTCGTCCGGACGGTCGCAAGAATCTTGGTCGAATACGACTAGTTCTACAGTGAATGGGCTGGTCGTACATCGGACCACGCGACAATAGACGGTCGCATGGTCCGGTGAAATTTTCTACGGACCTTGCGGCACGACCAATCGGTTGTAGGGCAAAATTTGACTGCTTACGACACACACACACACACAACCTTACATATTTAAGTTATGTTTAAGTGAATGAGATAATTTTTGGTAGATTTGTCGGTGCCACGAAATAAAGTCCCATGCAATAAAGTCCAAAACCAAATTTTAGACTTTAATGCACTATAGATAGTGCAATAATGTCCAAAACGATTTCGGACTTTATTGCACTATTTATAGTGCAATAAAGTCCAAATACAAAATGTAATAACATCCAAACAGTCAAAATATTAAGAATAGATTTGGCTTAAGTTGAAAGTAAAATCAAATGTCTCTATTTACTGTTTTAATTGAGTTGAATAACAAACAAAAGCGCTAGTTGAAAATCATTAGGTTAGTATTGGGTTAGTCATTGGAAAAAAATCTTATAGAAAACATCGACAGGCAGACGTTTAAGAATAATGAGTGACCAAAATATAATAGAATGTAAAAAAGAAAGAAATAATTCGCGGTGACCGGAAAAATAGCAACGCACGGACATAAGTCCCAAATAAGCATTTTGGGAATTATGTCTCCCCTTGGTGGGCATACATAAGTCCCACAAAAAATATTTGGGACTTTTGTTCAACTATTAGGTTTTTTTTTGGTACTTGTGTGAAGTGTTTTTTGCAATTAGGTTCACGGTGTACAAGAACCTCGACGCGCAAAGGGAGCATGTTGCTCCCCTGCAACTCCTCTGCATGGCCCAATATAGGATTTTTGGTGGGTACAAGTTTAGGTATATGCAAATTTTTTTTTGGGTTTGTAGATTTCTTTGTAAAAATTTCAAAAAAAAATGTTCATATACCCAAACTTGTACCCACCCCAAATTCTATATTGGGCCAAGCAGGGGGTTTCAGGGGGCAGCATGCCCCCCCTTACGCACCGAGCTTTTTTATTTTATTGTTTACATTTGAAATCTATTTTATGTCTTTGTGTATGAATAAAGATTTCACAATTTGTCATATGGGCATACTTATGTCTTATAAAATTTGGGAGTCTTGTCCCATTAACACGAAACAAAAGTTGGAAATAGGCCAATGCAATTAATTCAAATGGACTAGTACAATAAAGTCCAAAATTTGGTTTTGGACCTTATTGCATTGCACTTTATTTCATTGCACCGATTCATCAAGGCAAGGTCCGCCGGACTCAGCCGCAATGTATATGGGTACTTGCGACATATGGTACGACGATTAGTGCGACTATCTGTACGACCGTTGCATTGTGAATGGCTACAGAAATTAATGTTAAGTGTTTACAATGACGTGTTTAGTACTAATGTTACGATTCGGAATATTTAAGCAAGTACACAAACCAACGTAATATCAGGCAGCAGCAAAGCTCAAATTAAGAATGCGTGCGTTTTGACAATGGAACGTTTCATTGTTCTACATCCCAGCATTTATCCCACACTTAATATTTCTACATTCCAGCTATTTTTACTAATTCCACTTTACAATTACTTAAGCTTATTATGTATCTTCTGTGTATTCGCTTTAGGACTCGTTTGCTGATACACAGGTAAGCATTTAAGTTCTACTTAAGAACTTATGTGACAAAAAGTAGCCCATAAGGGCTTTAAGTTGGACATAAATATTTATGTTTCGTATCAGCAAACGGGTTTAAATCATTTGTCATCGTATGACGCGTACGTAATGCTTATTAACGTAACGTATGCGTCTCTACGCGAAAGCGCCATAGGAAATCAGCTTTTAAAATTGTTCGCGTTCGAGTATGAATCAGCTAGGCTATCCAAGCTACCTAAGTAGCGGCTTTGTTTTCAAACGATCAGGTAGTTTTTTCTGTCATTCCAATTGTATGGCATATACAGCTGCTGTTTTGAATCACCTGGCCATTTGCCGCGTTTGATGGCATACCCAAACCAATCCGGATTACTTTTTTGTTGTTGTAATGCCTAAGGAAAAAACAGCTGATGAACTAAACATATGTTGTCAAACACAAATCTCAAGCTACCCAACAATTATTAGATTCGTTTAGACTTGTTTGCAAATTTGAAAACAGCAATACAACTGACTTAACAGAGAAAGCTATATGGATCGTTCACAGTAATTAAGAAAACATTTTCACAATCGATGTTAGAAACGATGTCTGATCAATAAATCGCACGTCACCTTTTTGTGAATCACTATATATTGAAATTAAAAAGAAGAAATGATTCACTTTTGAAATCACCAGGCAATATAAATACACACATTATGTATATTTGTTAATTACACTACAATCTCGCCTTGAAGTTTCAACAATCAGCAATTTATAGTTATCACTTTTGCTTATCATTTATTCAATCATAGTCTCTATTTCTGTTGACATTTAATAAAATCAACCCCATTTCTTAACCAAATAGAGATGTCCACCTCGTTATGAAGTTTCAACGCTACCATAGCTAAGGGACAAGAATACCAACACGCAAAATATTATCCATTCCAATTTACATATGGTTACAAATTAAAAAAAAACTTACCGTTGTTAAAAATGTCGTTGAAATTTTAATAGCCGGTCCTGATGTCTGACACAGAATTTTCTTGTTAATTGGTTTTCCCATATTCTCGTGTTTCATAGTGCAATGCGATACTATATCCATATTCTGCTCTTATATTAAAAAAATATATATATATAACAAACACTTATAGAGGTCCTCACAAGTTTTACACAACAAAACTATTGTACCAGAATTAACAGTTTAATTCAATTATACCTATATGTACGTACATTTTACCGACAAGGTATAAATGTATAAAAAACTTTCACGACAAAATGATGTTGATCTACAAAAAAAATGTCACACGCATATTTTTTCCGAACACTCACCAAACTACCACAAACATTTGTTTTTTTTTGTTTTGTCTCTAGAACCTGGACTACGAGTATAATTATTATTTACAGAGGGTTGCTGGTTTGCTGCTCTTTCCTCGGCCTTAATTAGCAAAGTGGCTACCGTCTTTTATATACTATATTATGCACGAAAAAAAACAACACGGTTTACTAATTTATGGCTCCAAAAAGACACTCACACAAACGCGTTTTACTTATAAAGCAGCCATACTTAAACTAGAACGAATAAGAAGGTTCGGAACAGCAAAACATCACCAATTTCCATGCAACTTGGTATATCCTTAAAGGATGACAACACTAGTGAAATGAAAAATCCTTCTTTTCGTGTGGATATAACACACATACAACTGTGCAATCCTAGCCTAGTAGGGCAGGTAGATAGTATTTTTTTTTAGCACTTAGATATACAACCACTCCGATTTGAATTGAACTTCTGAACTACCCCAAAGTTAATATTCGTGGGGCAAACAGCGGCTAACCTGAACACGAACTTTTCAGTGTAGCGTCATTTAAAATTAATTGCTCAGCTGTATTTGTCTCAAGCGAATAAATCGATATTTAACAAAAAAAAAGTTAATAAAAGAACTATCTATGCGGGCAAGTTTTTTTTTTTATTTTTTTTTCCCAGAGGTTGTAAGTGGGGTAGGTTTTTTTTTAGTTAATAAAATATGATGAGAATCCGAACACACAATTAATAGGTATCCAAAATTTCTGACGCTGAGTAGCTTCTTAGTCACACTTACACCAACTATTATTTATTATTAGTGAGAAAGAGTAATAGGAATTTTCCTTGTTGTGTTATGATGATGATACTTCACTCGCTTTATCACTTGTCAGTAAGTAGTTGTCACTCATCATCGTTCTTAGATCATTCCTTCCAAATAAGGAATGCAAAGAGAAGGGTTTGAGGCTGAAGAGTTGTCAATTTGTCAATGAAATTAATCAATTAAAATTTTTATTGAATGTTTTTTATCTTTGCACAATTGAAACATTTACATCATACTTCAGCTGTTGACTGCAATTCAGTAACGATATGTATAATTCAAAAGTTAAAATTCCACACTCACACTAATTATTGTAAAATTAATAAGAAATACTATTTTTTTTTTGTATGATTAAATTTTAATTAATTTAATTCACATAATTCATTTTTTTTTTTTATTTAAAAATAAATTAGATTGCTTTTGACATCGGCACTACCGCGGGGCTAACGGACTGCCACTGCTGGTCGCTGTCTTCTCAGAATACCGCAGCCAGGCACATCTACACTACTCTGACTCTCCTCAGAATGAACGAAGAGCCAACACTAAAAAGCTAACCAGACACAACGCGTGAACTGAAGAATGAAAACGGATAGAAACCAAAACAACAACTATAAAGGCAAATATAGTATGGCCAAATGAAACTACCCTTAGCTGGTTTTTTTTTTTTGGTTTTTGATATAAAATGGAAGGAATTTCAAGTAAGTCAGTAGAACATGAATGTGTCTTGTTTTGACAGAAGTAATATGGTAGGAAAGAAGAAAAAGCTTAAAGATAAAAAAAAACTAAATTAGGCTGACATAATCATACTGGGAGCGAGTTTATATAGAAATGATAATATTCAAACGGTTCTTCATACTAAACTATAGAACTGATAATTTCTCGATGTAGCTAGCTGCTAGAAGTTGGCTCGGATCTATTTGAATGGCGCTAGATGAATATAGATACGAGTGCAATATATTTATATGTATGTAGATAGATGTTCATTCAAATGATTTAGTGTGAAGAAGTGCGATAAAAGTCATAGTGGTGTTAAATAAATTGTTTAAAAAAAATTGTTTGTGGAATAAGGGCGCCTCTACAGTGAGTCCAAGGATTTTTCCATTAAAAAATATAAATAGATGGTTCAGCTGTTGATGTATTTTTTTTTTTCACCTCAATAGTTTTCTTAACCATACAGTTAGCTAATCCTGTAAATTTATTAAACACGAACAAATTCCGAAGGGTTGGATATTGTAAATATAATAATTAATTTAACTTAAAAAGTGTGACTATGAATATGACTGTTCGTCTTTTAAAGATATCTTATACAGGGTGGCCCACGAATCGTGCTACAATAAGAAATTTAAATAACTTTTATTTTAATCGATGTATTTCATTAATTTTTTTTATTGGATTAAAAATTAAATTTTATTTTAAATAACTAATGGTTTTTAAAGATGTTAGACCGCAAATGACCTCCACGCATATGCAGCATCTGATCAGAAAATTGTTCATTGCGGTCTGAAGGGTTGAAATTGGGATCACCTCAATTATTGTCTTAATTCAATGCAGTCAAATTCCTGGGTTTCGTTTTGTACACTACCTGCTTGACACAACCCCATAAAAAAAAGTCTGGTGCAGTCAGGTCAGGTGACCTTGGGGGCCAGGGGAAAGTGCAGTTTCTGGATATCGATTTGTTTGCGAATTTTCGTTGGTGCTCCGCCATAACTTGTGTGGGGCTACGTGTGCACTTGCTCCATCTTGTTGAAAAAGGGATACGTCTTCGGCGAAGTTCTGGGTAAGAAAACTCCTTCAAAATCTTTAAATAACGGTCCCCATTGACAGTTTATATTACACCGTTTTCTTCAAAGAAGTATGGCCCGACAATACACCTTGATAAAACTGCGCACCACACAGTGACTCGTTCTGGGTGCAGTTCCCTGCCGTCTTCTTTGGCCATTGCAATAATTTTTCGGCGAAATTCCAGGCGAACAGGCAAATCCTGAGGGTTTAACTTGTTTGTAATTTGGACTTTGTACGGAAAAAAGCTTAAGTCATCATGTATCCGTTGTAATCACCGTCTGCTAACTCCAATTTGGCCCGATAAGTTTCAAATCGAAGCACTTGGATTTGCCTGTATTGCCGATGCAACCGCCACGATTGTATCCTGGACCCAAACATTGGGATCTCGGCGATACGGTTGGTTTTCGTTCGATGCTCCCAGATTCGGCAAACTTGTTCACCAGCCTCATAATGGTCCATCTACTCGGGGGAGTACCGCCAAACTCCAACCTAAATTCCCTTTGGACGGAAATGATGGACTGCAAAGAATGGTATCACTATCCAAATCCTTTTTTCAGTATCCCAAGCATTCATTTTGATAAATCTAAATAGTAGCCTATAAAAAAAATAAGCCGATTACTCACACTGAAAAAAAGTTATTACGTTTTATTTTTGTAGCACGATTCGTGGGCCACCCTGTAAAAGCAAATTCCAAGGTTATGATGAGCGACAAATTATATGAGAATTTTTGAAGTTTGTATAAAAATAATTTATTTATCATTTGAAGTGGATCTTACTGCGATCGTTTTCATGTCAAATGGCGAAAATTATAAACAATATTGATACAAGATAAGCTTTGTGCTATGGGTGATGTAACAGATTTACAAATTTATACTTATCGTACAACGGAATCGACATTACAACCCGCACCACAGAGTGCATACATATAAATACACCCAGCAGCCATCGCAACCAGTGCTGTCGTTTCTACTGTTACGGCAGTAGACTACTATTTTTTCACTTCAAATCTACTGCTCTAGTCTACTTCATTTTTTCCTTAATTCTCCTGTTTCGTTCGTCAAGTTCATGCCTGTTTTGAAGTGTGTATCACAGTTTGAAAATTATTGCATTTCACAGCTGATTAGGAATTTGGACTAAAAACTATATTAAATTATTTCTAGTCTGATTAGACTAAATCGAGATTATAGACTTTTATTAGTTTGAACGTTCGAATTTTTGGAAAACTTATATCACATTATTAAATTCAGAAGAAAACTTGGTACAAAAATCAATGATATTTGACTTTAAGTGATTTCCAATAAAATATTGAAAGGGCGTTATTGATAATATACTGGCGGAAGGTTCACTAAGCAATAGGGGATTTTATGTAAGCTGTAATCTCCTGTTTTTTCTACTCATTGAATAGGAAATCCCCTGTTTTTCCAAAATCATCGGACGGTAGCACTGATCGCAACAGAAGATAATTTTCATATAAAAGATAAGCGGCACAAACACATTATCAGATGAATACAGACTATCGGCATCAAGGTAAATATTAAGTTATGTATTTTACATAGGAAAAGTTTGTGGAGCGCCAGTAAAATCTAAGTCGAATAAACGAAGTAAAATAATAATATAAATGCATAGGATGCATACAACATTTGGGAAGTCTTCTAAAAAAAAGTATGAAATGTCAAAGCTGTGAAGCATTGAGCAACATTTTCAAGATAATATGTTTCGCATTATTTGTTCGACTCGTTGATCAACTTTTTTAATTTTGTCCGATGTTGGTTGCTCGCGGTAGACGTGAAAATGTAATCATTTAAAAAGGAATTTTTTCCACGACTCAACAAAAATTCATTTACCTAGAGTCGTCTTTTCTCTTTTTTTTTTGTAGGTCATTTTCCAATATTATTAATGTGGCATCAACACTTTTTTTTGAGAGGATATCATTCTAAATTCAGACAAAGTTATATTTCAATATTTTTCGACAAAGATGTGTCTGACGATGACACAAAAAATTTGGACATAACTCAAAGTCAAAATAATGTAACCAATATCTGAGTAGCAATTTAATGCATGCGTTTAATGCGTTTTCCAAGAAGTGAGCCTTTTTAAGATGTAAGGTACAACCCTTAAATTTGTTCATCCAAAAATAGTGTTGTTTGAAAAGTACGTACAAAGCGGACAACCGGCATTTTGCATAGCTGCATCAATATTACCCTCTATATTACGGTACTATAGTAGTTCAGAGTAAGAACAACACTAGCAAAATTTGGGTAGCCGAAAAAACCTAGGCACTCTATCTTTGAGTATCATCAGTAAAATTAAATAGTAATAAGCAGTACCACTACAGTAGACAAACGACTTTCACATTACCCCACAAAAAATATTACAGCGTTGTTAAATTGCACGATCGTGGAGGCCACTCCACAGGCCCACGATGCGAAATAATGCACTCACAGAAAGTTTCATTCACTAAATTGATTGCTTCGTTGGCTGTATGGCATGTAGCGCTGCCTTGTTGGAATCAAAGGTCGCCCACATCAACATCCTCGTGCTTCCAGGCACGAAAAAGTCATTAAACATGGCTCTATAGCATTCCCCATTAACTGCAACATTATGACCGGCTTCATTTTTGAAGAAATATGAACTAATGGTTCCATCTGCCCATATGGCACACCAAACAGTGACTCCTTGAGGATGTAACGGCGTCTTAACAATGGCTTGTGGATTATGATCATTCCAAATATGACAATTTTGCTTATCAATGTACCCATTTAACCAAAAGTGAGCTTCATCGCTGAACCAAATTTTCTTGTGTAAATCGGGATCGGTGGCCATCTCGTCGTGCGAACTGAACCATTATTTTGGTATTAAATTTGAACGATTTGCAATCGCTGTTTAGGAGTAAGTCTATTCATTATGAATTGGCAAACCAAACTGAGCATATTTCAAGTGACAGCTGTCAAAAAGACTAACACCGAAAAAAGTATTGCCAGATTAAAAACCAGATGTCTAAAGTAAACACACGGTATTTTAGAAATTCTTAGTTTGTAAATTTTTTTTATTTTTTTTTTATTTTACTTTTTGTGTTTTAATCTTGTCATTTTCGTTAGGAAATTCCTTTTGAAATATCTTATTTTGTCGATGCATTTTTTCACATACACCCAAAAAGAAATAAATACAATTTTTTTTGAAGATAACCAATTCACATAAGCTAAAAAAAATCAGAAATCTCAGGGTTAGATTTGACAAAGTAAATTTAATATATTCAAAACATTCATACAAGAAACAGAAGAATTTCACCACCCGGAACTTATGCCAGGCGCCAAAGAAATGCACAAAATAAAATTCTACAATAATTTTGAGTTAACCGCATTTCTCTTTTATTTATATTTTGTTTTGAATGTTGTACCTACCTCCACTCGCAAAAAAAATTAACATAATATTCATGTTTCGCTCCGGCATGTAATTTAATTAGGTGCGGCACAAGTTCACGCCAACATTACCGCATATCATCCCCGATCACATGTTGTCAGACCTTCCTAGACCACTATTTACACTTTCTATAAAAAGTTTTTCTTTTAATCTTTATACACTACTTATTCATGACCACCCCCTACATTTTTTACATTAAACCTAACAATTCTCACGAATAGTATTAGTCTACGCTTGAGGGTAAGTTACGATACCTACGAGTTGTTGAAAAGGTTTTAGCTTGACTATTCTACAAGAAGGCATTAAAGAAATTCATTTGGCTCTCAAAATAAACAGAAAATACCTCAACGAAATTAAAACTAAACAACGCCGAAAGCTTAAACCAAAAAAAAATCAAGGCAACTATAGTTTAAATACATAACAACAACATCCAAAGTTCAACTATCCCTTTGATGTCCCCCTGATATATTCAACACTTTGCTGTGTTCTTTGCCAGTGAGAGGATTAAAAATAGATTTTCGTTAGTTCATTCAATATTTTGGCTAATCTGCATAATAAACAACAGTGTGACGAATAAGAAATTAAATAAATATTATCTATAAAGAATTTGTATTAAAGAAAATATTTATTTTATAATTTAAGTGAAAAAAAAAATTAAAATTATATTCGCTTGGGTATATTATATCTTTTGTTACAGCCAATTACCGGATAGTAGCTTAAAGACTAGTTTCTCAGCGGCTGGATTGTATTTGAACTTTCAATTGTCAAAAATGTAACGAAATCGATATGCAGCACTATAGGAAATAGAATGAAAATGGTGACACTATCAAAATCACCATTTCCAACGGGTGGACCGGATTGATTCAAACTTGGTAAATAGACCGTTACGTCCAAGCCTTTTTTGATTAAAAAATATCAGTGCAGCTTTTTAGGTACGGCATATGGTTGAAAAAAATGTTTAAATGTCTAAAAACGGCTTAACCGATTCTTTCGAAATTTCACAGCAACCAGTATTTTTAATTAATATTTTTGTTTGTATTTTTAAAAGCAAAAAATGTATATTTTGAAAACTGCTCATAAAATTTTTTTCAAAAATTATAGTTATATGTTTTTGCTGAATGCCTATAAATTGGCGTTTTTGAATTTATTTTTTTTTTAATTTTGAAAATGATTTTAAAAAAACTTTTTTCTCAAAAACCGCTATACAGATTTTTAAAATTTTGTTCTCATAAATTCAAATTTATCCAAGAATAAAATGGCGGACTTTTTTTTAACTCAAATTAGTTTAAGTATTTATTTCAGAATTTTGAATTCTTTTTATTTTGATAAGCCACCAATTTTTTTTAGAAAAAAATTAAAGAAATTTTGTATTAAGTAAAAACGACTTTAAAAATATATTAAGATTTTTAATAAAATTTGTTTGTATACGATGTGATCGAACATAAGAACAAGTTCGTGCCATCCAGTCGTGCATTATATTTTCTTCACATTTTCCTTCTTCACACACATGACATTTTGTGCGTTCGGCAATTTACTCACATGCTCAGTCGATTATGTACGAGCACATCGAGTGCGATCTCCACATGTTCAGAACGAAAAAAGGAACACACATTTGAAGCTCTGAATGATCTGAGTTAAAAAGAAACACACACAAATTTTTTGACAACTCAGGCTCTACTCTGAACTAAAAAAGGAAAACGCCTAATGTGAATTTTTTTGTGAATACTAAATGTCAAATATCAAAACGAAAAATTCTCTTAAAAGATAAAATATAGGGAAGTGCTATTGTTTAAAAAATGGGTAATTTTTCTTACTATATTGTTAACTCTCACAAACACAAATGCATTCCAAGACGGGCGGAGTGATGAGGGCAGCTTACTCGTGGGCCATAACAATTAATTGTTTTTTTTTCCGAATTTATTTTTCATCTCAGCGATATCTTAAAATAATATACTTACTGATACTCTTGAAATTCTTCAATTAATTAACATTAAACATATGAACTAATAACTTGACTACAAAATAAATCGAGAAAATTTCCAAAAATATAGGCACATGTTAATATAACTTCATATACGAAGCATACAAAATCGATATAATAACAAAAATAATTTCCTCGTATAAATGGCGCTTTACAAATAGTTGCGCCTTACAATCACCAACAAAAAAACGTCCCTGTTTTAAAGAATCACAGTTAGATATTTCATGCCACAAAATTCGTTCAACATTACTCAGGGTCGACCCAGGTTTTCTTGACAACCCCAATAGGTGTAAAAAAAAGTGGGTTTTTCGGTTATTAAAAGACACTCGGAGGCCAATATTTAATAATTAAAACTCAAAATATGTTCACATTTTATTGCTTATTTCATTTGCTTTGACCCTATGTATAATCCACAACTTCAATGGTTTCTATTTTTTATTTCTGTGTGTGAGAATTCTTTTACATACTTAAGTTCATCGATGTTAACGAACCATCGATGTTAAAACAAAAAGAATCTATGCTTTAATATTGATGTTCAAAGAAGGAATTAACGAAATTCGTTAAAACCTTCTATGAGTTCGATTCGATAATTATTAATTATATCGATGATGAATATTCGATATTTTCTCAATATCGCTCATCCCTACTTCAGATCTCACGTGACTATGACAGTTTATTTGTTAACCGCAATTGGCCCCAGTTAAAAACTTAGTCCCCTTCACACAGGGAAACCAGTTGCTGGAGATTTTTTGACGTAGCCTTGTAGCACGAAGTTACTGGCACAAAGAAACTGAGGAGGAAACTGGGAAAATATTGTTGGGCTAAGTGGAATGCAAAGCCAAACGTCAAAAAAATCTCTTCAAATCGTTGGCCGGGGAGATTTTTTTCATTCCCCTTACTTCTTGCCCTTCTCGCCATCAAACTCCCAGTTGCCAGCAACTCAGTTTTCTTGTATGAAAGGGGGCCTAGATCTAATTCAGGGCGAGTTCAGGTTCCCAATGACAGGATTTGTTGACTATACTCTGCCCAAGAAAAATACTAGAGGTAACAAAAATAACCACTTTTTCGAGAAAAAAAAATAAAAAAAAGTATCTTTTTTGTTCATTAATTAACTGATTTCTTCTTCTTATAAAAATCATTTGAGCCGTTTTTGAGAAAAATAAGATTTACCGTTTTACCGTTATTTTTGACTAAAAAAAAGTCAGAAGTCGACATATATACCGAAAAAAACAATATGTTCCAAGTTTGAAGAAAATCTATCCACCCGTTTATTTTAAAGACTCGCAGACAGACTGACAGATAATCAGCCACACAGATATACAGAATTGTGAGATCCACTTTTTTTCCTTAAGTTTAATTAAAATAGTGAAATAAATTTTTATTTACGAATCAAAAACTTGACAAATAATAAAAATTTATTGCGACTTTCGCATTAACGGCTTAATGTATTTCGATCATATTTTTATACAGGAGGTCCTGTACCAAAATTTTGCGAAAAATAATCTTTTGCATTTTTGACAATTCGATATTTCAAAAACGGGTGGAAAATTAAAGAAATTTTTTTGTATGTAAAGAATTGCTTCAAAACGGCTTTAACAATTAATTAAGCTGAAGAGAAAAATTCACTTTTACAATAAATTTATTCTTTTCCATTTGGGAATAAACTAATTCGATTTGTAAGACTATAGGCAAAAATGAAGATTTAGAATTAAATGCATATGCACATCTGAGTTTCTATAGTTACAGATATTGCTAAAAGAGGCCAATACCCTGTTTTACTCGTTCGACGAAGAGAAGGTTGTTCGATATACAAAGCCATTATTCACAATCCTCAGTCAACGAATGACGTCTACGGATTGTATATAAAATATTTAAGGGTTTATTAATTGAAATTTGAGTGTAATACGTATTAGGCTAGCTAGGTAGGTCGTACTCGTATGTTAAAGATATTTTAACTACACCTTCATTAGAAATCTTTTAAATTCTCTCATTCTTATACGTATAGTTGACCAAATTGACGAAACAAAGACGAATTGCGTGTTCTCATATAATTATCTTTATCATACTTAAAATGAAAGTATTCCCATCTGCAGCTCCACTCTCCACACCCAAATATTTTTTGAAAATATGTTTTAATCAAGTAAATGCGTTTAAATATATTAGCTGTGAAAAGAAAAACTGCGAATGATTTCGTTCTTTTAATAAAAAAAATAAGCTAACATAATATTGTCACCATCTTTAATTTTACAAAAAGATCGAATTAAAAATTTTGTTTAATGTAGAAATTCAATTTGAAGGCAAAGTAGATTATTCCTAAAGCAGTTTCGCAATTGTACGTATTGTTTTTTTTTTTGAAAATATTGATATCTGGAAATAAAAAATCCATTCGGTACTTACATTGTTTTCGAGTGGACGTTTAGTTACTATTAGACCAGGAGCCCACAGCAAATTTTGTGCGTGAAGATATAACCAAAAGTGGTTTATATGAGTATGAAGCCCCCAAATAACTAACGACAAATATGGAAGTCTGGCAGCATTTTCTTGCAGCTAAGATTAATAATAGTATGCCAAAGGTACATATTTTTCCAAAATATGGATCATAAGTATAACCACTTGAAACTGGCATTAAATTAAAGGGCAGAATGCACTGAATACAAATAGATAGGTGCCAGACGTTTTAGGTGCAGCTTTCCCCTTGCCAGACGTACTAATAGTACGCAAAGAATCATTTTTTTAAACAATTGGTATAACCATATGTGTGATACCTCAAAAAATTTGTAAAATTGTCCTTATCACAAATAAATAGGTGCCAGACGTTTTATATGCAGCTTTCCCCTTGCCAGACGTACTAATAGTACGCAAAAAATCGTTTTTTTAAACAATTGGTATAATCAAAAGTCGTTATAACACCAAATGATATTCTGATTTCTCTACTTTGATTATGCGAAACAGCAATCTGTTTTGTACCGCTATACTTTGACAAAAAAAATGCATGACACAATAAACAACCTTGCTGATAAGAGAACTTAGTTGCAGTAGTAGTTTTGTTGACCGCAAAGTGAATATGTCCGACGAAGTAACTAAGAAATGTGTTCTCCATTCAAGTGATAGCCCAAAACAATGCGGAAAAATAATTTTGTTTACTGAAAAAACATTGCAGAAATGCTCTGAAGTTTTGAAAATTACGACAAATCGCAATTTTAAGTTTTCTGATATAAAGCCTCCAGTTGAGGTTGATACTTTAACTGGGTACCATAGTGCGTGCTACCGGCTCTTTACTGCAATTTCCAAAAAATTGATAACATCTCCGATAGATACAAATCACGTTGAATGTAAGTTATATTCTTGTTTTTTGTAGTTTATATAATCCCATATTACTCATAAACGCGTATATGTATGTTATATAGTGCCTGAAACTACCAAAAATAATAGATGCAGTCCAAGTGTTGCAATTAAAAATACTCGGACTATATCCAATATCACGGTGGATCCGAATAACAAATGTTTTTTTTGTAATTGCATTTCGAAATACACATATGAAAAAAAAGAAAAGGTTATATGTGTCCGAAGATCTACTTTAGAACACATCATTGTTTGCAAAGCAATACTTCTTGGGAATGATGCAGTGTACCAAGTATTGATAAATAGTGTCGGAGACGATGAACTGAAGTATCATAAAATATGTCTTGCTAGATTTCTTCAGGAAGCTAATAATTTAGAAAAAAGAGTTGTGAACAGCAATTCGGGATGCAGACATTCACACAAATGCGCTCTTTCTACTGTCTGCACCTTTGTTGAAGAACGCATTTTGAAATTAAAAGAAATGCATCCATTTGATGATATTGCTAATTTGTGCCAACAAAAATTGTGTGAAATTAATCCTTCAATCACCTATTCCAAACTATACTTAAAAAGGTAGCTGCTAACCATATACAAGGAAAGAATCGTCGTGATAAAAATTCAAAAACAATTAGTTATTGTGAATGCTGATATGAACGAATACGAAGAAAGTTTGCTAACCGATAAGCTTGCAACACTAAATTTAAAATCCGTGCTCAGGTAGCTTATATTATATAATATTATAATACACGTGGAAAAAGTACTTATTAATTCATTTGACAGGAATATTGCTTACTATTACCTACTCGTACCTATTATAAAATAAAAATCAATTTATTATATCTATAAAATAATTTAATTTTTAGTACTCTATTAGTACGTCTGGCAAGGGAAAGCTGCATCTAAAACGTCTGGCACCTATTTATTTGTGATAAGGCCAATTTTACAAATTTTTTGATGTATCACACATATGGTTATACCAATTGTTTAAAAAAATGATTTTTTGCGTACTATTAGTACGTCTGGCAAGGGAAAGCTGCATCTAAAACGTCTGGCACCTATTTATTTGTGATAAGGCCAATTTTACAAATTTTTTGATGTATCACACATATGGTTATACCAATTGTTTAAAAAAATGATTTTTTGCGTACTATTAGTACGTCTGGCAAGGGGAAAGCTGCATCTAAAACGTCTGGCACCTATTTATTTGTGATAAGGACAATTTTACAAATTTTTTGATGTATCACACATATGGTTATACCAATTGTTTAAAAAAATGATTTTTTGCGTACTATTAGTACGTCTGGCAAGGGGAAAGCTGCACCTAAAACGTCTGGCACCTATCTATTTGTATTCAGTGCATTCTGCCCTTTAATTTAATGCCAGTTTCAAGTGGTTATACTTATGATCCACATTTTAGAAAAACATGTACCTTTGGCATACTATTCTTAATCTTAGCTGCAAAAGAATGCTGCCAGACTTCCATATTTGTCGTTAGATATTTGAGGGCTTCATACTCATATAAACCACTTTTGGTTATATCTTCTCGCACAAAATTTGCTGTGGGCTCTTAGACTATATCTTTTCCCAATTTTCTATATTCTAAACAATACAACATAAAAGCCTAGTATCTATGTAGGTTGCGCTAAAATTTCGCTCCCATACAAAATTTTCTCCAAAATTAAGCCAAGCATAATTGCGGAGAGGTAAGCAGCCCCAGATCTGAAATACATTTTTTGTTTGACACACCTCCACTATATGTCAAAATTTAGTGCGATAAATAAATATCCGACGCATTAATTCACCTGCTAAATATTGACACATTGGCGCAAAATTGTAGTCGATTTAGTAATATGTTAAATCATTTTTAGTATGATACTAGGCTAAAACGAAGATTTTGCTGATTTTAAACCAGTTTAGTATCGTACTATTTTCTTAATATTTTGCTAAATTTAAATCACAAAATGGCTACTTTATTTTTGTATGGTCTTTTCGATTGGCCGACCGGAACACGTACCCCAAATAAAACACCCAAGAACAATTTGACTGATTCTAAATTGTATGTATTACTGTATTTGTGAAAATTAAATTTTAAAAAATCACATCAGCTAAAAAGAATTTCCCAAACACTTGATTTCAATTTAGATACACATTTTCTTGTATCAATAATAATTATAACTTGATTCTTTTTATGTTAATTTACCAGGAAAATAGTTTAAATTCAATAAACACATCGAAATTACACAACAAATCAACCCGACGATTTTGACATTTTAATTATGTGAGTGTATTTTATGGCCTTTTCGATTGGCCGTCCAGAACTGTTCTGACCCCCACAAAATGACACTTTGGAATCCAAAAAACTGATTGTCTCACACATGTTAACAAATTTTCTGTTTACGCACGTAAAAAGAAGAACGAGGATCGAGATTATTTTTTTATGGACCAAGAAATATAGAGAGCAGTCGATATTCGAGAGGGGAGTAGTTTTTATGGACTAGAAATGAAGACAAATGGAGAGATACAGTTATTGTTTTTTTTTTCAATTTTGCAAAGTAAACACAAGAAACAAAGAAATTTTTATCTTCAAGGAAAACCAAAATACACAAAAGGGTATTCATGTAACGGCGAAAAACCCAGATAAGCCTCAGAAACCAGATAATTTTATCTCCGCAGAAATGAACTGTCAAAGTTTGTATGGGAAAAATATTCTGCAAATTAGATAAAATTATCTAAATATTTTGATGTAGAAAAAGTATAAATAAACCTCATAAATTTATTTCAAAGAACATCTGATTATTTCTCACATTTACGCAAGTATTTTTAAGGGGGTGTTCATGCAAACGTCTGGCGGAAAATTATATCTTTCAGCAAAGCGGCAAATTATCTCGTTGCATGAATACATTTAACAAACGTAAATAATTTGTAAAATAATATTTTAAAATGGAAAAACAGGATAATTATCAAATAAACAAAGAAATGTGTAAGCGAGCATTTATATTTCTTATTAGATTAGTTCATTTTTTTTTAAATCCATTTTGGATTCATTTTAGGTTCCGTTCTCGCTGAGTATGGTGAAATAGAAAACTCTCTCTCTCTCACAATACACTCACATAAGGCTCCGTGGTGATTCTAATTTCCATACTAATTTGATCCGATTTAAAATTGTTTCGGATCCGTTTTTGGGTTCATTTATGAAGTGGAATCGGATCCAAAACGGAGTCGCTTGCTTAAAGGGTCTTGACAAATAATAGTCAATTTTTTTCAATTTTGATCGGCTCACTTTTTTACCTGAACAGGGAGCATTCTAATTTCAAATTTCGATACAGGCTTACTCCACTGGGCATTCACATGTCCAACATCACAACCACAATCCAATCCGCAAACAGTGAATCGCAGTCGTTTCATGTTATGTCTCTCATTCGTTCAACAAAAATCAGACAAAACAAATTAAATGCATGAAAAGTCAAATCTACCGACAATAGAAAAACAAACAAAACAAAATAAGTAATTTTCTGCAATTACAAAAAAAATTTACATATGTATACCTGAAACGTCAATATAATATAGCGCTCATGTCTTGTTCAAAAAGTAATTTTTTTTGACATGTCACTGCATAGACATAGATTTTTTGAACTCCATAATTTTTGCATGACATGTTCATAGTTCTGCCATTGTTTATAGTATTGGAGACGGCCTATTATAACCAAACGTTCGAATATTCTTCTGAAGACAATCGAATTAATTGTGTAAACAAAATCGATGTTACGCTTAGAAAACAAAGATTGCATTTAAACTTTTTATTTTCTCGCGCAATTATAATTGTTGTTTCTCTAAAACTACAGATATTGAGTGTTCTACTTTTTTATTTCAATCGAATATGAAGATATCGCATTGACAAATTTACTAACAAAATTTTTCAACATCGTTATTAAAAAAAGGGATTCTTGAAACAATTATTATTTTATTTGACAAATAATCCGACTCAAAAATTTGATATGTATATTTGTTTTATATTTTCTACTTCCTTATAAAATCTAACAGCCAATCGAACTTTTTTTGAGTAACAAAAGTGGAAAAGAGTAACCCAGAACAAGAAGTCGAAAATGACATTAGTATCCATATAAGTTTCTGAACAGTAAAGACTATGGATAGCTGTATGGGTTTGGCTTCTGGGGCCCAATTCCGCAAGCGTGAGTTTTCTCTCTGTACACAGGAAGTTGCGCACACATACATTTTTCCGATTCCGCAAGGGTGCGATCCAGTTTTATTTGACAGATAACGTGTGCACAGATAGGCAAATTTATTCACGCATATTTTGAGGGTGAATAATTTTTTTGCACAGAAAAGCATTCACGCTTGCGGTATTGGGCACCTGGCTTCTGCCAAGAACGGACGGGGTTTTACTCCCTCGTCACGTTAGCTAAAAAAATTAACTGTGTTTTACATAATTAAATCTTGCTATAGCAGTAAAAAGTAACAAAAATTGTTAATACTCTCATAAGTAACAAATTAAGGGTGATCCGTGCTGAAATCATGAAACAAATATAAGGTGTCCATGGGGTCAATTCCCGATCTGTGAAGTTTTGAAGTGAAAAAAAATATCATTTCAGTTTTCACAGACGTTTATCATTTTCCAACTTCACGCACATGCCTAATACGATTCTAGAACTCATTGTGATAAAGTTTGTACTAAAAAGTACTAAATGATAAATTCTGTCATTTCTGATTAGATTTTTTGTTGTGAAATGTAAATATTTCATTTCAGTTTCTAAATTTGCTTAGTCACATGTCTCGCTCATTTAAATGTTAAGTATAAGTGCTTGTATATATGTATATATATTTATTTTAGGTTAGTTTTAGGTGGCACCACACCACAAGTTACTGATACACTGCTCCTGAGCAAAAGCAATTCAACTATATAAATTTACAACAGCCAAGAGGCGTGCAACTATATTATAGACAAAGCAGGCAATACATTATAGCCGCGATTAATCCCATATTGTTATCGAAAAATTGTATTACTATGTAAAGTTTCCAGAGATAAGACTCAACAGACTCAATTCCAAAAAATATATATTTGTGCATATGTTTTTGACATTTCTCAAGGGATACAAAAGATTTCAAGGTTTTTGGGATAGCTTAATGTCGAATTCCAAACAACCATTTCAAACCGAATTCAGATCAAGTTTGTTGTTTGTAATAAGCAACTTCCAAAAAATAGTTTGCGTGTAAAGTCTATAGCCTATTCACACCAAACTCATTTACCCTTTTCGTTTACCAAAACGAGTAGAGCCTTCACACCGAACATTTACTTGTTTTTGTTTGACATTTCAGTTGTTTTTTAAAAAGCTGTCAAAACGTTTATACATGATTGCTAAGCAATCAAATCTTATAATGCTGCATAAAAAGAGAGCAGAACCAATTTTATTTATGAGCCAGAAGTATCTACAAGCAAGAAGAATCGTGTTATTCATTGGAAAATAATAATTGAACTTATTAAGAAAAATAGTAGTTCAAAATTGTACAATGCATAGAAGCATGTGGGCAAAGGTGAGCTTTTAATAAGAATATTCAGCCCAAAGTTCTATCAAGAACTGCTCGTTCGCACTTCCCCAAATTTGTTTAGTTTTTTTCTTTAGCATTTCCTGTAAATAAGAATAATTCATGCATTAAAAATTTATTACTAAAATTAAACGATTTGAAATTCATTTTTTTGCCAGCAAGCATTCAGCTGTTCTTGTTTTTCTGAGGGCCTGTTCACAATCCTATCAATGGGAACGTTCACTCAATTATTCTCAGCAATCTGGAATAACTTTCTGTTGTTGTAATGCGTGCAAAACCACATCTGATGAAAAAACAGCTGCTCTCATGAAAGATATCTTGAGTTATCCCAAAAAATTTGGAATAACTAGCTATTCGAGACCAAATGTATAAAACCAGCTGACTGCAAAATTCGTTGGCATGCGTTTTGCTTTGATTTTTTGACAGCTTTCAGCTAACCTATCTGATTCGTCCACAGATATACCCCGATAGCTTGGTATCCGAGATAACATATCTAATAAGTGAGTGATCGCCCGCAATTTCACTTGACGCAAGGTCTGTTCGTTTAATTTATCTCTGAAATTCAACCGTGTTCAAGTCCTTTTATCAAAAACGAGTCGTTTTGCAAAAATGTAGTTTATGAAAAATGTATTGGAAAACGAGTAGTTTTTAGTATTCGTTTTGAGGAAAACGAGTAAAATCTGGTTTATGGTTTGGTGTGAATAGGCTATAACTTTAGTCTCTACATGGTTATTGTGGTTTCCCAAAATTAAAGTAAGAAATAACTCATTTTCCATTTCTGTTTTTTTTTTTTAACAAACGGGGTGATTTCACATATAGCTGACAATTTTTAGATGAGGTCTTACTAGTATTTTGTACCACACTTTTTTGACAACTAGTTTTTCGGGAAAAATTGTTTGTGTAGGTAATAAAATTCGTAGTGAAGAAGTTAACTTAACTCCTTTTCCAATATTGGAAACCGTTGATAATTGATAATTGATCAAGCTAGAAATCAAAAGGTTTTTTATATTTAAAAAAAAAATCTTGGTTTGTACTGTTCTGTGACCAATTCACAATAAGAAATAAATAATTTATCTCTGGCAGTGTCTTATTTTGCAAACAGATGCCATTTGTCATATGTCACTTTTTACATGAAACTTTTAAAAGTGTTTACCGTGTTGTTTATATTTTATTTTAAAATTTTAAACAGAAATAATATCTATAATTTTCAACAAAAATGACTGACTCCTATGTAAGAATGGATACCAAAAATATTAACAAGGAACTAGCGGTTGTCGAATATCCTGGCAATGTTCAAGATGTTGATAAAATGTTAAGAACAATGGGTGGCATAACCACAATATCCCAAGTATAAAATTCAATTTATTAATTTTATTAGAATCTTAACTCTTTAAAAATAATAAACTATAAAGGTTTTTAGCGGTGAAATTAGACGCTTGGAAGTTCGATATCAACCAGATAATGAATTTTGCAAATCTCTCTCCGGGGATGCCCAACCAACTTCTGGTCTAGTTTTGAAAATCAAAATACGCCGCTCAAAACGAAATCCAAATGACCCGCCCAGATTTGTCGTTGAAGTACTTGGACATTGCAAAAAGACTTACGTGTTTGATTGTAAGTTTACTAAAAGAAATAACCTTTCATTTTCAATGAAATAATGAAGAGTCCACAAAATTATCCATTTAGCTTTAGCTGATTATAATTTCCTTCCAATTGTACTGAACAAAGAAACCGGTGAAGCCAGATGTGCCCTTGACGAATTAGTACCAAGAAATGTTGTAGATACAGACTATTTTACGTGAGTTTGATATATTTGTAACTCTTGAAAGATGGACAAAATAAGATCCATTTTTAGGAGGACAACTTTGACGCCACTGTGTGTTCCATATCAGTTTGCCAGATCAGACACTGTCCACACGAATCTTCACCGAATCGATCCAAAAGACGATGGTCAATCGGATATTCTAGGTGTCCTGCAGAAACCCTATTACGATGGTCGTGAGGTTATTGCGTTTTCTCTAACAGAACCCTTTCCAATGCATCCAGATCCCGCCGTAGCCAAACGCATGAAAGTGAAATATGTTTCTGATGAACAGTTGCAAATTGTCCAGAAGGTAAGACATTTAAATCCAAATTGCAAAACTAATAAATAATAATAGATGAAAACCCCCCTTTTACTTCTTGCAGCTTTTTGATGAGATTCCTTGTTGGACCAGAATTGCATTGCTATATGAATCTGGATTGTCTCATGACAAGCTTAAGCATATAACTCCTTCGGTTGCTTATCTGTTTTCAAATGGACCATGGCGAACTATGTACACTCGATATGGTTATGATCCCCGCAAGGATTTCAATAGTCGCTACTATCAGACGTTTGATCTTAGATTGCGCTACCGCACTGGAATGGCTGAATTCGTGAGTACCAGGTTAATTAAAAATCAATTTTTTTTTAATTAAAGGAGAAATTCTTTGTTTTATTAGGTCCCAAATGCCCATAAAGGCGGAGCACGAAGTAAAGATTGGGAACGTAGACCTAATGAATGCGATATTCCTGTTCAGGGTCCTGACTATCCATATTTAGAAGAAGGAAAACTTCCTCGATCGCGGCAATGGATTCTAAGAGTAAACTGATGATACAACCGTTACATAGATATATTGATTGTATTTCTGCCGTCCTTATTACAGTATTGTGATTTAAAAATAAATAAAATCAAGGAAATGTTAGATAAAATTCCCACACCACTTGCGGGAGCAACTTGTAATGAAAAAACTGGATGGCTTCCTCCCGGATTTGATGTTCAAGTTAGGCAGATCATTAATAACTCGTTCAAGGAGACAATGAGAGAATATTATAAGAACCGAAAAGAACAAGAAAATTCATTAGATGATGTAAGTTTTTTTAATTCTGAATATAAACTGTAGGTATAACTACTCGCATATGCTTTAGGAGTACATATCCGATGACAATGAACCAGATAAAGATTCAGATGAATCTGAAGACGATGTTGTTGCAGAGGAGGACGAGGAAGACCTTGATTTGGATGTGGATGGTTTAGAAGTAGTAGATGAACTTAAAATGGAACACATGCAAATAGACCACGAAGAAGAATTATAATAAGTTTTGTATTCTGAGTTTTTAGTAATAGTATTATATTCATTTTTATTGTTAATTTTGAGACGCTTAAGAAATTTTAAAATATAACTTCTTCATATGAAATAGCTTAATCATAATAATCCCTTATTTACCGATTCTTTTAAACTGTTTGAAAATCTGTTTTAGTTTTAAAAAAAATGGCGATCCGCTCAGTCAGGAAAAGATTGTGGCTTGGCCAACCGTCAGTTGCGCAGAGAGGATTCAAGAGAACAAAAATGGTGCGCCAGAAATGAATTACTTTTTTGAAAACTGCACAATAAACCATGTGATCATCCCTTATGTATATAACTTCCACCCATCGAAGGTGATAACTCTGAAAGTTCCCTTACTTGGAAATGAATTTAGAATACAGTTCTAAAGTGCTCTTGTAGCAAACGAAACAATTTGGGGCTATAAAATTGCTGATAAACCCAGGTTTTACTAAACTACAGCTTAAGACAATTTTGGCTCAATGAATACAGACGGGTTTTACCTACAAATAGTTGGTTTTATATTTTTTATAAGATTATATTAACTTGTTTCACTACAAAAATAGCTTCAAATATTGTGGAACGATAAGCAACGTCCAAAAATTCAACTAAACCTAGGTTTAACTTGGATACAGTTTAAAAATGACTATGAGTACGCCCCTTTGTTTATAAATCTATTTCTTGCCAATTGCCGCGAACTAGCATTTTTTTCTAATCACGTTTTCAATTTGATGTTCAATTAACTCCTTTTCGAAATAGTTACTCCATGGTGGGAAAGAGCATTAAAGAAGAAATCGAAAAACGACATTCAAAAACACTAATCTGTAAATCAAAATCGATTTCTGGTATGCGGCTGTGTCTAATTAATTTATTTAAATAAGGGCGATTCAACGATGTAATGTCGTTTTCTCTTTTTCCAATAGAGATTTTTTTTATTGAAAAATAAACGACATAAGTTCGTTTTCGTATTTTGTACAATCAAATGTGAATACTGTCATTTTTGCAAGTGGGGTCAATATTTCACAAAAGTACTGGGACGCATTGAACAAAAATTTTATCCAATTCTTAAACGTCAAAACAAGAGCGTATTTTTGAAATGACACACCTGGACCTGGCAACTGATGGCTTTAAACAGTTTTTTTTCCGTCTGACAGTCTTCATAATTTTGTCCAAAGAAATTTCTTGGACTAAAATTCGCGGCAAGTTCACTCAAATATCTCGTCAAAGAAGGGATTTCCAATTCTATCTCATCCAGAGTGGTCACAGTCACAGCTTAGTTTCCTCAGAAATTGTATACAATTCAATGGACTTTCTTTAGTATTGCCGTTACTTAAAACCTGTGGTATCAACCGAACCGGAACAAGCGTGTCTCTCGCAAGTGAAGATCCAGGAGTGAGTTGGCTTAAAAAACACCGTTTGTTCGATCGTCAGTTTGAATAATAAGCTGATCTATATTTCGAGGGCGCCTCTGAGGTGCAGTTTATCTTTCTAGGATTAATGAGCACGGGAGCATATTTTACATAATTTTGCGAAAGCTTACCACTCTTAATTAATGAACTGTCATACATTGTATGGAAATTGATTGATACACAAATTGTATAAAATTCGCCAACAAATTTGTTGATGGGGATGATTTCGTAAAATTAACTACAGTCGAACTTCGATAACTCGGACCATTACTTCCCAAACAAATAATTCGAGTTATCAGGACTTCGAGCTATCAAGTAAAACAGAAAATTAATATAAATTACGTAATATTTATTTGCGAATAAAAAAAGTACAGTTGTTGTGATTATTTAAAATATTCTGTTATACTTGACTGACGAATGGATTTGCCGGAATGCTATATTTAATAACCACATCCTTCTTTCTTGACCCACTCTCCACCTCTTTTAATAATTTAAATTTATCTTCAAACAATGTTTTTAAGGTTCGTTTAACGACATACCCACGTTAGCTTTACTTTTAATAAAAACTTCACACTGCACTGTTAATATCTACGTCAGTTTCATTACACTTTTTATTTGGTCTCTCTTTTAATTTTTAAAATAACACTTTGAATTCGTATTATAATATATACGTATATCAACATAATAATGTGTGTTCTAACACCGGAACATGACAATTTTTACTCACACTTAACGGAGTCACAATTTTCAACACACACATATGTATACATGGTCATACAACATACAAACGCAATGCATTTTGAAATGAAGTTGTAAAAATCCACAGAATTTAATAATTCCACTAAAAAATTCGACTTATCGAAGGTGACGCCAAATAATATCATCGAGTTATCGAGAAATTCGGGCTATAGAAGTTCGAGTTATCAAACAAAAATTACATGTAAACTTCAGGCTTCGCGCTATTGCCAACCAATTTAATTTGAGTTATCAATTATTCCAGTTATCGATGTTCGACTTATCGAAGTTGTAATGTATTTGCATTAATTTAAGGAACAGCTAATTCAATCATACAGCATCTATTGTACACGAATAACAAAATTGTATTTATGCAAATTTAACATTTTACTCATTTGCTAAGCTTACGAGTTACCACCTTGCATGAATAGTCAGGCAAAACATGTTTTTAAATTATTTAAAATGGTGGGACTTTAATAAGACTACAAAAACCAAATTATTCTCATTAAGTGTATTCATGCAATGACGTAAAACCCAGATAAACATCAGAAACCAGATAATTTTATCTCCGCAGAAATGAACTGTCAAAGTTTGTATGGGAAAATATCTTATAAATCAGATAAAATTATTTCACGAATTTGATGCAGAAAGAGAATAAATAAACCTCATATATTTTTTTCAAAGAACATCTGATTATTTTCCACATTTACGCAAGTATTTTTAAGGGGTCATTTATTCAAATGTTTGGCGGAAAATTATATCTTTCTGCAAAGCTGAAAATTATCTCTTTGCATGAATACCCTTATTGTGTATGTTGAAAAGCATTATCATTATCGAGCATGTAAATGCTACACTCTGTAATTTTGTAAACAAAAAACTAAACATGTTGTAATTAAGCATTCGAATAAGGTATCTTTGTCTTTTCACTTTATAATTTTAGCCTCTGAACAACCGGTTGGCTACTGGCTTTCGACACGGATGGTTGTGTGCCTCGTCACACCTCCAATTAAAAATATTAAAAAATAAGTAACAGTGTTTTAAAATAAACTTGAAAAACCAAAAAAAAAAAAAAAAAAGTAATCCGTGGCCTATAAGTTGTGCAAGTTCACGTAACATTTAATAGTAATGAGCCGAAACTTATCAATCGGAACAATAACCGAAAAGCCAACCGAATCCGTTCAATATCCAGTTCCAAGTTTCGCTCATCATACCCATCCACACATCTTCTGCAATAGAAGATGCTGTACCATTACTGAAGCATCCTCAGGATAGCATACATCAGGTCAGGCCAGTAAAATAACACGCAGCTCAGTCCGCTATTAACGGGCCGTAACATACAGTATTTGGAAACGAGTACTAACTATACCACATCGCACAGGACAGGATTAGAATCGGACCTGGATACAATTATTAAAGGCAACATTTCAAAAATGCAACAATTTCTTCAAGCAACGGCGAATTCATTATTCAAAGTCTATTTGTGCATAATTATAAAAAGTTAATTAACCTTCATAACTAATTAATCGACATAAAATCTAATCACATATCCTATTTAAAGTATATAGTGCGTATGCACTCTCGCTCATTTATATGTTAAGTGTATATACGTTCATGTGTTAACGATGTAGAGTTCTCGCTCTATCTTAAAATGAAATGTTAAGCATAAGTGATTGTATATATGTATATATTTATTCTAGGTTAGTTTTAGGTGGCACCACCCCACAAGTTACCGATGCACTGCCTCTGTGAAAGAGCAGTTCCACTACTTAATCATAAACATTAGATGACAACACGTCACAAGTAACTGATACACTGCTCATGAGCAAAGCAGTTCAACTATAAAAAATTACAGCGACCAAGAGGTGAGCAACTACATTACAGACAAAGCAGGCAATACTTAACAGCCGCAGTATAATATTCTAAAGCAAACGAGAAACACACCATTGTAAAACCATTTTATAAAAGACTCAATAAAGAAAATCAAATCAAATCAAAAACCTTTGAACAACCACAAAAATCTGTTAAACTTCCTCAAAAGATTCGCTTTTCTAAGACCTCGCTGATTATGTTGTTAAAATGTTAAAACAAACAGCTCTGTTAAATTTTCTGACTCCTTACCAAAATGAATTCTTTTATCTGTCAAAACTGCACTTACACATATTTCCGCTGCGCACACACCATCACACCACTTGAGGAAATTTCTGTCTGCTACGGCTATTTGCTTTTGCTGCTTCATAGTTTTCCACGAAGTTTGGCTGACTGAAGTATTTTCTGTGAATACAATACGAATAAAAAGTGTGGTGCAGCGTGTAGTCCCAATAAAATTCTGATGCAATTTTCTGATTCATGTTGAGATAAATTTTCAAGTGTATTGATTTCTTTTGAAAGTTTATAAATAGTTAGTTTATTATAAACAATTAAAATGCCAACCGAAAAGTTGAAAAACTTAACACTAGGTAAGTTTGTGGATTGAGGTTAAAAAAAACTAGACCTTCCATTTGCCATGTCGGCAATATTGTGTATATAAAATTGTCCGATTAGAAAAGTGCATTCCGTTTTATGTTTGCAGAAGCGATATACACTTCTGAGAAAAATGGAAATGATGAGACTGGTCAGGGTACTCAGGAGAATCCCTTTAAGAGCATTCTTCAGGCGATGCGTCATGCCAAGCAAGATCCATTTCCAACAATTTACGTCGATGCTAAGAATCCCGGAGATGGTCTTAAATACGAACCAGCTGCTAAATCACAGTTGAAGAAAATTCACAAAATCTGGGCTCGCGAACTGAACAAGAACGCCGACAAGGAGCAGCGTGAAACTGACGATGCCGAAAAGAGGAAACAAAACATCGAAGAAGCAAAGAAAATTATTATTGCAGAAGATCCTAGTTGGCCAAAAGCAAAGCGTATTCACATCGATGATGGCTCAGATAACCGTGAGACTCGTGTGAGGGTCTATGGTTGGGTACATCGGTTGCGTCGTCAGGGTAGAGGCTTGATGTTTATTACTCTTCGCGACGGAACTGGGTTCTTGCAGTGCGTCCTCAACAATGCGCTCTGTCAGTGCTACAACGCCTTAGTTCTAACCACTGAGAGCTCTGTGCAACTTTTTGGAACACTCAAAGCTGTTCCCGAAGGAAAGACTGCCCCTGGAGGCCATGAATTACATGTAGACTACTGGGAGTTAATTGGTCTGGCACCAGCAGGAGGTGCAGAGAGCATTCTCAACGAAGAGGCATTGCCCGATGTGCAGCTAGACAACCGTCACATCATGATCCGTGGAGAGAACACCTCTAAGATTCTGAAGATGCGTTCTGTGGTATTGCAAGCGTTCCGTGCACATTTCCTCGCACGCAAATACAATGAGGTCACTCCGCCAACTTTGGTCCAGACACAAGTCGAAGGAGGATCCACACTATTCAAATTGCAGTACTTTGGGTAAGTAATTAGTTTGATGTTTTACTTGTTTGTATGTATATCAATTGATTTCAAAAAATCGTAATGGTAAGAAGTTTGTTAAATCGAAAACGAACATCGTTATCAGGAAACACATCTCACCTTAAGATATTCTTAAGGGAAAAGTAGCTTCATCCATTTTGTAGAGCTAGTTTCCTTTTTAAGAAAATTATTTATTATTTTTCTTCACAAAAACAATAATAGAACCAATGCATTCAATAGTTTTACTGAATTTATACGTTATCTTCTGGTTGCTAATTTTTAGTTTGCTTCGGAAATCTGTAAGAACAGTCCAAAAATTACCTGACACTAATGAATTATTTGATTAGATTTAATAGTGTTGTTTGCCCGATCCTCAACAAAGGCGATCCTCTGGCCTGCACCAACTACAGAGGCATTAGTCTTCTTAATACCGCCTACAAGATCTTCTCTGCCGTACTTTGTGAGCGCCTTAAGCCTTTCGTCAATAACCTGATAGGTCCTTATCAGTGTGGCTTTAGGCCAGGGATGTTCACTATGGAACAAATATACTCACTACGGCAGATCTTGGAAAAAACCCAGAAATTTCAAATCGATACTCACCACCTTTTTATCGATTTCAAGGCCGCTAATGGCAGCATCTAAAGAGACGAGCTATATAGAGCCATGTCTAGTTTTGGCATCCCTACCAAACTCGTTCGTTTGTGCAGGATGACGATGGAAAATGCACGCTGCTCCATAAAGATCGGCAAAGACCTCACAGACACCTTTGATGTCAAAAAAGATTTTTAGACAGGGCGACGTGCTGTCATGCGACTTCTTTAACATCATTCTTGAAAGAATATTGCAAAACTCTCACGTCAACACAAGAGGCACAATCTTTCAAAAGTCCGTCCAATTACTCGCTTACGCTGACGACATTGAAATAATCGGACGAACAAAGCGTGATGTCAGTTGTGCTTTCGTGAGTATTGTGAAAGAAGCCAAGAAGATGGGTTTAACAGTGAACGGAAGCAAAACAAAATATATGCTGTCAACAAGAAAGGACACCCAGCACCGGCGTCTCGGACAGAACGTCACTATAGACAGCTATAATTTTGAAGTGGTCAGAGACTTTGTATACCTAGGATCCGCTATAAACTCAACGAATGATACGAGTGATGAGATCAAACGCAGAATTACTCTTGCCAATCGCTGTTTCTTTGGACTAAGAAGGCAATTGAGAAGCAAAGCCCTCTCTCGAGCAACTAAACTGTCCATATATAAAACGCTCATCATCATGGACAATGTTAACGGTGAATGAGAACGCGTTAGGTTGTTTTGAGAGGAAAATTCTCCGGGTCTGCATAGATGGGGAATGGAGAAGACGATACAACAACGAACTATACGGGCTGTACAGCGACACCGACCTAGTCACAAAATTGAAACATATCCATTCTCTGCCACCAGAGAAGGAATCTGCTAGGCAGCAATTTCTTTTATAATTTAGATGAGCTAATACTTCAGGAATTCATATATTAAACTTCGTCAATTCCTCCAAATGGCTTGACTAATTAAGATTAAGAAAACACATAGGTTTTTAAGGGAAAAGAGTGATTACACTCCCGTGTCCCGTGTAAAACAATAGATCTACATTGCATCAATTTTTAGTCCAATAACCTAACCTAACCTAGCCGCATATAAAGCAACCTCAGCAGCGTAATATTTAGGAAATCTTTGTTCCACTTGGACAATAAGTTGGTTGATCCTCCGTGAAAAAGAATAATTCGACTTCGCGAATTTCGAAACGAAAAGACAAATACATATCGTCGGTATACAAGCAGAAGGCACTAAGTCAAAAAATATAGTTTTGAGTAATTTTTTTTTTATTTTGTATATAATCTACACGGGCTCAAGGGATTATACTACCCTTTAAATGTTTCAACACAGCGCGGGCGTGAGGTTAAAGAAGAGAAAGAATGATAGGAAAGATGTGTGGCGCGATGTTCTGAGACTAGGTGGTTGCTGTCTCAGAGTTTATCTCCAGGGATGGCGGCTGAACTAATGCGGAGAAATTTCCATGTCTTATTTATCTATGTCCCTTACAATTCGAATTAATTTTTATTATTCTTGGTCCTATTTTATCGGTATACTAGTTTTGCTCAATCACCTGTTGTTAGTTCTATGCATAAACAGCATGTAATGAATAAACCAGCAACTCATTGTATGACATATATTTTTAGAATTGGTTTTTAATGGAAAAATAAGAGGACATAGACTACGGCAGGGATCGAACCTGTGACCACGAGGTTGACAGGCGAACATACAACTATCGTGCCACGGCCACCCCCAAATTGATTTTTAAGTTTAGCATATTCATGAAAATTCAATCTGATTGTTTTTTGTCTTTGATCCCAGAAAAAAACACTATCGGAATAATGACATTATTTTCCAATAGAAATTTTAATCTTTTGACAGTCAAATTTAAAAATATTGCAGTTAAAAAAAAATATGCTGACTTAGTGCTTTTTAGCAGAACTGATATTGAGATTTTGTATGAAAAATATTAAAAAGGAAAAAACATACCATATTTTATAATGAATTGAATAGATTTATTTATTGGGATAATAGAATAAAAATACTATAAAGTTAGTAGATTTACTCAAACAATAGTAGGTAGTTGTATAGGACAAGTTTTTTGGGTATAATTAATACAATAAAAAAAATGAATAGACACTATTCAATGCGTTTTAGTTGCGAGCGCAATGAACCAAAGATGGAAAATTTCGGGAACCACTTTCTTTTTTACACATTTCAATTAGATTTTGTTTGGGTCTCGCCTATTTTGAGAGGTTGTTTATGTAATTAAGGCCAGTCTTTTAATGCATAATATTTTGGAACAGGGTTCCTTTCTCTACGAAGAATCTTAAGAACATTAACAGCCCTATTAATAAAAAAAAACGCTTAGTTCACCTTTAGTCCATGAACTTACAAAACCATGGAATAAGATCTAGACTACAGACTAAAATTTCCTATTAATAAAAAATCGAACAAAATCTACTACAATAAGTATCAACTCTCTCTTTTTATTCTATTTCCCTGTAGAAGGGCTAAATTGGTAAACGTCAAATACCTGGAATTGTGTTTTATTAATAGTATTTCGCACTTAGTCCACGGAATAAGTCCTAAATCTTCCCTAGTCCATGTTTCTTAATTTGAGTGAAATTGTCTTCAAATTGTCTTTTAAATTATATTTAAATGTAAGAACGGCCAATCGAAAAGGCCATTAGTGTTTTTGAATGACAGCCAAAATTCACTAAGTCAGCTTTGTGCGTTTTAACAGTATTCAATATTACCTAACTGAGTTAGTGCATATTTTAACTTCAAATAACTCATGTTTAAATGTCAATATGGCTTCCGGCGTGTATATTCAGTGCATAGATATCATCATTTTGGATCACTTTGCATCAAAATGTAAAAAACCTAAAAAATATGGCTTAGTGCCTTCTGCTTGTATCTCAAAGTTACTTTGAGTGTCAGTGTTCGAATATGACCAATACGATGATTACCTTCAAAATGAAAACCAAAAATGTGGCCTAGGTAATTGATTTGTGTTATTTTTCTAAGTACAATGAAAGCTCTAATAAGCGGACACTAATGGTCGCCCAATTTTTGTCCGGTTATGAGAACTTGCCGGTTAAGGGAAAGAATAAGAAAGCAAATTACTACAAAAAATAATAACAGAAGGAAAGGAAATAACATGTGAAATAATGGAACGCCATCAGAAAAGGAAACCATACACTTTCAAAATTATACCAACTTAGTTACCCGGGAAGTCCCCTAAAAAGTTTTGAAGAAAACATCGTTCCGTCCGGTTATTAGAGCTTCGCGTCCGGCTATCGGAGATTTTCCTAAGAAATTGCTTACGTAGTAAAAATAAAAGATAAACTATACTGAGAATGGCCCTTTCTTTTTACTTGCGATTATAGGTACTATAAGGCAAGTTGTGCATTCGTAAAAAAAAAAATTCTAACAATCAAACATGACATTACGATCATAGAGAAGCCTAAAAAAGTGATTGCCAAAAAATGTCTGTCTGTCAGTCTGTATGTATAACTAGCTACAGCCTAAACGGCTTAAGCGATACCTTCAAATTTGGAATGTGTGATTATTTTGGCATTCCTCAGAGTGGAAATTGAAATTTTATTTTTAGGCCTAAAAATAACGGTACCTGCCATATAACCGTTTATTTTTCTCGAAAACGGCTTCAACGATTTTGATAAAAAAAATTGAGATTTTTTTTGTTGGTAATAGCTAATTAGAGATGTGACGGATATCCGGTAGGTATTCGGTATCCGGCCTATCCGGCTCCTTTTTTAATATCCGCCCAGAGTCGAATAATCTTTTTGTATCCCGCCAAATACCGGATAGTCGTTTTTTTAGTAAGAAAAATAACAAAATATTAAGTTTTATGATCTGATTCATTTTATTTCATATAATAAAGATAGGCTATCAGCAATTTAATATTGTACGTTTTCTCAACTTCTTCAGGGGTTGTTTATTTAAACATGAAATGTTAAAAGTTTACATTGATTTTTTTAAAAATTAATTAAATTAATTAATAATGGATTAATTGCAACGACTAGAAGTCGTTTTTCATTGTTATTCACAACTAGTTGTTAATATTGTCTTGCAATCCATTGTTTTATTGTAAAATTAATAACAATTATAACAATTACAAAAAATCAATTTAAACTTCTAACATTTCGTGTCAAAATAAACAATCGGCCCAACATAATCAACGCAAAGGCATTTTAATGTACATATAAGGATCATTTAAATCGAAAGCGTACATGAAACCTAACATGGAGTTTGCTTTATTAACCTCAATAAAGGATTCAAAAATAACTGCAAGGTCTTTTTAAACAAATAATAAACGATTACGTTTGTTTTTGTATACGATGGCAATATTTTTTAAATATGCAGAAAGTAATGAACTTCTCTCCTCACAATCTTCATCCTGTATATGAAATGACAGAACATTAATTACAACCAATGCGCCATATAGCTATTTGCAGTGTAAAAAGTAAGAATATTTTGTGGAAGTGGAGGAGAAGGAAAAAAACATGTTTAAGTTGGTTTTACTTGTACCGGTCTGACTTGAGTATCAGACCACCAAACTATTATACTTTATATTCAGTTTTGTATGATTACATATGTACTTGCTTTTAAAAACACTTTTTCGTATCATTTACTGGCTTTGAATGCCCAACAACAACTTGAGTGTGCCACCACCAAGTTTTTTCTCAATTATTTTTGGCTGCAATTATAGCTATTTCACGACTTGCCAAGGTCGATCATCAGATTCCTTTGCTCTAGTGGTGCTGGTGTACGTTTTCATTTTAATTGAAAAACTTATTGTGCCTTCATCGTGTATTGAACCATGACCAGCCGCTTAGTAGCCAACGAACTTCGCATCACGCCACCGAGCCCACATGATCAGAGCCAACCTAATGCAGGTTTTTCTGTTTATCAATTGCATTGAAACGATTAGCGCTTTTATTAGCCAGACAAGTTTGTTTTTGTTTATTCGGGTTCTTTCTTATTTTCTCCTTACTCGTTTATAAGCCAACATTTTTGTTGTTTATATAAGGAGGGAGATTTTTTACGTGAAAGATTTTGACACTGGTCATTTTTTATTTGTATTATATTCATTTTGTATGATTACATACTTGCTTTTAAAGAACGTTTTCGTATCATATATTACACTTTTCATTAGGGCAGATATCCGGTCGGCGAATGTTCGCCTATCCGGCCTAGCTGCAGGCCGAATATCCGGTATCCGGCTAAAATCACTATTCGGTGCAACTCTAATAGCTATCATTTGATATGAACCAAGTTTACAGGAAAAGTCTATTAACGGTACCTTTCATAAAACCGTTTTTTTTTTTAATTTTTGGCTTTCTCGGTAACGGTACTTCGGATTTCTGTCAAATTTATTATCTGGGAAGATCTAAGTAGCTAAATTAATTTTGCATATCAAAATTTTAAATAACTTTTTTTAAATTAAAAAAAAATTAATTATTGATTTTTTTTTTGAAAATTCTATATTTTTAAAACTTATCAAAAAAAATACTTTTAAATTTTATATTCACATGTACATTAATAGTCTCTAAAAAATTTTCGAGATACTTTTTTATAAAATTTTCATTGATCCGTGGCATATAGTGGCGTTCTTCGATTTTTCGAAAAACCGATTAGTTAGTTAGTTTTAATGACTTTTTATTCAAATGCTTAAAAAAACATAGCATTTACAATAATATTTTACAATAATATTTTTGTTTTTTATATAAAGTCTTTAGGTTTGGCTATACGCCTTCTACCTGACTGACATTTTTGTATTGATATAAATAATTTTAAATAAGTTATACATAATGTTTAATATAATTGAAATATAATTTGTATTTTCTTAAAAATCCTCTTCTCTAATTCGCTTTCTATAGTCTAAAGCACTTGCAGTGTATCGGTAAATAACATCCCAACCAAGATTGGCATTCAATATTCTTATTAGGTCCTTCTTTCAAGCGTCCTTACACCAAAGTACATCATACGAATTGCATTTGAAACTGGGCACACAGCAATAAAATGGTAAATGTCCTCCCACTCTCCAAGGTTGCAGAGATTACACAATATATGCAGCTCAGGTTGGTGCGGCACATAGTTCAATTTTAAAAGTTCGCCTCTTATCATAAAGATAGTTCTTATCATCTCAGTCTTATTCCTATCCACAAAGTATGTATTTTCATGTAGGTTATAGTTAATGCTGCTGTAATAAATCCTATGTTGTGAAGACCGAGCTTCATTAACATATCTGTTGTATGGGAATGCAATACATTTTTCTTTGATGTCCTGAAATTTTCTTCTCAATGTAATGCTTCCTTCACTAGGATAAAAATTGAGGTCACATCCATAACAATTCGCAAGTTCTTGCCAATCCTTGACGCAGTTTGCATTATTTGCTAGCATATGTTTGAGTACAATTTTCGGTAATCGATTTTCTTCCATTTCCATAACTTTTATTATATAGTCAAAGTGCAGCTATAACGTTACTAGAAAAAGGGGTGAACAACCTGTATCCAAAAGGATCATATAATTTGGCGTATTATTTGGTAGTCTAAATATCCGTTTTATACAATGCCGTTGGAACTTTTCGACTGATTCAAAACAAGCATATCCCCAAACTTGAGCAGCATACAAAAGAACAGTTTGAGCAGTCGCTTGTATGATTTTTTCCTTAGAGCTGTGGGTTGCATACTTATTTTGAATGCATCCTCTCCAAACTGAATTTATAGCGCGCTTTGCTTCAGATAATTTGCTTTTTAGATGTTTTTCCATGTTGAGATTTGCTGTTATTAAAACACCGAGATAATTATACTCTCTAACTACTTTGACAGGGTGCCCTTGGTAAGTCCAGGTTTCGTCCCTCGAGAATCTTCCTCCACCATTTCTAAAAACCAAAATTTTCGTCTTTTCCAGATTTATCGTTAGATTCCAGTTCCAGTTACAGTACTTTTCAAATTTGTTAATCTTAAGTTGCATACTATTAACTGTATCACCTAGGAAGACTATATCATCAGCATACATTAGGCCTGGTATTGTTATCTGGCTAACTTCCACTCCACCCGCAATATCATCGGTTATGTCATTAATAAACAGTATAAAAAGTAACGTGCTTAAAATACAACCTTGTATCACCCCATCGACGTTTGAAATTCATCGGACAAGGAGTGTCCATCCCATACCGCAGCTTTATTGTTCTCGTACAAGGATCTTATTATTTTTATCAATTTACTGCTTATGCCCATCCTGAAGAGTTTGTAAAAAAGCGCCTCACGAGGAATCGAATCAAAAGCTGATTTGAAGTCTACGAACAATCCATAAAGTTTTTTACGTTT
The DNA here is from genome assembly GCA_910595825.1 of Philhelius pedissequus. Lineage (NCBI taxonomy): Eukaryota > Metazoa > Arthropoda > Insecta > Diptera > Syrphidae > Philhelius > Philhelius pedissequus. The sequence goes on from OU343160.1 coordinate 278,566,406, forward strand.
TCGCTTATATATTTGCGCAATGTTTAGCAGCGTGAAAATTTGGTCTACCGTCGAATAATTCTTTCTAAAGCCCGCTTGGAATTCGTGCAAAATGTTTTTATTTTGAATCCATTTAGTAAGTCTGCCGAAGATTAGAGCGGTAAATAATTTGGATACGGAGTTAAGGAAGGATAAACCGATTAAAGTGATGGTTTTGGCAGTTTAAATAAGTTTACAAAACAATTTTTTTCCCACCTTCCATTATATACATGTATGTACTTGTACATAACTGCATTATTTCCCTCCTAATTTACATAATTAAAATCCATTTAAATATAAATTTGTAGGTAGGTACATATGCAACTATATGTAACTATTTCTTGAATCATGCATTCAAGAATTTATTATACTACGAACCAAGGTAATATTGCCTACATGGGCTTTAAATCTGCATAGAATAAATATATATGCTAGCTACCTATCAACAGCGTCATTGAGTAAGACTACAGTTGTTAGCTACAAGAACAAGTTTGTACGATCCAGACGTGCATTTTATTTTTTTGGTTGCTTGATTTGTTGAAAAAAATAACCCCTCAATAAAATTATGTGTATGGGAGGTTTTCTATCTAAAATGAGCATGAAAAAGTGTCCGCTTCCGCTTATGAGAGTATCCGCTTATAAGAAAGTAATTTGTATGAGAAATTCAAAGAAGATGTTTGTTCCCGAAAATGTGTCCGTTTAAGGGAATTGTCCGCTTATTGGAGCTGTCCGCTAGTAGAGCATTCACTGTATTGCAATTATTACTTAATCAAGCATGATGGATTTTTTGTTTTACTTTTCCTAATACGGGTATAAACTACCCTATCATCCTGAACCAACTTGACGTTGACTTACGAGATACCCTCTCTATGCTGCCTCGCCCTCATGCAAAAAATACTACGTAAATAATCGGTAGATAAAAAATACACACACTACTTGGTGTTGGATAATTGGTTATGATTTTATAAAATTAATACCAATAAAGGTTTCGACAACTGCGTGCAGTACGCATTTATTAATATTTTGTTTTCATATTTAATATAAGCCCCTTCACTTTTTACTATAAATGAATTCCTGCTTTTATTAACTGGTTAACGTAAAGAATGAATTCAAAACGTTCGTGACCAATCTAATGTGTAATACTGCTAATGCATCACATTTTACATTGTTTATTTAGGCGTAAGCTTTTGGATATTGGGGGAAGTTGCATAATAGGCAATGGTATTGCAATGTGTTGCAATAAGACGACTCGGCGTTTTATGAAATATGTATGAACTATTTTTTTTAGGAATTGCACACGAAGTAATATTCATTGGAAGAACGATTGTGTGACTTCATTTTATTCAAGTTTGTCAGTGTTTCTGCTTGCATTTAAACTGTATCGAAAAAAAATCGCTGAAAAAAAAACTTTACTTTGGTTCTCTTCTGTGAATCGCGATGTTTTAATAGAATAATAGAATTTCCATATTTTATTTTATTTGTGTTTGTCCAGTCCGAATCACGTCGACGATGTGTAATCCTAATATCTGTGCTACTAGGCTTTAACAAAGAGTTTTAACTTGAATGCAGAAAAGTAGAACAAAATGCCATGCATTTATAATTTACGAATATATTTCTTTGGAAGCTAGGAATTACATCTCAATTATGATAATTTTACAACGTTTTATTATCTTTTCAGTGAGGAAGCCTTCTTGACTCAAAGCTCTCAGCTTTATTTGGAGACATGTATACCAGCTTTGGGTGATGTTTTTTGTATTGCTCAAAGTTATCGTGCGGAACAAAGTCGAACACGTCGTCATTTAGCTGAATACACTCATGTAGAAGCCGAATGTCCATTTATTTCCTTTGAAGATCTACTCGATCGTTTGGAGGATTTGATTTGTGATGTGGTTGATCGGGTGCTTCAGTCCCCCGATGGTCATTTAGTCAAAGAACTCAATCCAAACTTTGAACCGCCCAAGAGGCCATTCAAACGAATGAACTACGTAGATGCCATTAAATGGTTAAAAGAGAACAACGTCACCAAGGACGATGGAACTTATTATGAATTTGGTGAAGTAAGTAATTCAAATAGAATTCAAATATAATTGTCATGTCATTTTTATTTCTATAATTCAGGATATTCCCGAAGCTCCTGAACGCAAAATGACCGATGCCATCAATGAACCAATTATGCTGTGTCGTTTTCCTGCCGGCATTAAATCATTCTACATGTCAAAGTGCCCAGAAGATGCTGAGTTGACTGAAAGTGTAGATGTACTTTTGCCAAATGTAGGCGAGATAGTAGGAGGTTCTATGAGGATATGGGATAGTGAGGAATTATTGAAGGGCTATGCTCGTGACGGAATTGATCCAAAACCATACTATTGGTACACTGATCAGAGAGTGTATGGTTCCCAACCTCACGGTGGCTATGGACTGGGATTGGAACGATTTGTTTGTTGGTTGCTCAATCGTTATCATATTAGAGAAGTCTGTCTGTATCCCAGATTTTTGGACAGATGTGCACCATAAGGCGGAGTTAAAGAAGACAAGAAAATCATTTATATATAATTAAAAGATACAAGCTTTTAGCGCTTTGCATTTAATGAAACAAAAACTTATATCAGCATAACAGTAAATATATATTTTTTTTCTTTGCATATGAAATAGCTAATCAGCATTTAAAACAAATTTTAAATCTATTGGTGTACTACTCATTAAAAAGAAATCTGACAACAAAACTAAGAACTTTCTTTTTATTCAAATTAAATAAATGAAACCAAACAATTGTCGTATCACAGGACAAATTTAATACAGATTTTTGTCGTAGTTAATAATAATAGTTCTGATGGTCTCAATTATTGTCAATTCATACTCGTAATATCGAGGAAAATGAGGTGCCCTAAAATTTAAACAAATACGTTTTTCGTTCTTTGTCGAAGAAGCAGGCTGTAGGACATTTGTTGAGATCTCTAACTGCGCTTATTCTCAGTTCATAATTGTAATTATATGAACTATAATTGCCCGATACGCGACTACCTAATAAAATAACAAAATTTGCAATCAACAACACCACCCTAAGGTGGAATGGAGTTCATTGGCACGAAATCATAACATACATATGAATTTTAATCCTTGTCGTCAAATGATTGGAAGGTGATTTTGTATAATTTCTTAAAGGATCTTGACATTATAGAAATTATTACAGGCAACTTAATTTTAACTTAGAAGAACTAAACTACTTCAACTCCTAATTCAACGTTAAATTTATTAAGTTTTTTTTTTATATTAAACTACATGCCATATAGTGATGATCTTCCTATTTTCTGTAACCTCTGCAACATGACCTCCTGAGAAGATATCTTCCATTTCGTCCCTATATGTCCAATTTTGAAAGATATTAGAAGAAGTTGCATATAGAAAAAGATGAGCTTAATTAGATGGAAACAAGGGATATTTTGGACAGCAACATTGAATGGAGACCGCTCTTCTCTTTCGCCCAAACTGTCGATGAAAATTTTTAGCACACCTTTAAATTAGCTTGTAACTTAAAAAATAATTTCTTTTTTTCATTTTATAATGTAAATTTCTTGTAGCTATGTACATTGCTTTCTTTAATTTCCAAAATCAATAGTAATGTTACCTACTTTTTTGTCAATCAGGCAGACCCAAGCCATATCTTAATATGATTTTGGATAATTTGTCATCTTTGATCTCGCAATTATAATTACAATTATTACACAATGATGCTGCCTTCTCATCACACGGCCCAAAATCCGCCACTGACTAGTTATTTAGCTCGATGCATTGCTACCTGATTGCGCATTTTTATTGAAATATGAATTCATTCAAAACTGAGGCTTGCCGTTAAAAAAAAAACGCTAAAAAAACGTTTCCGCCAACAAATACTCATTTGTATATACCTGCATTAATTCCCGGAAAATTACCTCTCCATTAAATGCATTCCTATATGGCTTTTTAATGATGAGACATTTCTATCTCTCTGAACAGAGCCTGAGCAAAAAGAATGAGTTCTGAGCAGATTATAGTCAGCACTCTTGGATTTAAACAAGAAATACAGTGAACTAATAACTATAAATCACATGAAAAATCGAATGCACTTGGCTGCGCTCAGTTTTTTTTTTTGTTCTATTTGCTCTGTTATTTTATTTTCAGTTCATAGATCACACACTGGGGTAACTTTGATTGTTAAAGCAAAAACCAACTGAGACATTTTTACAGCGCCTTGTCCTGGTCTGAACTAAAAAACATTACCGCTTATGTTATCGGTGAAAAGGGGATCCTGTCGTCGAAAATTTTGTTTGCTCAAGGTCGTTACTACCGTAACGTTACTTTAAAACTTTTATGAACACAAAATAAATCGTATCATTGCAGTATACAAACTTGGTATAAACTCCGTTCATAAAAGTATAGAGTAATTATACCCATTGAAATTCATTGAGATTTTTTTCGAATAGGTCTAACGTACGTCGTCGTGAGTTTCATATGAAATGGAGAGAAACAAAAATAATTTTTAATTTTATTTTGTGTTTGCTTTTATGTTTTAATCGGATCCAATTTAGGAAATTAGCATCTTTTGTCAATGCTAAAATGAAAACAAACTATTAATCACAAAAGAAGAGTGCTATTGATTTCTAAAATATATTACAAACCAACGTTGGTTACGGCAGATTCCGAAGAATAAAGATTTTGTAAGAACAATACACGAATATCCCGAAGACGTTTTTAGAAGTCATTTTCTTATGACTTCAACAACATTTTCAAATTGGTCAAATTTGTTTGATCAGGGATGTCCGGAAATATTTTAATTATATTTATTTATCATTATGTAATGAAAAGTTGTTCTTTTACAATAAAATGTTGTAAAAGATGTAAATAAAAACAAGCATTATTCACATGCTTGCTTGTATACTTTTGTGCAACAGAAAATTGAAAGATATAAGTTTGCGATACTTTTACTTAGCAGTATAACTACATTAATGAACACAAGTGATATCAAATTTCTACAGAAGTATTACTGGTTTTATACATTAATGGACGCAATACTGGTAGTGTTGCTGTATCTTTACAATTATGAACTCAGCTTATAGTTGTCCTTTTCATGTGAAGTACGCATTGCTGCTTTGAACCATTTCAAAAATTATGTTTTATGTACCTGATGCCCTGCTATAGAACGTTTTTTTTTTTTTTTTTTGATTATCGCATTGCTGAACGGATTTCAATCAAAATTTTTGTCCTTTGAAATTTTTTTAGATTTTAAATATTTTTTTTGTTTTTTTAGAAAATCAAATCAGCCCTATCACAGATTCTATCTTGAAAAATCTCCGAATGGATTGTTACGCTACGAACGCTGAAAAAATTGTATTCAGAGAATCCTATTGGAATCGAAAAAGCTTTGCCTCGTTGAACGCTCTCACTCTGAATTTCGAAATTAGCTGTGTTGCGTCAAATCACCTCCAATTATAAAGAAACAAATTTTAGTTCATATCAATTGTTAAAATTTAATATAATATATACTTATGTATATATATATTAGTGTTGATTTTTGTTATTTACGCATAAAATGGATTCCATAGAGGTTGCAATTGTAGCTGCAAATAACGAGGCTGTAGTGCGAAGGCAAAAGCTTAAAATCCAAAGAAAACAACGGGAAAATGCATGCAATCCATTTGATATGGATGAAAACTTGTACCTACTTATAGATATGAATCAACTACTTTAAAAATAATAATTAAAACGAAGCTTTTTTAGTTTTATAAGATGTTTCCGAGTGAATAAGCGTTTAAGTGCCTACGTTTAAGAGGAGCTGCAACAGGAGTTTCAAGAAGTTAGATTTTGCTCATCAATAAACTTGTTTTGTCGGCTGGCTGCTGCGCTGAGATTTTTGGGAGCTTGGTGCTGGTAAGGATCCCGAAGTTGATATGGCGCAGTCTACATTTTATTTTAATTTAAAAAAAGTGCTCAATGCACTTGAGAGAAAACTTGAATTTGAATAAAAATTCATTAAAAATACCTACATTCTTACTAAGATAACCGTTTTCCACTTGACTACGAGAAGAATAAGGAGGCCTTACATGTATCTACATCTTCATCTGCATCGACATCTGCAAAAAAAGAGGAAACAAAATAATAAAATCATACTTTTGCGATAGAGAGCGAAGACAAAAATGAAGATCATCTTCATGTTTGATGATTATAGGAAGTATGAATCTGAAGATTGCAGATTATAGTAAAGATGAACATGTGTATCTTCATTATAGCATTTTCATCTGCACCATAATTTGTTCCGTTCAGGTAACGAATTTTCAAGATTTTTCTCAGTTTGCTTAAAAACAACGAAAATAGCTAACATTTCCTTCTCAAAACTACATTACTGAACGCTAAGAACGGGTGATTGTGATTTGTGAGATGTGTCAAGAAAGTTATAACAGAGTTCGAGTAAGCTATTAGTGTGTACCCTGTCTTACTTTTATGTTTGTTTTATGTTATGGTCCCGCTCTACTTCAAAACTCGTCGTATAGAAAGCTAAAATATTTCCGTTCCATTCTGATTGAGAGATACGAATTTCGAAATTCGTTTCCTCTACGAATGGAATCTATGATAGATTTTTCGGGATTCGTAGCAGATTATCGATTACGATGGATTCTGTGATAGTGCTGAATATTTCGAAAACGCACGGATGATTTTTTTTTTGAAAATCTGTTTCTAATATTTTTAATTACTTAAAATTGGCATACCAACCTTTATTTTAGAAAACCTTAAAGATGTGTATATAAAAACGACTTCAAAAATATATTTAGCTAGTTTCTACTATCTTGCTAATCGTGTACTTACTATGTGATTGTCAAGTATATACTTGCATACAGTCGTGCATTTTATTTTAGCTGGTTTAACAAAACAGGATTGCTTTGAGTTGGAATGCAGAATTCAAAATTTTTAAGCCCGAAGTTCCATGAGGTTCACGTGTTTGTGAATTTCAAGTACAAATATATTTTGAATGGATATATTCGCACATGTTCTGTATTTCACTTTTTGTGAATTTGAGCAACGAAAGTGAACTTAGATGTTCTGTATTCCATATAAAAATGTTCTGTATTCCACATAAAATAAAGTTTGTAAATAACTGATTCCTAATGTCGAATTTTAGGCTTCTGAATATGAAAATTCATGTCCTACACTCCGAATATGAACCGTTGTTATACAAATTGTCTGTAACAGGTGATTTTGACAATTCGAAAATGAATTCGAAGTGAATTGGAATGAGTTGAATCCACTCGAAATGCAGAACACGTTATTTCATTTTAAGTGAAATTGAAATTCGTTCTTAATTCGTTTTCACTCGGAATGCAGTACATGTGTGAATAGATTTTAATGCGAACAAAAATTTTGCATATACATAATAGATTTTGTAACAAAAACTCGAATAGATAAAACGGGTCTCAAAATTAACTACTGATTGTGTGGTCTGATTTCTATCTAATAAAATAAAATTTGAGATTAAAATTTGGGCCGAACGTATGTGTTTGAATGATACCAATAAAACCTTATACTTAATGCATTCTGATTCATGTGAAGTGCGCACCATAACTTTTAGGCCTTGCACAAATAATGTATTTTCAAACAAAAACAAATGATTTTCATTTTTTTTTAAACCCGAAAAACTATTTTTCGTTAATTTGGGTATTTAGAATTTTCTATTGAAATCCGCTGAGCTTTGAATGAGAAAATTAAGATTTGGGCACAGTACATTGCAGGGATTTTTATGTTTGTGCTCAGGAACAGTTTTCTTAACATATTTTGCGCAATATTAGATCTTAGGAATTTGCCATATACATTTTTTAATTGTTCAGAAATAAGTTTTCCCCGAAACAGACCAAACAATCAGTAATGTTTGAAACAGTTTTATAAGATTTATAACAACAATAATTGTTAACAACCCAAACGTTGAAGCCACATTTAAAGCACTACTCGCATTTTAATTGTTTTGAAAAAAGCGTAAAGTCTGAAGTCTAGAAATGTACTATTTGCTGAATTCGTTTTTTTCTTGTTTCATTATTGAGACCTAGCCTTGTGTGAATGCTACATCTGATAATACCATAGATCAGAATAAAACTAAAATACAAATTTTATCTTTCACCATAATTTAGTAAAATTCGACCTTGAAAAACTAATTCATAGAAAATAAAATGCACAACTGGATCGTCAGAACTTGCTCCTGTAGCTAACCACTAGCTCGTTATCATTAGTTAGGCTTAAATCCAAGATAAATTGTCGAATGGATGATTCAAGGAATAGTTACATAGGTACCTAGGGACATTATTAATCTTTAGTGAATAATATATACAATAATATACAAAAATAAAAATACAATTTGTTGACTAACCGACTATAACAACTTTTTTAAGGCAGCCACCTTAATGCAAACCATAGATTAAATGTCGTGTCATCCAACATTCCGTCACTTACGCTATAATTTTGTGTCAGTTGTTTTTGAAAAATAATATCTTTTTGTATACCCATGGAAGACTCACGAAACGTTGGTTCCAATTAAAAATGTATCTTCATATTTTTTGTCTACCATTTAAGCGTATCCCCCAATTTACCAACAAACTCTTCTCGTAGATTTACGCTAAGACAACTAGCTCTTAACAAAATAGGGACTTCCGTAAATACCTAGTGCGCTCACACCTCACTAAGTATTAAAGATTTTCTTTACAAATGGATGTATGTTCAATTGCATACGACATCACGATTCTTACAATCTCAATCCTTAAAAATAAAACGAAATTGTTAAATATGAACAAAAAAAAACTTTATTAAACTGATTTGTTTTCTATTCCGTCCATCTATGTGTACAGTTCTGGTTCGTACAAACATAATAAAGTCTCATTTCTTCTTCAGCTCGCCGGGTTTGAGCTTGAAAGAACACAGCTTCGCGATGAGTACATTTTGGACAAGCATGGTCTTCAGTTCTTGGTAGAGTTGGATCCGATATAACATCGGGTACGATATGTGTTAATTCACTTTAATAGAAAAAACATAAAAAAATTATTAAAACAAGTTTGAAGTGAACAGAAATTACAAAAATAACTTACTCGATTTCGTGCATAATTTTGTTCACGTAGATGCAATTTGAGTCGGCCTCTTGTTTGTAGTCACAATTTCTGCACGCATATAAGAGAATTTTATTTTCCTTGTCCTCTTTTGGATACAACATGTTATTACTGAAAATAAAGTTAATATTGAATTAGAGAAATAATTCAAATCAAATTTACGAAAAGAAAACATCACATACCATTCTTGACAAAATCGAATGCCGACAAATCCAGGGCCTTCGTTTGCACCAACATCGAATGCTGCAGCCATTTTATGTACGTTTATATTTCTTGCTTTACTAAATTTATTTTGATATTTACTTTATTTTCTTGGATTTGGAATATAAATAAATGTTGAGTTTGTGTATTACAAATAAAATGTAGTTAATTTGGCCGGTAGCAACAGGAATTTTACAGCAGCCTACAAAAATGACAAATCAGGCTTTGACAGATGACAGCTCAACGCTGTCATTGGACAGAGAAGTCAGTCCATAGGTGACCAGACCGCAAAGAATTTTTCAGTTCAGGAAATGTAGGAAATGGCCTCGTTCGGTGCGCGGCCGATAGGCTATCCAAGTTACCTTTGTAGCGGATTTATTTTCGAACGATTCAGGTAGCTTTCTTGTTATGTCAGTTGTATTGCATACACATCTGAAGTTTTGAATCAGCTGTTCCTCACATTTCCAAACGAATCTCAACGAATCCAATAATTTTTGGGTAGCTTGAGATTTGTTTTTGACAACATATGTTTAGTTCATCAGCAGTTTTTTCCTTAGGCGTTACAACAACACCAAGCAATCCGGATCGGTTAGGTTGTGCCACCGAACGAGGCCAATGTTCTTGAAAAAATAGTGTGGTTCCACGTACTTGGACCTATTCGGCGAGATCTTTTATTCTGTTTTTCTGCTATTCTGTTAAGAATTTTCCTACAAAAGCTTAAGCTGTCAAAAAATCTTGTATGAATTATAATTTTGGTATTCTGCATGCTAAATCTGCTATGAAATCTGTTAAGAAATCTGCTAATGATGAGCTGTCAAAACTTCGAAATTCTCAACAAGTCTTTTACGAACTGAATTTTTGGTATTCAGCATGCCACAATCTGTTATGTCGATTTCGTTTCAACAAAAACATCGACTTGCCGTCGATCCGCCGTCAATTTTTTTCTGAAAATCAAATTCGTTTCAAATTAAAACCAATATTTTTCTGGAAAAACAGATCCGTATTGAATCTCTTTTTGGAGACGGATTCAAAACGGATTTGTGCACAGATTCGTACACACACTACAATATTTGTTTTGACGTTTCTCAATTGTTGTGTTGTGAATTAATTTTTATTTTGTGGCAGTGTACAGAAAAAGTAAATTAATATATTTAAAAATAAAAAAAAAGGTTAAAAACTTCTTGGAAACAAATATTAAAAAAGTGCAAGTGGGTTTAGGAACTCCTCCGCGTCGGAATCGGGAAATTAAAACGAAATAATGATGTTTTGACGAATTGAAGATTTGTTTTTTTTAGAGCTGCCAAGCAACACACACAGTCCCAAAAAGAGATTCGGTCCGTAATCGTTCTTTTCAAAGCCAAAAAGTATTGGTTTTAGTAGCGAATCCTAATTATTGAAACGAAATCGACATTAGGGAATCTTTTTATGAATCATTAAAGAATAAAAGACACATTTTGGTTACTTTTATCATAAAAAATTTCAATATATGTAGTAAAAACTTTTATTTCGTTAATGAATTGTTCTTAAAAGGAGACAGATATAACAAAAAATAATTAAAATGCATAATAGCAAACACAAATATGTAAGTAATTTCCAAACTAAATTATTTCAATACACCAAAGCACAGAACACATTTGATGGATGAAACATAAGAAAGTAGTCGCTTATCTTGCCGGTGTGCGTTTCGTACAACTTTTTATAATGGATATATTAAATTCAGGAACTGTTATGGACAAATTACATAGAATAATAATTTATCTTCGCGAAACAAAATACGATCATTCCACAGGTTAATTTATTGTCATTCGTCAGTGCGGGCTGCCGAGAATTTTTGTACTCCAGCTGATAACTTGATAGCAGATTTTAGGTCTGTTCGTATAAATGTTTCTTTTTCGAAGTTCTAAACAGACTTCTATAAAATAACTTTTTTTTTGAAAATGGGCGGAAAACATCGAGTGAAGCTTCGGCTGTGTGGCACGTAGCGCCGTCCTTTTGAAACCAAATATTGCCAATATCCTCCTCTTCAATTTTTGTGACCAAAAATTCGTTCACCATGGCCCGATAACGATCGTCATTGACTGTAACGGCCACTCCTTGCTCATTTTCGAATTATGCCTCTGGACCAAAATCCGCACCAAACAGTGACTCGTTTTGGATGTATCGGTTTTTCAATGTATGCGTGCGGGTTTTCTGTGTCCCAAATGCGACAATTTTGCTTGTTTACATACCCGCCAAGATCAAAATGAGCTTCATCTGAAAAGATGATTTTTTTTTGGCAAAATCGGCATCTTCTCTAATTCGATCGCAGGCCCACTTAGCGAGCGTTGTTCAAGCGTATACACAACCATATTCGTTCAGCGGAAGGATAAAACTAATTATCTGTCAAATCAGACATGAGCTAAATGTTACCATTCACGAAATAAGCACTAGTTGAAAAAAAAAGTTAGATGGCGGACCCGTTATAAAAGATCGAACTCCTGAATACCAATTATAAAACATCTTTTATGGTGAATATGTTATGTATCATAACAGAAAATTCATAGCAGAATAACATATGTGGCAGAATAGATCTAATTGTCAAGAGAAGTGAAGAAAAATAAAAGAAATATTTTTATACAGTAAGGGTATTCATGCAACGAGATAATTTTCCGCTTTGCACAAAGATATAATTTTCCGCCAGACGTTTGCATGAGCAGCCCCTAAAAATACTTGCGTAAATGAGAGAAATAATCAGATGTTCTTTGAAATAAATGTATGAGGTTTATTTATTCTCTTTCTACATCCCATACAAACTTTGGCAGTTCATTTCTGCGGAGATAAAATTATTTGGTTTCTGAGGTTTATCTGGTTTTTCCACCGTTACATGAATAATCTTAATATTTGCAAATATATCATACCTTTTTTCACTTAATTTTTTACAAAATAGTATCGGGTGTCAATATACTTGCTTCAATTTGAAAATTTTTCTTCTCTATTAATTTCAGACAGCTTATTGATTGTATTCATATATTATTGTTGGTTCTTCTCTCATATCTTGCATTTCAATTAACATACGACGCATTCATGAAGCTTCCTTGCATGCTTCCAATAAAGCAACGAATTCCGCTTCGGTTGAAGAAAGTGCCAGACAAGTTTGTTTCCGACAAGCCCAACTAAACACTCCGCCGTTTAACTTGAATATATAGCCACTATTTAGTTTTCGATTTGCTCTATCTTCAGCCCAATTAGCGTCAGCATAGCCATACAAATTCATATTTTCACCATGTGTGCTTAATGCAAGTTTTAACTGCGAGCTTCCTTCCAAATATCTGACTAAACGCTTCAACTCGTTCCAGTCTTTTTGTGTTGGCTGGCTGACATTTTGTGCCATGACTGAAACACTTGCTGATATATCGGGACGGGTGTTTACTGATATATATAATAAACACCCGATAAGCAAAAAGTTGATCGCTTATTGATTTTCTATATTAGTGTACAAAATGGGTAGGTTTTGTGTTATATTGCTTTTTATGGTTAAAAATGAAAATGCATTCTGATTCTCGTATGGCTCAAGTATGTTTAAAAAACATATCAGTGTTCAGAGCTCGCTCTGTTTGGAACAATTTCAGTGCATAATCCACCCCTTATGTAACCATATCTTTTCTCCCGTTTACCCGGCGTAACGTTTACCCGCGAAAGTGCTACCTTTTTTTTAATACATTTTTCCTATTAAGAATTTAAGAATTGGTTGGTGGTGTGGTTTGTTGGAAGTGGGTAGGTATAATCATTTTGAGCAAATTGCAAATGGTTCTTTTTGCACACAATTTGCACTAATCTAATCTAATCATTAAACCGAACCCACAACAAAATTCGAATTAAAAAAAAAGAAAAAAATCTGATATAATTGGTCTTTGGAATTACTCTTATTGACTTAAAAAAAAATATTTTTTGTCTTATGATTTTAAAAATGCAAGAAAATATATGAATTGGTTAAGGAAAATAAACTCTTATATAGTTTTAATAGTTTTAATTACTTTAAGTCTAGCTTTATGTAGCTTATAAGTAAAATTTTAAAAATGATATGATACCGAGTTTTTGGTAAAATAAAAATAAAAGTAAACTAATTAGAATTAATTATTAAAATAGTTTTTAGGTCGAAAGACATTAATATAAAGAGATATAGTTTAGCTCAGAGCGCCCGTAAAGGGCCAGTAAGTTAGTTGTAAGTTACTGATAAGTAGGCTAGTTTAATGAATTTTTGTCTAGCTCTAAGTTAGTTATAAGTAAGTGATAAATAAAAATGAATTTAAAAAAATAAATAAATTCGTATACATATGATAAGCACTTGTTATAAGAATTAAATATTCATCAACGTATCATAGCGAGGACATAAGACTATGTTCTCTTTATAATTTCTCTAAGCCCAAGAACCTTATTCATTACGTTGCATAGCAGCAACATAAGCCAAACGCGTTGTAGAGTTGGAGTACATAAAAGAGTTTTGAATCGAAAAGTCATTTTTGACATTATCAGTTTCCATTTTTAAGGGTGGCTAACATCCTTATTCTGGCAACCTCACTAAACCCTCACAAGTCACAATAACCTCATAACTTGAGGTGGACTCATTTTTGTGACTTTTTTGGTATTCTGGTAAAAACCTCACAACTTGTGAGCATCATTAAAACTCAAAACATATCTGTAAAAAAAAAACTATAAAGAAAACGAAATAACAACAAACATGGAATTGAATTTGATTTCGATACATCTATTGGAAGAAGTTTCATCTATAAATGTAAGAAGTAAGAATTAATAAAACTGTATTAATTGATGTTTTAATAAATCACTCTTTGGTTGTAGAGCAGCATAATTCTAAGATAGTTAAGGGATATAAATGATCCGTTTGTCATTCAAGATACAACTTTTCTCTATCGGCCTATATTTGCCGACTTTTAGTGAAGATCGACAATCGATTCGTTTCGATTTCCACAAGAAAACTTGCCACGTAAAGGAGGAAAAGTAATTTTTTCAAGTGCAAACATTTTTCGAGAAAATTTATATCTTGTACTGTACGAGACAATTATGAAAAAGATCATGATTTAAATGAAACTAATGTCAAGCAGCAATGTGGAAAAAGGTACATTTTTTAACCCTGATTAGAAATCGCTATAAATTTTTAATTATTTCAGCTTTCCAAATGAACTGAAATTAAAATCTCATGATTTGAATGCACACAGAATTGTCTAAGATCGAATGTGTCATCTTTGCGGCAAGACTTTTCTCCGCAACACGACACTAGATCGACAGCAATGCCCGAGTGCATAAATCTGAAGGTACAATATGTAATATCTGCATCACAATCGGAAAATAAAACATCCCAAGGAATTTCAAGAAAATCAAGGAAAACGCAACAAAATTTAATTAATTTGTGTTTTTCATAGTTGAATTTTATATTTTTTTTTAATTTTATAATAACATGTATATTAATAAACTCTAAAAAACTGCATACCAAAATTTCGAAAAAAAAAATGGCTTTGGGTCCGAAAGTACTTCTTGAGAATCCCGGCCATTTCTTCAGTTCATCTACAAGCTATAACACAAATTTGAATTATTACTTGATTGAAACTGATTATATTCTTATGGCATAAATTATTATTGCAGATATTTTAAAACAAATTTTAGGTAATTCATCACTTTTGTAGTTTGCAGATTATTTTGATATTATGTTTGTTTTGACAAATCAGCTGACTAAAAAAATTCACCTTCCGGTGGTGAGTTTTCTTGTGAGGTTTCTTATGAGGGTCTTAACACGAAATACGAAATTGTGACCGCCTCATAAGAAACCTCACAACGACAACCTCACAAAATAATTGTGAATTGTGAGCATCAACAACGCCAGAATAGGGCTGTAAATGTATGTATGTATGAATGTTAGGCACCAACTCAACTACGTTCTTTGGTCGTTGACGTTGACTGAGAAAGATGCTTGGTTTATAGCTTTAATCTGAATATCACCTCTGGCATATTTCATGCAACTCTTCAATGTTCAGCTTTATATGTTATTCCATTGTTAAAAGGGGCTTCTAATAAAGTATTATGTAGCAACTGATCAATATCGCTCTGCTTTCGTCTCTTACCAAAGTTTTTGAGAAAGTCGTAAATGTAGAATGTTAAAGTTTTTGGAAAAAAAAAGAATTTGTAGGGAGTTTCAGTTCGGTTTTCGAACGGGTATATTGACAGAAGATATGCGTTTTTAGAATTTGTTTCCGTAATATAGCTATTCCAATAGAGAGAAATAAAAGAATACTGCAGCCTTATTCGTTGATATTACAAAAGGGTTTGATTTGATGTGTGGATCATGTTTCATGCGATATTATTAAAAAAAAAAGCTTAGACTGGTTTTTGTTATTTACCTTGATAGGTTTCCTTGTTATCTAAAAAATATAATATTAGACCTCAAAAGAATAGATAATATCAGAAGTGAATCTTAATTCAATAATTTGGGTGTTCCTCAGGGCTCAGTGTTGAAAACCTTCTGTGTTCTTAATCTACGAATCTGTATTTCGCTTAAGATTTAAGTGTGTTATAGTTCAAATAGTAATTTGTATATTATCAATTACATATGTACATTATGGGATTGGGATTTGGATTTATTTAGACGGTGGCTTGCCGAACATACCTACACTATAGTTATTGAATGTCTATAATTCAGAATAATTGCTTGCTCATGTGATACATCGAACATCTTTTGTTATAATCTTGACTGCAGTCAAGTCAAGTACGGCGGATTTGAATTTGAAGTAATGAAATAAATCAATTTAAATCTCTCGGTTTATAGTTGATTCAAAAGCGTACTTCCTTTATAACTTAGAAAGTTAAATTTTTCAAAACAATTAAAAAGATCTAGAAAAAACTAGTTTTAGGTTTTCAACCATAAAAACAACATGTAAGCAAAATAAATGGTTCTCTGAATTACGTCCATCAATAGAAAATTGAAAAAATTCAAAAAGAAAACTTCATACAATACTTTGTTTTTTTTTTCTAGGAAAAATCCATAATAGACCGAGTGATTTTTGAGGGCAACTTACTAGGGTAACTTGCTAACAATCATTTGTTATTTTCCGAGTTTATTTTTCTACTCGGCGGTATTTTAAAAAAAAATACTTACTTTTTTATGATAAGTATATAATATTTACTTAGTTTTGCGCATTGTCATAAATAAAACAGCATCGAAGAAATGTATAAGATGAAATGCAAATTTGAAAGCATGAAAGAACTGAAACAAATTTAAAAAATAAAGTGCAGATTTGACATTCATAAATTAATATATAGACATACAGTGATGGAAAAAATAATAGAATCAAAGTTTTACATAATGCTCAATGACAAATTACTACATATAAATGCATCTTTTTCCGTTATAACTTATATTTTAATTATGCCTTTCATAGCTTTAAAATTGCCTAACAGTTTTCTGTTATCAGCTCTTTGTTTGGATTTAACGGTAAAAAAAGAGGGCGAAATGTTCTTTCTGCTTTAAAAAAAAATAGAAACAAGGAAGTTATTGTGATTTTGACGAAAATTTTCGTTTTGTTTTAATTGAGATGGCGTTTATTTATTTGTTGATTAGATTGTCGTGTATTTCAGTTTGTTTAAAAAAAAAATTCGAAATTTTATTAAATTTTTTTAAGAAATCATAAAAAGACTAAGAGCAGATGGTTCAACTATGGATGAAATCGCGCAGGCCTTACAGTGCTCCAAAAAGAAGGTCTTTACAGCTCTCCATTCAAGTCCCAAAGCGGAAACCAGAGGCAGAAAGCGAAAAACATTGCCACGTTTTGATAAACATTTTCATCCTTAATACTGTAATGCTGCCATTTGACGATGAGGACATGCCGGTTAAATGGGAGTTCATGCAGGATAATAATCAAAAGCACTCCTCAAAGTTGGCTAAAGCATTCTGTCAACAAAATAAAATAAATGTTATGGAGTGGACATCACAGTCCCCCGATCTTAACCCCATAGAACATCTATGGGGTGTAATTAAACGAAAGATTGGAGACTCCAGGGCCAAAAATAGGGAAGAACTATGGTCACACATTCAAAATGTATATTACTCCATAGCTGCCGAGACATGTAATAAGCTGGTTCATTCCATAGGACGAAGATGTGAAGCCGTTCTTAAAAATAAAGGTGGAACCCTTGGTCGTTCTAGAAGATTATTAAACAGCTTCACCGTTAAGTAGCTTCTTACCAAAAAAAAAGAATGTACCATAATATTTTGTTTCTTTTATTTTTTCCAGGCTGAAATCATCTTTACCAATTATTCTTGTGTTTTGTCCCCATTTTTTTTTTGTTTTTATTAAGCCATTTAATGTTCTACTTATTTAATATATTACTGAGAATTAATCTGTCGTTCTATTTTTATCAATCATTTTCTTATTGAAGTCGAAGCCACAAAACCAATCAAGCTAATTTTCGAAGATATAACACACATGTTAACATAACTATACGAACTACAAACGTTCAGAATCGATTTAATAACTAAACCAATTTCCTCATATGAAGGGCGCTTAACATAGTTTCGCTTTACAAATTATAATCGCCAACAAAATAAAGTGTTCGACGTGATCGCACGTTCTTACTATTATGTTCGATCATATCTTAAGCACATGATTAAAAGTAGAAACAGCTTGTAACCGAGTCACGAGTCTAGCTGCACTGTAAATCAAAATCATGTAGGCAGCACAGATAAACTGGGTAAAAACGAGCAAAAATTACATTTGGTAATTAGATCTCAAAGTGGCGGATTTGCCGGTCATATTACCATTTTTGGAAAAGCCACGTGAACGACCGAAACTTCATTATTAATTTTGTTATAAAGTTTGCTTAAGTTCAGTCGATCAAATTTTGCCTTGGAAAAATATTAATGTTAAGAACTAAAGCATTGCAACAAATGGGCGTAATTTATTACCCAGCGTTAATAATAATCATAATCATTTACTTATTACAGGAAAATTTAGAATTGCAAATAAAGTATTTATGTACGTGAAGTATTCTCAAATTTCAAGATGTTTAATTCAACGTTGGTTTATTCAACATACTAAATTATCATTTGTCGATATATTTGTACATATTTGTAATCGGCTGAATTCAATCGCTCATCAAGAATCCATCCTTCAGCCAATCCGCATTTCATCAACCCATTTGCACATCCGGTTCTCGACCTACCAGCCAGAAGCTCATAGAATAAGCTGTACACATGTCTAATTTGTTTGCGCATACAATTTCGCCTCTTCGAAGCATCAACCATAAGTTAAGGTAAGTGATGTGTCACAATTTTCAAAGAAAAACCAAAGTATTCCTTCCGAAGCACCTTTGCCTTCTACTTCGCCATTCACCAAATTTAATTTTTAAAAATGTCTAAGACCTAACGCATTTAACAATATGATGCAATATGACATATGTAAAAACTGGTATGACTACACATGTGCCCAAATAGATGACACCGTTAAGAACGTAGAGGAATGGATGTGTGAAACCTGCGCCCTTCATGCAACCGAAAGCGAGAATCAAGATCCGGCTCCACAGCAGAACATCCCCGTTAACCCTTCACCTGAAACGACCTTAAATCAGAATAGAACTCTCTCCGTCGCAAGAGCACCCTCCATCGCAAGAGCTTCGTACGTCGAAAGAGCTACGCCCATCCCAAGAACTTCGCCTGTCGCCAGTGCCCAGACCATAGCACGAGTTCTTTCACTAAGCCCGCCTAAACCTCCATCTTTTAATGCAAATTCAGTAAAGTCATCCCATAGAAAGGCGGACCTCCTCCTCAGACAGCTGGAAGAAGAAAACCAACTTCGTGAAAAAAGAGAGCGAGACTACCTGAAAAGGAAATATGAAATTCTCGGACAAGTGCTTTCAGATGATGACGACGAACCCGCTTAGGTCTTCCACTTTGAAGAACAGCAGGTTGAGCAATGGGTAAAATAATACAAACTACAAATCCATAATTGCAGATGAAGTGAAGCGTTATTTCAAAAACCTTTCGCTTATTCCAAATGAATCTAGCACCGGCCATATTACTGCGAATATACCGGAAATCTCGGAGCAGCGTACACCATCTAATCAAAATATTAGTATAAGTAATGGTCTATCTCATCAACAATTTGCAGCCAGGCAAATTATGTCTAAGGAATTGAAAAGTTTTCAGTGAAAGCAGAAGAGTGGCCAATGTGTTTAGCTTGGTACGAAAACTCATCAGTGACCATGAGAAACTGCCGGACTTTGCCCAGTTTGTAAGAAGAGAGATGGGAAACTATAAAACGAAACTCGACCTGTCAGATTTGTTTACGACAATTAGGAAGGCGTCGATGTTACTATTCCAGTTCTTGTGGAATGCATGGATGCTCCTTTAGGCACAACAAGCTTCTACATACGAACCGTGATCCCACTGAAGAACATCTGACACCTATGACGGATGGAGAAAATCCCTCATCCGGAATTATAAGCACACAAAGTTGCTGTCCTTCGAACAAGTCCGCAAAAACCAAAACAATATTTAAGATTCTGCCAGTCACCTTGCATTTCGAAGAAAACAAATTAGAAATATACGCATTTCTCGACGATGGATCATCGATTGCGCTGATGGATGAGGAACTCGCCTTGTTGCTTGGAGTGAAGGAAAAGCGTATTTTGCAATTGATGGGGCAGGATCCACCGTTGTAACAAAAATATTGTCAACCGTAGATGAAAGGGCGTTTCATCAGCTTGAAGCAGAAACATCATTCGACGAAAAAAATTACGTCGTCCCACTTCTATTGAAGCAAGACAATGTATCTCTTCCAGACAGCAGACCTATGGCCGAAAAAAAGACTTAGATGTTTAGAAAAAATATTATTAAAAGAACCGGAACTACGCTCAAGAAACGATCAAAAATAAAAATACAAGACTACATCACAAAAGGGTATGCGATAAAATTGAGTCCTCTAGAAGTGTCCACCAACAATAACCGTACTTGGTATCTTCCAATTTTATCTGTTCAAAGTCCAAACAAGAACATTAAATTGTTTGGGAAAGTTGAAGGTGTGTCTTTAAACTCCTTTCTGCTTTCAGCTCCGGATGAGGTTCCAAGCTTGATCTCCATTCTCTTTCGATTTAAAGAATATAAATAACATAAAGTGCGCAGGCGAAATCCGAGAAATGTTCCATCAGGTAAAAATTAAAGAACCTGATCAAGAATCTCAAAGATTCATTTGGCTCATTGAAAGCACGAAAGAAATAGAAGAATACAGAATGTTATGACGTTTGGAGCCACCTGCTCTCCATTTTGTCCCCAATTTGTAAAAAAATAAGAATGCTAATAAATTCGCCGGTAAATTTCCTAAAGCATCTTCGGCCATTTTAGAAAATCATTACTTTGTAGCATCGATAATGAAACATAGGCAATCAATCTGGCAAAGAATGTCAAATACATCCATTCACAAGCACATTTCGAAATAAGAAATTTTGTTTCTAACTCCAAAAACATTCTTATGCCCTTAAGGAGATACCGGAAAGTTCAGATAAATTTACGAATCTTAATTTTGTAGATGGGCTCGAGAAGTTACTTGGTATGTAAGAAGTGGTACCCAGAAGCAGATGAATTCGTGTTCACACTCCAACATAGAAATATACAAAGCGATATCATCTCTGGGGATACCATTCCTACTAAAAGAGAAGTCTTGCCGGTTCTTATGAGCATCTTTGACCCACTTGGTATATAGCCAATTTTGTCATTATTTTGTAAATTCTACATCAGGATATCTGGCGCGTGACTGTCGACTGGGACCAACAAATAGATTATTCACTTTTTATCGCTGGCAAGAATGGCTTCGTTTTATTCCAACAATCCGGCAATTATCTATGAAACGAGCGTATCTATCTTCTCTTACCTTCAATTGGGATCATCATGTCCAGTTACACATATTGGTTAAGTCTGCGAAAACTATTGAGTGTGCATTTTCGAGCGGGGCCAGCGAATAACTTAAACAAGCTCTACAAGCGTTTGGGCAGGATGAAGCTGCGAAGGAGTTCGAAATGAAGCTGTCATGGAAGTTCATCCCACAAAAGTCTCCACACATTGGTTCGCTCAATAAAACAAGCTTTGATACAAATAAGTCCGAGAAAGAATCCAACCGACGAGCTCCTACTAAGCATGATGGCAGAGGTGGAAAACATAATTAACTCGCGGCCGCTGACGTACGTTCCCATGGAAGAAGAGGGTAGGGAACCCAACCAATTCCTCTTAGGTTCATTAAGGCGAAAGGAGAAATAATCGACAGTTGCGCAGCGCTAAAGAAAAATTGGATTATGAGCTAGAAGTACGCAAATTCCTTCTGGAAGAGGTGGATTCGCGAATATCTACCAGACTCGAAGAACGAAGTAGTTCGCATCGGTACTGAGTATTAGGGAGGGCGACAGAGTAATAGTTGTTGATGCGAATAGTCCTCGAAGAACGTGACCCATGTGTGCAAGATAATAAAGGCAATTGAGGGCAGTGATGGTGTGGCGAAAAGTGCGGTTGGTTGTGTATGCATAATCCGGCATATATACAACTGTGGCCTAATATACTAGATACTACGATACTAGATGTGCAACCATTCGGCGAAAGCGGTAACTTGATCTCAACTAATTTACCGGTGGGAGGGGAGAGTAAATGAGTCTGTCTGCACTGAAAATCAAAATCACGTAGGTGCATAGATAAACTGGGTAGAAACGAGCAGAAACAACATTTGGTAATTAGAATAGAAAGCCACGTGAACGACCGAAACTTCATTATTAATTTTGTTAGTTCGCGTTCAGTCGATCAAATTTTGCCTTGGAAAAATATTAATGTTAAAAATTAAAGCATTGCAACAAATGTACGTAATTTATTACCCAGCGTTAATAATAATTATAATCATTTACTTATTACAGGAAAATTTAGAATTGCAAATAAAGTATTTACGAGTATATACGCGAAGTACTCTCAAATTTCAAGATATTTTAATTCAACGTTGGTTTATTCAGCACAGCTCAATATGTTTTTTTTGTCTTTTTTACTTAGTTTTTTATATACAAAATTTCGCAAATTTTTTTCTAAAAATTGTTTAGTATGACAATTTTATATATTTAATAATATAAATTTAAAAACTGAATTTCAAAAAAAAATCTAACACCCATTTTCGAAATATTTTCAAAATCCAAAAATAATTTCTTTCGCTAATTTTGGTATGCAATATTATTTAGAATTCAAAAGACCTCCTACAAAAAAAATTGATCGAAATCCATGAGAAATATGAGAAAGTTCAAAATAAAAAAATTGTATGTTAACAATATATGGGACCAAATGCAAATTTTGCCCTATAGTAACTACATATATCGTAAGTAAAAACACGACCCTGTTTCGTATTTCGTATCACAAAATTATACCAAAAATCCAAGTGCAAGTTTGAAATTATTATATTATAGTTTTGCTAGCATTATTTTAAGCTTAAATCATTTAATGCGTGTTGAGTTGGGATTAATAAAAATATAACAATTCACATTTCTTTATTTTATATTTAAGAATGTAAGTAATAAGACTTACTTGTGAAAAAAATGCTCTTGGCCGCCATTGTTTGCCTTTTTGTACACAATTTCAGGCTGCACTTTATAGTTTTCTCTTATTGTTATAAGAAAATATACACAATTTGTAAATAGCGCCTATTTATAGCGATCACGAAAACGAAACAGGAAAAAAGTTCTAATGGATAATTTATAATGTTTCACTCGTTTTAAAACACAAATGCTACATAATCAATGACAAACAACTCAGAGAATTATTTTTTGGCAAAAATATTTGCAATAAAACAGTTATTTATCGTTCAAAATGTATATAATTATTTTCCTGATGAAAATTCATTTTTCGTGCCAGCTGATTACTTTTTGACACAAAGTGGAACAAATCATTCCAATGATTTGGGTTCCAATTTCTCTCATTCCACTGACAGAAACGTGGACGAAAAACTTATTCGTGTGTGTTTCAATCATGAAAACTCGATGGCAGACTGGTAGTGAGGCTTCACAACTGACATAATTTTCCTGTTTGCTATAAACGACCATCAGAAAAAAATATGCATTTTCTTACTTCTATCAACTTTTACTGATGCCTTTTCCTGATCTCTATAACTGGCCCCTAACAAGACCCGAGACCTCTACAGTCTTTTGACATTTGCCTACAAGCTGAAACACGCACACAAGTAAATTTTCCGTCCCTCTTCCAATAGACACATTGATAAAAACGCACAGAAGAATCTTTTTTGTTCCTCTTCCTATAAACACATAGATAACACAGCCATAGTAATTTGTTTTTGTTTTGTTTTTCGCTTTCACATCTATTCATAGATAGAGTGTCAAATGAACAAATACAACAATGTAAAAAAATGGGTTTGGGTTTGTAAAACGTACGAAGGTTTCAAATCTTAGTATGGCTTATTTGTGATTCAAACACTTCAAACAGTTAATTTTGTTCAAATAATAAATGTTTTATTAATGCTCTTATACCTGGCCACTTTTTTTTGATTTAGTCGCCGATTTGACATTTCAATTGAATTTTTGCTGCAATCACGTACACTGTAAGGCGGCCCCAGAAATTAGTAGCATCCTATGGATCGCTTATGTTGCAGCCCGTAATGGACAGAAGCTACATAATTCCGTTATACTGTAACGGAACCGATAATGGGGAAACAACAGTTCTGGTCATCGCAACATTCAATAACTAGAAAATCGCTCTCTTTCATCACAGAACCATCGAAATATTGCGCTCTCGCTCTAACTGCCGAAAGATAAGTTGTACATACGCTTATGTATTCCGATTCGTAATTGCACACATACTTGTGTTTCAAGAGAGACCAGATGACGCTGTTTCTCTCTATCGCACCTAGTTTTAAGTTCTTATTTTAGGCGCAAAATTTTAGTCGATTTAGTAATATGTTAAATCATTTTTAGTATGATACTAGGGTAAAAAGAGGATTTTGCTAATTTTAAACCAGTTTAGTATCCTACTATTTTCTTAACATTTTTTTTTAAATGCAACCTGAATTGCTCAGCACTAGTTTGGCACAGTGGATTTGAGAAGCAGGTATTGACTGTCTCATTTTAAACCATGGGCGGCATCCAATTAAAATTGGAGGTATAGAAAAG
Source organism: Philhelius pedissequus (assembly GCA_910595825.1). NCBI lineage: Eukaryota > Metazoa > Arthropoda > Insecta > Diptera > Syrphidae > Philhelius > Philhelius pedissequus. The sequence goes on from OU343160.1 coordinate 278,590,921, forward strand.
AATGCGCCTAGCGCGGGGATCGAACCCACACGTCCTAGTTGGCAATCAAGCACTTTATCCACTGCGCCATTGCCACCCACATTTTACTACTTATGGCATTTTCGATTGGCCGTCCGGAACACGTTCCCCCAATAAAACAGCCGTAAACAATTTGACTGATTCTGAATTATATGTATCACTGTATTTGTGAAAATTAAATTAAAAGAAAATCACATCGGCTAAAAAGAATTTCCAAAACACTTGATTTCAATTTAGATACTCAATTTCTTGTATCAATAATAATTATAACTTGCTTCTTTTTATGTTCTTTTACCAGAAAATCAGTTTAAATTCAATAAACACAACGGAATTACACAACAAATCAAGCCGATTATTTTGAAGTTTGAATTGTGTAAGTGTATTAGTGATTCTGTTTTCGATTCTGAAATGAAATCCAGAATCGTTTTCTGTTCTGTTTAGAGTAACAACTGTCATTTGTGGGGGTCAGAACAGTTCTGGACGCCCAATCGAAAAGGCCATTACTTTATTTTTATAGTATTTTACTAAATACATATGCCACTTTGACATTTAAAAACGTCAAAAAGTTATGTTCGCTTAATTTTCGCAGTGTTTAGTTGTTAGTCTGTCAGTATGTCAGCCTATCAGTCTGTCTGTATGTATGTATAGACACCTACAGCCCAAACGGGTGGGCTGAATTGCTCCAAACTTGGTATATAGAGGTTTTTATGTATTGTACAGGGGAGAAATTGAAATTTTTTTCAGCTCAAAAAATAACGGTGCCTGCCATATAACATTTACGTTAAATCCAATTTTTCTCGGAAACGGGTCGAACGATTTTGATTTTAAAAAATCAGTGCAGCTTTTTAGGTACGACCAAACATTTAAAAAAATGTCTAAAAACTGTACTTTCCATAGGACCGTTTTTTTATTTCGACTATCTCATAAATGGCTTAACCGATTCTTTCGAAATTTCACATGTATATATTTCTGCGTTGCCCAATTTATACTGCTTACCAATATTATTAATTAATATTATTTTGTATTTTTAAAAGCATTTTTTAAGAAAAATTTAAAAATTTATATTTTGAAAACTGCTTAATATTTTTTTTTTCAAAAAAAATAGTTATATGTATTTGTTGAATACCTATGAATTGGCGTTTTTGATTTTTCTTTACATTTTTTTTTTCAAAAAGTTTTATTCTCATAAACTCTAATGTATCCAAGAAATAAAATGGCGTACTTTTTTTTGAGCTCAAATTAGTTAAGGTAATAATTTCAGAATTTTGAATAATTTTTTATTTGATTAAGCCGATTTAATCATTTATTTTTTAGTTTATATTAAGGGTATTCTTGTAACGGCAGAAAACCCAGGTAAACCTCAGAAACCAGATAATTTTATCTCCACAGAAATGAACTGTCAAATTTTGTATGGGAAAAATATTCTACAAATCAGATAAAATTACTTCACGAATTTGATGTGGACAGGGAATAAACAAGCCTCATAAATTTATTTCAATGAACATCTGATTATTTCCCACATTAAAGCCAGTATTTTTAAAGGGGTGTTCATGCAAACGTCTGTCGGAAAATTCTATCTTTCTGCAAAGCGGAAAATTATCTCGTTGCATGAATTCCATTAATAATAAAAAATAACTATCCACCAGTGTTCAATAAAGACAGTAATTTTTTCTGAAAACAATGTCTGCTTAAATACAAATTAAAATCAAGAACGCTACATACTGAGTTATCCTGTCTTAAATATCGTGATATTGGCCCATTATTGCCATAATTTGCTCTATGAAAACTCACATAAAACATTCGACTTTGTCGAAGTTCGCGGCTAGGTACATGAATACTCAATAATAAGGAGAGCAAATAGAGACAATTGATTTTATAATTAATAAATTAAAAAGTTTGGATGCCTTGTAATAAACACCTGGAATTTTAAGAGGGCATATCGATATTCCAATGCAAAATCCTGATTGCCATTCTCGTGAATCTTACATAGGAGAAGTAAAGTGATAGAGTGAACGGGTCTAAAAAATCTTTGGAATTTCTGTAAATGAACCGCAGCATTGAGTTCGCCTAAGCAACAATATAGTCGACATGATTGGAAAAACTAAACTTACCATCAATACTACACCAAGATCTTTCTATTGGGTAGGAAAATGTTTTATTAATATAAGAATTTATTCAAGGTTGTACAGATAGCCGCATACAACTTTATACAGTGAATCCCTATATCACATTTTGATCTAATTTGTTTCAGCGGAAACAGAACAAAAACAGAAATGTCAAAATTAGATAGGGAAAAGATAAAGATAGTTTCTGAAATTGCCAGATAATACCTATATATTAGTGTAGAATTTGAGATTTACAATTAAAATTGAATAAAATTCAAATAAGAACTATATATTTTTGTTGGATCTGTTGAAAATGCTTATAGAGAATCAAGTTAGTAAGTCCGCTCCTGACAATACTGTGTACTGATCCGGCTTCTAAATTTATATGTTCTAAATTTAACAGGATCATATCGAATATCGAGTCCCTTTTCAACAGCTGACTTCGAAAGAAAAATGCGTATGTAGGTACTCGAAGCAGTACCTATGCTATAAGGCGTACACTTTGATTGGGAATTCAGAATACTGAAATCAATATGTGCGTTTTTTGTCGGTTCGTCGCTATCTTCGCTGTACGTGTCTTGATTATTTTGTTATCATAATTATTTTATATAGATATGTAGGTATTTTTAACCCACAAAACTTCGGATGGCTACGAACGGGAAGTGGCCGCCAACACATCTTGCCTGGGTCGGGGAATTTGTATGCGAGGTATATACACAACTTATTCACCCATAAATGATCCATGAATCATGATACTTTCGTGCTGTGGTGGTACACTACAGACTATAGGTACACTGCAAGATTGCTTGCATTTTATTTTTGGGACCAGAAATATCGCGATCGTAGCTATTGCAAAAATCAGCTTGCAACCGGTTTACACGTTCAGTTCGATGTACCATCAGTATCAGCATCAGCACTTCAGCAGCAGCGCAGCGCAGTGTTACTTAAGATTGGGACAACTTGACAAAAAAGCGGAAAGGGACGCAGCAGTCAGCATCAGGCGCAACAGCCACTGCTTTTATTTCTGGTTTATTGAAAATATTTGTTGTTGTTGGTCTTTTGTTTGAAAGTCATATGGTATTGGTTGTTGTTGTAGTTTGTTTTGTGCGCTGCGCTGCTCCAACAAAAATGCAGCGAGCTGGTTTGGTTGAACGTTTGTTTTTTTTGTGTTTTGATATTATTAAAGATTTTTTTATTTTTTCTTATTTATTTTGAAAAATAAAAAGAAATTACATCGACAAGGAGATTTAAAAGAAAAGTTTTTGCAACGGATGTTGCTGATATTTATTCGGATGGTCTACCATTTCTGGGTACTTGGTTGAATGAGGATTTGCAGAGGACAATAGTGCGTCTAATGGTGACCCTTGAATGATATTTTGCAGGCGATTGGGTGGATTTGTTTGGTGTAACCTTGAAATTAAGGCTCCTCCGAGGAGAATAAAATCCTTGGCATTTAGATTATAGAGAGAGAAAGAGATCACCTTCTCGTATGCCTTTATAACTCCGGCAACTCAAAAACCACATAGGCACATATTCATCTACCTATTGACTATTTTGTATATTGCTTTTATTTATCTGCTGTTACTTCTTTTTATTTTTGTTCTTGAGGATGAAGTCCATTTCCATTAGCTGCACCTAACAGAAATGCAATGCATCGTCTTAAATTTTCTTGGTTTTTATGTTCTCTTCGTACATAATCTGAAGTAAGGTGAATATGTAACCTATAAGGAAACTCTGAGGGAGCTCCATATGATCATGGTGGATAGCGGGTATTCTTATATAGGCTGCTGCAGGAGACTTCAAACTAATAATTTGTGCAAAAAAGTCACAATATGCGATGCACATTAAATTTCAAAATATTTTTCCGTGGAAATGTTTTAATGTGAATCAATGATAGGTATGGTGAGCGTTTTAAGTAAGGAAGATCCACTGCAGAAGGCTGTATAGCAGCAATCCACTAGAATATAGTGAAATTAAATATTAAATTAAATTAAATATACAAAAGAAAACATCATCGACAGCATTATAAAATCAATGGCGCACAATTTTAGACATCCTGATGTTGAGGGCTTAGCCAGGATTGTGACTTTATTGCAATTGCAGTAGATCTACGGCATTTTCTTCGAAAAAAAAACAAATCTACTGCCTTTAAATAAAATCTACTACAATTTTTGTTTTATGAATGTTTAATATGTAAATGTAATCCAAAAATTATTTGTTTGAATTTAATTTTGTATGCGGTCAATCTCATTTAAACAAAAAACTGAACACCACTAATGGCTTTCGGCTTTTGGCTATGTTTTGAAGGCAAGTGACAGTTTACAGCTGACTTATAAAAATGTTTTTAATTATGTTGTTTTTGTTTTCTTGTTCTGATCAAGCCATACCAGATTTGCATATAGAAATTTTAAAAATATACATAAATAGATGCAATCAGTACAAATATGGATGTATTCGGACATGCATTTTGCGATCGAGTTCCAAAGACTTATTGCATCTCACGACTTTGAATAAAGCAAACTGTATGAAATCTAAAAAACGTTTCAATTTTAATGATACAAAATTAGAACTTCTTAGGTACTTAAGCTAGTATTAGACGGTCCTTGTAATGTGTCATTGCCGTGACACTCTGACGTTACAACAAAATAGGTCCTACCACCGTCATTGCCGTGACAAAGGTAATCGTGTCATGGCTAGCTACAATGACTATCACACGAATGACACATGTCTGTCATTGTTGTCCCAAAATAAAATGAACGTCAAGTTGTATCACGGTGATATTTGTGTCGCGGTGTCACGGCAATGACATGCAAAACAATGACTATCACACGACGTGACAACTCTCATACAACTGATTATTGGATGTGAGTCTAATCTGCAATGACATTTATCATTTTTAGCAATGACTATCACACGGCGTCGATCAATCGAGTCATTGTGTCTTGGTTGTTAAGGAAAAGCTTATTTTTCTAGAAAACAGCTTCAATGGTTTTGATACAAAATTTTGGGAATTGGTACTAGCCATCATTTAATCAGAACAAAATGTAGAATTCAAATGGCATCTTTTTTCCCCTAAAACTATAACATTTTTGCAAACGTCACATATAAATAATTACTAATTACCTACCCACCTATACCTTTCACTTTCATTATATACACATAATGTCCATATTTACATACCTAGGTTCCATCTATGTAGGTAGATACAAATAACGCTTCTTATTTACATAATTAAAAGCTATTTAAATACAAATTTGTTGGTAGGTACCTATGTAACTATGCCCAACCGTGACAAACAATGACATGGCAGAAATTCCTGCCGTGTCACGGTTGGGACACAGTGCTTGCAGCGACAGGCTACGTGTGACGGTGTCCAATCAACAATGAAAGGGCTATCACACGGTTACTGCAATTTGTCGTTGCAATGACCTAAAAGTGACGTGTCACGGTGCCTGTCATTGTTTTTGTCACGGCAATGACATGCAAAACAATGACGATCACACGACGTGACACTTTTAGGACAGACAACTGCGTCAAAGTGACGTCAGAGTGTCACGGCAATGACACATTACAAGGACCGTCTAATACTAGTTTTAGATGCAAAGGTGGTTGTGGAGGGTACAATGACGTAAGTTTTTGCCCATTGTTATATCTTTTCCATACTATAACGAAACCCTAGAAAGTCTTAATCACAGGCCCTGTCGTAATGTATTCTTATTACGAATCACGAAAAAAGTATTACAGTTCCAGTCGTATTAAAAATATTTCCTACGAAATTCGGAGTTCGGGGAAATTGGCATCACTAGTCCCGAATGAATAGGACGTTTGACAATTTTTATACGAATAGTTTTTATAGTAGCTGGCGAAGTGGAAGCAAAAAAAAACAATTAAACACTATCAAAAGATTAGCAACAAAATTTTAAATCGATTTTTCTTCTCATATTTTCAAATCAAAATAAATTAATTTTGTTGGCCAATTGAAGCCAAAAATTGTCAAAACTGTCGGGACAGATCTAATGCAAAAATAAATTGATTTTGTTAGCAAACGAAAACCCCATAAGAAAACATTTTAGGGAAATTCTAATTTAAATATTTTTTTTTATTTGGTTTCATAATCTACCGAAGACAATTATTTGTTTTCAAGTAAATTCTTTTGTTTCAAACGTCGGGAAAACTCGATTGAACCAAAATAGATGTGCCATTGCTCGATTGTATAAATAAAACTTGATTTTATCAAGCAACGTGCTAATAGGGTTGGTTAAACATCGATAGTCTATCGATAGTATCGATAATAAAAACTATCGAATCTATTGATAGTTTTAAAAATACTATCGATTGTTTTTTCGATAGTTTTTCACCTTACAAGTTTATTAGTGGTGAAACGCATAATAAGCAGATAAAAGATACAGAAACTGAAATATAATGACCTGAAACGAAATAATGCAGAAGTATGCGATAAAAAATGTAATGAGACACATTGTCATTAACTAACACTTGTGCATATACATATGTACTTATGAGACCCCACATTATATTTCATCTCTCATTCGTTGTTTCATGTCTCCTATCTCTTATAAATCATATTTTTTTTATTATGGTTTCTGATGTCTGTTGTTCGGGTTCAGTGGTCTTCTTATTCCAAAATGTTCATTATTTTTTTTTCGGATCTTAAAAAAAATCCGTTAGAAATTGGTATCACCTGTTTTTTTTTGTTCTACTTGGTAAGTTAAATCAGATCCAGGGCTAAATTACCGCATAAGTTTTCTCATGGTACTCACTCATTTGGTCCCTGGAGAGGTAATTCTCCCGCTCAGATTCGTATTCGTATGGATAAATTACACACCAACGGCTAGTGGCTTTAAAATGAAAAATATAGTATCGATAGTTTTATCTTAAAACTATCGATACCAGCGAAAGCGCGAATTATCGATGTTTAAGGAACCCTTACGTTCTAGCACCCCAGATTTCAACAGCAACCTCTATACCTCTACCCCCATTGATGTTGGTAGAATCAACTCCTACATCTCCAAACCTTTATATTTATGAATTTTGTTGTGTTAATTTATTTATTAATCTTCTCTACGTATGACGCTAATGATCTCAGTTGGCATTCGACCATTTTCAATATACTTTTTTTATGAAAGATATGGTCGAGAAGAAGGTTTTATGATATGTGGTATGTGCTTATGTGTATTTGTTTTCGATTTATGGCTGTTTTTTGTGAGCTATTAAAATTTAAAAATATTATAAAAAAAGCTGTTGTCAAAAATGTATAATTCCTGATTTCGTTTTGACATAAACTACTTTACATTTGTTCAATACACATCGTTTGACCGCTGAGTGAAAATTCGTTGTTGTGTCGCGAAAAAAATTAAAACGATTTCTAAATAATACGTTTATACCGATTCCGATCTAACCTTGGACGACGCACACGTCTTGCAATAATTAATCAGAATGTCCGTGATAATCAAACGCTAAAGGTACATGCAGAGGAAATAAATGGAGACGTGCGCATATTGCACAGCTTCAAACTGCACCACAAATTCGGCAAAAAGCTATTAGAAGAAGAAAAGTGGTAAATTTAGACTTCAATCGCGCTGCTTTGGAATACGATTCCACAATCGCATTTACTTGCTCGATGCTCCCGGTGGGAGATGCAAGACATTCGTCATATTCGGCCAAGATTATTTTCGTTACCTGTTGCATCCTATGGCATCTATGGCATTGATACCACACAGTTTAAAGGCGTTAAATTAGGGCGAGACGAAGTTCGCCTGGTCCGCTAGTTTATTTAATAATCAAATGTAGGCACATGCTTATGTATAACTTATCCCGCATGTTAGTAGGTATTTTGTTTTATAATGTCATGACACCAAGTCTTAAAAAGTTCTTTTTGACATTCTAGGTATAAAATGTACGAAATGATTAGAATTACATTTTCTTCATCACATTTGTTATTTTTTGTAAAAAACTGGTCATCATCAATAAACGTATGAAATGCTTTAATGATGACGGTATGCCTCGTGTGCTACATGACGAGTACGAGACCAAGTCGAGTGCATAAAAGGCCTTAGACATCCTACATCAACATTTGAAATGTTGCAAATAAAGTTCTGCTATACCTAGATGCTTTCTCATCAAAAAATAACTATGTATGTATATACTTGAGCACCGCTAAACTTTATTTGTCATCACTTGAAAATGATTGACATAATAATTTATAGATGAAGATTAAATCTTCTGATTGTAGGTAAGGTACATTATGTAGAAATAGGTACGCAAATAAAAAAGATTTGCATCGGCCGGGAATCGAACCCGGGCCGCCCGCGTGGCAGGCGAGCATTCTACCACTGAACCACCGATGCTTGTGAATTATTATTGAAAACTTCAGAACACATGACCAGCTACTAAAATCACAAACTACGTTTAGTATTTCCAAATCACCCCATCGAAGTAATTAACATACAGAAAGAATATCTAACAAAAATGCGGTATACGAAAACCAATACCACTTCATAAAATCAAATATTAAAATATTGTTAAGTCTACCCCGTGCACATCTTCTTTAAAATTAATCCAAAATCCACGGCATTTATAATAGCGCGTTGTGTGCGATAATATCTGAGCGCCTGGTCCCAAACGATTAAATTCAGTTTAATCATCCACTAAGCAGAGTCCCCTAGCCGCTTACTTAATGTATTCAAAAAGCAAACAAACAAACAGCCCCAAACACCAAATTAAGAGAACCATAAGAGATAATCCCCCTATCCATTTGCACATTGACTATTGTATTGTGTGTGGGTCTGGCTGCATGAAACTCATTCAAATTTAATTTACTAACAATAAAAGTCATTATAATATACACATTGAATGACTTTCTATGTTTATACATCAAATATCTCAAATGAGTGAGAAAGAATAGCGAGTGTTTATCTACGGCTATGGCATATTGAATAGGTAGGTAGTTGCTTTTTGTTTTGGATAATCCCTACCTCAGCCACATTCGCTTCTTTAAAACCTGCTGGTGTAGTATATCTAATATTATTCTATTGAATTTTCCTAGGAAATCTAATGCCGCAGCTCTGCTCTAGTTAACTATTATTTGTTATGTCATCCTGGTAACCATGTTTGTCGAAAAGTAAGAAAGAAAGAATATCGGCTCTTCTCGTATAAACAAACAAAACAACCAAACCTTCTGTGGTTGTGCTGCAACCGCGGCTATCCGCATCCGAATCGGATTTGTTCTGCAGACCAGCTGCGGCTTCGGCTAATAACATTGCTTCGCTATGCTATGACGACAAACCAGTTCCATCAGACAGCAATAGTCATGTCCGCCAAGTTGAATGAAACCTTTCCAGGAGTAAAAAAATTTCGCGCATAGAAACAAGGAACTTTAATCCGATATTGCTTGCTGAAAATTATGTTAGCCCAATATAATGTGGAACATTAGACGTGCTCGACGGTTGAACGTTGGCTGAATTCGCTTGTGCGCGCGTTTACCGGTTAAGTTTTTCTTCTCAGACTCAAGTAGTGCGATGTGTGGTTTTCCCAGAATGCGGCCGTGTCCATCAAACAACGTTGACACGAACGAAACGACTCAGTTAGTTTTTCAACATTTTTTAAATCATCAGGTTGGTATGGTTGCCATTACAACAAGAAGCAAGAAATCCACAGCAAGCAAATCTTTATCACAAATTACTTTAGGTTTTAGGAACGAACGAAGTACACGTTCGACTCTCTTAGCACTCAGCAGGCAGCACACCATACCCAACACCAAATAGGAATTTTTCCATTGATGCAGGTTTGCTTTTTAAACGGCTGATTGCCTGTTTTCGGTTGGTCGACTGCTACCAACTGGAATCGAACGAGTATACACATTTTTCATCTGTCTTTTTTTCCCTACATGCACTTCTTCAGAGTGAATCGCAAAGAATAGAGATGACACGATGAGTGAGGAATTAAGTTCAAATACTGGTTGGTTGGTTGGTCGACACGACATCAATGACAATCCAAAAAAACCTCAAGATACAACAATTCTGTGCGAAATATGACACTAAATACCAGGCGAACAGCGCCCGTAGAAGTTCATGTGCCTAATATATTTTAGATTCAATGGCTCACTTTATATTTATTATACGGTCTTGCTTATGAATGAATAGTTACCCTTGTTTGAATAATTTTTTTGTTTTTTTATTGTGTAAGCATGGTTGTGTGTACTACCCACCCATATAAAGTATGTACGATGTAGTCTAATCTTAAATGTATATACGATTGTCATATTTTAAAATATTAACAGATCTGTTAGGGAAATGTGTCGCAAATGTTGTATGCAAACTTAAGAAAAAAATAGACCGGCTGCAGTTGGTGGGAAAATAAAAACAAACAAAAATGTATAACAACAGGGCTTGTTGATGGCAACTCACTAGGGCCGGGCGCCAGAATGTACGTTTTTAAGTGGTGGTATGCTTAATGGTGTTTTAGATTGGTAAATTCAGATTTCAATCTAAAAATTAATTTTTTTACAATAGCAATTGATTTTATTTTATTTGTATTAGTGTAATTTCGTATCTGTTAAACTAGTAATAGTTCATTTAAAACTGCTTCCATTTTTTTTTTTTTTTTTTAAATTCAATCTCATACAAAGAAATTAAAAATTCAAAACCACACTGTTCAAGCTGACAGCTAAAAATTGAATTTGTATTTGTGCAAGGAGGGTTAAATCTGTTGAAAAACCGAGGTTTGCAATAATGATCTATATTCAGAAATAAATCAATTTATTATTTTATGCCCCATGATACACAAAAAAGGAGAAAATATGTGGAAAACCACATAAGGGAAATACCTACATACTTACTTTTTATAATAAGCCACCAAGTTATATAAGCTGTGTCCCAGTACATTGTGCACAAAAACGCATAGACTGTCATCTTTTCAAGGGTGAGGTTAAGACTCAGAGAGCAACAAAGTTTCACCAAACCACGGGAATACGGGAACGCATTAAACGAAAATATTAGCAATTTTTTAAACGCCAAGACAAAAGCGTATTTTTCAAAATATTTAATAAAGTATTTTTGTGAAAAAGTTTTATTTGTACAATAACTTATTTGCTATCAACAATGCAAGTTTATTACACCTGGGAACTGGCAGCTTATATAGGCTACCTATTCCTATTGTTTTTTTCCTCCATTTTTTTTTTTTTTTAATTCATTTTTATTTCATATTTACTTATAACTATCTTAAAGCTAGACAAAAATGTTTAAAACTACCCTAATTATCAATAACTTACAACTAATTTACTGGCCCTTTACGGGCGCTCTAAGCTAAACTATATCTCTTAATACTAATGTCTTTCGACCTCAAAACTATTTTAATTAATTCTATTTATTTTATTTTTATTTGACCAAGAAAACTTTTTTAACAAAAAACTTAGTAACATGTGCTTTTTTTTTAAATTTTTACTTATAGACTAAAAATTACTTAAATCTAGACTAAAAATAATTAAATCTAGATACAACTAACTTATACTAACTAAAAATAACTTAAACTACTTAAAATACTTAATAATACTTAAAACTACTTAAAAACTAGAACAGCCACAGCAGCATTTTTTTCGTTTTTAATTTTTTTTTTGTTTTTTTTTTGTTTATTTTTTATATGCATGCAGTCACACACCAATATGCAACCCACCCATACATGTACATACACATATACATATACGTACGCACATACATGTACAGACACGCAGAAACATGCACGTATGCCCCCGCATACATACATATTTTTAATTTTTTTTTTTTGGTGCAACCCCGACTGTTCCCTATACCTAATGCCCCAAATCTATGTAAGTCGGCCAAGATATATCATCTTCCTCGACTTTAAATATCACGATGCTGTTCAGAGAGCCACCAGAACTGGTTCTCCTTTTTCGCCCTATCCCTCCGGTCCCGATCGGACACAGTCCTACTGAACCGAAGGTGCTCTTCTCCACCTTGAGCGATGACGTCTCGACCATACAGGAGTCGCCTATCCACAGTTTTCCGGCTGACGTGGTAGATGAGCGGAACCGCCCCTCCATCCTGTATCAGCCCTCGACTGTCTAAATAGAGGAATGCCTCGGGAGGGATGTAACCACTTAACCGCGCACTCTCAAAATATTTTTTTCCTCCATTTGACAGTACCAATTCATAATGTTTTCCAAAGCAAATGCTTGGACTAAAATTCGAGGAATTGGGAAATATTACTCTCTCGTGAGTGCTCTCTTCTGTGAAAAACGTCGAACATTTTTTGTACGGGAACAAAATTTGACAGTTTTTCGTAGATTTTCGCAGTGTCGTTGGATTTGAAGTTTCATTGGGATGTAGTATTTATTTTTATTTCTTATTCTGGTTTTTGTTAAATGTGGATGCGAATATTTATGGAAAAAATAGAAGTAGCTAGTTGTGAAGAGGAAATGACCGACATAACAGGAAACAGCCCAGTGAGTAAAAATGCACTGTTAGTAGATTTGTAGATTGGATTGTGGTTGTGACCAGGGTTGGCCGAATTAACTACATTCTATTTGCTAATGGAATAAATGGAATAAACTATGCGTCTTATTTACTACAATTTGCTACGTCTGCTACATTAACCTAGAAAATTAAGAAAATAAATAAAATTTAAGCTGGTTATGAAAAAAATCCAAAATTTTGATTTAAAAAATATTTATTGAAACCGGATTCCGACCAATAAAATGTATAGACATAGGTAGAGAAATAGGGGTATCCCAAAATTTTTGTTCTTGTGCTATATTTAATGCCCTTTTTTGTCTAAATCTTGTTAAGAACAAAAAAGTAAAAAAACATAAACTCAAAAATACATTCAGTAATCATCTCATTTATTTTAATCATACATTTTATTTATTTATTTAAATCTACGATAATTTGAAATCTACAGATTTCGTTATATTCTAAATTATTAATTCAGTATTCAACAAAAATTATTTTAAATAGAATTTTGCAATAAATTCAAAACGTATAGTGAATGTGAAAAAGTTTTTTGGATTTTTCTTGCCCAAGTGGACAAAAGTCCAGTGTGAGAAAAACTTGAAAACAACAAAAAAAACTGTAACAATCTCGTATTTTTATTCCTTTAATTACGATAATAACTTGTTCAATAGTCTCCAAATATAAAAGAAATTATAAATGAATATGAGTTCAAACTTAAGCCTAGTACGCTGCTGATGCGAAACGAAAAATCCCATACAAAAATGACACGACGAAATCATGAACGAAAAATTTCGTTCTACTTTTCGTTTTCCAGTACGCTGCTGAACGACGAAATGTGTAATTTTAGTGGATAGCTGTAGTAGATTTCTTAGTACAATTCTCCACTCTTTTCGTTCTCAATTTAATTGACCTGCACATTAATTGCTTGCGAAATTTTGACATTTCATTTTTTTTATAAAAAAAAAAGTCAAGCTCTTGTAATGCTTATTTGATTTTTCTTTGGCTTTGTGCTTTCTCTAGTGTCTGGTTTTTCTGTGCATTTCCTGTATTAAATTATTCAAAATACATTCAATTCTAATTTTGTATCAAAACCAATTTTAAAATCGACTAAACTAAATCTGCAAAATGAAAATGGGAAGTTGGAAAGAAGCACACCCTTCACATATCTTATCGGCGAACAAGATATAGCTGATCTTTATTTGGAGTGCTGATTATAACCAACTATCGACTTTTCTCATACCAAGTGCTAGTGCTTAGATTAAAAATAACCAATGCCCTTTTAAAATTAATTAATTTTAAGTGACTACTAAATAAAAATATTATAATCAAGATTCAGTAGTTTGTTCTGCAATTAACTGTCCATGTCATGATTTTTAAAATACATTTGTTACTCCGACTTTTAAATTCTATGCGACCTTTGACACCATATAAATATAAAAAAAACACTCACCATTTCTAACTACATTCTTTCAACACATAAATTAACTCAATTGCCACAAAGAAAAAATCAAATCGACCGCCCGCTACTGGCAGTACGAATATGAATTTCCGACCTGGTCGGGACAAGATGTATCCCGGCCGGAAGCCAAAGGTAAGCGGCCTTCCGCTGCACCAAGACAATTAAGGAAATCATCGTTACCACAATAATGTTTGGTGGCAAAAAGGCCATCTTAAACGATACCCACCTCTATTTAGAAAGCCTGTTTCCGATCTCATTTTTTGGCGATTTTATACCATACCCCAGAACTTATTTCTCAAGTTAAGATAATCTGTTTAATGTTTACTTCGTGAAAATCGGCACGGGATGGACATTGTTATTTAGTCTACAATTTCAGGTGATGACCTCGCTAGTCCTTTGTTGTGTTGATAGAAAGAAGATGTTGACAAATCACTTACCTCGCATTGCCATCGCTACCTTCTTTTTCTTCTCTGGACGAAGTTTTTTTTTTTTTTTTAATGTATATTGAACCATCGTATGGCAGATGCCCTGCTCGTGAATTTGATAGCAAATAAAGCTGCTTGCAAGCTGGTCACTTGTCAATTGGATTTGACATATAAGGCCATGCATTTTTACTATTCATTCGATTTTGGTATTAATTGAGGAAGCAAGACCTATAGTTAAAATGGGAATCGATCAAAGAGCATTCGCAGCGTAGCAGAGCGGTCAAGTACAAACCCACTAAGAAAACTCACTGATGAACAAGTGAAAATGCAACCCGTTCCAAAAATATATTCTAAAAAATATCACTGTTCTCTTGGAATATATAATCTGAAAATACTTTGAAGTGTATCTTTGGAACGGGTTACCCTAAAAACTTGGTTGATATCTTTTTGTAATCTACTCTTGATGCTCTCAAAATCAGCATCAAAAGTTTTTATGAAGAAGCCTTATTGCAAAAAATCACTCTTGAAATACGCATATTTAGAATGATGTATGCGTATTCCTGGAGCTATTTTTTTTTAATACAACTTCTTTGCAAAAAATGTTGATGCTTCCTTTGAAATTATGAAGTGCTGATTCTAAAATGATATCACTCGCCTTTATTGGACAACCCGTTCCAAAGATATAGTTCCAAAGCTATTCACTGTTCACCTTGAAATACATAATCTGAAAATACTTTGAAGTGTATCTTTGGAACGGGTTACCCTAAAAACTTGGCTGATATCTTTTTGTAATCTACTCTTGATGCTCTCAAAATCAGCATCAAAAGTTTTTATTAAGAAGCCTTATTGCAAAAAATCACTCTTGAAATACGCATATTTAGAATGATGTATGCGTATTCCTGGAGCTATTTTTTTTAATACAACTTCTTTGCAAAAAATGTTGATGCTTCCTTTGAAAGTATGAAGTGCTGATTCTAAAATGATATCACTCGCCTTTATTGGACAACCCGTTCCAAAGATATAGTTCCAAAGCTATTCACTGTTCACCTTGAAATACATAATCTGAAAATACTTTGAAGTGTATCTTTGGAACGGGTTGTCCAATAAAGGCGAGCGATATCATTTTAGAATCAGCACTTCATACTTTCAAAGGAAGCATTAACAAAACCAAAAGTAGTTTTGGCACCAAATTTCCTTTACATATAATTTTTTTGAAATAATTCTTGGACTTGAAAATGGTATCCGGAATTAGTAAGAAACCATAAATTAGAACTCATAACCGTTTACACCATCCCAATGAAGGACGTAGTTTTCGAATTATAGAGTGGTTTACCTCCCTATTTCATTGATTTTCTTAAAATTGATAGAAATTTCATCAAATCGGCAGATAAACCAGTTAATAAGTCTCAAAGTATTTGCTTAATTTCCATCATTTAAACGGTTCTGAGTTTTATTTTAAATCCTCTATGTGTAACAAGAACAATTTTTAAATCCAAGAATTATTTCAAGAAAATTACATATAAAAGTAATTTGGCGACAAAAAATTTTCCATCTAAAAATAATTTGGTGACAAAATTACTTTTTTTTTACAACTTGTCAATTGTTTTTGACAGCTTACAGAACTCTCCGCAAATATTTTTCCGCTGTGGTTTTCGTTAGCATTTCGCTCTCCTAGTGGAGACCACCGAAAAATTTCGTTTCGCATCAGCAGCGTACTAGGCTTTAAAATAAAATGACATTTCAGACGATTTGACATTTAAAACTACAATTTGTCTGCTACAATTTGTTTCATTTACTACATTTAACTACATTGACTACGTAGCAGGCGTAGTTAATGTAGCTTATACAAAAAAGTGACAGTTCGGCCAACCCTGGTTGTGATGATCGAGTGTGGATTCGGAAAATGGCGCTTCACAGGCAGCTGCGCCTTATTATCGCTAATATTTATAAGCACATACAACCCTGTTTGATATTTTAAACCAAAAATTCTAAGAAAAAAATATGTGTTAAAAAATATGAATTATTTTGTTAGAAATTATTAAAGATACAAAAGATAAAAAAAAATACGTGTAGTAGAGATAAATGTCATATAAATTTTAGTTAAAAAATGCATTTTGTGTAATTGAACAATATCTTTTTTCGGGATTCGTAAAAGTTTCCTGCTATGTAAGATTCGTGATAGGGCCGACTATTCTGAGAAATGTCATTGTCAGGTGATTTTCAGACAAACATCTGACAATGCGGGCGATCACTCACTTATTAGATATGTTATCTCGGATACCAAGCTATCGGGGTATATCTGTGGACGAATCAGATAGGTTAGCTGAAAGCTGTCAAAAAATCAAAGCAAAACGCATACCAACGAATTTTGCAGTCAGCTGGTTCTATACATTTGTTCTCGGATAGCTAGTTATTCCAATTTTTTTTGGATAACTCAAGATAGCTTTCATGAGAGCAGCTGTTTTTTCATCAGATGTGGTTTTGCACGCATTACAACAACAGAAAGTTATTCCAGATTGCTGAGAATAATTGAGTGAACGTCCCCAATGAAATTATCGATTTTACTTGGACGGGCTCCTTTATTCCACCTAACAGTCGATAGCCAGGATTGATAATTATTCAGGCTTTACGTGTACCACGAATATGTAGGTGTGTGTTGGCTTAGCTCTATAGCTTATTGTTAAGTTTGAGCTCGATACAGCTGACGGAATTAAATTCGAATCGCCAACACTTTTTCGCTATAACTCTGAACATATCTTTCACATCCCTTACATTTATATTCTAGAAATTGCTCTAACCTGACAGCAACATTAATGTTATTGTCATGTTAACTAATTTTTTGGTAATACCTGCAAACAATACTGTTTTTTATAAAACAATTTTAAAGTGGGATACATTTTTATATGTTTATCTACCTATCCTATCATTTTGTCGCTATAAAATAAACGTCAACCGATTAAGGAGATAAATATGGTAGGCGTTGATGTAGGAACTCGTATTAACTAAGCAACGGCCGCTTTTAGACAACACGTGAATTGATTCGGTTGCGAAGCTGCTTTTAAATGCTGTGATATTTAAAAGATGTTAATTTTGTTCAAATAAATCTCCGCACTCTGTAGGTACTGCAAACATTATATATAGAAGTTCCCTCAACCCATAACGAAAATCACAAACCATTTTGTCTACACCCGTCACCTCAAATATAGGGGAATGCGGGAGACTTGACCATATGGGAGTCTTGAGCCACTCGCAATATTTATCTCAAATTCCACTAAAATCCTGCAAGTATTTGTACATTCAATGCATTCATTCACCCGTTACCTGCAAACAAAATTAACTCCAAATAGACATTCAAGTTTGTGTGCTGGAAGAAGAAGGGTGATTTTGCCGTAAAAAGTGAAAAAAAAATTAATACTCTAAATTAATTTCAGCAGTCACGTGGTAAGTAAATTTTGTGTGTGTGTACCTAGTTGATCTGATATTCGAATTAGCTAATAGTCGTTCGATGGCTCGTCAGCATTTATTTTACTAAAGTTATTTTTATTGTTTGTGTACAAAACGTGAACGGGAGAATTGATCCGTTTTTTGAAGGGAGAGTTGAACAGTGGTTCAAGTCTCCCTCTGCCTTGATTATTTGTTACGGAAGGTATGGTATGTGCATTAAAGGAAGACATTTCAATATTTTTCAGCTAAAAATGCCGTTTGCATACAAGCCAAAAGACGGGGCAGAAAGGCGCAATATTATTTCTAAAAAACAACTTGAAGCGGCTCTGCAAGAAATTACATCAGGAGCATCTATAAGAGCAACAGCTGCTAAAAATAGTATCAACCGAACGACTCTCGCCCGTTATTTACACGGGAAATCCGTTTTAGAAAAATTTGTGAGCAAGGGGAGCCAGTATCAACAGTCACAGGTATTCGATACAGATGAAGGGAAACATTTGGTTGAATACTTGTTGACCTGCAGCAAAATGAACTACCGGCTAACCAAAAGAGCTGCCTTGACTTTATCATGTCAATTTGCTGAGGCCAACAACAAAAAAACGAATTCAAGCTGGTCAAAAAAGGTAATGCTGGCAATGATTGGTTCCGTGGATTTCTAAAAAGAAAACCTTTATTAAGCTTGTGTACACCGGAAGCAACAAGCCTATCACGAGCAACGAGCTTCAACAAAAAAAATGTAACAGATTTTTTTAATAATTTAAAAGAAGTGCGAGAAAAGTTTGCTTTTGAAGCTCATAACATTTGTAATTGTGACGAAACAGGATGCACAACAGTCCAAAAGTGTCCAAAAGTGCTGGCACCACAAAAGAACCGTAAAGTTGGACAAGTCAGCGGAAAGGGGCACGCTTGTCACTGTCTGTTTTGCTGTTAATGCCTTTGGTAACACTTTACCCCCGTTTTTCGTCTTTCCGAGGGTAAAATATAACGAAGCTTTCGTGATATGTGTAGTAATGTGAACACCTCTAAAATCCGAAATCACCTTGTTTTAATTAGTTCACATTATCGAGGGACTACTGTATTTAGGAACAACAACCAAAACGTAAAAAGATTGTAAAAGAAGTTTAACAGTAGCATCAACAACAATAATTAAACCTAAATTCAAAACTATGAACAATTGTTTTGAAATATATGGAATGGCGTGGTCTGCACAGTTTAGCCAGCTTAAGCCGGATCAGCAAATGCATGCTAAAAGAGCAATGGATGAAATACCAAGGCATATTAGGAAATCTTCCACAAATACAATCAACAAATTGCCGTTGTTTTATACCAAGAGATTCACCTCATCATATTATTAATGTGTTTTCCATTGGTACAAGAATTTAATTCTTTTTTGATACAAATCTGTCAAAACACGGATTTCTACAAATAAATCCATCCATTGGGCAACAGAAATAATTTTTTTTTGTATTCTGAATCAAATTTGCAGTTACGTATTTTTTGGGTGAATCTATGCCCTTTTTACTTACACCACTAAATCTTTGCTCGATTTCGTTTCAATAAATAGCATTCGCTACTAAACCCAATACTTTTTTGCGTAGAAAAGAACGATTACGGATCTAATCTCTTTTTGTGACTGTGTGTAGTTTGTCAACCACAAAAAAAAAAAAAAAAAAAAAATCAAATCGTTGTTTCTTGTCTAGAGTTTTGGCGGCAAATCGAATTTTTTTGCAATAATTAATGAATAAATAACAAAAGTTTAGAAATATGGACAGTGATAGCACAATTATTGAGCTCTGTGAATACGATGTCGTGTGTGACCACAGTGGAAACCCATTTTTTTTTGGATAATATAAATATTATGATCCAGAGTACTATAAGTAAGCACGCTTTTGCTTGAAATAAAAAATAAAAATTAATTTATTGTGTTATTTTTCAGCAAATAAAATTGTTAAAGTTGAATTTGAGGAAGTTTCAGCATATTACGGGCTTTTTTTTTTTTTTTTTTTTTTAAATTCATTTTTATTTCATTTTAACTTATAACTATCTTAAAGCTAGACAAAAATGTTTAAAACTAGCCTAAATATCAATAACTTACAACTAATTTACTGGCCCTTTACGGGCGCTCTAAATTAAACAATAACTCTTAAAACTAATGTCTTTCGATCTAAAAACTATTTTAATTAAATCTAAATTTTTTTTGTTTAATTTTATTTTATATTTCAAGGAAACTTTACAAAAACTTGGTATCTTATCAATTTTTTTTTTTTTTTTTTTTTACTTATAAACTAAACCTTAATATATATTAAAAATAATTAAAACTACTTAAAATACCTAATAATACTTAAAACTACTTAAAAACTAGAACAGCCACAGCAGCATTTTTTTCGTTTTTTAATTTTTTTTGTTTATTTTATTTTTTATATGCATGCAGACACACACCAACATGCAACCCACCCATACATGTACATACACACATACATATACGTACGCACATACATGTACAAGTACACAGATGCATGCACGTATGCCCCCGCATACATACATATATTTTTTTTTTTTTTTTTTTTTTTGGTGCCACCCTGACTGTTCCCTATACCTAATGCCCTAAATCTATGTAAGTCGGCCAAGATATATCATCTTCATCGACTTTATATATCACGATGCTGTTCAGAGAGCCACCAGAACTGGTTCTCCTGTTTCGCCCTATCCCTCCGGTCCCGATCGGACACAGTCCTACTGAACCGAAGGCGCTCTTCTCCACCTTGAGCGATGACGTCTCGACCATACAGGAGTCGCCTATCCACAGTTTTTCGGCTGACGTGGTAGATGAGCGGAACCGCCCCTCCATCCTGTATCAGCCCTCGACTGTCTAAATAGAGGAATGCCTCGGGAGGGATGTAACCACTTAACCGCGCACTCTCAAAATATTCGTTATTGGGGTAATAAGCCCCAAAAATTAAGCTGTTAGTTGAGGACATCGCTCTTGCAACGTGACCCCGAATCAGCTTGAACAAAAAATTATCTATTCTGTTTATGTTGGCTCCGTTGTATAGAACCTGGTTGGAATAATATCTTGTGTACTCCGACTCTGGTGTTCTGTGTAATCCAAGGCAACGTCTAAGACATTGCCTCTCAAACACCCGAATCTTTTCCATTTGAGATGGGGAAACGTTGAACCACACCGGGCATCCGTAGGCAATCATCGGCCTGATGAGGGCCATGTAGCAAATCACCTTCACCCTGCTGTCAAGACGGCTGCTATAAAACAGTCGTTTTGTCAAGCCAAAGGCTCCCCTAGCCCTGGCCAAAGCAGCACCTATATGTCTGTCGAAATACAGGTACTGATCCAACCAGATGCCAAGGTACTTTACTACACTTTTACTCGCCAGTGGATGTCCATGTGGCCCTACGATCACCAGCTTGCGCCAGTTCTTTCTCGTATCCCTTGAGGCGCTAGACAACGGAGTCCTAAACAAAATAGTTTCTGATTTCTGGAAGTTGATTTTCAACTTCCAGTCATCACAATATCGCTGGATCTTGTCGAAGTCACTCTGCAAGAGACTTTTGATGACCTCAACTGTATTAGCTGTTCTGTACGCAATTAGATCGTCGGCGTACGCAATTGCCTGAGTTAGACTACCTATCAGATCGCTGGTGTAAATGCTGAATAGAATCGGCGAGTTAACCGCTCCCTGCTGAAGACCATTATTAATATTAAAAATTGCGGTAGAAGTTACATTGCCACTCTTGACAACAAACTTTCTACCATTTAGCATGTCACAAAGCATATACAATAGAGGTTTACTTATACCTAGTCTGGTTAGCTTTAGATAGAGACCTTCTAACCATACGGTGTCGAAGGCCTTCTCCAAATCAACCAGACAGGCACCCGTACACTGCTTTTTAGTTTTGTTCCATTGGATATCAGAAACTAGTTTAGACGCGGCATGAATTGTGTCATGTCCCGCCTTAAAACCGAACTGATTATCCGGGATGATATTTTTGTTCTCCGCCCACTTGAACAGGGCTCTATTAATAACCTTTTCAAATACTTTGCTGATGCTCGGAAGAAGACTTATCGACCGGAGATTCGCCGGATTGGAGTTGTCCTTTCCCTTTTTTGGGAGAGGGTGCACCACAGCTGTCTTCCACCGCACTGGATAATATGCATTATTCAGCGCGTTGTTAAATAGTGTGGTATAAATGTCAACTGCTTCTTGAGGCAAATGTCGTAGTACAACGTTGGATATACCATCGACTCCTGCAGACTTCTTTTTCTTTAATGAATCGAAGATGAGCTGGAGCTCATTCTTCGAAATTAACAGGGGACTGGGCCCATTTCGGTCGGCGATTATGGCGTTTGCCAAATCTTCATCATTAAACCCGGTAAAACCAAGGTTTTCAGATCGCCATTCGCTTATATCGTTTCGGAGCCATAAGTGATGAAGCAGAGCTCTGTTCTCCAGGTCATGATTCGGGCGAATGCTAGCATTCACCTTGTACACTTGCTGGAAAGCAGCCCCCACAGCCTCCACCTTCTCCTGCGGATCTTCAATTATGAAGAGGTCATCGTCCAAGACGGCGTCATCTGGGTCTATGCCTGCTGTCAGAAGTACGTCTCTGTTTTGTGTCGTCCTCTGGAGCTTAAGACACGGAAGGTCGTTTTGATCTTTTCTTCTGAATATCTTATTAATTTGTGGGAACATACTCGGGTCGGTAGCGTTCACGGCCCGAATTTTGTTGTCCCAAAACAAATTAATGGACAACCTATAATTTTCTTTGATCAATTGGTTGATGTTTTTGATGGACGACTTCAGTGTCCTTATCTCCAGATCTCGTGCGTCAGTAAACCGTCTGTACAAGCGTTTTAGTCTTGTCAGTAAGCCACTTTTTTGTCTGTGTAGTGCATCAATTGTCGCGTTACGGTACATGTCAGTTGCGTTACGTTCTTTATATTTCGGTATTGTCCTGTTCATTGTTCGTTGAATTGTTTCGTCCATTTGTTCTAAGTATCTGTCAATTTCAGTATTTGTCATGTTCCTGTCATTTGGTGGGGATATACCATTTGATCGTAATTCGCTCAATAAGACGTTCGAGAAGCGTGGCCAGCGCACCTTACTGTAATTGTAAGTATGCACCGGTACATACTCCTCCAACTCCATAAGCGAGTTCGGAAGTTGTATTACGGTGGCGAGTCCGCAGTGGTCACTGTCGTACTCGATCGTTCTTAAACAATTTTTAGACCGATGGCCCACAGTATCAGTAATTGTTAGTCTTGCGTCTTTCAACAATAGATCCAGATAGGCACCGCTTCTTGGAAACGATGGCCTGTCTGTAGCGAGAAGTTCAATGCGATACTCCAGGTTGTATCGACCCATCCAATTATACAGATGGTTACCACGAGGATTTTGTATTTGATTTCCCCAATCTATATGTTTGGCATTCAAATCACCAGCCAATATGTAGTAGTTTTCTTCCGAGCTCAATCTTAAGCATTCAAAAAGCTTTTCAAGCTCTGTTATAAACTGTGTGGGCTGAGGTGTTTCCGGTGCATAGGCAGCGATCACATACATTCGCTTCCCCTGTTGGAGATGAATGCATATGATGCATGCCTCTAACGTCCGAAATTTACGCACATCACTATTATATATTACCTTATGACTAATGCCTTTACGTATAAAGATTGCGACGCCCCCTCCTTGAGTGGAGTTGGGTCGGTCTCTCCTTACGATATTGTAATTGTTGTTAGTCAATTTATGTTTCTGGTTAAGCTTAGTTTCGCTAGCCATAAACACATCTGGACTTATGTCTTTAAGCAATTGGAATAAATTCGCTCTACGTTCGGTCCTAATCAGTGAATTTACATTCACAGCTAGGATCTTAAAGGGCCTCTCCGGCAGCGCGCCCTTAACCTCTAAGTTGCGTTAAGCTCGGCAAAACAGAGTAGATATAATCCACCCTAGTCGCCTGCTCCCTGATCTGGTTTTGGAGGCCGTTCAACTGGCCCTGAATGGCCAGTAGAACGCCCATAATGTCCGCCTGTGCCGCCGGCGCCTTAGGCACGGCGGCCTGTTGGGCGACCTTTGGTGTAGGCTGTACCGTGCTTCCCCTTCCTGACGCCATTTGGGCGTAAGAAATTTGGGGGTTGACGGGCGTTGTTGTAGGAGGGCGCACTGTTGGACGCTTTTCTACCACTGTTTGCTTTGCTGCTTTATTGTTTTTTATAAGCTGAAACGTCGGGCATCCCCGATAATTAGCGGGGTGTCCGGCGCCTCGGCAGAGTACACATTTAAGCTGGGTCCTATCTTCGACCCGTTCCTTTCCTAACTTGCATTCATCTGCATTGTGGTTCTCTCCACACTTAACGCAGCGTGACTGCATTTCGCAGTTTGCTGCGGCGTGGCCGAACCTTTGGCAGCGCATGCATTGAAGCATGTCGCCGCGCCTTTTTAATTTGTCCCAAGTTACAACCTGATAGTTGAGGACGGATATACTCCTCAAACTATCCAGTTTGCTGCTGGGTGAGAGTTGAACAAGGAAGAAGGGAAGTCTCCGCTTCTCCCGCCTAGCTCTAACTGTAGCGAACGGCTTGACCCCGATAAAGTCGAGATCGTCATTCGCTTTTTGGCGGAGTTCATTTAAGAGCACCTGTGGTTCCGTGTAGGAATCTATGCCCTTCAAAAGGACCGTTTGAAATTTTTCGGTTTTAGGGGTGAAACTAAAGAATTCGGTAGTAGTTTCTTTTAGCAACTCTTTAATTTTTTTGTGCTGTTCCAGTGTGAAGCACTGGATAGCATGCCTATCGTTATTTAATCGTTTAATAGTAAAATTTTGACCTATGGTCAACTTACATAGATTTATGGTATCCTGTAACTCCATTTTATAAGTATTAATGGGTGGCACCTTTTCTTTTTTCATAATCGGCGGCTGTGGCTGCTGCTGCTGAGACTGATTTTTCTGCGGCTGTTGATTCTGCTGCTTTTGAATCTGCTGCTGCTGTTTTTCTTGCGTTTGTTTCTGGACTTGTGTCTGCTGCTGTTGTTGTTGTTTTGGCCGTTGTTGTTTTGGCTGCTGCTGTGGCTGTTGTTTTTGTAATTGTTCTTTTTTCTGCTGTTGTTCTTTTTCGTCGAGTTCTTTTAGTTGCCTCGCTCGGCGCGCTTCTTGGCTGGCCTTAACTTTACTTTTTATCTTTTCTATTTCTGCCTCCAAAGCATCAATTTGGGCGAACATTCTTTGTTCCTCGTCCTCCTCAGATGACGCCTCTGATGTGGAGAGGTTCACGAAGGCAGTACTATCGCCCGTCATGAAGTGCCCTTCTCCTTCTTCAGACATATATGCTATACCCTCTTCGGGTGAAGTGTCTAGCTCGGTTTGTCTTGCTGCCTCTGACGTCTCGCCTATATCGGACGTATGCACCCCAGCTGGCAGCTTTGCTGAGGTGGCCGTGGATCTCCTTTTTACTAAATTTGGTGCGCACTTGATCCTCTTTCTGCGCTTTTGATTAGCATCGGATGATGTTGCCGTTGTTGTTATTGCTGATGATGTTGTTGCTGCAGAATCATTGTTGGTAATTGGAACATCTTTCGATGTTCCCTCTGCTGATGCCATCGCTGGCCTCATTGGCCCCAGGACACCTTTCGATGCCCCGGTGCTTAAACTCCTCCTCCTTTGATCGTTTTCCCAACCAATAAAGTTTTCCACTTCACGGTTGTGAAAAAAAGCTGATAAAGTTCTGATGCCCGGCTGGGAATCGAACTTGCGACCCTCGGATTCTCGGTCGGCCACTCTATCTTTGTGCTACTGCACCACTTATGAAATGTTGATTTAATATAGAACTTAAGCTCACACACGAATTTTAATTGGAAAAACTGGGAAGCCGAAAACGTCTTAACACCTCCACAGTACGAGATCGACTGCATATTACGGGCTTTATAGTACCGAATACCCACTAGAATCACAACCAGAACAAGCAATACCAACAGCAACATCAACAGATGGAAAAAAAGTGCCACCAACAACAGCAGTACGACCAGCAGCTGCAGTACCGCCAGCAGCAGCAGTACACACAGCAGCAGCAGTACCACCAGAAGCAGCAGTAACACCAGCAGCAGCAGTACCTCCAGCAGCAGATAAAACACCCTCTGAACGACCTATATTTGCTGCAATTAAATCTATTCTATTTTGTTTGGACGAAGCAACCAATTTGGTACTTTTTGATCCCGAACGCTCATATTTTTAATTTATAATTTAATGTATCAATCAAAAGCATTTTTAACGAATTCACAAATAATTGCAGCATTACCAATTCCATTATATGTACGTACATATATCTTTTTACCTGGGTTATCTGCTTCGGGGGAATTCCTAAATCAATTTGCACTCTTTCTTATTGCACTTGCAAACAAGTTTCAGGTAACAGTTCCAATTAATGTTATGGCCTTTTCGATTGGCCGTCCAGAACTGTTCTGACCCACACAAAATGACAGTTGTTACTCTAAACAGAACAGAAAATGATTCTGGATTTCATTTCAGAATTGAAAACAGAATCACTAATACACTCACAGAATTAAAATGTCAAAATCATCGGCATGATTTGTTTTGTGTAATTTCGAGTTGTTTATTGAATTTTAACTACTTTTCTTGTAAAATAACATAAAAAGAACCAAGTTAATTATTATTGACACAAGAAAATGTGTATCTAAATTGATATCAAGTGTTTTGGAAATTCTTTTTAGCCGATGTGATTTTTTTAAAATTTAATTTTCACGAATACAGTGATACATACAATTCAGAATCAGTCAAATTGTTTCCGGGTGTTTTATTGGGGGAACCTGTCCCGGACGGCCAATCGAAAAGGCCATTAATGTATGTCTATTTATTTAGAGGAATATGCTATTAAATTCACTGCCACAAAATAAAAACTTCATTGACAGAACAATATTTGAGAAACTTCAAAACAAATATTGTAGTGTGTGTTCAATATTCAAATCGCGTCCCATTCGCCACGATAAATAGCAGATTACGCATCAAATTCTGAATTTACCAATGGAAAACCCCATAAGTTTAATTTTCAAGTTTGAGACGAACGCAAATTCGAATTTCCAACCCTTCAAACAGTTTGATGAAGAAAATAATAAAAACAAATCATTGGCCTCATTCAATAACCCAACTATAGCTTTCCGGATAGTTTGGTGTTGTTGTATTCCCATGTAAGAATACAACAGCTGATGACAAAACAACTGCTGCCGAAAAAAATCGTAAGCTATCCGATAAACTTTGGTTATACTTTTGTATCCCATGAGAAATGTCAAAAACATATGCACAAACCTATACAAATTTAACCTATTCGATGTTGGTTGTTCAGGAACTTCAGTGGATACTAACATATCTTAGATAGGCTATCGTGACATCTGAATGTACCCATTAACAAGACATGAATTAGATTGAATACGTATACCTATCTACCTACCATTCCAATTTCCAATAGCACCAGAAAAATTATAATAGATGGATGACATTACAGATTTAGCCTGACATTTAGGCCTATTCTGCCACATCTGTTATTCTGCTATGAATTTTCTGTTATGATGCATAACAGATCTTCACCATAAAAGATATTTTATAATTGTTATTCAGGAGTTCGATCTTTTATAAAAGTCTGTTATGTAACTTCGAAAAAGAAAAATTTATACGAACAGACCTTAAATCTGCTATCAAATTATCAGTTGTGGCAGGTAAATAAAAACTCTCGGCAGTAGGCACTGACTAATGAAAATATTAACCTGCGCAATTATCGTGTTTTGTTTCGCGTAGATAAATAATATATAATCTTTGCAATTTGTCCATAACAGTTCCTGAATGTATTATATCCAATATATAAACTTGTGTAAAACGAACTCCGGCAAGATAAGCGACGCTTTCTTTTACGTTTCATCCATCAAATTTGTTCTGTGCTTTCGTGTATTCAAATAATTGGTTTTAAATTATTTACATGTTTGTGCTTGTTATTATGTATTTTAATATATTTTGTTATATACAGATATAACAAAATATATTTACGAACAATTCATTAACAAAATAAATCTTTTATGATAAAAGTAACAAAAATGTGTCTTTTATTATTTTATGATTCATAAAAGATTCTATAACAGATTGTGGCATGCTGAATACCAAAAATACAGTTCGTAAAAGACTTGTTGAGAATTTCGAAGTTTTGACAGCTCATTAACAGATTTCTTAACAGATTTCATAGCAGATTTAGCATGCAGAATACCAAAATTATAATTCATAAAAGATTTTTTGACAGCTTAAACTTTTGTATGAAAATTCATAACAGAATAGCAGAATAACAGAATAAAAGATCTCGCCGAATAGACCCAATTATATAGTTTTTTTTTTCGTTACTGGTAAATGACAGATAAGTAATACAACAAAGGTAGTTTTCCTAGTACCGAAATCTCGCCCCTTTTACCCAAATAAAAAAAGTATCTATTCGAAAAAAATAGCGAGCCATTTTGTTTTTTGTGGTCGGTAGATGTCGGTATTTAGCTGTGTCGACTTGTCAAGTCGACGAAGTTTTACGATCTCAAAAGTTCGCTGTCACTCTCTGAAAATACCCGGCGTTCAGCCGTTTAGCAGATTCGGATTTTCTAATTTGAGTCATGCTGTCGCAATGTTCATCGACATTCGACAAAGTCTCGGCCGTTGCCTGTACTGTGCGAGTGTTTATTGTTTTATTTCTTTACTATTATTTCTGAATGCCTGTTAGCTTCGGCGCTGTCATTTATCAATGACCCACCTTAGAGCAACATTTGCAGTTTTACACGATGTTTTTTGTATCTCTGTGAAAATGTCTAGCAAGCACTGTACGTCTAACTACGCGTGTTAAAAAATACATTTTTGGGAAAAACTGCTCGTTTGCTTGCACACAGTAATTTAAAAATGGCCGGTGACAACAAAAAACCAAACAACAGCAACATTTCGAGTAGGCTCCCATCTTTGATAGTAAGGTACGAGTATTTATATTTTATGTATATAACGTGTGTACAAAGCAAAAATGAGTGGTTTGCTTTCGTTTTCTTTTGCGTTATATTTACATTTTCAATATGTAGGTATGTACATATTTATTTTTGTACAGTATTTTATTTGTGCTTGCTTCTTTGTGAGGGGTAACGAACGACAAACAAGGTTGTTTTCTCTCCTTGGCCGTGTCATTGTATTACTTTCATTATCAAATGGAGGGCATTTCCTTAAAACTTGAAGGATTTCTGTGTCAATTTCGCAGACTTTTTTACTGAGTCAGGGACAAATTTTGGCCAAATCTCACAACTGAAGGTCGCTCAGGCTTGGATGGGATTCGAGAACTTAAGTGAAGGTATTTAAGTATTTGTTGTTCAGATACTGATACTGGCAGCTTGCATGTGCGCAATATTATATTCGAATGAGATGTTAAATCGAGTAGTGTGTGCCATAGCAGGATTTTTTTTTTTGGCAAAAATTTGGGGATTCCGTTTGAAAAATGTGGGGTTACCAAAATAAATTTTTGGTGAACATGATGATAAAATAATTTGGCGGTATTGTTAACACCTGATTATATGTTATGAGCGCCGTGTTATCTCACTAGACGTTTAAGCTTTTTTCGGGGGTTATTAACATTTTGTTGTGGACCAGGAATTTTAATTTTTGAACATGGCCCACTTAAGTACCTAATAGAAAACTTTATTTTTACACTATGCATTGTTTGGAATTTCCATTGGTCATTTTCATTAAAAAATTGACCGGCACCGCAGTCCAAGCAGAGATTTTTTTCCTCCGCTGCTTTTTGCTGAGTACATTTTTGTGGGGAGCCAAGGCGTGACCGGTCAGCTTCGGCCCACAATTGATTTTATATATCAGGAGACCAAGAATTCAAATAAGGGATTATGGGGATAGTGTATTGACGCCATAGTAGACTTTTGTTATTAGGGAACATAACCGCACAGACCACAGTCCAAAGAACAGTGAATTGTCTCTCGGTATCTGAATTCCGAACGAGTGAGAGTGATTTAGAGATGGTGATGGTGGTCATGAACCGGTTACTACAGCAAAAGAAATCTTAGCTACCAGCATTCGCACAGTGGTTTAACACGGTATTCTAGCTGAACAAAAGTTTTTTTTTGTTCAATTTGACTTTTGATTTTACATGACATAGGTACCTATGTACAATGCTTTGAAAAAATGTTGAATAACAATTTTCAATGCATTCTTAACAAAAAAAAAAACATAAGCAAATTTTATATGTCAGTCTAAGAGCAAGTGAATTGTGTGATTAATTTAAATTTAAATTATAGATTTTAATCTTATTGAATAGTGGCTACTTTATGTCATTTTTATTACAAGTAGGTGGGTACATACCTATGTCGGATTGTTTTTATCAACAAATAATTATTAACCTTATCACACGAAACCCAATTCATAACTTTGATAAGTTATTTTATAAATAATTCAATTAACAACCACAATGCTTTGACTTTTTTTTTCTAGCAAACTGGGTTGCTTCATTATTATTTAAACGTACCTACCTATATGTAGATTTCTTGTTTTGGTATTTTATTTAACATAATCATGATTCGGCAAATGTTTTTTTAAGTAACGTAGCTTTAATATAATATGCATATTCACTGTGTCTTAGCGAACTCTATTGTATTGAATACGATTGATAGAACCTAATTCAAATTAAATACTTGCTAGATTTATGAAAATAATAAAATCTATTAAATAATTTCTTCACTTAAAATTAATATTGGTTTTTACACGTTATTAAGAGGGTATGCAAATTTGTATTTAATTTTCAATTTATTAATCTTAAAATACATAGTTAAATAGTTAATAATTATCTGTATTATTTTATTATACTATAGCCTTGTTTTCGTGACTATCAAGTACAGCAAAGTAAAAATCTTACAAGGAAAGCAACAATAAGTACATACATGGACTTACTTTTCCTTTTCATCTGAAGGATAATTGAGTTCCGATAATTAGTACGTCTATTCAATCATAGAGGGCATCGAAGTAATTTTTTTTAGTAATGTATGTTTGTATTTCTTTTTCTAGTTGTATTTTGTATGCTTTTTGACATTTTGACAGAAAAATAAAATGCACGACTGGATCGTACAAAATTGCTCTTGTAGCTAATAACTTGAGTGTTACTCACTGACGCTGTTGGTAGGTAGCTAGTCTATTATAGTTATCCTATGCAGATTTAAAGCCCATAATCAATTGTCGAATGCATGATTCAAGGAATAGTTAAATAAGTACCTACAAATGTAAATAAGGAGGGTAATAATGTAAATATGCACAAGGACATACATGTATATAATGAAAGTGAATGGTGTAAAGGTGGGAAAAACTTTAAACTTTAAACTTATTTAAACTGCCAAAACCTACACTTTAATCGGTTTTTTGAAAAAAAAACGAAGAAAGCCATTAGATGCCACGGGTCAATGGACATTTCACAAAAAAGTATCTCGAAAATTGTCGGACGGGTTTTGATGAAATCCTGTTTTTTATTATTCGTTTTTTGAAAACAAAATTCTTTTGAAATTTTGGTATTCAATTTTTTAGAGACTATTAATGTTCATGTGAATACAAAATTTAAAATTATTTTTATGATTAGTTTTAAAATTATTGATTTTTCAAAAAAAAAATAAATTATTTTAATTTAAAAAAAAAAGTTATTCAAAATCTTGATATGCAAAAATAATTTAGCTACTTATATCTTCTCAGATATAAAATTTTACAGAAATCCAATGTACCGTTACCGAGAAAGCCAAAAATTAAAAAAACTGTTATATGAAAAATACTGTTAATAGACCTTTCCTGTAAACTTGGTTCATATCAAATGATAGCTATTACCAACAAAAAAAATTCTCAAATTTTTTTATCAAAATTGTTGGAGCCGTTTTAGAGAAAAATAAGATTTTCCTTCAGGTTCATATGGCAGGTACCGTTATTTTAGGCCTAAAAATAAAATTTCAATTTCCCCTCTGAGGAATGCCAAAATAATCACACATACCAAATTTGAAGGTAATCACTTTAGCCGTTTAGGCTGTAGCTCGTTATACATACAGACGGACAGACTGACAGACAGACAGACAGACATTTTTTGGCGACCACTTATTTAGGCTTCTCTATGATCGTAATGTCATGTTTAATTGTTAGAATTTTTTTTTTTACGAATGCATAACTTGCCTTATAGTACCTACCGATAATCGCAAGTAAAAACACAGATGTGAAAATCCCTCCATATTAAAATAAATAAAATTAAGTTGGAGTGTGTATCGTTTTCGTGAAAATGTTTTACTTTGCTGTACTTGCTAGTCACGAGAACATGGCTTATATTCCCACTAAAGCGAAATCTGAGATTTCAGCAGGATAACTTCTCTCAAAAGCACAAATGACAACCATTTTTGTTGTTGCCACAAGTTCATGTTTGCTTTTTTTTTTTTTAAGTTCAAATGTCAAATAAAAATTCATACTCTCTCCTTTCATCTCATTATCGTTAGAGTGATGTCCTTTTACCTAAGTATGACAAAGATAAAAATGGACTCGTTTACTAAGAATGACCGCAACGATTATGTGATTTCATTGAGACTTCAACGATAAGATTTGGACTGAAATTTACGAAATCCGAGATTTCGCTTCGGTGGAAAAACTAGATAATGATTTGATATTAAAAATAATTTTTTTCCACCTAGATTGGTGTTTGACACCACTGTGCGTCGCAGCATTAGTGCCTTTTGATGTTTATGATAAAAAAAATGTTCGTTCTCATTTTATCGTTTTCTGAATTGGATATATTTTTTTATCGAAACCCTTTCTGTTTTTACTGAATACCTAATAGCTTTCTTGTGGGAAAGTGTTAAACGCCCACAATATTCGCGGAAAGTTTTATCGTCCGCTAATAAAAATTTGGCGGTTTAGGTTCACACCTCTATATGCTAGGGAAGAATTTAGCTAAAAAAAATTCTGCCAATTTAATGTAGTTGCTTGTTTCTTTGATATCCCAATAGGTTGCGTTCATTTGGTGCAATAGCACGAAATAAAAACAAAACTACGAGTTATCTTCGCGCCTGATAGCCAAGGTCTATTACATACACTACAAATATTGGGCTATTCGGTCGAATTAACATAAATACTCGTACACACAAGAAAAAAACAATTGTGTAGCACAACATAAACTGTACTAGATGTAATACCTAATACAGTTTTATCCGGAATAAGAGTTAAGCCGCTCCAATCCAAGGGAATTCTTGTAGTGTGCTCGTTCTTTTCATCCAATTTTCGTCGAGTTTGGAAAAAACCCTCATTATGTATAGAGTTTAATTTATAAATAGATACAGAACTCATTTATGTTTTTCCCTACAGATAAATGTCAAGCACAACTGTCATTTTATAGTAAGTACGAGTATTACCAAAATTAGATTCTTCACATAAATGTATCTGTAAGCTTATTAAATTATGTTGACAAATTTTTATACTGCTAGAGCCTAGAGCAATATTGTTTGTTGATGAAAATAAGATAAAATAAAATAAAATAAAATAAAATAAAATAAAATAAAATAAAATGCACTACGCGACAGCCGACACGGGTCGCAAGACTTTCATTAGAAGCTAATTGGGTTTCCCATTGGAAAATTCAGAATTTGATCCGGAATTTGATATTTTTTTTCGTGGCGAGTAAGGCGCGATTTGAATTAAAATTTATTTTGCTATGGTATTGGCGTATATTTGTTTCTGTGAAACTGATAGTTGTCAAACTGATACTTCTTATTTTACTACTATAGTGGCAATGTTAAATGGAAGGATTTAGTTGTAGAAATTCGTGTTTTGACAGATTTGTATCAAAAAAGAATTACATTCTTGTACCAATGGAAAACTGCATAAGAATGCTTAAAATAGATTTATGTATTATCAATTTCAAATTAAATTTAAATAATTGGATGAAACACATAATAAAATTGTTAAAAGACACCAACGCAATGTACAGGTTCACTGATTGTACGCCATCTAAATATATGGCGAAATATACAAATTTTGTATATACAATATTAAGTAACAAACGACTTTAAAAATATATTTAGGCGTTTGTCGTTTCTACTAAGAATTTTTGCATATATGTTATCGAACACAAGAGCAACTACATGTGGATCCAGTCGACCATTTTATTTATTTATAATTTTGTTTTAATTGATATCTTTGTATGTATTTTATCTTTGTATGTAGAGTAAACCCCGGATAAGTGCTTCACGCTAAATGCCCCACTTTAATATGCACTTATGCGGGTTAGACAGTTATAAAAAATCCCGCGTAAGTGCACATAGATACTTATCTCTATATTTACATATACAAAAATTAAAACACAAGTTTTTGATAAAAACATTTAATTCCAAAAAGCTTTTCCCGGCCTTTAGTCCGCAGACCTTGCGTTTCGCCCGGC
Organism: Philhelius pedissequus; assembly: GCA_910595825.1. NCBI lineage: Eukaryota > Metazoa > Arthropoda > Insecta > Diptera > Syrphidae > Philhelius > Philhelius pedissequus. The sequence goes on from OU343160.1 coordinate 278,625,333, forward strand.
GATCTCACTTGGACTCATAAGTTGACTAGTGATGGCCTTACCAATACGCACTTTTTGTTAAGTTCAGTTCATCTTATTTTTTTTTTATAATCTACACGCGCTCAAGGGATTATGAATACCCTTTAAATGTTTCAACACAGCGCGGACGTGAAGGTGAGGGTAAGGAAGAGAAAGAATGATAGGAAAGATGTGTGGCGCGATATTCGGAGAGTGTAGGTTGTTGTTGTCGCAGATTTTATCTCCAGGGATGGCGGCTGAACTAATGCGGAGAAATTTCCGTGTCTTATTTATCTATGTCCCTTATAATTCGCATTAATTTTTTTATTCTTTGTCATATTTTATCGGTATACTAGTTTTACTCAATCACATGTTGTTAGTTCTATGCCTAAACAGCACGTAATAAGTAAACCAGCAACTCATTGTATGACATTTATTTTTAGAATTGGTTTTTAATGGAAAAATAAGAAGACATAGACTACGGCAGGGATCGAACCTGTGACCATGAGATTGACAGGCGAACACACAATTATCGCGCCACGGCCAACCCCTAATAAGGATTTTTTGACAATAAAACAATATGAACTATATCGATAATTAAAATCGGAAGATTTTACCCTGGGGCAGACATAAATAATTAGGAAGATCTTTTGTATTTTATATATTTAATCGGACTTGTTGAATTATTGATTCAAAATAGATTTCAATGGAATTTGGTTCACGAATCATTGTAGTAGATTAAGATTATTATTTTTTTATTTATGAATTTTAAGGAAATAAACAAAAGGAAGCGCGAAAGAAAAACAAACTTCTGTATTTTATCAGTTGATTTCAAATGTGTACTTAAAAGAATTTTTTGTCAGGTAGATTTCAATAAAAGTATAAAAAAATTAAGCGGGAAAGGTAGTTAAGTGGAAGGTACTTTTATATGAGAAATTCCTCATAATATTGGTTCTAAAAAAATACGTACTGAAGCGGGTTATGCACTTAAGCGACAGGCATTTATCCGGGTATTAATGTATACCTATGTCTTAATTATAATACAATTAAAATCTATTTTTAATTAAAATACCTACTGAAAACATTAGATGTTAAAAGCTTTCCAATTGTTTGAGAAAATAAAAAAAAATCTGTATTGCTGCAGCTGTTTTGCAGTTTTTTTTTCATTTCTCAACAAATAAAGAATAATTTTATATGTACATGATATTCAGTATTTGACTAATAATTGAAGACATTGAACAATATAGGAAAAAACATTTGCACTTAATTGCGCAAAGTTAAAAAAAATACTTAACATAAAAGCACAATTTTTGTTCAAAAAATTTGACTGTAATTTAATTTCGCAAATATTTTAGATTTTTAATTAATAGAAAATAAGCTTTTAAGAAGCCTCCCTATAGGTGCCAGATAAATTGTGTGTGATTTCGTTGAGTTTTAATAATTTGTTTTCCATTTCAAATACATTTTTCAGCGGCGAGATAAAGTTTTGCTCCCATACTTCTTTTTTTTTTTTAAGAATAATCCCTAAATATATACTAAACCTACATAGGCTTGGCATGTTGATCGAAGACAGAATACGATAAAAGATTAATTTATTAGATACATGTACCTAGACTTAATATAATCATATAATATTTTATCAGACCCGGCCGCGCGGTGCTGCGACTTAATTGTATTGCGTTTAATTGGGGGTGGCCATTGCGCGATAGTTATGTGCTCGCCTGTCAACCTCGTGGTTGCGGGTTCGATTCCTGCCGTTGTCTATGCCTTCTTATATTCCATTAAAAACCAATTCTAAAAATTGTCATAAAATAAGTTGCTGCTTTGCTCATTAAATGATGTTTAGGCATAACACTAACAACATGTGATTGAGTAAACTAGTATACCCATAAAAAAAATATGATAACGAAATAAATAAAATAATGCGAATTATAAGGGACATAAATAAATAAGCCACGGTAATTCTCTCCGCATTAGTTCAGCCGCCATCCCTGGAAATAAATCTGAGACAACAACCAGCTCTAGTCTCAGAACATGGCGCCACACATCTTTCCTATCCTTCTTTCTCTTCTTCCACCGGATGCCCGCGCTGGGTTAAGAAAAACATATAAAGGGTATTCATAATCCCTTGAGCGCGTGCAAAGTTATAAAAAAAAAAAATATTAAACATTAAAATTGGAGTTGTTAAGATAGTGATTGGTAAGGATTCTATAATTAGTAGAAATCAGTTCTTTCCTTTAATTAAGAACTAAATGATGAACGTTATTACTCGTTAATCTATCTTTCATTAAAACATATAATTTGATGGGTTTCCAACTCGTATGGGTATGCAACATGGGAGAAACACGGTTTCTCCAAGTCCAAGCCACAAATTGTCATTATCTGCCCTCTTGTACTCTCGCAGCTTATTTATCGTCATCACGAAAGCCAAACGTTTCGGGAATTGTGGCCTTTTAAAAGGTATTGTTGATTCTGATGGAAAAATAATTCATAGGTATTCGAGGTAATAGGACGACTTTTCTTCAAATTTTCCAGTCAATATCGTTGATTCGGGTACGTCGTACACCGTTGCATAATTTTCATGGATTTAACTTACGCAAAGAATGACCGTTGAACAAATTTTTAGACAGAGCTTGTGTGGCATTCCTGGCATATCCAGAGAATTTAAAAATTATGTGGGAAAATTGACGATCTCATTTTCATCAATAATACCTAGTGTCAATTGACTTATTTTGAAAAGAATAAATTTAATGCCTCAAAAAAAATAAATTAAAATTAAAAAATATTTTTTGTAAATTTTGGTAAATTTTAGTCGTTTATGACAAAGTCGAAAATAAAAAAACTTGTATGGGAGGTACCGTTAATAACAAAATATTTAAAAAAATATTTTACCAAAATGTAGATAATACCTAAAATAGTATGTATACACACACTTTTTACTTGCGATATACATAGGTACTATAGGGCAAGTCTTGCACTTGGAAAAAAAATCGAACTCGAGATTTTAATCAAAGTTGACATTACGATGATAGAGAACTCCTAAAAAGTGGGTCCCGCAATTCCGTCTGTCTGTCTGTCTGTCTATCTGTTTGTACAACTCCCTACAGCCTGAAAGGCTCAAGCGATTTTCTTCAATCTTGGTATTTAAGCGTTTTAGGTGATTGTCCAAAATAGATTTTTAAACGTTGTTTTAGCCCCAAAGTTAACGGTACTTGCCTTACAAATGTTTCTACAATCTTAATTATCTCAAAAACGGCTCTAACGATTTTGATAAAAAACTTGTGTATGTACTACTATGGGTTTGGTCTACCTTTTGTTAAACATTTTTTTTAAATATTTTTTTATTAACGGTACCTGCCATACAACCATTTAATTGATTTTCGACTTTCTCATAAACGGCTCAACAGGTTTCGATCAAAATTTACAAACAGGAGCTCTTTCAAATTCTAAATAATACTGCATTTCAAGATTTTCGAAAAATGGTGTTTTTGGATTTTTGAAAAAAAAATTCAATACTTCGAAAACGGATGGACGATTTTTTCTGAAATTTTGTTTTTTAATTTATATTATTAAATATTTAAAATGATCATACCAATTTTTTTTAGCAAACATTTAACAATTTTTATATATAAAAAAATAATTGAAAAACGACTTTAAAAACACATTTAGCTGTTTCTATTATTTTGAATATTTTGCATATAATGTAATGGAACATATGGCCAAGTACGTGCGATCCAGTATCGTTAGAGCCGTTTTCGAAATAATAAAGATGGTAGAAAAAATTGTATGGCAAGTACCGTTATTTTTACTAAGTATTAACTATTCTATCTTAGGCACACCAGCAAAATTAACAATACAAAACAACATGAAAATCGGTTAGATAGTTTCGAAGTTCATCGAACACATCAACGTGACACGAGAATTATGTAACAGATATCAGTAGTTTCAAGAAAAATCCACAGTCTTAGAAATAGTTGCTAAAAAATAATTGTTGAACCTCTACCCAAAATAAATTGACAAATAGTTTAATACACAAAACCTTATGTAAAGAATATGTTATACACTTCCCATAGGCTTGAATGTAGGTATCCTTAAGAAATGCATATTATTAAGTCTAGTTTTCATTGTTTTTTTCTCACCAAATCTCTCTACGCCCGTCTTAAATTTCTTTTTTCCATTTTTGTATCCATAACTGAATTTCTTAGATAGCCATAGAAACAGGTTGATTATTTTAAAGTTGGTTGTATGGTTTTTGCCGTTTCACGCACAAATACTCCTACCTGAAATATTGCCACTACATCTGAAATAAAATGCACGACTGGATCGCACGTACTTGCTCCTATGTTCGATCACATTACTCGTGTATGCAAGAGATTCTTAATGGAAACGGCTAAATGTATTTTTATAGTCGGTTTTCACTTAATTTTGTATATATAAAAATGTTTGTATGAAAATTTCAAATATTTAATAATACAAATTTAAAACCAAATATTTCAGAAAAAATCGTCCACCCGTTTTCGAAATATTGAATTTTCAAGAAAAAAATATTTTTTTCAAAAATCAAAAAAAAAATAATTTTTGAAAATTCTGAAATGCAGTATTATTTAGAATTAAAAGGAGATCCTGTATAAGAATTTTGATCCAAATCAGTTGAGCCGCTTATGAGAAAGTCGAAAATCAATAAAATGGTTGTATGGCAGGTACCGGTAAGAATAAAATATTTTAATTTTTTTCCCCAGAATGTAGACCATACTAAAGGCACTACTCACACAAATTTGTATTTAAATCGTCAGAGCCGTTTTCGAGATAATTAAGATGGTAGAAAAATTTGTATGGCAAGTGCCGTTATTTTTTGGGGTTAAAACAACGATTCAAAAATCTATTTTGGACAATCACCTAAAACGCCCAAGCACCAAGTTTGTACAAAAGAGGTTCATCCGTTTAGGCTGTAGATCGTTCTACAGACAGACAGACAGACGGAATTGCCGGAATTGCCGGACCCACTTTTTTGGTGTTCTCTATCATGCCCTATAGTACCTACCTATTTCGCAAGTAAAAGGACGATCTTTCAAGTCTGTCACGACAGAATCTAGTTGGGGTAACATAAACGGGATTTCGAAAATACTTCTCTCAGGCAGACTGTCAAACCTACATACGAAAACAACACGTTCTATTTTATGGATTTAAAATTTATTTTTTTCAGTCAGTATATAATTTTCGTGTGAAGGTGAGCGAGCATATAACACCGGGTTATCGTGAGTAAGAATTTCCCTGGAATTTATTCTCAAATTCGAACCTCGGGAACGTGAATGATGCTCAGAAGGTATCTCGGAATGTATTGGTATAGGGAATAAATTTTCCCAGGGAATTTTACTGTCATTTCATAGGATTTTTTTTCTTGGGAAATTTATTCCGTGGGAGATTCACGATCACAGGAAAAATATTTCGAGGGAATAAAATATTCCGTGGAAGCTAAATTCCCTGGGATATTCCCGTTAGGGCCAATAAGCTCAGTCCCAATAAATAAAATCTAAGTGAGCATGCAATGTAAGATTCACAGCCTGGGGTTCAATTCCGCAAGTGTGAGTTTTATCTGTGTACACAGAAAGTTGTGTACACATACAAGGGTGCGATTCACTTTTTTTTTGACAGATAACGTGATAGGCAAATTTATTCACCCATATTTTGAGCTTGAATAATTTATGTTCACGAAAATCTATTCATACTTGCGGAATTCGGCCCCTGGATCCCTTAATGGCACAAGATTTCTCGCATAATTAAGAAAAACACGTATTTTATAATTATATAAATTATTCAAAATAATTTCTGGAAATAAGATTACAACTCCGCTAAAATATTTAATTGCTGAAGCATGAACCTTATTCAATTGAATCAAAAAGACCAATTTAAATTTGTTTTCGTATATGTTTTTTTGACGTGAGACAAGCCTATTTTCATCAGATGATCTAGATATAAGAATCAGAAGCAATAACAGAATAACATTAAAAATACAACAAAAATCTAAATTCATAAGCATTATCTTATTTAGTTCTGTTACTAGCATTTTGCACAGATGTTGCACCTTCGATAGGTAAGCAGTAGCTTGCGAGTTCAAGTAAGTTTCTCACTTTCTTTTAAATAGGTTACATTAATATTTAATTAAAAGTGTTTTGACCAATTCAATATGTTCAATTTTAAAATTTGAAGATTTCACTTCTTCGGCTTTTTTGGTCGTGATAATTTATTAATGAAAGATATTCATTAGTTTTCCCAACGTTTCGACTGAGTTTTCAGTCTTCTTCAGGGGCACTTTATTAACCATGAACAAAAAAAAAATAAGAGAAACATTTGTATGCTTACATTTAGTTGTTAAGATTTTATACTTACAATTATATGAACGAAACTATTTTATCAAATTACATATATATATATATATAAAAATTTTAAAAATAATGACAGTTTTTTAATTGAATATTTAAATTAAAGCACTTCTTCTTAGTTAGAAGTTAAGTCAACAACTGTTTAATAAAATTTTCTTTTAAAAGAGCAACAAAACTATTGATGTATGTATGTATGTATCGCAGTTATTTAGAGACTAGGGAACAGTACACCGACGAGATACACTGTGTATCCTGCTTCCTGTTCATGTTATTTTTGTTATTCAAAATGTGCAAAGTTTCTAACGTATATCGTTTCGGAAAACCGTTTGAAGAATTTGCACATTTTTAAAGTCTGGAGCATGATTTTTTTCTAAGCTGTGACTAGCAAGAGCTGTTTTCTGAGAACTTTTGGACTTGATAAATGTATACTACCTAATCCTTAAGCACTTTACTAATTTTCTTCATTTTAAACACTCTTAATTAGCCCCATATCATTGCATATGAAACCTATAGTACTACTACGAGACTGAATTTTTTAGCTAGTAGTTCGTCGATGAGGGCGCTAGTTTCTCTTTTCTTGATATTGAATTGTTTATGGGGAAGAAGTAAATGTAGAGGCAAATACGAAAAAAAGCAAGGGAGACGGTCAAAACTTATTAGTTCTGACAACAATATAGAGGGTAAGGGAGAAAACCGAATAAGCTGTTTTTGTCATGGCAACCTTCAAAATATGGTGGGTATAAATAAATTATATCAAGGCTATTGCCGTATACATGTATTTGAAGTAGGAATGTATATGGACATACATGCGTGTATAGGTTATTATAGAATTTATTTTAAATTTTTCTTTCAAATTTTAGATATTTGGTGGATTTTAGGATTTTGAATTGTAGCAACTTTTTTCTATGCGAAAATAGCAAAGCAATGTTGAGATATTTCAATATGTTTTGTTTAGGTAGGTACATGTGTACCCAGATACCAACCTACATACAATATGTATGTACATAGGTACTTTTCTTCTTTTTCAAATATAATATATATTGAGAATAATTTAATTTTTTCTCCAGACAGTTTTATTAGGAAATAAAGTAGTTTTTTTTGACTAGCGATATTAGCTGCGTTTTATTATCTACGGGTCTGGGTCTAGGTTATATTTTAATACGTATTACAAAAACAACACGAGATCCAGGTTTCTATCGGGGTTTCTATCTGGGTTTGCAATTATTAGTATTAAATTCGGCGAACAGAGGGTACTTATCAGTACATAACCCAGATCGTTTTATTTTTACGGGGTGAACCATATGGGTTATTGGCGATAATAAAACACGGCTATTATATATGTAGTAGGTTCTATATTACAAGTTATGGATTCGAAAAAAATCGAACTCGAGATTTTGATCAAACTTGACATTACGATGATAGCGAAGACGAAAAAAATGGGTCCGCGATTCCGTCTCTTTGTGTCTGTTCTCGAGTTTACAGCCTAAACGTTTTTTTCATAAACATATCCCCAGTTTTTTTCAGCTTTTTTAAGACGAAAAATTACGGTACCTACCTACCTGCCATACTTTCTTTTTGACCAAAAAGGAAAATATTATTTTTCTGAAACAATTTGTTTTCTAACAATAAAATATGACATTACGATCATAGAGAACACCAAAAAAGTGGGTCCCCTAATTCCGTCTGTCTGTCGTTCTGTCAGTCTGTCTGTCTGTCCTCGGGTCTTCAGCCTAAACGCTTTGATAGATTTGCTTCAAACTTGGTACATATTGTTTTTTTCGGTAATATGCCCACAGGTTTTTAAAATTCTTTTTTAATACATACATTTTTTTTGGCCAAAAACAAAAATCTTATTTTTCTCAAAAACGACTCCAACGATTTTTATAAAAAAAAATGAGTTCATTAATGAAGGGAAAGGGTACCTTTTAATATTTTTTTTTTTGGAAAAAAAATGTTTTTTTTGGTACCTCTACAGAACCATTTTTTTGGGTTTTGATTTTCTCGGAAACGGTTAATCCTATTTTTTTTTATTTTTTTACGCAGAAGCTCCTTGAAAGTGTAAACACTATTGTATACCAAAATTTTTCAAAACAAATTATTTTGGAAATTATTTTTTTTTTTTTTTGAAAATTCAAAATTTCGAAAACGACTTAATAGATTTTTTCGAAACTTCGTATTTAGTAGTTTTTAGACATTATCTTGAATAGCTAAAAAAACTATTTTTTTTAAATAAAAAACAACGGTACCTCCCATACAAATGTTAAAAACCATTACGAAACAAATTTATTTCTCAAAAACGGCTCCACGAATTAAAAAAAAAATTGTTATTAAATTTTATTTTATTTTTTGGATTTAGAAAAAAAAGACAATATTTTGCAAAATTAAATATTTTGAAGATTTTTTTAAATAATATTTTCAAATGTATATAAATATATATTGTTAAATACTTATTAAAGACTTATTTATTATTATTTATAAAACGACTTAAAAAAATATATAATGTCTACCTATTAATAAACAATTCTTATTTGAAAATTCGTCAACTCGATTTTTTACGAAATTACTTATCAAATCTGAATTTAAAAAAAAAAATATTTCTTTTTTCAAAATCCAAAAAAATTATTAATATAAAATTAAAAAAAATTTTGTCACAATAACAATTCTTTTTGCACAACGATTAAGAAAATCTCAAATTTTAACTGTTAAATTATTATCATGTTTGTGCATTTGGTAAAAAACTTTATTTTATTGAGTAGTGACCGTTGCACACAAGTGTATACCTGAATATTTAAATATTCCCTACAGCCATCAAACAATTTTCATTCTATCTGCCCGTAGAATAAAAAACACACACACACAACCAGCCCTTACTCAACAAAAAAATCCTCATAAAAACAACAAAAAAACTCTAACTTATAATAAATTTTTTATATATTTCTCTCATCAATTTATTATTAAATGGTAACAGATATAGTTCGATGATTAACTCGTTTAAAATTAGCAAAATCCTTTTTATAACTTATTATCATTAGAATTACTATAACGTCATCTCTGTTAGTGATTGATTTATAGTCTTATAGTGTATACGTATGTACACACATATCTGCGTAAATATAGTATACACCTACCTATACATTTCTTGAAAAAAAAACGTTGTTATGTAGGGTCAGGGTATCGACTAACGTCTCTATTTAATTTACTTTAATTAAATTGTGGTCTTTTTTCTCTAAAAATTAATAGAGTTAACATATTTACTATACATACCATACACTTTTTTTTCGATCCTCAAAAAAAACCTATTTAAATGCTTTACCAAACTTGACGTTCATAAGTATTGAGCAAAATTATGTGGTTTTCCTTTGGTACATGTAGAGAATTTATTTCTTTTTGATAAAAATCTGCCAAAACGCGGATTTCTACAATTAAATCCGTCCATTGGGAAATAAAAAACTATTTTTTTTTTATTCTGAATCAAATTTGCAGATACCTACGTATTTTTCGGTGAATCACTGAATCACCACTAAATCTTAGTAATTGGAAGCATTCAGTTTGACAACTATCAGCTACACAAAAACGAAATTTAATTTAAATTGCGTCCGATTCGCCACGAAAAATATCAAATTCCGTATCAAATTCTGAATTTACCAATGGAAAACCCCATCAGTGTCACTTTCTTTATGTTAAAACAAAATTCAATTGCTGAATACCTAAGTAATGAGTGCACGAGGAAATTAGTATGTTCCAAATAAATTATATATAAATGTTATTTGAAATTTAAAATTAAAAAAAAAATATTGAGCAATTGCCTAGTACATATATGTTTATTATTATTATATTAAATTCAGACACGCCCCATTTGGGCATAAATGCAATCGCAATGTCAAGGCGCCTTTAAAAATCGATTTAACCAAAACCACTCACTTCCACTCAAGAAGAAGGGGTAACAAGAACAAACAATTCTAAACCCAACACCCAAGCATTTCGAATTTCATATACCTAACTAACATTTGTACCTTTCACTCCAACTCATGCGCTTGAATGCTACTTTCAAATCAGCAGAATGAGGAAAAACACTTTTGTTAGCGGCTGGACGCCGGATAAATGAGCAAGCATTATGACAAATGTTCGGGGAAATTTGAATACCCCAGTACAACGACTGACCAACCAAATTCTCCAATCACAAGCCAAATTCGCCATCGTCAGCCACTCACTGTTCGTTCGTCCAAAACAAGATATGCCAGAGTATGCACTCAAAGATGGAGAAGTAAAAAAACGCCAAATAGGTTGGTTGGTCGGTTGTGTTAAGAAAGATGCTTGAGAAGATACGAAAGGGATGGTGTTTTCCCTTTTTTCTTGCACCCCAGATATTGATTCCGTTTTATATTTAATTGCAGGGTTGGCAATGCAAGTTGTCCGTAAGCGAAGTCAATTAAAAAAATTAAAACATATGTTTATTTTAATGTTATTCAATAGACAGAAGGAAATAAAATGCACAACTGATTCGAACGTACTTGCCTTTTGTTCGATCACATCGTAAATACAAGATTCTTAGTAGAAATGGCTAAATATATTTTGAAAGTAGTTTTTTAATTAATTTTTAATATTATTATACTGTTACTTCGTATACCCACTCTTTGATGCAGATTAATACAATCGATTAGTGCTGATGAATAACGCCAAAGAAGCCTTTGCAATACATTCGCTTTAAATGTAAATGTTTTATTTTTTGTAATTTGACTTTGTTTTTTTTTTTGTGTGAAACAAGGTGTTTGTGTAAAATAAAAGAGGTTTTTAAACAAAATTTAGTAGAGCAATTTTAAATTTTTAATAATATAATCTTTAAAATATAATTTAAATAAAAATCTTCCATCTGTTTTCGAAAATTGAATTTTCCAAGAAAAGAATGGATTTTTTTTTTAAATCAAAAAAACAATCATCAGTATCATTAAGAATTTGAAGGACTCCTGTATAAAATGTTGATCGAAATCCGTTGAGGCGTTCATTAGATAGTCGAACATCGAAAAATACGGTTATGGCAGGTGGTGTTAAAACATTTCAATTGAAAATATTTCTTGACCAAAATGTAGACTATTCTTATAATGGTACACTGATTGTTTTTTTATAAAAATCGTTAGAGCTGTTTTCGAGATGATTTATCGTTATTTCTAAAAATAAATGTAATACAATGAGTTGCTGGTTTACTCATTACATGCTGTTTAGGCATAGAACTAACAACATGTGATTGAGTAAAACTAGTATACCGATAAAATATGGCAAAGAATAAAAAAATTAATGCGAATTATAAGGGACATAGATAAATAAGACACGGAAATTTCTCCGCATTAGTTCAGCCACCATCCCTGGAGATACAATCTGAGACAACAACCACCTACTCACCCTCACGACCGCGCTGTGTTGAAACATTTAAAGGGTATTCATAATCCCTTGAGCGCGTGTAGATTATAAAAAAAAAAAAAAAATTTACATTTGCAAGAAGAATCGCCTAGGTACCAAGTTTGGAAGAAATCACTTCAGGCCTTTAGGCTGTAGAGCTACCTGTAGAGAGACGGAAGCGCGGTACCCACTTTTTTGGTGTTCTCTATCATCGTAATGTCAAAAACTGTATATCGCAAGTAAAAATAATAGTCATCTATTAGATATTTTTGTAACAATGACACCTTCTGTTATTTTCAAACATATATAAATGCATACATAAATATATATATCTACTCTAGATTCTCGATTTTGAAATTTTATGTGACTATTTTTGTTTTCAATTGGCTATTTGGAGTTACTCTTCTTTCAACCCTATTACTAAAAACTTGTTCAATTGGCAGTTCTCTATTTTACAAGGGAGTAAAAAAAGAACACACCGAAGAAATAATTGCTTAATTGTTTGAAGAAGAAAATTTTTTAGAAGACGATGATCAAATGTTTATGCGTAATATTCGATTGGAATAAAAAAGGAGTGAAAAACTCCGAAAAATGCACAAGCTAGAATTTACAAATGCGTAAAGCGGTAGGAAATCGTAAAATGTTTATTTTATATTTTAAAAATGACACACATTTAGAGGAATTTGACTTTATTCCTTATGAAATATGGAGTTATTTCAGTGATTAAAGAGAATAGATACATAAAGTAATATCAATAATTTTAATTATTAAAAGAAACTTAAATTTTAGCCACAAAAAAAAGTATTAAATTTTTCGTTAAATTTGGGTTCCCATTTATTCTGTGTGAAGTTGTACATACTGGTGGTTTTGATTATAACTTAAAATCCAGAGAAGATTTGTAGTTCGATACTAATCGAATGTTTTGGCAGCCTTCCCAACGGCCAATCGAACACGACTTTAATCCTTACAATTTTATACAAAATAAAAGCTGCACCCCCATTCAACAAAAATCACAAAACTAAATTCTGCAAGCACAAACTGAAAACAAAACTGTCATAACTGTGTTGTCTTTTACCTGTTTTGTAATCTAAAATAGGTTTGACTAGTGTAAAACTTATTAAATGAACATTTTTAATGTAAAATAAATGAAATAGAAATAAATTCCTAAGTAGCAGATGATCGAAAATAAATTTCATACGGCTAGTACTAATGTACTAAGTTTTGATCTCTGCACGTTTGTTTGTTGAATTACCTCCACAACTAGCGTATCAAAAAAAAAAAATAATCAAAGGAGGAAACGTTGATTTTAACCCTCCTTGCTTCTCCGTATTAAACAAACCCATATGAAAGTTAACCAGCACGTGGCGTTGCCTCTGTGCCAATCGCAGTCGTGCAACAAATGATTATCGCTCCCGCCAACCTTTCAGCACAATATAAGTACACTTTGCTTGCTGAAAAATATGATTGCCTGGTATAAAAGAGGGAAGCGAAACTCTTTTGGCGGGGTCTTTGTTTTTCCTGGTTTGCAAGCCATGGCGGCATACCCCAGCACTACTAACACCGGTAGATTTTGTAATGTTTCCTGTTTGCGAGAGACAGAGTAAAATAATACCACTGCTTGTTTGTGCGTCCTTCGGTAAAACCCCTCATGTCTTTAGAATTTTGCTTTGGGTATTTTTTTATAAATGGTGTTTCCATCTCCTCCCCTGTTGAGTGAATGTTAAAGAATGAATACTCTACTGGTTGTGTGCAGTAGTGTGAAGTGGTGTTCGTAATTTGTTTTGCGGGTTGAGAAAGAGCAAGGGGCAAGATAAAATTCACAAATAGTCACAGTCAGCCGCGCGCCAAAGGGTGGTACTTTTGGTTTGAATTGAATATGAGAACGTGTAAAGTTGATTTGCGTTTGAAGGCTGCGGCTGTTGGGCGTTGGGCGACTGACGAGTGACGACGACTAGCAAAATCGTCGCGCTCGTACACGGGCACGCGTTATAACGTTTTTACTGGGAGAACAGAAAATTTCGAAAGCTATTCTCTGTTTAAAAATCAGATATGTGCATGTACGCCACCACACATAAGGGAAATGATGATAATCCAGTATGCAGATGCCGCAATTCAAATAAATGTTTGTCCCACATACAGGGCTGTTTCGATACATGTTTCAGAAAATATTTTCTCTATTTCTTATTCAGTTCACCCATTGCATATATAATTCTATAGTCTATAGGAGAGGTCGGTGCTTAGACTAATAACATTGAGCATAGACTTGCATAGGCATTGTGTCTATTGTATTATAGGTAGGTATTATAATTATAACCCATAATACTATTATTATTTATATTGATAATGTCATTGAATGGGCGGTACATAATAATGCAGATTATTCTGACATTTTAGTTTTAAAACAATAAAAAAAACTGTCCAAAACAAACTTCCACATTTTAATTTTTTTACTCGAGTACAAAACTTTATTTCTACCTTGGTAGTTAATACGACATTTAATATTAATTTCCATCAATATGTTTGTTGTTGTTTTTATGAGTTGTAGAACTTTACTTTACTTTTTTTTTTTGTTATTCATGTGATATAAAATGTTCTTTTTTTTGATGAAATTTTTTCAAAGATATTTTAAGTAGGTAGGTACTTATGGTTTTGTCAAGCCTCACTCTGCTTGTCTTTTACTTAATGTTTGTAAAATCGCTTATATAAAAAAAGTTGTGTGTACTTCAAACTACTCAATGTATATAGTTTTTATTAAATTTAACTTTGAAAAATTAATAAGATTCTATCTCGAAACAGTGAACAATCTCAAAATACTGAACATGCCTGGTTTTTATTACTTCACTATATCAAGCGTCTACTGTATTTATATGCGCCTTTTCAAAATTAGTTTGTGAGGGATGGCAGACAACGTTGCCGAGGTGGATTGTGCACTTTTGACACTTGTTAATTTAAATGGCACACTGGCACTCAAACACTTCAAATGCCACTCTAGAAATCAACGAGCAAATGTTTTCAAATATATGCAAGTTCATGATCAGATCAGGTAGTGCATCAGCTGAAAGGGTTGTTTCACGCTTAAATAACATTAAACCTTATAGTAAAAATCTACTTTTTTATAAAGTAATAAAATCACTTGTCGTTTAATGAAATAAGAAAGACTAAAACTTACCAGCAATTCAGATCAATTTAAAATGTATAGTAAGATTGTTCAGTGACGAAAAAGTTAAAACAGAATAGACCAGAACAGAACAGATTCGTGAGAACCTAAAGAACAAAATAGAACAAATTATTATTATTATTATTATTATTTACTTAATAAGTTAAATGATAACGTTAAAATTACAAAAATGTCCTTAAATATAATTTAATTAATTATAATTATAACAAAATTTCATCTACTCAGAGCAAAAAAATTACATTTAAAGCTTTCAGATTTAAAATAATCATTTGCAGAACCTATGAGAATTAATAGAGAATTTATATAAATTTTTGATTAACTGACTAAGACGGCTATTATCGCCATAGTTTGATCTGCAAAAAATAGTTCGAAGTTGTAAATTCCTTCTTAAGCTAGTCTGACTCTAATTGAAACCGATTCGAACGAGAAGCGATGGACATAAATAGATCCATTCATTACACCAGTTATGAAGCAGAACTGCAAGTACTCTCTGTGACCCGAAAGAGATGGGAGGTTAATCAATTGAAGTCTTAAAGTATATGGTAGTTATTAGAAAAGTCAGTCATCTGACAGAGATAATAAAAAAAAATGGTTGTTGTTTACCTACAATTCAAGTTCGTTTATTTTTGCGGAAACATTCTTAAAAATAAATTGAAATGGAGTTGAATTTATTTAAAAAAAATATTTTTTTATGAAATTGAGATGATTCCGACACGGATGATTTATCAACTAAATCTAACAACAAAATGTTTTTTTTTAACACCATCAATTGGTTTTGACAGTTCTCACAAATCTGTTCTAACATGTTCTACCTTAAAAGTAAGTGCAGAAAATCCTGTTCTAAAGTGTTACAAACTGACTCATTGAACACCAAACCAGAACAGTTAAGAACAGAAAATTTCTCATTGAACAGCAAGTTCTGTACTTGTCTGTTCTAAAGTTTTCTAATCTATTCCGAACATTCTCATTGCACACACATATTAGGGGTATTCACGATCCGGTGTATCTGGTCTTGTATTATTGTAAAAGTGTAAAAGTGTAGCATTTTTTTGCACTACAACAACAAAATATACTGAATGTCAAAATCTTACACTTTTACAATATCCGAACCCTATTGTAACAGAAAAATACAAGTGTGTAATATTTTTTTAACACAAACTTAAGTCTTCTTCTGAACAAATGTGAAACAGATTTTGACATTTGCTTCAGTGTTGCTACAGATTAGTAAAGGTGTGCTCACAGTCTGTTGTAAAAAAAATAAAATTTTACAATTTTACAAGACTTGGTACACCAAGTTATTTACAACTGGACGAGTTTGAAGCCGTGCAAAGATATTTCTTCAAACGCTTGTTCAGATTGCCTTCTTCAACGCCCAATTATGCTATATATGTGGAGTCTGGTCTAACGCCTCTTTACATTATAAGCCTGAAAACCAATTCAGACTACATATTTAAAGTTATGAAGAGGGATGAAAGAAGCCTTCACAAATCCATTATGTCAAGACTCGTGCAAACAAATGCCTCCCCGTTTAAGGAATGGAACCAGCTAGCTTCTTCAAATGGCAGTAATTTATCTTTTAGGGAGTCCAATTTGAATGAATGGCACAATATGTTCAATGATGTTATCACCAAAACTGATGAAAATATTTTCAGACAACATATTTCAAGAGCCTCAACAACTGGGTCAAGAAATGTATACAGGTACCTCAACCACCAAATAACTTCGCTGGCTAACTATTTCAGCAACGAGTTTTCTTCTGAAGCTATAAGCTACATATTTAGAGCCCGAGTCGAAATCTTGAATCTTAACGCTATGCCGCATCGAACTGATCTCACACAAATCTGTAGGCTATGTAATAGAGGAGAACCAGAAGACATCACCCACTTCTTTGCAACGTGTCCTTTACTTCAAGAGATTCGACGACTCCATTTTGAATTGAGTTATATTCCCCCTACTCGGCTCTATGAAATCCTTAATGGAGATCTTGGATGGTCAACGGTTTATAGATACTGCAAACATGCTCTTAATTATCGCAATAGTTTTCTATAGCTCTACAACCAGTTATTGCAATTTGAAGTTTCAAACAATGTTTCTAAATACTTACTAATTTTTTATGTTTCAAATCATTATAAAATTGATAAATTATTATTTTGTGTTTCAAATCATTTCAAAATTGATATAATTTTTTGTTTCAAATCATTGATACATCTATTTTTGTGTTTTTTGAATCATCTCAAAATTGTTGAAAACGCTATTGATGCTTTAATAAATTATTAAATTAAACTTTCTATAGTTAATTAACTTATGTTATGTTTATTATTTGAATTTAACTTCTTTATATATAAACTGTATTTTGTTATAAAATGTCGTTCAGGCAGACGGCAGAATAGCCATGTCCTTATTCTTAAAGAAAAAATAATGTAAATAATTTATATTTTTTAAATAAAGAAATTATCTATCTATCTATCTATCTATCTACACCAGATCGTGAATACACCTATTGTTAGTTGATGCTTTTATTTATTTTTTTGTATGTTTCGTTTAATGAAGTTCTTTTATTTTATCTATTAATTTATTTTTTATTAATTTTGTGTTTATTTATTCTTATTATTCCTTAAGTTTTGAGGTGAAATAAATAAAACTATAAATTATATATGAAATCTTCGGAATTTTGTTACTTTTTTATTGTTGGCACCCAGTGGCCTAAAATGGCACATTCTGTTGCCAGAATTGGCACTTATAAAATTTTGTTTCCGGCAACGCTGGTGGCAGAGGAAGAAATTGGGAAAAAGAAGCGATGAGGTACCTACCTAGTTTTTTTTCGGTTCTAACTATAGGCGTTTTTCTTTTTTCGTTCAAAGCAGAGCACTGAACAGAGTTCGAACACATAGATTATACACTGAACTTGTTCAAAACAGAGCGAGCTCTGAACACTGATATGTTTTTTAAACACACTTGAACCACACAAATCAGAATACATTTTGATGTTTAAGCATAAAAAGCAATACCTACCCTTTTTTGTACACTAATACAAATCAGATACAAAAATCAACAAGCGATCAACTTCTTTCGCCAACTTATGTATCTAATTATTAATTGCGATATATGTACTAAACGGTGATTTTTTAAGAGCTTAGTTTTTGAAAATTCGAAAAAACACAGAAACTTGTAAAAAGTGAATGAAATTTTTATTTGGATCGATAAATCAATTTCTGCCATTTACTTCTTAAAAATAATTTCACTTAAATGTTGCCCGCGGCTACGCTTCAGGTGGTCCATTCTGAAGGTGCAATTTTGGCAAATTTTTTCACACATTTCGGCCGGAATCTCACCAATGACGCGTTCAATGTTGGCTTCCAAGGCAGCAATCGTGTTTGGCTTGTCCCCATAGACAATAGACTTAACATAGCCCCACAAAAAATAGTCTAACGGGGTCAAATCACATGATCTTGGTGGCCAATTGACTGCGCCAAAACGTAAGATCAACTGCTCACCAAATTCGCCTCTCAATTGATGCATGGTTTCGCGTGCAGTGTGGCATGTGGCACCGTCCTGTTGGAACCACATGTCGACCGAGTTCAATTCTTGCATTTTCGGCAAAAAAAAATCTGTTATCATCGAACGGTACGGTACCTTTCTCCATTGACCGTAACCCTGCGGCCTTCATCGTCCTTGAAGAAGTACGGCCCAATGAAGTCGCCTGCCCATAAGCCGCACCAAACAGTGCATTTTTCGGGATGCATTGGTAGCTGCTGAATTGCCTCTGGCTGCTCTTCACTCCAAATACGGCAATTCTGCTTATTCACGTATCCATTTAGCCAAAAATGAGCGAAAAAATGAGAGAAAAATGAAAATGAAACACATTTTCACAGAGCACGAATTTTGATAATAAATTTCAATAATTTGCAAACGTTGTTCAGGCGTAAGTCTATTCATGATGAAATGGCAAACAATACTGAATCGAAATGTCAAATGTTCGTGGAATTTGTCATGTGTGATCTGTCAAAAATATAAACATAAAAAACAAAGTAGCAAAAAACTCACCCGTTACATGGCAAGTTTTGCATTTGGAAAAAAAATCGAACTCGAGATTTTAATCAAAGTTGGCATTACGATGATAGAGAACTCCAAAAAAGTGGGTCCGACAATTCCGTCTGTCTGTCTATCTGTCTGTATGTCTGTCTGTCTGTCTGTAGAACGATCTACAGCCTAAACGGCTGAACCGATTTTGTTCAAACTTGGTGGTTAGCCGTTATTGTCCAAAATAAATTTTTGAATCGTTTATTTTAGCCCCAAAATTAACTGTACTTGCCATACAAATGTTTCTACCATCTTAATTATCTCGAAAACGGTGGCCGTGGCGCGATAGTTGTGTGCTCGCCTGTCAACCTCGTGGTTGCAGGTTCGATTCCTGCCGTTGTCTATGTCTTATTATATTCCATTAAAAACCAATTCTCAAAATTGTCATACAAATAAGTTGCTGCTTTGCTCATTACATGCTGTTTAGGCATAACACTAACAACATGTGATTTGTGATTGAGTAAACTAGCATACCCATAAAATATGACAAAGAACTAAATAAAATAATGCGAATTATAAGGGACATAAATAAATTAGACACTGTAATTCTCTGCGTATTAGTTCAGCCGCCATCCCTGGAGATAAATCTGAGACAACAACTAGCTCTAGTCTCAGAACATCGCGCCACACATCTTTCCTATCCTTCTTTCTCTTCTTCCACCGGATGCCGCGCTGTGTTTGAGCGCGTGCAAAGTTATAAACAAAAAAAAAAAAAACGTCTTTAACGATTTTGATAAAAATATTTTGTTACTAACGGTACCTGCCATACAACAAATTTATTAATTTTCGACTTTCTCTTAAACCGCTGAACGGATTTCGATAAAAATTTGTATGCAGGATCTTCTTTAAATTCTAAGGATACTACATTTCAAAATTTTCAAAAAATAGTTTTTTTTGGATTTTTGAAAAAAAAAATAATTTTTTTGAAAATTCAATATTTCGAAAACGGGTGGGCGACTTTGTCTGAAATTTTGTTTTTAAATTTATATTATAAAATATTTAAAATTTTCATACCAATTAAAAAAAAAAACAAGAATTTTTATATATAAGAAATTAAGTGAAAAACGACTTTAAAAATACTTTTAGCCGTTTCCATTAAGAATCTTTAGCATATAATGTGATCGAACATAGGAGCAAGTACGTGCGATCCATTTTATTTTTTTCTTAACATTTTCCTTCTTGGCGCACATGGCATTTGGTGCGTTCAGCAATTTAATCACATGCTCAGTCAATTATGTTCGAGCAGAGCGCGTCGACTGCGATCTACACATGTTCAGAACGAAAAAAGAAACACACATTTGGAGATCTGCATGCTATGAGTTAAAAAGAAACACAAACAAATTTTTTGACAACTCGGACTCTGCTCTGAACCAAAAAAGAAAAACGCCTAATGATGAGCTTAATAGAGAAAACCAAATCTGATGTATTCTTTTTTGACAACACATAGTTTTATAATTTATATGAGAATAAGACAAATAGTTCGACGTTCATATAAAGATACGAATGCAGCAATAGGGCTTTTTACCAAGCTATCTCTCTCTAAGGTGTCCCATCCCTTTCTCTATACATCTAGTCACACTTTGAGGGAAAACAAAACAATTTTATATAGAGAATCCAACAATGTTTTCCCTCAAATTGATTTATCTACCATTTTTTTTGCCATTGACTTATTCCGCCAGTACCCTATGTTAGCAAATACGAACATTTTTTACGGATATTTGGGGTAGGTTTGATGGTGTATTTTATACACTCCTTGATGTGCCCACAATGTCAATAGGTACGAAATTCATTATAAATACATATGTATTTGCTTTTTTTATTTTCGATAATAAACTGTGGTTATTAAACTTCAAGGACATCATGCAGGTTGTGGGTACTTCAGTTCAGTTCGGACTAGGTACATAAATCTGCTCGCTATGTACCTACCTAGGTTTAGTTAAAAAAAGAAAAAAAAATGTTCTAAAAAATTTTAAGTTTTAATTGATTATCTTTTCAGATTTGATGTGACTTCAAATTTGTATAGGTTAGGTAGGTACCTACCTTTTAGATATAGGTATTTTATGAAATTTTAAATTATTACTTGCGATTATAGGTAGATGCAATAAGGCAAGTTATGCATTCGTAAAAAAAAAGATTCTAACGATCAAACATGACATTACGATCATAGAGAACCCTAAAAAATTATCAACAGAAAATGTCGGTCTGTTTGTTTGTCAGTTTGTCCTCCGTCTGTGTGTATAACGAGCTGCAGCCTAAGAGGCTTAAGCGATTACCTTCAAATTTGGTATGTGTGATTGTTTTGGCATTCCACTAAGGGGAAATTGAAATTTTATTTTAGGCCTAAAAATAACGGTACCTGCCATATACAACCATTAAGAAAATCTTATTTTTCTCGAAAA
The DNA here is from genome assembly GCA_910595825.1 of Philhelius pedissequus. Lineage (NCBI taxonomy): Eukaryota > Metazoa > Arthropoda > Insecta > Diptera > Syrphidae > Philhelius > Philhelius pedissequus. The sequence continues at coordinate 278,646,761 of OU343160.1, forward strand.
CGGCTCATTTGGGGGTGGCCGTGGCGCGATAGTTGTGTGCTCGCCTGTCAACCTCGTGGTTGCGGGTTCGATTCCTGCCGTTGTCTATGTCTTCTTATATTCCATTAAAAATCAATTCTAAAAATTGTCATAAAATAAGTTGCTGCTTTGCTCATTAAATGCTGTTTAGGCATAACACTAACAACATGTGATTGAGTAAAAACTAGCATACCCATAAAATATGACCACATAATAAATAAATTAATGCGAATTATAAGGGACATAAATACATAAGACACGGTAATTCTCTCCGCATTAGTTCAGCCGCCATCCCTGGAGATAAATCTGAGACAACAACCAGCTCTAGTCTCAGAACATCGCGCCACACATTTTTCCTATCCTTCTTTCTCTTCTTCCACCAGATGCCCGCGCTGTGTTAAGAAAAACATATAAAGGGTATTCATAATCCCTTGAGCGCGTGCAAAGTTATAAAAAAAAAAAAAAAAAAAATTGATCAGAACGGTTTTTTTTTTAATTTTTGTCTTTCTCTGTACCGTTACATTAGATTTTTGTCAAATTTTATATCTGAGAAGATCTAGGCAGGTCAAATTTTACTCTAATAAAAATTAATTTTTTTTTTTTTGAAAAATCAATAATTTTAAAAGTAATCAAAAAACATTATTTTAAATTTTAGAATGACATGTATATTAATAAACTCTAAAAACTGCAAGATTTAACAAAAAAATTGTTTTCAAAAAACTAAAAATAAAAAACAGGATTTCATCAAAATCCGTCCTACAATTTTCGACATACTTTTTTATAAAATTGTGCATGAGTGCATGAATCAAAAAATTTTTCTGAAAAAATAGGAGAAATCGTGGTAAATGCTATCGTTTTCCAGATACGTGTTATCGTTTTCCACAGTAACAGAGAGTTTACCTGGATTCTGGGTAGCCGGTAACAGAACCAGAAACACAAATATTTTATCAGTTTTCCAGATTAAAATTTTTGGAGGGAAAATCCTGATAAATACTACCATTATCCTGATAAATTTTATCGGTTTTCCTAATAAGGAGGTGTTTATCTGGAGCATAGAGAAACTAAAATAGAGGCACGACTTCGGGGGTTTATTCTCTTTCACCCTACAAGCTAAATTGAGAGGATTTCCTCCCTTTCGACAAGCATGTGTTAGTTGCCCGTGCATTTTAAATGGAGCAGACACCAACACAGGCTTATCGAAACTGGAAATCCGTTAATTTCAAAAATTGAAAAATTAATTGCTTTTTAGTTAAATTGTATTTTTAAAGGCCTTAATCAAACATAAAACATACTAATAAAAGCTTTTTGTTGATTCTGGCTTACAAATTAAGCAATATTTATTAATTTTATGTTCAAAATGAAGAAAATCCAATCAAAAAGTAGAAGCAAACCATAGCATATTAATGCGTACGTGCCAAAATTTCACCACAAGAAAAGACCAGTTTACTCAATTTGAGGTGAGTATTTTGACAGATGACAAAACAATAAAAAAAAAGATATTCATTTCAAAACAAATATTGGAAGTGCGCGAGTTTTATTTTATTTATTTTGTATTTTGTCCTGTAATTTAATTTTAAAATATATTGTTTCGTCAGTGCTAGTAAAAATTCCGATCCATTGATACGTTCTACGAAAATATTACTTCAAAAAGAATACTTTCGTAATTTAACTAATTCTTATCTTCCATCATACCAAACCAATCTTAATCTTCCCGAAGTCATTGGTAATGCTACTTTGAAAACAAATTTCGTTAAGCATCTTGTATTGGCTCACATTAAAAACAATGTTAAACCAATTGAACGCATGAAGAATGCCTTGTTTACAGCAGAAATCCACCAAGAAATGGAGCACATGCGATTGACTAAAATGTATCATATCCAAGCGTACGCTTGGTCGCATTTAGTTCGTGGCAATTGCTTTTGTGTGATCAACTCGAATAGAACTGGTAAAACCTGGTGTTATTTGCCTCCATGTTGAGTTTCCGTCTAGAATCGAAAGGTATTTTGCCGACCTATGGTCCAGCTGTTATTATAATCGCACCATCGTCCGTTCAGGTTGAGAGTATTTCTCGTCATTGTCGACGCATTTTGGCTAGCACAACACCAAAAATTAGTATTGTCCCAGCATATGGACTTCGAAACAACGGTGGTCACTTCCAAGACATGGACTCGACGATTTATTAATTTTGTAAGGATTGCTAATCAGCCTTTGTTGTGCATTGCACAATTTTAGAGGCTGCAGTCTATGCCAAGGCTAAAGTTTCCATTAAATTGCAAGGTAACTCCGAAAAGATGTCGGTTCTTATGAAATGTTTGGATAAGTGCGCATATCAGTTGGAGCGTTGTGCAGTCTTGTACAATTCGGCAGATGAATACTGGAAGTTGAGAGATGCTTGCGCGAATCCGGATACATGTGTATGGTTTATAAGGATCAAATGCCAGCTGATAGTACCGATATGATCAAGGAATGGAAGGAGAAGGTAAGTCTCATAGTATAGTATAGTATAGAATAAAAAACAAAAACTCCTGCTTTTTCTCCGTCATTATTAAATAAAATGCAAGACTAGATCGCACGCTGTTGTAGCTAACAACCTTAATGTATCTAACCATTAAAGCTGTTTAGTAGGTATGTAGTCTAGTTATCCTATGCAGGTTTAAGGCCGATGTAGTTAAGATTACTTTAATTCTTAGTATTGAATTAAAATTTCGAAATAAATTACACATTGCAAATGTTTACCTAATTTTCGTTCGTAAAAAAAAACTTCAAAGTATTTTCAGTTTATGTATTTCAAGGTGAACAGTGAATAGTTTTTGAACTATATCTTTGGAACGGGTTGTCCAATAAAGGTGAGCGATATCTTTTTAGAATCAGCACTTCATACTTTCAAAGGAAGCATCAACATTTTTTTTACAAAGAACTTGTATTAAAAAAAATAACTCCATAAATATGCAAGACTGGATCACACGAACTTGCTGTTGTAGCTAACAACTTTAATGCATCTAACCATTAAAGCTGTTTAGTAGGTATGTAGTCTAGTTATCCTATGCAGGTTTGAAGCCGATGTAAGTATGATTACCTTGATTCTTAGTACAATGACTTGTCGAGTGGATGATTCAAGGAATAGTTACACATGTACCTACCTACAAAAGCATATTTAAATTTATAGTATGGATTTTAATTATGTAATATAGGAGAGTAATATGTAGGTACATACATAGATGGAACCTAGTTATGTAAACATATACATATAATAATGAACACGAAGGATGTAGGTGGGTAGGTAGCTATATTCATATAACTAAAAGAAGTTTTTTTTAACTATTAAGATAAAGTCAAAAAATACCAATTACGAAGTTTCGAAAAAATCTATTGATTCGTTTTTGAAATGTCGAGTTTTAAAAAAATATATATATTTCCAAAATAACTGAACTGAATACTTCATACGATGTAGGCCGTCATACATTTATATATACATATTTATGTATCTTTAAAAATCACATGGATCTTATAAACATATGCATATTGCGCTTAAATTGTAAATAATACAGTGAGGGTTTCCGTTACCTTTTTTTTATTCAAAACATTCTCTTCGGTATATATATACATATTTATTTAACTTATGAAACATTAACGACCATACATAATATATATTAAATTATTCTAGTAATCAGTACGTAAATATTTTTTTATAATTCTGTTCTTATCAGAATGTCTTATACAATTGGATGAATGTTATCTGTTTTTCTTTTCAAGTTTTAGTTCTTCGTTTCGATTGAAATTTGTTCTGGGAATTGTTGTACACATAAAAAAGTTTAATTAAGAAATAATTTCCCATTGATTCAAGTGGACTCAGGAATGCAGAATCTGGCTGCAAGTTTTGTAAATGGCTTCGCCAACGCCGGATTTGGACTGGACAAGCTTTTGAGCGAGAATGGCAACAAATGACAGCAACAGATGACAGTACAGCAACAGCTCATTCATTGCTTTCTGGTTAAATTGAACAACAATTGCTCCATGCGTTTTGGTACAATTATGTGACTAAGAATTTCTTTACGCTGGATCGAATCGTTCCACCTTCATCGATACTGGGCTTGCTTTACTTGGGAAGACGAATGGAGACATTTGCAATGGAGACATTTGTCCATGCGCTGCAGGAACTGGAAAAACTCCCACTCCACCAAAGCAAAATTTTCCAATGTGCCATATAATCCATTGGTGCATACACACAATAAACCGCCATATAGCTGTAGGTAAGTTAATTGAAACTTTACACAAAAATAAAATGTTATATTTAACTTCTAACTCCCAACAGTTCCTTCATCTTCATGGCAATCGAATTCTCCAAAGAGAAAGTATTGCCAGTAAAAGAAATATATGCATGGATTGTCTAGCATTTTCCGTGCTTCAAAGCAACTCCCACTATATTTCCATATCAGGAACAAAGCAAATATTTATCAACCAACAAAGAGGTAGAACTACTCAACGACGAAAAATGAAAAGAATTCATAGTAAGTATAATAAGTTAAGTTTTTTTTTGTTTAATGGATTGCTAGTATATTTTATTATAATAAGTTATGTTATAAAAAAATTAATTACTATAACAAATTTACTAAAAATCAATAAAATCAATTTTTTGTGATCTAGAATTAATTACGAATTACCTTTTTGCAAATTTTACACTTTAAAAAAAAATCGAACCCGAAATTTTAATCTAACTTGATATTCCGTCTGTCTCTCTATCGGTCGATATAAATATGTATATCCATTTCTTCTACCTAATTATATTTCATTTTACGCATAATAATGACTAAATTACATACATACACATGTTTTTGCTATCTACGTCACTGAATACCTACCTACTTACAGTATATACTATTTGGGCTCTCATACATTTATATACCTATATATCATTAAAAATCAAATGAGTATTATGTATATTGCACCTATCATATAAAATTATATGCATATATCTAACTACTTATCACCAGCTTACACTTTCAATGTACATTGTATGTATTTACATTTACATGCCTACATATTCATATCTGTATGTAGTTTAGGTACACAATTATCATCCTAATTTCCGTAATTAAAATCTATAATCTAGATTTAAACATAAATTTGTAGGTATGTAGGTACCTAAGTAACTATTCCTTGAATCATCCATTCAATCCATTATACTAAAAACTTACCTACATATTTGGATCTACCTACTAATAGCGTCAATGTTTAGCTACATTAAAAAATATTAAAATTTAGTTTAAAACTGATAAATAAAAATGAAAAATAGAAACTTGAAGTTATGAATTTGGAGAGCAAATTAAATTTATAAACTTTAAACTTTAAATTTATAAATTTGACTATTCTTTTAATTTCCACTTCAAAAATAATAAATTACGTACAAAACGCAAATCGATTTAGTAGTTTCTGATATCTAGGTCACTGAATAGGTACCAACCTACATACATTATGTACTAGGTGGACTCTCTGACATTTATATAAATATATATCTTTAAAAATCAAATGAATATTATGTATATTAAAACTATCATATAAAGTTTTATATGCATATAGATACATAACCATCCAACACTTTCATTATACATTATTATGTACCTACATATTTACATACCTAGGGTCCATATACATACATATGTATGTAATGTAGGTACATTTTACCATCCCAATTTCCAGAATTAAAATCCATAACATAGATTTAAATATACATTTTTAGGTAGGTACCTAGTAACTATTTCCTGAAACATACAATAATTCTATTCATTATACTAAGAACTTACCTACATCGGTTTTAAACTTACCTAATGATAATTGGACCTACATACTAACAGCGTCAAAGTTTAGTTACATTAAAGAAAACTCGAAATTTAAAAGTAATAAATCGGCCCTATCACAGAATCCATCGCAATCGAAAATCTACTGCGAATCCTGAAAAATCTATCTAGCATCCATTAGTAGTCGAAAATCATAAAATCGGATTTTATAATCTCTAAATATTACAGATTGTTTAATTTTTATTTTACAGATAGTTTTTGTGGGAAATTTGATGCGTGTGAATCCAATTTCTATGAAACTGCTTGCCTATGCCATGGAGCCTTGTGTTTTGATTCAGTTCAATGGAGAAATATCTGCTGCAGTCAATGAGACCGATGTCGACACACACACCAACACCGACGACGCGAAGCACAGGCGACAACTGTTGCAGATGATTCTGCCTCACAAACTGCAAGACACCACATCATCCACCTCATCCAATATTGAAATAAAATAGGATCATAATAATTAACATTGATTGTGTTCTTGGCAAAAATGTGATCTTATTCTATTCTTCATAATGTTCTATATATCTCTGTGAGCAGCAAACTTTTTTGTAATGAATAATAATAATAATTTTAATTATTTTCTGTTGTCATTAATACAATATTTATATATATATATACATGTATATGATTCTTTTTTTTTATTTTCGGGAATGTTTGTTCAACTTCACCTTTAAAAAAACGGTCTAACTTTAAAAACACGAAAAAACTACTTTTAGATAGCAATTTTTCTAAATAATTGTTTGATTATAAAATAATTACAAGCATTTAGAAGCTAAGGTTAATATTCACTCAGAACCGTTACAATCATCGAAATCAAGCAAGTAATTTGGAAATTAGAGCTTTGCGTAAGTACTGATTTCAAGATTTTTCTTGATATCAGTAGAAATTTCTTGGATTTGCTACTTTGGACAAGCTGTCATTTCCAAAGCACTTGCTTGATCTCGATGATTGTAACTGTTCTGAGTGTTAATTTACCTCAGCATAGGGCTATAATACTTACCTATGTATCATTGAGACACACAACATTACATTTCCCTTAAAAAGAAAAGAATTTTTTTGAACACCCATAAAGAAAATGTAATCGAAAAAAATTTATTGAATCAAAATTCTTAAGTTATATACATATATATATACATAAGGAGAACACTTTAAAATATTGAGCCCAATGTATTTAATTATATTATCTGGCAATAATGACTTCCTGTTGGGCTTCATTGTTTGTGTGGTCTGACCTTGTTGTTCGTCCTGATTTTGAGATGAATGGCAGGCGCTGCTTATCCTACAAAATTAAAAGAAAAACAAATACTTAAAAATACATGAAATTAGTTTTTTTGTATTTAACGTACCTTATTTCTGCTTGACTGAATACTGATCCACAGACAGACCAACAATCTGTTTAGAAGATACAGACCGAGGTGTTTCGGTCAACATGTGCAAATCGATCTCGTTCATGAGATTGCCACTGACGATATATTTCTTCCAAAAAGATAATATGGCTACTTTGTCAGCGATTCCTTCTTTCAGTTTATCGAGATCTCTGAAAGTTTATAAGAAAAACATCGATTAGATATGAATTTGCACTTGCAAAATAAAGGTTTACTTACTCTGTCATTTTGCTGGGGAAATTGTTTCCGATTTTCACTTCGATCTTCACTTTTTGTTGATGGATTGGTTTTTGTGTAAAGTGGAGTGGTTGGTGGTATCACTCCCAGATGAACTAAGTACGTCTTCACTCCCAATTTAAAAAAAAAACAACAAAACAATTATAGAAAACAAGAAACAATTGGGTTTGGTTTCTGAGTTTCCAATCTAAGATATACCTTTGGATGTACGCTTTCCATCGGATCTCCGTCATTGTGGCCAAATCTTTATCAAACAAACATAAAAAAACAATTTTTTTTTATATATATATATATTTCTTTTATTGAAATAAAGAATAATTAAATAAATATGAAAAAAAACTTACCAAATGTGAAAAAAAAACTATTATTTATGTTTTGGTAATTAGAAATGTCAGACAGACTTGACAAACCAAAAACAAAAAAAATTATCTGTCAGTTTGAGCAATAGTGTTTTTTAATCCACCACTCACATGTATTCACGGATAGGAAAAAATGAGTAAATTAAGAGAGTTTTCTCTTACTCACCTAAAAAAAATTTGCGGGTGTTTAAGGCAAGGGGGGTACGAGTCGCGCCTCTATTTAATTATTTTCGCTATGATCTGGAGTCTGGTAACCCGTACCAGGCAAACTGTGTATCAGATCTTCTGGTTATTTTTATAAATATTATCAGGAATTTCTAATAGAAAACATGCGAGGAAAAATCGTGATAAATGTTACCATTTTCTTGATAAATTTTAGTTCTCATGGTAATGCATATTAATTCGGTATCTATTATCTCAGAAAGTCTGAATTGTATAAAAAAGATAAAGCAGAAGACAAAAATGTTGATTACCTCATTCATTTTTCAATATAAATCTTCCACAAAGTGTGCTAGATTCAATTCCTATTCATCTAAAAACGTTAACAATATGAATATCTACTAAAGAAGGAATTAATTTGAACACACATTTTAACCCAGTTTACACGCAACCTCAAAAAGTATGTCCTTTGAGGTTGCGTGTAAACTGAAAAGGCTTAAGCAAAAGACAAAAATATTAATTATTTTATTCGTTTTTCAATATAAATCGCTTCGAAAGGATACTTTATTCGTTTTTTTTTTAAATTTTATTTTTGATTTCAAAATCAGAATAGTAAAACCCATGGTATATTTCATGCATTACACTCCTTTTGTGGAGCGAGGAAAGTCAATAAATGAACATAAAAAAAATTGAAAAGATAGTATGCCGCTCAAGCTTTTGTATTTTGAAAATTTGCTTCAGCCCCAAAAGTCTTGAAGAATTATCTGCATTTGCAGCGGCATATGCCGCTCAAGCTTTTGGATTTTGAAAATTTGCTTCAGCCCCAAAGTCTTGAAGAATTATCTGCATTTGCAATGCTGCTTCTTTTCGTTGTTTTACATCTCTGGATTATTTCGTTCAACATTTCGTAATGAATCTAAAAAAGGAAATATACAATTCAATCTATCTTTCTTTGTTACTCTCTTTTAAAATAAAATTTGACTGATAGAATATACCGTTCTCCTGATAAATATTACCAGGAAAACCTGAGATGACGCCACAAGCTTAAGAAATACGACTTTCATCTTATCTATCCTTCTCTTTCCATCTCCTTTGAAAAAAATCTTCGGACTTCAGAGACGCTATTCAATAACGGAAGAAGCAAACACATTTAAAAATGACTCCATAGCAAAAAATTAATATCACGCACGACATTGTTTGTTAATCAGTATAACATATTTAAAAATGTCTTAATTAGAAAATTATATTCAAGTAAATATGTTTTCCAAAAAAATCACAATTATTTTGAAACGCAGCAATCATAACCGCCAAGAATAAACAATTAAATCGTAAATAAAATTTCACAAAAATTTCAACCAAGTTCACATATACTTACAGCATTAAAAACTGCCATTGAATGAACAAGCTAAGGTAGGAGACAAAAATGTCAATTACTATATTAGTTTTTCAACGTAATCGCCCACAAAATGCGCAAAATTCGATTCACACTTTATTTTCGTCACATTCATCTAAAAATTTCAACAATATAAATACTAAACACATTATCTAAAACCAGTTTACACCAAATCTCAAAATGTCTGCATTTAATGAAAAAGCTAAAACAAATGACAAAAATTTCAATTACTTTATTCGGTTCTCAATGTAAATCACCATAATGTGTGCTAAATTCAATTCCCACTTTATTTTCTTTAAATTGATCTAAAAATGTCAATAATATAAATACTAAACATGAAACCAATTTTAACCCAGTTTTCACGAAACTTCAAAAAGTATGCCATTTAGTGAAAAACATAAAGCAAGAGACAAAAATGTCAATTACTTTATTCGTTTCGCAGTGTAAATCCCCACAAAATGTGCTAAGTTCGATTCCGACTTTATTTTCATCACATATCTGAAAACTTCAACAATATAAATATACTAAAGCCTAGTACGCTGCTGATGCGAAACAAAAATTGTTGGTGGTCTCCACTAGGAGAGCGAAATGCTAACGAAAACCACAGCGGAAAAACTGTTTGCGGAGAGTTCTGTAAGCTGTCAAAAAAAGTTGACAAGTTGTAAAAAAAGGAGTTTTGTCACCAAATTACTTTTAGATGGAATTTTTTTTTGTCACCAAATTACTTTTAGATGTAATTCTTATGAAATAATTCTTTGATATTAAAATAGTTCTAGTTACACATAGAGGATTTAAAATAAAACTCAGAACCGTTTAAATGTGGATTTATAAACTGGTTTATCTGCGAATTTGATGAAATTTTTATCAATTTTAAGAAAATCAATGATGTTGGGAGGTAAACCACTCTAATATTCGAAAACTACGTGCTTCGTTGGAGTCTGAGTCCTAATTTATGGTTTCTTAATAATTCCGGATACCATTTTCAATTTCAAGAATTATTTCAAAAAAATTACATCTAAAAGTAATTTGGTGACAAAACTACTTTTGGTTTTGTTAATGCTTCCTTTGAAAGTATGAAGCTTTGATTCTAAAAAGATATCGCTCGCCTTTATTGGACAACCCGTTCCAAAGATATACTCCAAAGTATTTTCAGATTATATATTTCAAAGTGAACAGTGAATAGCTTTTGGAGTGTATCTTTGGAACTGGTTGCATTTTCAGTTGTTCATCAGCGAGGTTTCTTAGTGGGTGTGTACGTGACCGCTCTGCTACGCTGCGTTTCTGCAATTCATTTCACAAATGCTCTTTGATCGATTCCCGTTTAACTATAGGTCTTGCTTCCTCAATTAATACCAAAATCGAATGAATAGTATAAATGCATGCCTTTATGTGTCAAATCCAATCCACAAGTGACCAGCTTGCAAGCAGTTTGATTTGCTTTCAATTCCACGAGCAGTGCATCTGCCAAACGATGGTTCAATTACATTAAACAACTTCGTCCAGAAAATCCAAAAGAAGATAGCAATGGCAATGCGAGTTAAGTGATTTGTCATCCTCTTTTTTCTATCGCCACAACAAAGAACTATCGAGGTTATCACCAGAAATTGTAGACTAAATAACAATGTCCATCCCGAGCCGATTTTCACCAAGTAAACATTATACAGGTATAAAATCGCCAATCAATGAGATGAGAAACAGGCTTCCCAGATAGAGAGCTATTTTGAAATGGGTATCGTTTAAAATGGCCTTATTGCAACCAACATTATTGTGGGAACGATGATTTCCTTAATTGTCGCTGGTGCAGCGGTAGGCCGCTTACCTTTGGCTTCCGGCCTGGATACATCTTATCCTGACCAGGTCGAAAATTCATGTCCATACTGACAGTAACGGGCGGTCGATTTGATTTTTTCTTTGTTAATTTATTTGTTGAAAGTATGTAGTTAGAAATAGTGAGTGTTTTTTGATATTTATATGGTGTCAAAGGTCGCATAGAATTTAAAAGTCGGAGTAACAGATGGATTTTAAAAATCGTGACATGGACAGTTTATTGTAGAACAAACTACTGAATCTTGTTTATAATATTTTTATTTAGTGGTCACTTAAAATAAATTAATTTTAAAAGAACATAGCTATGTTATTTTTCATCTAAGCACTAGCACTAGGTATGAGAAAAGTCGATAGTTGGTTATATAAGCACTCCAAATAAAGATCCGCTATATCTTGTTCGCCGATAAGATATGTGAAGAGTGTGCTTCTTTCCAACTTCCCATTTTCATTTTGCAGATTTAGTTTAGTCGATTTTGCAATTGGTTTTGATACAAAAATTAGAATTGAATTTATTTTGAATAATATAATTCAGAAAATGCACAGAAAAACCAGACACTAGAGAAAACCCAAAGCCAAAGAAAAATCTAATAAACAATACAAGAGCTCGACTTTTTTTTATAAGAAAAATGAAATGTCAAAATTTCGCAAGCAATTAATGTGCAGGTCAATTAAATTGAGAACGAAAAGAGTGGAGAATTGTACTAAGAAATCTAGTACAGCTATCCACTAAAATTACACATTTCGTCGTTCAGCAGCGTACTGGAAAACGAAAAGTAGAGCGAAATTTTTCATGATTTCGCCGTGTCATTTTGGTATGGGATTTTTCGTTTCGCATCAGCAGCGTACTAGGCTTAAAGAAGGAATCAATTTTAACACACATTTTAAACCAGTTTACAGGCAACCTCGAAAAGTATGCCATTTAATGAAAAACCTAAAGAAAAAGCTAAAAATGTCAATTACTTTTCGTTCTCAATGTAAATCCACACAAATTGCGGTAAATTCGATTCCGACTTTATTTTCATCTAATATCTAAGAACTTCAACAATATAAATATACTAAGTCCCCTTTCACACAAGGAAACTGAGTTGCCGGCAACTGAAATTCGATTTTCATTTTATATATCCATCTCTTTCCCTCTCCCCTGTAAAAAAATCTTTGGTCTTAAGAGACGCCAGTCAATAAGAGGACAAGCAAATACAATCTGTTTTAATATAATGCTCTGTCTCAAAGTTGTATGAGATCATTTAAGCAGATATGCTATAGAGGAGTTTTTATTTAAAAACGACTCCATAGCAAAAAATGAATATTACGACATTGTTTGTTATTTATTTGAAACACAGCAATCCTATCCGCCAAGAATAAACAATTGAATTGGAAATAAAATTTCATACAAATTTCAACCCAGTCATATATACTTACAGCATTAAAAAACTGCCATTTTATGAAAAAGCTAAATTAAGAGACAAAAATGTCAATTATTTTATTCGTTTTTCAATGTTAATCCCTTCAAAGTGTGGTAAATTCAATTCCCATTTTATTTTCGTCACATTCATCTAAAAACCTAATCACTATAAATACTAAAGAAGGAATCAACTTTAACACAAATTTTAACTCCGCCATTTAATGAAAAACTAAAGCAAAAGACAAAAATATAAATTCGTTTCTCAATGTAAATTCCCACAAAGTGCGCTAAGTTCAATTCCGACATTATTTTCATCACAATCATCTAAAAATGTCAACAATGAAAATATTAAAGAAGAAATCAAATTTAACACAAAGTTCAACTAAGTTTACTCACTACCTAAAAATACCTGCCATAACATATAACATCCCTGTGTTCTTCCATATCCTTCTTTTTTATATCTTATCGTGGCTTGTCGCCAGTCGATAGTGAAATGTTGAAGTGTGCCGTAGTGCGGTGCGGTAGTCAGAGAAAAAAAAAGCCAGCGAAAAAATATATCAAATTTGTTGGTGAGTTTTTATATATTAATATTATATTATAATGATATTAAATATTCCTTTATAATTATTATTTTGCTTGTTATTAACAACGACCTGCGTTACTTTCTTCAGTCGGGTTAAAACTCGTTAAAAAATATTGAATTTTCATAGACGACGACGCCATGATAATTTGAATTGGTTTAAGTTTAACACTCAGTTTCAATTTCAATTTAGTTTAGATCCTTCAGAAATGATATACCATTGTCCAAGTCTTTCCATTAAATTAAAACAATTTAGTTTTCTGAAAAGAAAATGCGTTATCCCACTTGTTGGGCGGTTTAGAACAAGTAAAATGTAGACAATATCTTAAACATTTGCGTCTTTTAAAATCAACCCATAACTGTACATAAAAAGGCGAAATCAGACTATTTGTAACTCTTGCACAACAAAAAATATTAAGCTTTCAATCAAATATTAAATTGTATGTACAACATCCGGTTTCGCCTAGTAGTTCAACTATTTTTTCGTTTCTCAAAAAATTCTAATTTTATTTATTAACTTATGCTAGAGCACAGAAATTCAAACAAATTGCCTTAGACGAATGTAAAAACTTAGTCAGCATCAAGTCAAAGAAAAGTTTCTCCGGAAAAAATTTGTATCAGGTAGTGCAGGATCTAAAATATTATATGGTCAGTTTTGCAACCCCGTTACGATTGTTTTTTGTCAAATAGATACATATTCTTTTAAAATTGGGTTTTCCCTAGAATTTCTACTTTTTGTTTGGGTTGATATCTGTATATCTAATTATGTATATGGATTTCCAACCCATAACAGCTAATGCCAAATCCAGAGACTTTCATAAGATATGGAAAGCAGAAAATTTGCCAAGACTACTAGTACCAAAAATTCACCAGCTTTACAAAAATCCAAAATTTTACAATATATCTCTGGTAAGAAACACTTTTCTTGATAATTTAATTTTGAGAATAAATGCGTTTTATTATTTTTACACTAGACAATAAGTATCAATCAAAACGTTTCAACTTTTTGTTTTCGTTTTGTGTATACTTACAAATTTGGAATTCGATTTTCAAAGTCACATATATGAACAAAAAATCAAAGTCATCAGTCAAGCCTAATAGAAAGTCAAATTGACGAGTTAAGATAAAATGTTCAAGTTAAAAATATATCAATGCTATCACTTTTTTATTGTAGCTTAAGATTTTATCTACATATGAAAATATCAGTAACATTAAATTTAAATTTAAAACATTCATTGAAGAAATCGTATCCTTGAAATCGGCTAAGTTTAACACTCAGTTTCAATTAAGCTTAGATCCTACAGAAATGATATATCATTGCCCACGTCTTGCCTTTAAATTAACCCTTAAATGCATGATTTTTTCTTAAAAAAAAAAATTATTATGGGATGGGGAAACAATCATAATTAAGGGAAAAAAATATTTCAAAAATCCTGTGCAAATAATAACGGTGTTTTAGGAAAGAAACTAACTGTATCAATTTTGATACAATATGCATTTGACCTGATGTATTTGTTAAGAAGAAAAATGAAGAAGTTTTTGAAAAATTATTTATTGAAAGGAATTACATATGGAATTTATTGAAACAATCAGAGTTTTTTTTCGAACATAAGTAAACTTTACATTTTTCCCACATTAAGCTACTGATAGGCTTACAGCCCGGCATCATACAACGCATACGATGGTCCTGTCTCGTTTGGTTATGATCTGTACCATCATGAATTATGTCGTTTGAAGGCATAGTCTGTAGAACATTCCTTCGCTTGGGAGCTGGTTCCTCTGCAAAACTGCTGTTGTGACCGCTGCTTGGTCGACCTCTTGCAGGTTGAATGTGGGTTCTATATTTGCAAAGAGTGTCAGCGAGCTCACTTCTGAAATCGGCTAAATTCATTATATCTTTTGATGCTATCCCCTTTTTAGTGCTAACTTGCTTATATAAAACCCATGAATTTATCACCGTCAGGTCCAGAAGGTGATGGAATAGTCTCATATACCACTTCTTACTTTTCATGTGGATCCTGTACCTGCCCAAATACGAGTCCATAAGATCCACCCCGCCCATATGGGCGTTGTATTCTCTCACAACTTTGGGACACGGTATATGCTTCTTCCTCTTTTCAGCCTTGTCGTATCTTTCAATTGAAGAAACAGGTTCTGCACCCACATAAGTTGACAGCAAAGTCAACTGTTTGTTGTCCTTCCAACTTACTGATGACATTTCAATGTCATTATAACTGGTCACGTATTCCTCGAAAGATCCTCTTTCTACAGACCTGCACATTACTTCTTGCTTTGTCGGCAATTTGCAGTTTTTACCTAGACGGTTTCTTTGCACTGTTCCCAGGCATATCCCATCAGAGAGCAAAGCATGAACACTTTGAATCCCCACTTATGCGGTATCAAGGGCAAATACTGTTTCATGAAGTGTCCTATTTTCGTAGCGCACATTTGCTCATCTATAGACATACGTTGTTCCATGGGTACGCTTGAAAATCTTTCGTTCAGATGTTCTATTACCGGACGAAGCTTATGAAGCTTGTCGTGAATAGGATCGTTTACCGGCTTATACTACGTTTTCACCTACCACTTAATCCAGATTTAAGTGGATTAACCATAAATCCTCTTTGAAATCTTCTAAATCTTGAAGATTTCCCATACAAATTTTAATCTCCTTAAATGAAGATTAGAAATTAATCTCTTTGAAATCTTCTTCGAAGTAGAAGATTTGCAAAAGAAGCAAACCTTATTTCATAGAACGCGCCTATTCTAACGTCATATTTTCTCCATTGCCGTTAAAAAAAAAAAAAAAAAAACTGTTCAACATTATTTAATTTGTTTTTGTCTGGTATAATTTGTAGTTGCCTTCAAATTCTGTTTTTTGTTTATAACTAAGTATAAAAATAAAAAATGCAATAAAGCTACAGAGACCAAAGAGGTCGGTGCCTCGAATTTGTAATGGAAAATGTTTTAGATATCCTACAGTCATACTTTGAAGTTGTTCTTTCCCAAATATATAAAAACGAAAAACGTGCAAAGGCGATTAGAGTATGTATGTAAATATATTTATATGCTGCAAGATGTTGGGATAACAATATTTTAAAGTTATTACTCATTTTTATTTATTGAAATTAAATTTGTTCACTGCACCGAAATTATTCTTCTTCTTCCCAATTATTTTTTTTTTGTCTTGTATTGACTTTTGAATGACAATTCGTAGTGAAAACGTCAAACTAATCTTTTTTTCGCTGGTGAAAACACTTGAAGATTAATTTTTAATCTTCTCAATTTAAACCGGATTATCTTTAGGTGAAAATGTAGCATTATGCAAATTGTTGTCATTGAAATGGAGGATGCGCCTTATCTTTTCAAATTTGTTTACAGGCATGGTTTCTTTTATGGCTTGAAAGCCATGCTTGTTATTCCAATAGGAACGAACATTAGGGTAGTTGTATACTGACATAAATATCAGTATTCCCATATATTTACGCAACTCACATTCAGTGACACAATCAGGACGATCAGGTTGCTTTTGAACAGAATATCTGTTTGTTTCTTCAGCTATTTTGTTTACAAAATCTGAAGTAAAATACTAGGAGAAAAATTGAAACGGAGTTTCAAGTCCCATTATTTCAGAAGAAAAAATCGTTGCAACCTTGATATCTTATGTTGCTTTCTTGAAATGCAAGTGATTTCTTTTTCCACTTTAGTTTTTGTTTTTCTGTACTATATAAACAAAGTACTAACCTTCGCTAATTTTATTTTTTGGACTCAATTCACTTTAAAATTTTCTCGATAATAAAAAATGAAAACTTTCAATTTTACTAAATAACAAAACTGCCGACCGTCAGTGAACAATATCATACAATTTACAAATAACGGTTCCATCATTAAGATTTTCTTTTCATTTTAGTCAAGATAATACTGTTCTTTCAATTTGTATGTTCCGTTTGTTTGTAAACAAAATAAAAACTATTTTGGAGTGAGTAAAAGTAGTTGTTATATTTTTGATACTTTGACACAACATGCATTTAAGGGTTAAAACAATTTAGTTTTCTAAAAAGAAAAGACTGCGTTATCCCACTTCTTGGGCGGTTTAGAAAATGTAAGTTGTAGATAATATCTTATGCAATTTCTTCTTTTGCAATTAATAAGCATTGTCGTAGATAATTAGGCAAACAAAATTTTTAGTACATCATCGATTTTCGCCTGGTAGATCAACTTGTTAGTTTTGTTATTTCTTCATTTGTCAAAAATTCTAATTCGATTTATTACAAATTGATAATGAAGATCATCGATTTTTGTCTTTAAACTCAATTTTAATAAATGACTTCCTGAAACAAAAGTCCATGCCGTTTTTCCTTGCGGCAAACTTCTTATTGGGTTTAATTAAATTAATTATAATAAATTTTATTCAAATTGATACCCTTATAACGATTATCAACATTAAATGCAGTTTTAAGGATGACGTAATGAAATATAATATCTTCACTTTGTTCTTTTTTCCTTGCGACAAAGTTCTTTCGGTTTGATTATTGAAATCCTTTATTATTGAATTGAAAATTTAAGTGTTCTTTTCACGGTGATAATTATAAAAGAATATTTATCAATTATATAATTGACAATAATGGGTTGCAAATCTGACCAAATGATATTTTAGCTGCAGCACCATTTGATACATTCTTGGTTACTCTGAAAGAATACATTATTATTAAAACGTTTTTATTTACACGTTAAAATATTAGTAACATTAACAAAAAATCGTGTTGTCTTTTAATTTTGAATCTATGTATCCTTTTAAAACATTGAATAAATCCAGTGACGTGCCGTGGTGGTTCAAGCAAGGCGTTCACTAACTTCTTCAAATGTTGTCTATTTTTAGATACGATTCAGGATTACGACGAGGACGTTGTTTTTATTTTGTTTGATTTTTGTTTGTGTTTTTTGTATTATTTTTTACACTTTTTTTGTTTTTCTTTGTAAGGAAATCATAATTTAGAAAGGAAATACTTCAATAAAAGTTCAATTCGTCGGGATTTCTTCAAAAAACTTGCAAAACTTTATCGAAGAAACTGTTTTTTACTTTGATTTACATTAAAAATGATTTTTCTATGGACATAATGCAAGTTGCGATAATCTTTATTCCTGCATTTTATTTCTATCATACGATTTAACGTGTTTAAGATCAGAAAAGGAACGTTCGATAGATTCACGGATGTGGATATTTTTAAGATCAGTCAATTTCAATTTAGTTTAAATGTTTTCGAAAAAGTTTCTTTCAATTCAAGAGCATCAACCGTTCTTGGAATGTCTTTAACGTAGATATTTTTAAGCTGTGGAAAGTTAAAAAAACAATTAAATCATTCTTCAGCCTTGAAAAATCAAAAAAAATGCACCACACTTTAGGCATTCAAAAATTTCAGTAGTGCATTTTTTTCATACTCAATAATGTTTTTCGTAGAAAGTAAAACTAGTAACTTAAGATTTGTCAACGATTTGAACCGCATTTCAATTTGAAGATTATTTAAAAAAATAATTGGCGATATCGCAGTTCAAAACTTTGTAGACCTCGTTTTGAAAAAGATCAATAGCATTTCTAGATGCTTCCAAAATATGATTAAAACTCGTTCTCAAATAAATAATATTTGAAATCTAGCACGGTCATCAAATGTTATCAGAATCAGAAATAACATTTAATACTGAATTAATTAAATCATTGTATATTTTGTTCGACCTTGACATCGCTTTATATACACTTGTACGTGAACGTCGCTTATGAGTATGTTTGTATTTGTATTTGTTACACGCAATGAATCCGCACCGCAAGCACGCAATGAACAAAATAAGAGCCAAACACTAAAACTAAAAAGAAATTAAAGCTCTCTTTTCTCTTTATCCTGTTTTTCAAGTGTCGCATGGCATGGCATTGGCTGGCATATTTGGTTTATCTGATCTTCGCCACAAATAAGCCATACTAAGATCGGAAACCTTCGTACGTTTCACCCTCCAAAACCCATTTGTTTACATTGTTGTATTTGTACCTTTGAAACTCTATCCATGAATAGATGTGAAATCGAAAAACAAAACAAAAACAAATTACTAGGGCTGTGGTGTCTATGTGTCTATAGGAAGAGGAACAGAAAATATTCATGTATGCATTTTTATCAATGTGTGTATTGGAAGAGGAACAGAAAACTTATTTGTGTGCGTGTTTCAGCTTGTAGGCAAATGTCAAATGAAAGCAGGGGTTTCGGGTCTTTAAGTTATTAGTTTATGATCTTAGCATCTATCTATAAGGTACGTTTTTGTACAGGTACAGAGAATGAATCCGCACCAGCGCACATCCACAGCAGGCTCAATGAAAATGAATACCAAATTACCAATTCTCTTCGTACTGTGTACTGATCCTGCTTCTCTTGAACTACCAAACCGAAAACCTAAGGTGGAAACAACGTTGCCGAAGTGGCACGATCGTATCGTGCACTTTTGGCACTTTTTAATTTAAATGCCACTCTGGCACTCAAATGGCACCTAGGAATCAACGAGCAAATGTTTTCAAATATATCCAAGGTTTGTTTCACGCTTAAATAACATTAAGATCCATAGTAAAAATCGAGTTTCTTATAAAGTAATAAAATCATGCTTTTGTCGTTTAATGAAATAATAAAGGCTAAAACTTGCCAGCAATTCATATCACTTACAAATTTATATAAATGGGGTTTTTATTTGGCAATCCGGTATTATTCTCCGATCCGGGATCCCAACTGAATACTTTTGTGCGATTCAGACGATTCTGAATTTTAATAAGATTGTATGTGTGAAAATAATTGTGTACGTGAGAATATTCAAATTCAAAAAAAATGTTTGTTGCACAATTATGAAACACAAGTGTTTGACGTTCACGTATATGAATGTGTGAGTGCTTCTGGTTCTGATTCTGATTTTAAATCCAGGAGCAAAATTCTCTTCTTTTCATAATTAGAACTGTCAATTTTTCCCAAGTGAACGCCTTCAGAAGAGTCCGGAAGGCTTCCGGATTGCCAAATAAAAACGACATAAGATTGTTCAGTGACGAAAAAGTTAGAACAGAATAGAACAGAACAGGGCAGAAAAGAACAGATTCGTGAGATAATACGTCAAATGCTAACGTTGAAATTACAAAAATTTAATTAATATAATTATAACAAAATTTCAACTACTCAGAGCAAAAAAATTACATTTAAAGCTTTCAGATTTAAAATTATCATTTGCAGAACCTATGAGAATTAATAGAGAATTTATTGAAATTTTTGATTAACTGATTAAGACGGCTATTATCGCCATAGTTTGATCTGCAAAAAATAGTTCGAAGTTGTAAATTCCTTCTTAAGCTAGTCTGACTCTAATTGAAACCGATTCGAACGAGAAGCGATGGACATAAATAGATCCATTCATTACACCAGCTATGAAGCAGAACTGAAAGTACTCTCTGTGACCAGAAAGAGATGGGAGGTTAATCAATTGAAGTCTTAAAGTATATGGAGGTAATTAGAATAGTCAGTCATCTGACAGAGATTATAAAAAAATTTTTTGTTGTTTAACTACAATTCTAGAACGCTTGTTTTTGCAGAAACATTCTTGAAAATAAATTGAAATGGAGTTGAATTTACTTAAAAATATATTTTCATGAAATTGAGATGATTCCGACACGGAAAATGATTTATCAACTAAATATGGCAGTTCTTTGTTCTAAAGTTTTCCAATCTGACTCATTGAACACCAAACCAGAACAGTCAAGAACAGAAAATTTCTCATTGAATAGCAAAATCATGTACTTTTCTGTTCGAAGGTGCTCTAATCTGTTTCGAACATCCTCATTGAACACACATATTGTTAGTTGATGCTTTTATTTATTTTTTGTATGTTTCGTTTAATGAAGTTCTTTTATTTTATCTATTAATTTATTTTTTATTAATTTTGTGTTTATTTATTCTTATTATTCCTTAAGTTTTGAGGTGAAATAAATAAAACTATAACCGTTGCAAATTAACAACATATAGGAATTTCTATCGGATAAAATTTAGTTCAGTTTTGTTTTCGTTGCTTTAATAAAATACCTATGTATGTATATAAAATTTTGAACTCAATTATTTTTCATCTCATTACAGGAAAAAAAACTCAATTTCAACAGCTAAGACAACAGATACATATTATATCAGTGGTACGTAAATCTTTTTTATTGTAATTTAATTTTTCTATAAATAACAATACGTTGTAGCTAGTTTTAAACTTGAAATATTTCCGCAATAAAAAAATTCATTTATTTTGACCTCTTCGGGTTTTGAGTAGTATTTTAAATTTTTGTTTTTCCCATTTATTAAAACACTTATTTTGATTTTATATATCACAGTATAACACCGTTTAGAAAATACTACCAAATAAATGGATTGTTTTATTTGTCATCAAAGCTTTTATACCCTAAAGGATATATCCATCCACTTCAAAGTGGTACATAAATTTGATGGAGAAGCTATTTACCGGTGTACTTTTAAGGAATGTACGTCATTTATATCCACCTTTTCAAATTTTTCACGTCACTGCAAAAGTCATATAAAAGAAGGATTGACATTATTTTCGTCTACATCAAATATATCTAAGTGTGATCCTTCGTCTTCTTTCTCACTGTGCTCTTTTCCACCAACCGCAGCTAATGATTCGACTTTGCCTTCGTGTTCTTCTGACACTCAATATTCATGTATTAAAAATGATCGTCCGCTTATAAATAATGATATTAATATTGATTTTAATAAGATTGGGATCGATTTTGCTACGAAATTGTACAGCATGGAAAATTTATCATGCAAAGATGGTATAAAAATTATATCAATGGTAAAGAAAAACATACATGAGCCTATTATAAAGTTTTTAAAATTATTAAGTACTAAGCAGAATCAAGCAGTGGAAAAACCATTTGAATCCTGCAGTACTAACCATCAGCTTATACAGTAGCTAACAGCAAATGATTATTTTTGCTGTGCCATAGAGTTCACGATTCATGAGGAATTGAAAAATGTTTATCACTATGGAATTAATGAAGAGCACACAACGACAGGAGTACTCCTACCACTCGAATTTCAGTTCAAAAAAACTTTCGAAAAAAATGGTTTATTGATCAAAAGTATAGACGAAATGAAGCTAATTTAAAACGATGAGTCGAATTTTTCGCACCATATAAAGGGAAAGGCATGGCTGGAAAAACGTAATTTGTTTCCTACAAATGAAATTATCATACCGTATTATATTTATATGGATTATGCCGAGATAAACAATCCGCTAGGCTCTCACGCTGATCCAATATCTTTTATTTACTATTCCTTTCCCGTTGCTTCGCATAATTCTGATATTTTTCTAGCTGCCTTATTTAAATCCCTTGACTATAAGCTGTTTGGAAATAAAAAGTGCCTTTACTCACTCGTTGATAAAATAAAATTTTTAGAAGAAACTGGTGGTGAGATTTGTAGATCTCAGGGAATTAAAAATGTACATTTTGTTTTAGGTTTATTAATAGGAGATAATTTGAATGCTAGGTTTTTCTTCATGTTCCAGTACTTTTGTTTGCCGATTCTGCAAGCTTTCAAAGAAAGAAACTTCTATAATGCCGTGTGAGATTGAAAATATTTTACGTAATAATCAAAATTATTTAGAAGATGTGGCAATTAATGATTACACAAAAACAGGTATGCGTCAGGACTCAGTTTTCAATTCTATTATGTCATTTCAAGTAACTAATAACTATTCAGTTGCTATAATGCACGATATATTTGAGCGTATTTATCATTACAACATTTGTCACATCATTCGATATATCATAGAGATGAAGTTTTTCTCAGAATTACAAGCATTAAATGATCGAGTTAACTCATTTAATTATGGGGAAATGAAGATCGGCAATATTTCATTGTCACTAATTACGAATGATTATTTGAAAAATATGCATTTAAAGAAAACAGCACGTGAAATGCTTTTGTTTGTCATTTTCCTTTAATGGTGACCGATCAAATAACTGAAAAGGACGAGGTTTGGATTTTATTTTTGAATTTTTTAGATATCGTTGAAATTCTTCTTGATTTCAAGATATCATATGATATGATTGACCACATCGCAGAACTTATTCGACAACACCATCTTGCTTATGTGAGATTATTTAATGACACTGGGACACTGCATCGCCATTCGCAACATTTAGGTGTAAAGACCAAGTTCCAGAAACTTGACTCCAAGTGTAATTCAACAGGTTGACTCCAACTGTACCAAAAAAGGGACAAAATAATAACCCTAAATTACAAACGTACAAAAAGGGAACTTCCTAACATTCAAATAAATTCCTGTCTGGCTTCCTCCAACGAATCGGGTAGTCTATCGTCTGGCGTCCAACAGATCACACGCAATTAACTTTCATTCTCTTAACTTTAATAAATAATTTGTATATACTTTTACTATCATTAAATCAATTAATCATTTAATAATCAACTAATATAAATAGTCTTTCATTTTATTGCTTCATTTTGCTTTCCATCATCTTTACAGTGGCGTTCAGAAACTTCTTAGTTGGCATCCAGGAAATATTCCTATCAGAACGCGCCATTGGAATTTCTACTGCGTAGTTGCAAATATCGAACAAATTTAGTTAGTATCAAAATTATCTGAGACACCGCATTGGTGACCCTGACGTGATCTTGTAGCCACTCCACAATCAACGCAACTTACGCAGCTACACCTTTCAACTCCACACCACGTGATCTACTACGCAGTTACATTTCAACTCCACACCACGTGATCTACGCAGTTACATTTCAACTCCACACCACGTGATCTACGCAGTTACATTTCAACTCCACACCACGTGATCTACACAGCTGTACAATTAAACATACCATTCATCACGGAGGAAACAAGCACAACAACAAGTTGTAACCCAGCTTCAATCAACTCCTCACCAGGCAACAAGCACAACAAGTTGTACCTCAGCTTTAACCGCCTGCCTACCAATCAACAAGCACCACAACTAGTTGTATCACAGCTTCAGGCCACTCGCCACACCGCGAAGACTTCGGCGCTCGTCTACAGATCACACTTGGGTACAGACATAGTCTACCGAAAAAGTGATACGACAGATGCCTCTTCACGCTTTACCATGAGCATGCGACCATACATTGTGACCAAATACAGCAGCTCATCAGAAATCTTTCATTTTATTGCTTCATTTTGGTTTCCATCATCTTTACAGTGGCGTTCAGAAACTTCTTAGTTGGCATCAAGGAAATTTTCCTATCAGAACACGTCATTGGAATTTCTACTGCGTTGTTGCAAATATCGAACAAATTTAGTTAGTGTCAAAACTATCTGAGACACCACAACACTTTAAAGCCAAAACACCATTTTATGGTTCATTAGCCGTTAGTAATTCGGATATGTGGAGTGCCTCGTAACTTTTGGTGCTTCCATTTTGAAGCCAAACATAAGGAGTTTAAAAAATACGCGCAAGTCACTAACAGTTGACGAAATATTCCAATAACCTTATCATTTAAATATCAGCTAAAATTCGATCAATTTTTATTAAATGAGACTACTCCCGAAATAGTTTCATTTTCTGATTGCCATATGAAGAATACTTGCCACTTGGATTTTATAACTAATTACTAGGTACGGCATGAAATTAATTCAAATTTTGTAAGTTTCTCTCAATCTGTTTATTACGGTAAACGTTTCATAGTAGGTTATTTCATAACATAATGTTTAGATTATACACCAGAGAATACGTTATTGTTTAAAATTAAAGAGGTGGTCAAGTTTTCAGGAGAAATACTTCCGTATTTGTTGTGCAAACGAGTGAAAATTATTTCATTCCGAAAACATTTTGCTGCAATCGAAATAGGCAATGTCAATTCGCCGGTACAACACTTATCGTATCACACAGCCGATCGACTCTTGCAAAAGTCCTCCCATGCATTCTTATAAAATTTCCCGTAGTATTCCGATGGTTAGACCAAAAATAATTTATTAATATTTATCATTTGCATTAGAATAAAAATGTTGTCATCAACGAAAGAGAAAATTGAAGAAGAATCCAATGATACTAACGGACATATTGATAAAAGAGATCCCACTTCGCCATCGGCAATGGAGGAAAAAACGTTATTATCACCTAAGGCAACCGTCATCACTGTTTTATCTAGTGAAGTATTGCCATCACTTGTTGATTATACGTTAGTGGAAATTACAGGAAACACAATTGACGCTCATTTATTATATGTTTCGTACGAGCATAGAGAAACTAAAATAGAGGCACGACTTCGGGGGTTTATTCTCTTTCACCCTACAAGCTAAATTGAGAGGATTTCCTCCGTTTCGACAAGCATGTGTTAGTTGCCCGTGCATTTTAAATGGAGCAGACACCAACACAGGCTTATCGAAACGGAGGAGTGCGCAATCCCAATTTTGGTAGATGTGGTGACCTTATATATTTAAAATGGAAATCCGTTAATTTCAAAAATTGAAAAATTAATTGCTTTTTAGTTAAATTGTATTTTTAAAGGCCTTAATCAAACATAAAACATACTAATAAAAGCTTTTTGTTGATTCTGGCTTACAAATTAAGCAATATTTATTAATTTTATGTTCAAAATGAAGAAAATCCAATCAAAAAGTAGAAGCACACCATAGCATATTAATGCGTACTTGCCAAAATTTCACCACAAGAAAAGACCAGTTTACTCAATTTGAGGTGAGTATTTTGAAAATGATGACAAAACAATAAAAAAAAAAGATATTCATTTCAAAACAAATATTGGAAGTGCGCGAGTTTTATTTTATTTATTTTGTATTTTGTCCTGTAATTTAATTTTAAAATATATTGTTTCGTCAGTGCTAGTAAAAATTCCGATCCATTGATACGTTCTACGAAAATATTACTTCAAAAAGAATACTTTCGTAATTTAACTAATTCTTATCTTCCATCATACCAAACCAATCTTAATCTTCCCGAAGTCATTGGTAAAGCTGCTTTGAAAACAAATTTCGTTAAGCATCTTGTATTGGCTCACAGTAAAAACAATGTTAAACCAATTGAACGATTGAAGAATGCCTTGTTTACAGCAGAAATCCACCAAGAAATGGAGCACATGCGATTGACTAAAATGTATCATATCGGTCGCATTTAGTTCGTGGCAATTGCTTTTGTGTGATCAACTCGAATAGAACTGGTAAAACCTGGTGTTATTTGCCTCCATGTTGAGTTTCCGTTTAGAATCGAAAGGCATTTTGCCGACCTATGGTCCAGCTGTTATTATAATCGCACCATCGTCCGTTCAGGTTGAGAGTATTTCTCGTCATTGTCGACGCATTTACAGAATTAAAATCCATAACATAGATTTAAATATACATTTTTAGGTAGGTACCTAGTAACTATTTCCTGAAACATACAATAATTCTATTCATTATACTAAGAACTTACCTACATCGGCTTTAAACTTACCTAATGATAATTGGACCTACATACAAACACCGTCAAAGTTTAGTTACATTAAAGAAAACTCGAAATTTAAAACTAATAAATCGGCCCTATCACAGAATCCATCGAAATCGCAAATCTACTACGAATCCTGAAAAATCTATCATAGCATCCATTATTATTATTAATCATAAAATCGGATTTCAAATTCTCTAAATATTTACAGATTTTTAAATTTTTATTTTACAGATAGTTTTTGTTGGAAATTTGCTGCGTGTGAATCCAATTGTGCCTTGTGTTTGATTCAGTTCAATGGAGAAATATCTGCTGCAGTCAATGAGACCGATTACGATACACACACCAACACCGACGACAGGCGACAACTGTTGCAGATGATTCTGCCTCACAAACTGCTACATAATCTTCAACAGAAGACACCACATCATCCAATATTGAAATAAAAAAGGATCATAATAATTAACATTCATGTGTTCCTGGCAAAAATGTGATCTTATTCTATTCTTCCTAATGTTCTATATATCTTTTTTGAGCAGCAAACTTATTTGTAATGAATAATAATAATAATTTTAATTATTTTGTGTTGTCATTAATACAATATTTATATATATATATACATGTATATGATTCTTTTTTTTTATTTTCGGGAATGTTTGTTCAACTTCACCTTTAAAAAAACGGTCTAACTTTAAAAACACGAAAAAACTGCTTTTAGATAGCAATTTTTCTAAATAATTGTTTGATTATAAAATAATTACAAGCATTTAGAAGCTGAGGTTAATTTACACTCAGAACAGTTGCAGTCATCGAAATCAAGCAAGTAGTTTGGAAATTAGAGCTTTGCGTAAGTACTGATTTCAAGATTTTTCTTGACATAGGTAGAAATTTCTTGGATTTGCTACTTTGGACAAGCTGTCATTTCCAAAGTACTTGCTTGATCTCGATGATTTAAACTGTTGTGAGTTTTAATTTATGTCAGCTTGTAAGTTCTTGAAACCGTTTTCAATTCAAGCAAATATTTCAAAAAATTTGTATCTGAAAGTAATTTTGTAATTTTTCATTTTTTTAAAAACACGAATAAGCTACTTTTAGATAGCAATTTTTCGAAATAATTTTTTGACTTTAAAATGATTGCAGGGATTTAGAAGCTAAGGTTAATTTACACTCAGAACCGTTACAATCATCGAAATCAAGCAAGTAGTTTGGAAATTAGAGCTTTGCGTAAGTACTGATTTCAAGATTTTTCTTGACATAGGTAGAAATTTCTTGGATTTGCTACTTTGGACAAGCTGTCATTTCCAAAGTACTTGCTTGATCTCGATGATTTAAACTGTTGTGAGTTTTAATTTATGTCAGCTTGTAAGTTCTTGAAACCGTTTTCAATTCAAGCAAATATTTCAAAAAATTTGTATCTGAAAGTAATTTTGTAATTTTTCATTTTTTTTAAAACACGAATAAGCTACTTTTAGATAGCAATTTTTCGAAATAATTTTTTGAATTTAAAATGATTGCAGGGATTTAGAAGCTAAGGTTAATTTACACTCAGAACCGTTACAATCATCGAAATCAAGCAAGTAGTTTGGAAATTAGAGCTTTGCGTAAGTACTGATTTCAAGATTTTTCTTGACATAGGTAGAAATTTCTTGGATTTGCTACTTTGGACAAGCTGTCATTTCCAAAGTACTTGCTTGATCTCGATGATTTAAACTGTTGTGAGTTTTAATTTATGTCAGCTTGTAAGTTCTTGAAACCGTTTTCAATTCAAGCAAATATTTCAAAAAATTTTTATCTGAAAGTAATTTTGTAATTTTTCATTTTTTTTAAAACACGAATAAGCTACTTTTAGATAGCAATTTTTCGAAATAATTTTTTGAATTTAAAATGATTGCAGGGATTTAGAAGCTAAGGTTAATTTACACTCAGAACCGTTACAATCATCGAAATCAAGCAAGTAGTTTGGAAATTAGAGCTTTGCGTAAGTACTGATTTCAAGATTTTTCTTGACATAGGTAGAAATTTCTTGGATTTGCTACTTTGGACAAGCTGTCATTTCCAAAGTACTTGCTTGATCTCGATGATTTAAACTGTTGTGAGTTTTAATTTATGTCAGCTTGTAAGTTCTTGAAACCGTTTTCAATTCAAGCAAATATTTCAAAAAATTTGTATCTGAAAGTAATTTTGTAATTTTTCATTTTTTTTAAAACACGAATAAGCTACTTTTAGATAGCAATTTTTCGAAATAATTTTTTGAATTTAAAATAATTGCAGGGATTTAGAAGCTAAGGTTAATTTACACTCAGAACCGTTACAATCATCGAAATCAAGCAAGTAGTTTGGAAATTAGAGCTTTGCGTATGTACTGATTTCAAGATTTTTCTTGACATAGGTAGAAATTTCTTGGATTTGCTACTTTGGACAAGCTGTCATTTCCAAAGTACTTGCTTGATCTCGATGATTTAAACTGTTGTGAGTTTTAATTTATGTCAGCTTGTAAGTTCTTGAAACCGTTTTCAATTCGAGCAAATATTTCAAAAAATTTGTATCTGAAAGTAATTTTGTAATTTTTCATTTTTTTTAAAACACGAATAAGCTACTTTTAGATAGCAATTTTTCGAAATAATTTTTTGAATTTAAAATGATTGCAGGGATTTAGAAGCTAAGGTTAATTTACACTCAGAACCGTTACAATCATCGAAATCAAGAAAGTAGTTTGGAAATTAGAGCTTGGCGTAAGTACTGATTTCAAGATTTTTCTTGATATCAGTAGAAATTTCTTGGATTTGCTACTTTGGACAAGCTGTCATTTCCAAAGTACTTGCTTGATCTCGATGATTGTAACTGCTCTGAGTGTTAATTTACCTCAGCATAGGGCTATAATACTTACCTATGTGTCATTGAGACACACAACATTACATTTCCCTTAAAAAGAAAAGAATTTTTTTGAACACACATAAAGAAAATGTAATCGAAAAAAATTAATTGAATCACAATTCTTAAGCTATATACATATATATATACATAAGGAGAACACTTTAAAATATTGAGCCCAATGTATTTAATTATATTATCTGGCAATAATGACTTCCAGTTGGGCTTCATTGTTTGTGTGGTCTGACCTTGTTGTTCGTCATGATTTTGAGATGAATGGCGGGCGCTCTTTATCCTACAAAATTAAAAGAAAAACAAATACTTAAAAATACATGAAATTAGGTTTTTTTGTATTTAACGTACCTTATTTCTGCTTGACTGAATGCTGATCCACAGACAGACCAACAATCTGTTTAGAAGATACAGACCGAGGTGTTTCGGTCAACATGTGCATATCGATCTCGTTCATGAGATTGCCACTGACGATATATTTCTTCCAAAAAGATAATATGGCTACTTTCTCAGCGATTCCTTCTTTCAGTTTATCGAGATCTCTGAAAGTTTATAAGAAAAAAATCGATTAGATATGAATTTGCACTTGTAAAATAAAGGTTTACTTACTCTGTCATTTTGCTGGGGAAATTGTTTCCGATTTTCACTTCGATCTTCACTTCTTGTTGATGGATTGGTTTTTGTGTAAAGTGGAGTGGTTGGTGGTATCACTCCCAGATGAACTAAGTACGTCTTCACTCCCAATGTAAAAAAAAACAACAAAACAATTACAGAAAACAAGAAACAATTGGGTTTGGTTTCTGAGTTTCCAATCTAAGATATACCTTTGGATGTACGCTTTCCATCGGATCTCCGTCATTGGGGCCAAACAAACATAAAAAAACAATTTTTTTTTTTTTATATATATATATATTTCTTTTGTTGAAATAAAGAATAATTAAATAAATATGAACAAAAACTTACCAAATGTGAAAAAAAACTATTATTTATGTTTTGGTAATTAGAAATGTCAGACAGACTTTTGACAAACCAAAAACAAAAAAAATTATATGTCAGTTTGAGCAATAGTGTTTTTTAATCCACCACTCACATGTATTCACGGATAGGAAAAAATGAGTAAATTAAGAGAGTTTTCTCTTACTCACCTAAAAAAAAATTTGCGGGTGTTTAAGGCAAGGGGGGTACGAGTCGCGCCTCTATTTAATTATTTTCTCTATGGGGTACACACTAATAACTTACTCGAAATCTGCTATAACTTTCTTGACAAATCTAACAATCACATATTCTTAGCAACGCGCGCGTCACTTTGCAATACATTTTTAAATCTTTCTTCTGAGCAAATCTAATACACACTTCTGTTCACAACGGATATCACTCAATATACTAATAAATATAAGATCGGACATGAAAAAAACCCTCGAACAGATAGTTTTAGTAAAAGTCGAAATGAAAAATTGTTAAAATGTCGGCTGGTGCCTTATCAATCTGTTTTAACCATAAAAAATATTTTCAAATTTTGACAGCCGCTGTTTTATTCCATTACTGTACCAACCAAACCACGAAGCTGTCAAAAACTCAACACTTTGCATATGGCCGCCACTTCCAAGAACTGAATACTGAAGAAAAATACACCTTATAGTCAATTTTATTAATCAGTTTTATATATTGAAAATCATTTTAATCAAATAAAAATACTTGTTAAGTTGTATGACGATAAGTACTCCTAAATATGGGAGACCCTTTAACCGCTGATGTATGGAAGAATTTCCAAAAATCTGGTAGAGCCGAAGTGTAAGTACGATTTTTCGGCATTAGTTCGAGAATAATTTCTTTTTTGGTCGCAATTTGCAAAACTATGTACATTTGTCTATGAGGCTGCTTTCTTTCGATTTCTACAAATGTTCAACAATGACTAAATAAAAAATTATTATTTTCATTTAGGCTAAAGTTTCTAAAAGAATCTATTAAAGAAGGAGAAAGTCCAGTGTTTACCAAGGACAATGGTTTCAAGAAAAATAATTCCAAAGTTATTTATGATTTCATATGGCAAGCCATCAAGGGCAATTTGAAAAAGGAGCTAATGATATCCACGCTCGGCGAAGTTGTGGTAAAATCAAATAACTTTCATTTGTAGTGCATACAGTATGTAGTATGTGGATCTTTTCAGACAATGCATCCGGACTATCCGTCAGTCATACTCGATATAATGAATATAGTAGATGCTGAGACTTCGCTGGCAAGCGATAGTGCCCAAGATGAGCGAACTATATTCTGTCAAATCCTTAAAACGATGGAGAAAATTATTCCAGAATCATTAATTAAGGAACGCATAGAAATCGATACGCTGCAAGAGGCGGGAATTGTTAAGAACAAAATTTTTTATACAAAATTTATAAAAATCAAGACGAAGCTTTAGTAAGTTTTTTTTTTTTTTTTTTACCATATCTTTTGCTTCCACTTTATTGATCTAATTTATTGATTTTAGTTACAAGCAGAGACGTTTTAATCTTTTTCGCGAGGAGAGCGAAGGTTATGCTAAGTTGATAACTGAATTGAATCAAGACTTTGCAGATGATGTTACTCCTAATAGTATTATGGATATAATCAAGTCATTGATTGGTAAGTTTATTTTCTTAAAAACAGGTTAAGTCATCAAATTATAAAAAAATGAAATAAAACTCCGATAAACTGTATTAGTCCAAAAACATAAATGTCAAAAACCTCTATGTAATAAGTGAGTCGTAAAAAATAGTTAAATCGAATGCTAGACACACACGAGGCAACCGTTGCAGCAACACAGCCTATTGAAGCAACCGTTCCTGTGTTGCTATTGATTTTCGTGTTACCGCAACCGTTGCCAAAAATATCAAAATATTTTGATATTTTTGGCAATAGTTGCGGCAACACGCAAACATTTTGATATTTTTGGTCGGTTGCCGCAATTGTTGCTTCGTGTGTATAATTGTTTACTACATTATACTGTTCAATTCGTCAGAAACAAGCGATTAAGAAGGTTCGTGCGGATTAAAAATGGAAACAAAATAATAAATAAAATAAATAAATAATAATGAACACACATTACTGAGGTTGCCGCGTCAGTTGCCACGTGTATAGTAAATAAACAAACACGTTGATGCAGCACGCTGCTGCAATACTTTGCTGCAATACGTTGCTCCAACACGCTGTTGCAATACGTTGCTGCAACACACTGCTACAATACGTTGCTGTTACACACAGCTTCGACGGTTGCCTCATGTGTATCTAGCTTAATAGTACACCAAGTTCTTATTTCATGAAGTTTTAAAACTAAACATTTAAAGTAGTATTATATTAAAACAACTACAAATAAAGAGATATGTATCTACATTCTATTTTTTAATGAATACTAACTAAATTTTGGTGGGTTCACTGGTCAATTTTTAAAACCTTTCGAATTGCACATAGTAGAATGAAAACTTTACATTGCTCCGTTTTTTTTTTAAATAGAGATTTTAATAGTTTGCCATTTCAAAATCTCAAAAGATACAGATACTGAAAGTGCTCCATATAAATTATACCATTTTTCAGAATTTTGGGTGAATACACGCCTCCTAAATCGAAAATCTCAAATTTATTGTTCTCTTTTTATGTACTTTAAAATTGTATAAGATTGAAAAATAGAACCACCTGTCTGATGAGGAAACAGTTCTGGTCAAAACTTGATCTGAAACTGAAGTGTTTAATATTCTTAAGCAGATTGCACATCAGCTCCGTAATTGACCTTATAACCGGACACTTTCTTATAGGCAAGCACGCAACGTGACTTGGCGTTAATTCAAACGATTTTTGCAGAAGGTTCATAGATGAAAAAGAGGTGGAATCTATTCCTCATCTTCCTGCTCTATCACAGAGACGTAAGCTTCATCTTGGAGGACTTATCTTCGAGGATCTCAGCGATCTAAATAAAACAGGCAACTACAGTCAACGAATAGGAGATTATCTCTGGATTCATGTTGCATCACATTGGACCAACTCTAGTCTAATAGCGTTTTCATTTGGCAATCCGAAATCTCTCTCCGATCCGGGATCCCAACTGAACACTTTTTTGTGATTCTTACAATTCTGAATTTTAGTGAGATTGTATGTGTGAAAATAATTGTGTATGTGGAAATATTCAAATTCAAAAAAAAAAAAAGAAAAAAAGTTTGTTGCACAATTATGATACAAAAATGACAACAATTGAGTTTGACGTTCAAGTATATGAATGCGTGAGTGCTTCTGGTTTCGATTCTGATTTCAAATCAAGAAGCAAAATTCTCTTCTTTTCAGAATCAGAACTGTCATTTTTTCCCAAGTGAACACTTTCAGAAGAGTGCAGAAGGCTTGCCAAATAAAAACGGCATAAGTGTGTCAGATGCAACGCTGAAAGCCACTTCAACCTAACCTAATCTATTTAATTTGAGGCATACCACTCTACCAAATTGCATTGTTCTACAGCAATCAGAAGTGCTCCTTATATTTCTTACTTTACTTTACTTTAGATGGCGCTTACAATCCAGGATGGATCACGGCCTCAACCAGCAAAACTCTCCAGCTAGCCCGGTCCCTAGCTAGCTGCCACCAGTTACGCACACCAAGTTGGAGGTCGTTCACCACTTGATCGCGCCACCTAAGATAAGGCCTTCCTCTGTCGCGTCATCCACCGGGGTTGGATACGAAGACTCGTCGGGCTGGTGCGTCGATGTGCATGCGCTCCACGTGACCTAGCCATCTCAGTCGCTGTATTTTTAGCTTTTTGATCAGGTTGATATCGCTGTAGAGCCCGTAAAGTTCGTCGTTAAATCTTCTTCTCCACTCACCACCGATGCACACTGGGCCAAACATATCTCGAAGAATCTTTCTTATATTTCAAGAACCGAAAATATTCGGAATTTAAAGTTTCTAACTTCATTGGTACTGAAGATAGACGTCGTCCTGAGTTTGTTCTTGTAAATAACGGGTGTAGTGCCAGAACTTGGCTGGCCACTACCCCATGTCCTCTGATTAATTGGCATAATATTATCTTTATTTGAAAGATAATTCTTTGCCGTTTTTATTTAATATGATTTCTGGGATATTCAGTGGTGTGCAAAATAATAAGTGCGAAAAAGAATGTTTGAAAGCTTAAGTTTTACAAGTGCTACTAAAATGATTTATAAAATATTTCGCACCAGCTTGTATCCTCTTGTTGATGGTTTACGTGCATCCAGCCGTTGATTTTAATTTATTGTCCCTTTAATGATTACCGTTGTAAAATTTCGCTGTGCAACAAAATTGTTTTATAATTCTAATTCTCTCATTCGTGGTTTTAAATTAAGAGAAGTAAGTTATTATTTTTTATGACTAATAATATTTGTATTAATTAATTTAATTATTTTTAAACTGGTAGGAGTAAAACTAGGTCGTAAATCACATTGTATCAATTAGGAGAAATTATCAAAAAGCTTCGAAGTGAAGGAAACACCTATAAAACAATAGCGAGACAGGTTAGTTGTTCTCAAAACATGTCTTGAAATGAACCAGCCATCCAGAAAAACAACTAGAGCCACTAATAGACAGATTACAACAGCTGGTAATATACTGGCAATAACGCGGCGAATGTTGTTTTCCAAGTCGTCAAACGTCTCTGGCTTCTACACAGTTGTATACTAGCGTATTAAGATTCCACCACAGAAAATAATATAATCTTCACAAAATAATGGGTTCACCATATGTTGCGCCGAATCACAACTACCACACCAGTCGATTCAATTCAGTAATGAAAATGTCATTGATCATGGCTCTTCATTAACTGCAACCCTCTGGCCAGTTTTGCTTATCGTCAGCCATTCAGCGAAAAATGAGCCAACCAAGTGGCAAACCAAGCTATAAGTAAATCACATGGTAGATGACAAACTGGGTGGTCATTCCGTAATTCGATTATCGTCAGACGATATCTTCTGAACAGTGATGCCTTTATTTGCTTCACGTAAGTCGATAATCGCCAAAACGCTATCGTCAAAATGAGAGTGTTTGGACGAGATAGCTAAATAGGTATCGTCTTGCATTAATTTTGAAGTTTGTAGGTGACTGTAATTGAATAATTGAGTAGCCACTGTGGTTTGACATCTTGTTTTTTGTCTATCTGTTGTATTTGCAAATTAAAGTTAAAATGTTTCGGCGCAGCAATTTTCTTGTATTAGAAAGTGGAAACGAAAACGCAAGTTGGGAGAAAATACAATTAATACGAATGCGAAGACAGTTGAGAGACAAATCGGGATGTTTATCCATATATCGAGTCAAAATACCAATCTGAGACTGCGTGACTGCCCTATATAAAAATTGATGTATTTACATTTATACATATCAATTTGTAAAAAATATTACAATGGTCTCATTCAGAAACAGAACTATAGCTATCCGGATAGGTTGGTGTTGTTGTATTCCCATGTAAGAACACAGCTGATGACGAAACAGCTCTTGCCAAAAACAAAATCCCAAGCTATCCGAAAAACTTTGGTATACTTTTGTATCCCATGAGAAATGTCAAAACCATATGCACAAATCCATACAAATTTAACCTATCCGATGTTGGTTGTTTAGGAACTTCAGTGGATACTAACCTATCTTAGATAGGCTATCGTACCGACTGAATGAGGTCAATAAAATAACTTACATTTTTGTCCAATTATATAACTTTATTCGCACCAAATACAAAAGAATACACAACTGTATTGAAATTTATGGCAATCCAACGATAAACAGATAATAATAGCGAGTTTCATTCAAGAAAAGATCTGCTCTTTCTGACAAAAGATTTCATCTTTTTGAATTTTGAGAGTTTCATTCCAACAAAAAGAGCAAATCTATATCAGATCTCGACACGAAAGATCTGATCTTTGGTGGGTAGGCAGATTTGATCTCAATGCACGGATACACGTAAAACGTTTTTTCTGTCAAACATCAAATGGAAACTATTTTGTTATTAATTTATTGTGAAATTGTGCCAGTCCCTACAAAAAAATTAACAAATAATAGACGAAGAAGTTAATAATTAAAATTTTATAAATTTAGTGGAGTTTTTTATTGCTTTGTCTTCATCTTCCTCATCATCTGATGATGAAGATATGTTTTTTTTTTTCAGAAATGTGTGTGTCAGTCATTCAGCATTGTACGCGTTCGGTGCAATGCCGATAGGTTAGCCAAAATACCTTAGTAGCGGGTTTGTTTTCGAACGATTCAGTTAGCTTTCTCTGTTAAGTCAGTTGTATTGCATACAAACCTGAAGTCTTGAATCAGCTGTTCCTCAAATTAATAATAATTTTTGGATAACTTGAGATTTGTGTTTGACAACATAATGTTTAGTTCATCATATGGTTTTTCCTTAGGCTTTACAACTATACAAATCAATCCGGATTGCTTAAGGTATGCCACCGAACGCGGCCAATACTATAATTAAATTTGGACAAAAATGGGGTTTTTGCTTGGTTTCAAAAATCAATTTATCTTTGATTTAGATCTGTCAAAAAAACTGATTTTGACAGTTTTTGCCTTCGATTGGCCAAATAAATTGATTTATTTTTTGATATTAAATCAATTTTGCAGATCTGGATTTTTCTGCAGATCAACCCCTATTTTACTAACACCACTATGCATCATAATTGACAGCCATTATGTTTCGACAAGACAGCTGATACCACTAGCTGTTTCACAGACACAAATATACACCAATACTATAGCAAATAAAAATCAATTTAAAAACGTATTCGATTCGTTACGAAAAAAATCAATTTATAGATCAAAATATAAATTTACCAAACGATAACCCCAAAAGTTTAATTGAAAAGATCAAATCTCCATTTTGAGAGGAGATCTTTGAAATTTGAATGAAACTCCCTATTAGACAAACTATCTTCATGGTTGTACATTGTATACACAGAACAATCAAAGGTATAATGTTTGATTACATTTGTTTAAGGTTAAGTTTTACTAATCGCTTTATGTGGCATCTGTTCGTTTATACGTACAAAATTTGTAATCGATTTCACATTAATTTTGCGATCAACCAGACACTTGAACATTAATCATTTCTCAGACCTATTTGACAATACATTTGTGTCAATTTCTCTGTATATTTCATGGAGTTTAACAGCCCTATTAATAAAAAACGCTTAGTCCACCTTTGGTCCATAGACTTACAAAACCATCGAATAGGAGTTAGACCATGGACTAAAATTTCCTATTAATAAAAATCGAGCAAAATCTACTACAATAAGTATCAACTCTACGTCTTTTTATTCTATGTCTCAGTAAACTTTGGTCTTAAATGTCAATTCTTAGTAAATCGCTAGACCACCGTCTTCGATGGTCTAGCGAAGGACTAAGTTGGTAAACGTCAAAAACCAGCAAATTGTATTTTATTAATAGTATTTCGCACTTGGTCCACGAAATTAGTCCTAAACCTTCCCTAGTCCATGTTTATTAATTTGGGTGTAACTCTATTACAGTTCTGTTTATACAGGGTGGCCCACGAATCGTGCTACAATTTAAATAACTTTTATTTTAATCGATGTATTTTATTAATTTTTTTTATTGGATTAAAAATTAAATTTTATTTTAAATAACTAATGGTTTTTAAAGATGATAGACCGCAAATGACCTCCACGCTCATCCACGCATATGCGGCACCTGATCAGAAAATTGTTCATTGCGGCCTGAAGGGTTGAAATTGGGATCGCCTCAATTATTGTCTTAATGGATTGCTTCAATTCAGTCAAATTCCTGGGTTTCGTTTTGTACACTTCCTGCTTGACATAACCCCATAAAAAAAAGTCTGGTGCAGTCAGGTCAGGTGACCTTGGGGGCCAGCGCAAAGTGCAGTTCCTGGATATCGATTTGTTTGGGAATTTTCGTTGGAGCTCCGCCATAACTTGTGTGGTTACGTGTGCACTTGCTCCATCTTGTTGAAACCAGTTCCTGCTGAAAGGGATACGTCTTCGGGGAAGTTCTGGGTAAAAGAACTCCTTCAACATCTTTAAATAACGGTCCCCATTGACAGTTTGTGTTACACCGTTTTCTTCAAAGAAGTATGGCCCGACAATACACCTTGATGAAACTGCGCACCACACAGTGACTCGTTCTGGGTGCAGTTCCAGTTAGATTCACTCCATATACGGCAATTTTGCTTGTTAACATTGCCGTTTAAGTCAAAATGGGCCTCATCAGACATGAACAAACAATTTATAAATGTGTTGTCTTCTTCGGCCATTGCAATCATTTTTCGGTAAAATTCCAGGCGAACAGGCAAATCCTGAGGGTTTAACTTGCTTGTAATTTGGACTTTGTACGGACACAAGTTTAAGTCATCATGAAGTATCCGTTGTAATGACCGTCTGCTAACTCCAATTTGGCCCGATAAGTTTCGAGTCGAAACACTTGGATTTGCATGTATTGCGGATGCAACAGCAACGATTGTTTCCTGAACCCGAACATTGGGATCTCGATGATACGGTATTCCCTTTGGACGGAAATGACGGACTGCAAAGAATGGTATCGCTGCACTATCCAAATCCTTTTTTCATTATCCAAAGCATTCATTTTGATAAATCTAAATAGTAGCTTATAAAATAAAAAAAAAATAAGCCGATTACTCAGACTGAAAAAAGTTATTACGTTTTATTTTTGTAGCACGATTCGTGGGCCACCCTGTACAAACATGCGACCTGCAATAACAGAACAGCGATATACTAGCGGGATTTATTTGTTTTTTTTAAGGCTTCCCTAAAGTCGCGCGAAGCGAACACCCGTTGTTATACTATTATAAATGTGCATTTTTCTAGTCACTTGCATATTTTAGCCTATAAACTGTTATACCAATTATAAATTGGCCAGTTTATGGCCTCGTTCTTTATAAAGGGTCCGCCATATAACGTTTTTTTTTCAACTAGTGCTTATTTCGTGAATGGTAACACTTAGCTCATGTCTGATTTGACAGATAATTAGTTTTGTCCTTCCGCTAAATGAATATGGTTGTGTATACGCTTGAACAACGCTGGGAAATATTGCGACATTACTTTGAAAATCATGGTAATGTTGAAGAATGTGTGCGAAAATTGCGTACGGATTTTGGAAAAAGAGAAGCGCCGTCAGCTCCGTATGTTCGTTATCTTGTGAAAAAAGTGAAAGAAACTGGCATCCTTATCGATAAACCAAAGCGCGAAAAGCCAAAAACAGTTCGTTAACCCGAGAATATTGCTGCTGTGGCAGAAAGTGTGCTTGAAGCGCCATCAACATCAATTCACCATCGTTCTCAACAATTGAACATTTCGGAGACATCATTGAGACGAATTTTGCATAAAGACCTTGGTATGACGCCATACAAAGTCCAATTGGTTCAGGAGTTGAAGCCAACTGACCATCCAATGCGTTTTCGCTTCGCTAAGTGGGCCTGCGATTGACTTAGAGAAGATGCCGATTTTGCCAAAAAAAATCAATTTTTTTAGATGAAGCTCATTTTGATCTTGGCGGGTATGTAAACAAGCAAAATTGTCGCATTTGGGGCACAGAAAACCCGCACGCATACATTGAAAAGCCGATACACCCAAAACGTGTTTGGTGCGGATTTTGGTCCAGAGGCATAATTGGGCCATTTTTCTTCGAAAATGAGCAAGGAGTGGCCGTTACAGTCAATGGCGATCGTTATCGGGCCATGTTGAACGAATATTTGTTCACAAAAATTGAAGAGGAGGATATTGGCAATATTTGGTTTCAACAGGACGGCGCTACGTGCCACAAAGCCGAAGCTACACTCGATGTTTTGCGCCCTGTTTTTGAAGATCGCATTATCAGCCGCAGAGCTGATGTTGTTTGGCCACCTTGGAGCTGCGATTTGACACCGTTGGACTATTATTTGTGGAGTGCCGTAAAAGATAAGTGTTACGCCGACAAGCCAGAGACAATTGACGCTTTAAAGGATAATATTCGTGAAGCCATTGGTGAAATACAGCTGCACACAATCGATAATGTGCTTAAAAATTGGACCGATCGTGTAGGGTACTGCATGGCCAGCCGAGGCAGCCATTTGAATTAAATTATTTTCCATTATTAACCGGGAGGATTGTACTTTCAAATAAAAAAAGAAATTTGAGAAAATATTCAGTAGTTTTTTTTTATAGCTTTTTCAAAAAAAAAAGTTATTTGGCGGACCCTTTATATGGACAAACGCCAATGGTAATTTTTGCGCATTTTATATGCAGACTTAACTAAAGAAAAACCCATGCTATGCTTTTAAGTGGAGGCCGTCATATCAGCTCTGTTTCTATAGCATGTTATCGAGAACATGCTTCCATTGTACAACATATTCTTTTGCCATTACCTTAAATAAACAATCTCTGCAGCTTAGTACACCTTTTCCCACATCAAACACCTAAATGTAATCCATCTTTTTCGCTCGATATACAGAATATATTGTGCTCACGTGAAGATTTTTCTTTTAAACACTGTTGCACACAAATGCAAAAACATAATTATGTTGGGTTTAAACAACAAGGAAACTTTCTAAAGTTTTTTAGTTCAAACCAGCGCAACCCCCAGGTGGATCACAATGTGTGAAACAATAAAGAATCATAGTTTGGTCCCTCCCAATCGAAATCATTAACATCGTCGGAAAAAGGAAAACAAAATGGTTAATTAGTTTAATCGTTAACATTAAAATTAACCGCTCACTTATTACTTACATAGTGAGCTCTACAACCCGAGTTGAGTTGAGGCGTGGGTGGTTCACCATTCCCTTCCACCTCTGTCGATCTCGGGCGAGTTGCTTCCAGTTTGAAGAATCAAGTTTTCAGGCATTCGCGAACTTCCTTCTCTTCTCAAACTCAGATCTGGGAATCAAAGATTCTCTTGGCTGGATCATTTTCGTCCATTCGTTCGATGTGGCCGAGCCATAGACCTGTTTTTACTTTTTGCACTATATCCACATAGTGGTTGTATCTTATCTTCCATTCCCCCTCCTCACATGCAGGGCCGAATATTCAACGAAAGTTCCCAAGGTTTGCTCCGTTTTCTTACTCAATGCCCAGCACTCCGAACCCTACAGCAAAACGGCTAAGATAAACGTTTTGTAGAGAATTACTTTCAACTTTCGGGTTCGGAGTCTTGAACCAAGCTGTTTTGCCAAAGCGAAGTAGAAACGGTTTGCTAGGTTTAATCTTCGCCGTATTTACACTAAGGCTTTATTTTTACTCGTACGTTCTATGATGCTTTAATGGTCTGCGAAACCTATAAATGGTGTGGATTTTGTAAAGATTGTAACTTCCGTGTTCATTTTGACCCTACGCACTATCAGTTCCAAGAACAAATCGAAGAATTCACATGAGAGTGTATCGCCTTGCCGTAATATTTGTGTAGAAAATATGTATATTTTTCCATCCACCGTACTATAAATTCTGTTAGATTTCAAGAGCACATTGTTCATAACTTTCACTAGGAATAATACAGTTAACTAATTTTTTGAAGCACGTGCTCTTATTAGTAAGGAATGAAAGCTATTTTGGTTTCAGCTTTTGATCGGTAAACATGAAGTGGGGCGTCAAAGAGAATTGAATTGTAAAAATCGTTTTTCATATTCGAACGCAATTTTAGAACATTTAAAACCACTCGGTTTATCGCGCATGTTTGTTTATCGAGCCATAAAACTTTTTAATGAACTCTCAAAGGTAGAAGTGGTCGTTCACGCGTTGCTCGAACGAACGAAAAGTTAAAGCTGTGCGTGAACGAATTCGCAGAAATCCTCTCCGGAAGCAGAAGATCATGTCCAGTGAATTGGATATATCCGCCAGATCCATGTCAAGGCTGATTCGAGATGATCTTCACGTGAAAGCCTTT
Organism: Philhelius pedissequus; assembly: GCA_910595825.1. Lineage (NCBI taxonomy): Eukaryota > Metazoa > Arthropoda > Insecta > Diptera > Syrphidae > Philhelius > Philhelius pedissequus. The sequence goes on from OU343160.1 coordinate 278,689,230, forward strand.
CGTCGATCAACAGGACATCTTCTTACTTCAAGTCTTAAAAAAATTAGACTTGAAAGAAGCAAAAAGCTTTTGCAGTGGCACACGGTGAATTGACACGAAAATATTTTGTTTACGGATGTAAACATTTTTTAAATAGAAAAAGTTTTTAAGAAACAAAATGACATAATTTATGCGACATATTCCAAAGAAGCAAAAAAAAAAATCGCTCGAGCGGAAACCACCTTGCTTCTGTAATGGTTTGGTGGAGGGTCACATCACTACATTTTTTGTGAAAATAGGCGCAAAAGTGTATCGGGAGAATGTTTCTCGAGGTTGTTGTTAAGAGATTAACAAATGCTCTCTTTAACGAGGAAAGGTGGGTCTTCCAACCAGGGCCCGATCCAGCCTTTTTGCGGCCCTGGGCAAACATTTAATTTGCCGCCCTTTGCAATGAAAATATAAGTTATAAAATTGTTTTTACAGAGATGGTGCGATTTTTGACCGACTTTTGAAAAATGGTGGTTATCATTCGGACACGTATGACTGTAATATTTTTGGAATTATAGTATATTCCCATCCATATGTTAGTCTGATAGTGATAGTGGTTTTTAGCGAATATATCAAATTACATGAATGTATGTGTCATGTATCTAGTACCTACCTATGTGCAGGTACATATTTGACTCCAATTTCTCAGAAGCTGCTGATAGGATTTAAATAATCTTCGTTGACGTTTAAATTCATCAAAATCGATTGAGTAGTTTAAAAGTGTGCTTGGTCATTTTAAGGGTAATCAAAACCCATTTAGTGCGCGCATCGTTATAAAACAAAAACAAAATATACACTTAATGGTTTTCTGAAGTTTTTAATTGAGTTTTTTTGCGACCTTTTGTCCAAATTAATATGCGTTTCGCCCAGGTACTACAGATGGGCTCATCAGTTAGATGCTGTAGTACCTTTCTAACACGCAATATATTAGTCGATGGCTACCGACACAAATAAAAAAATTTACAGCTTTAAAGCACTGTGAATTATATTCTTCTAGGGGAATTCGGTCGAATTCAGACACCTAGAAAATAATACCCGTGGTTTGGCTTGTTTAAATTTAAGAATAAATGCAAAAACAAAAACAATACAAACGCATTTACATACGTAGTTATTGTTTTTGGACTTATATAAGTTTTATATAAGTGAAAAAGAATTATATAAATTTGAAGAAAATTAACAATGTCTGGCCAAGGACAAATACTTCCAATTTTAATGATTAAAATTTAAATTTTGTTGGATATAGTTCACATTGCTCTTTTGTCAAAAAATGCAAGTAAGTTGAACTGAACTTAACAAAAATTGCGTATTGGTAAGGCGCTCATTAACCAACTGATGAGTCCAAGTGAGATTGCCGGTTTGAAACGCAAATATTTTTGGACTAAATGCCGTTAAAAGCTATTTTGAATCAAAAATTGGTTTCGTTTTTGTATTTTTGACTGTTGGAAAATATCTGCCTGTGCCTGTCTAGTGAAGAAGGAAGAAACGAAGTATATAATATGCAAACATTGTAGCACATAATGAAAAAATATAACAATCATATTTATTTTAATTTTATTTAATATCCAATTTTCAATAAGTTATTCATTTATACAGAGTCATTGTCAAATACATATTATATTAGTGTCTCAAATTCATTCGAAAAGTTATTTGTTATATCCTTTATACAAACAATCAGGTGCTTCCTTTTAAGAGGATAATACCATACTATTTTTATCAAACTATGTACATTGTGAATAAATAAAACAGAGAAGAAATAATTTGCTAACGTAGCAGATGTATGAAAAATAAATATTAGGTAAGTCGAAGTAGACATACTACATATTTACATGTGTGTTCAATGAGGCTGTTCTGAACAGATTAGAACACTTTAGAATAGAAAAGTACAGGATTTTGCTGTTCAATGAGAAATGTTGTGCTCTAAACTGTTCTGCTTTGGTGTTCTATGAGTCTGTTTGGAACAGTTTGGAAAACCTTAGAACAGGATTTTCTGCACTTGCTTTTTAGGTAGAACAGGTTAGAACAGATTTGTGAGAACTGTCAAAACAAATTGTTGTAGTTAAAAAAAACATTACGTTGTTAGATTTAATTGATAAATTATTTTCCGTGTCAGAATCATCTCAACTTAATGAAAATTTTTTTTAAATAAATTCAACTCTATTTCAGATTATTTTAAAGAATATTTCTGTAAAAATAAACGAACTTGAATTGGAGGTAAACAACAATAACTTTTTTTGTAGTCTCTGTCAGATGACTCACTGTTCGAAGTTGTTCTATCTTGTTCTGAAGTTTCTCACGAATCTGGGGTCCATTCCCGATCTGTGAAGATGTGAAGTGATAAATTTTATCACGCTTTCACGTCTAATTCGATTCTCGATTCGTGAAAAAATGAAGTTAAATGCCAAAATTTTTTTATCACAGTGTTTTGTGAAGAAAATGTTTCTAATCGAATATTAAGAAGAAAAACAGGATTTGACACATGACAAGTAAGCAACAATTATATTTATACACAAATTTATTTTGGTAGTAAGTTATATTTGTGTTAATTCGAGTAAATAACGAAATTGTTAAATCAACAGATTCACAACAGCCGACGCGAAGGTGCTCATTCCCGCGACAGATCGTTGGAAACTACCCATTGCAAAAAAATGTAGAGTATTTTACCATATTTAAATGGCTTTGAATCGCACTTATAAGTTGAGTGTTTTTCAAGAATGCTCTCAATTCACGTATTAAATCCATGCATAAAAGTTTTGGGAATCTATAAAGTTCAATAAAGTGCTCCTAGTTGTAACTTCGAATAGATTCTGCCCATCTCGAAGGGAAAGCCTCAATATCCTCACATGAAAAAATAATAAATCTTACTCAAAACAGAGATACTATTGAATATAATTTAAAACCCACAATTGTTCAGTACGACGTCTTTTATTAATTTATTAAACGAATTATTATTCCAGACATTATTCTTAAGCAAATTTAGAAACTGAAATGAAATATTTACCTTTCCCAACAAAAAATCTAATAAGAAATGATAGAATTTATCATTTACTACTTTTTAGTACAAACTTTATCACAATGAGTTCTAAAATCGCATTAAGCGTGTGCGTGAAGTTAGAAAATGATAAACCCTTCTGAAAACTGGAATGATATTTTTTTTGTTCACTTCAAAACTTCACAGATCGGGAATTGACCCCCTGTTCTGTTCTGTTCTATTTTGTTCTAACTTTTTCGTCACTGAACAATCTTTACGATTTTGTTCGTCTTGGAAATGCAACGAACAAAAAATATGTACCTATATCATATAGGCATGAAGCACAGTACACATAATAAGGTAATATATTGCGCATGTTGTCAAAATTCGGTTGCCATAATTCAAAAATTCGGTTGTCATAATTTAAAAATTCATATTTGGCAAAATTTCTCTGAGATTTGGTACATGCATTCTCATTTTTGACATTTTCACATAAAAATAGGGATGGGTCAATATTTCAGTAAGATGTGTTCAGTAAGAGGTAAAAGTGGATCAAAAATAACTGTTATTGAAATAACATATAGATATATATAGAATATAGATGAAAAAGTGATGACTAATTCATTTTAAAATGGTGGTGGCAAATAGTTTATTAAAATTGTGATTTCACTGACAATTTTTGTTCCATAATTGTTATTTTAGTAACAGGAATTTATAACTGTTATTTAAAAGTAGCAGCAACAGATATTGCAACTAGCAGTTTGGTCCATGCCAAAGCCTATGCACATGCCAAATTTGACACGAGTGTCTCTGGGTTTTGTCACATGCGCGAACTTGAACGAAAATGAAAACCGGAATATATTACCTTTATATTATGTGTGCATGAAGAGCATTTTTTTTATTTTGGTTCGTGGGATCGGATGACCCATGCATATATTTATGTATGTGGGAACTGGCAACTGAGAAGTTAGAGGAAGATGTATAGGTATATTTATTTCTGATGATTGATGATGATGTCGAATAAAGTGTCTTGCGTGTTTCTTCGTTTGCTTGAGAGTTGAGATTGAGAGTACTTTTCTTTAAGCGACCCATGCACAGCCCATTTGTGTGCGAAAAATCAAAACTCTTTCTGATTTATATATTTTCCACTGATATTGTTGACTAATTAAAAGGAAACAAGTAAAAATATTTTGGGAAGCATAGCTATATTTTTAGTCCTCAATTTTCAAATTTGCCGCCCTTGAAATTTGAACGCCGCTTAAGGCAGCAGCAGCTTTCTTTTCTACACCCCCAGTTTTAAATGAATGACATCCGTCGAATATAGAGAGAAAATAAACACCTTATTGTCAATCCACTGTGCCAACAAAAAAAAATCTTGCCTAGCTTTCCATTGCTTTTTACTAAAAGTCCCATGCAATTCAGATTGCATTTAAAAGACAGGTTTTACAAGCTATATGTATGTGCATATGTACATACATAGTTATAACAATTTAAATTTTTCCGCGTCGAAAAGGATACAGCGTATTGTTGTTTCAATATATTCTCAAATTATTCTAGTTTTCATTTTAATCACCAATCTAACAAAATTCCCTATTGAATTTCAGGCTGTTTTAATTTGGATCCAAATCGCGTCTTGGACATAATTGTTGAGTCCTTTGAAACTCGCCCTGAACGCCATAGTATATTTATACCACTCCTCAGATTGTACATGCCTAATGGATCAATTATTTGTGAAGTTTTGGGTTATAAATTTCGACATTTTGCTAATAGCCAGACACCTCCATCTCTGTTTCAAATTTGTGCACTATTGCTCAAGCACGGTGTCATTGATCTGCAAGATATTTACATTTGGGTAAGTACATTAGAATAACTAATCACAAATTAATCCTATAACTAAATTATAAATTTCAATTTTATCAGCTTAATCCAACGGACAAGTCAATTGCTGCAGACTGGGAAAAGGAGTTAGTAGATGCAAAAGAATTCGTTCGAAAGCTCAATGTCATCATTACCAATAAGGACAAAGAACCAGAACCTGAACCAGAAAAAGATGATAATGAAGTAAGATAAATTTAATGTTTAATTGTTGTTTATTTTAATTCTAATATAACTTGTTTACTTACTTACTTACTTATGAATAATTAAAGGATAAATATTCGACAAATCAAAAATTTGGACTCTGTGAAGGTTTGCTTAAGGTTGGCGACTGGGAAAATGCTAAGAAAATAATCAAAAGGCTGCCGGAACAGTCAGTGATTGTCCATGAGCCAATAGCAAAAGCCCTGGCATCACTAATTCATGTATCTATAGATCATATCTATACAACTAAAATCTTTAAAGCTGCTACAAATAGAAACAACAAACTATACGAAGATAAAGATTTGGTTGAGGCAATTCAAGTGCAAGGGTTTTCCCAATTACGCGAAATCGCCTTCCCAATGGCCATTACTTTGGGACCATCGTTGCGATTCGACACTGTTCTTATGTACAAACTATTACGTATACTGCGTACAATAATATTAGAAATGGGTGTTGATAATTTAAACTGCCCAGCAGCGAATACGGAGGCGGAGAAATTGTACTTTGAAGTGATTACAATTTTAGATGCATCCATATTACCGGCATTTTCATATCTAGATTGTAATTGTTGTATGGCTGAGGAAATATGGACAGTCGTTAAGGTGCTACCCTATCATTTTCGGTAAGAATATTATATTAGTTTTAAAAGAACGCTATACATATATATTATCGTTTGATTTTCAGTTACAGTGTATACTCACGTTGGAAGAATGAAACATTTTTGGTTCATCCACAACTGATACGTCGCCGAGGTAATGCTCAGAAACAGATTAAATCGTTGATGAAACGTGTTAGCAAAGAGAATGTTAAACCAGTTGGTCGACTTATTGGAAAGCTTAGTCACTGTTCACCTGGATTTCTCTTCGATTATGTGAGTGTTAAAAGTTTAAAAAAAAATTGAATATTTTCTTGATTTTTCATTTAGATATTACTTCAAATACAAATCTATGACAATCTTATTGGTCCAGTGGTAGACTCTCTCAAATACTTAACATCGCTTTCATACGATATGCTTGCCTATTGCCTAATTGAATCCTTAGCCTTGGCTGATCGTGATCGATTTAAACATGATGGCACCTCAATATCAGTTTGGTTGCAAAGTTTGTCTAGTTTTTGTGGTGCAATATTCAAAAAATACAACATAGAATTGAGTGGGTTGTTGCAATACGTAGCTAATCAGCTAAAAGCCCAAAAGAGGTAAAACTTTTGGACTAAAGTTGCATAATATACAAAAAATACAAAATATGTGTTTTTTTTTTGTTTTAGTTTGGATCTATTAATTTTGAAGGAAATCGTCCAAAAAATGGCTGGTGTAGAATCAGCAGAGGAGATGACCAATGAACACCTGAATGCAATGTCTGGTGGTGAATTGCTCCGTGGAGAAGCCGGCTATTTCAGTCAAGTGCGAAATACAAAGAAATCTTCACAGCGCCTTAAAGAAGCTTTAGCAAATAACGATCTGACGGTGACGCTGTGTTTACTTATGGCACAGCAAAAACAGTGTGTCATTTATCGGGAAACAGCTCAGAGTCATTTGAAGTTAGTTGGTAAGCTGTACGACCAATGTCAGGATACATTGGTGCAATTTGGTACTTTCCTTGGATCTACATACTCTGTAGATGAGTACGTTGAAAGACTGCCTTCAATTATTGTCATGTTGCAAGAATATCATATAAATTCTGATGTGGCATTTTTTCTCGCACGTCCAATGTTCTCGCATCAAATTAATGTAAGTTATTTAAATATGCATATTTATGTTTAATCCTTGTATCATCAATTTTTTGTTTGTTTGCCTTTTAGCAAAAGTATGACCAACTTCGTAAGGCTGATCCTAATGCCAAAAAGTTGACCACCAATCAAAAACTACAAAAATATCTAGAAGCAACAACAGCTATTATGAATCCGATTGTTGAATCGGTGCGACCTTTGCACGGACCAAAAGTATGGGAAGACATTAGCCCACAGTTTTTAGTGACATTTTGGTCGTTAAGTATGTATGACCTTCAAGTGCCTACGGATGGTTATCAAAAAGAGATAACCAAATTGAAGCATCTTTCTGTTGCAGCTGCTGACTCTAAAGATTCGGTTTGTTTGTTTTTTTGTTTGTATTTTGTATCCACAGAATTTTTTATTTTGTTTTAAATTTTTAGAACCTATCAAAGAACAAAAAAGAGCAGGAACGTTATATAGCACTTATGGATAAGTTGCAAGATGAAAGAAAAAAACAGCAAGAACATGTAGATAAAACAATCCAGAGACTAACCCAGCAAAAAGATAATTGGTTCCTTTCGAGATCTGCCAAATCGGCGAAAAACGAAACAATTACACAATTTTTGCAGCTCTGTCTTTTTCCGAGGTATGTTTTTTTAAAAACATTATTAAGTTTTTTTTTTGTAACATGTTTTTTTTCTTGTATACAAATTTAATAGGTGTACTTTTACTGCTCTTGATGCGCTGTATTGTGCGAAATTTGTTCACACTATTCACAATTTGAAAGCGGCTAACTTTTCTACATTACTTTGTTATGATAGGGTAAGTTGCTTTTCTTTGTTTTAAATTAATCATGCTTACAATTTGAATATTTTAGATATTTTGTGACATAACATACTCGGTTACGTCGTGTACTGAGAATGAAGCAACACGTTATGGTAGATTTTTGTGTGCAATGCTTGAGACTGTTATGCGCTGGCATTCGGATCAGGCTACTTTTAATAAAGAGTGTGCCAATTATCCTGGTTTTGTGACAAAGTTCCGTGTTAGTAATCAGGTAAGTTTTAATTGTATTATTAGTTTTTTTGTTTTTTTAGTTTTATAGTACAAAGCATTGAATATTTTGACGTGTTCTAAGACACTTGAGGGAAATTGAACAGAAAGAAAAAAAACGGGTTCTACCTACAACAACGAATTAGTTGTTGTGTTAAATATGTAAATTGTTGAGTTAATACAGCAGAATCTAAGAAAGATCAACAGATATAAAATAGGCCCGTTCATCTTTTCGAATTGTCCATCTTTCTAAAGCTAAGTATACAAGAATCTTCCCATATTGGCTGAACTGTCATAAGCCTTTCATTACCAAACAATGAGCTCACAATTGCCAATTTTCTTTCAAGAGAAAATTGTCCGTTTATATAGTGGGTTGATTTTTTAGACAATTTATTGATTTTTTTTCTTATTTCAATAAATTAAAGATTTTATTTAATTAACTCAAAAAAAAAATAGATTTATTTATTGCTAAGATGTACATGACGATGGAAGCATAGCTTCCGAAACGTACATCTAAGCAATAAATAGTAAATAAAGTTTTGAGTTAATTAAATAAAATCTTTAATTTATTACAATTTATTGGTAGAAAATCGTCTGACAATTGCCGACAATTTTTTGTCTTCCAATTAAAAATTGTCTGTTTACACGGTTGTTAGACTTTTTACAAAACAAAAAAAAAATGGGTAGATTAATTGGAAGACAATTTTCTCGACAAATAGAAAATATGAAACTTTATTTTAGAGAAGTATTTGTGAAAGTATTTAGATGGCGTCCTCAACGTCTTGCCAAATGGTGACCTTAAAAACGATTATACTCTGCACAACCTGCAACCTGAATGATCTGCAAAGTTTTTTCATGCGTGCAATCCTCTTCCACCTTCTTTGTATAAGACTTCTTCTTTGCTATTTTGACGGACGGTGACTTTAGCAGCTTCTCATTTAGTTCCGCATCCGTTCTTTTAAAATTAAACTTTTTCAATTTATTTCGAAAGCAAATATATAAATTTTGTTGTTTCCCACCTGCAATTTTAAAAAAATTTCTGCCAATTAAAAATTTGGATAATGTTGGCAATTTCCAATTAGTCGAAAATCGTCCAATTATTTGAAAATAAGACATATTGCGTGTTTACACGAGCTCACACGATAGCAAGAAGATAGAAAATTGGCAGACGATTGGCTGTAAATTTTTGTCTGTCGCTTTTGAAAGATGTTTATTTATTTAATTATTTTAGAGAAATATATAAAATTAATTTATGAATATTTATTAATTTAAGGTATTGTGCTGAAAGCCATATAATAAATACCGTCTTTAAATTTTTTTTTTTTTATAATGATGCGCGCACTAAAGGGGTTTTGATTACCCTTAATATGTCCAAGCACAGCGCGTGCGTTAGGAAAGTAGGAAAGGACGAAAAAGGAGATACCGATGCACATTGGTTTTGAATTTCTGAATATCAAAATGGGAGGGGAAAATAGAGTCGGGTAATTTATTCCACATTCGCGTTGTACGGCTAAAGAAAGAATTCCTGTACTTAACAGTACATCCGAAGTTGGGCTCAAGGGTAAACTGATGAGCATTCCTAGAAGCGCGAGTATTACGGTGGAACAGTTTAAGGGTAGGAATGCAACAGGCTAATTCGCTAGAACACTGTTTATAAAAATAGCGATAAAATAACGAAATACATGAAACATTTCGACGATGTTCGAGAGATGTAAATGTTTCAACTATAGTTCTATCGCCAATCATTCTTAGAGCTCTATTTTGAATTCTATCTAAAAGATTCCAATGGGTTTTGGGAGCTCCTGCCCAAATATGAAAGTTATAATCCATCTTTGGACGAATGAAGGCCTTATAGATTACAGCCAGATCAGACGGGGGAAAAAATTTCTTGCATCTTCGAAGAATGCCCAAACACTGCAGCATTTTTGGCGACATCGAATATGTGGTCATTCCACAAAAGGTGGTCTGTGACGCACATGCCAAGGACTGATAGCTGATCGGTTTCTTCAATGCAAGTGGCCGCTCATGGTTCTGCTTTAACGACAGAACAAAGCACTGAGTTTTTGAAGCATTAAATTCTACACGGTTTTTTATTCCCCTTCCCCATTGGACAATGCTGTCAAAATCAGAATTTAATGAGTTTATCATACGCTGCTGTTGCAGTTGTACATCCGAAGAACAAGGAGGTGCATCTGAAAACAATATGAAAAGCTGAGAGTACTATTGACAGCAAAACAATTAAGTGGATTAGAAGTTCCAGATAAGAGATCATTAATAAAAATGGGAAAAATGGTCGGAGACAATACGGAGCCCTGGGGCACACCAGCATTTATTTTGTGGATATCAGACTTGAAACCGTCCAATACAACTTGTATTGAACGGTCCGAAACGTAATTTCTAATCCAACGAAGAAGAGGTTCATCGATACCAAATGCACGTATTTTCGATAAGAGAGCTTGATGCCAAACTCTATCAAATGCTTTTGAAATATAAAGCGCAATAATCTTGCTTTCTCCAAAACGATGTAAAGATTTGTGCCACTGTTCGGTGAGATATACCATCAGATCACCAGTGGACCTATTGCTACGAAAGCCATACTGCCGGTCATTAAGGAGCTTTCGTTCTTCAAGATATTTCTTAAGCTGGTAGTTAATCAGATTTCCATGACCTTGGAAAGAAGGGACGTAAGTGCAATTGGACGGTAACTAGAGGGTTAGGCAGATTCGCCTTTTTTAGGGACAGGCTGGACAAATGTTGTTTTCCATCCAATCGGAAAGAGACCTGTAGAATAGGACAGATGGAAAAGCTTATGCAGTGGCTTTGGAGGAGTCATAACACTCTCTGGCAGCGTCGAATTAACAGCGAACTGCGCTGCAAGCAAATTGGCTTTTTCACGAGAACTGACAAAAGGAATGTCATTAAAGACGAGCATTGGAACCGAAGACGAAGTTGAATTTCGAATGTTTTTTACAAATGAACAAAAATTCTTACTACCTTTGTGAAATTGTAGTATTTTTTGCCTTAATTTTTGGTCATGCAAAAATTTGGTTCTACGAATGTGAACGTTGCAAGTCTTTCTAGCTTGTTGAAACTTTCTCCCGTTTTCCTCAGTGGGGCTGGCTTTATAATTCCGGAAACTTACTTCTCTAACCCTAATAACCTCCTTACAGATCGAATCAAACCATGCATTTTCTTTCGGTTTGATAGATTTCACCCTATTCGGGATAAAATTTCTCATTCCGTGAAGAATTAAATTTGTTATCATGTCTGCGCTGGAGTCTATGTCTCTGCCGAGGAAGCATAGTGAACAGTTAAATTTCCTGAAGAAATTATTGTGACCGTCCCAGTTGGCTTTCTAATATTGCCAAACGGTTCTCTTAGATGACTTTTCTGTAACTGGGAAGTGTTTCCTGAAGAAATTATTGTGACCGTCCCAGTTGGCTTTCTAATATTGCCAAACGGTTCTCTTAGATGACTTTTCTGTAACTGGGAAGTGTTGGCATGAGAAATTTGTGGATATGACACAATGGTCTGATGTACCTAGAGGCGATAATACACTTACAGTGTATTTATTAGGGTCAGAGGTGAGAAACAAGTCTAGAGTGTTAGCGGTTTGACCTGGAACGTCAGGGATTCGTGTCGGCTCGTCAACTAGCTGAGTCAGTTGGTCTAACTCAGCAAAGACCTCAACATACCTTCCTTCGGGTGTTGTCTGGCTCGAAAAGCGGAGCCAGCTAGAATTGTGTACATTGAAATCGCACGTAATGATGATAATGGGAAACAATTTTTTGAATGGAGTCGGACAGATCATCAAATTCGCTTAAAGAGTTGATTCTGTGTCCAGATTTGGGCTCCGATAAATAAAACAAGTGTGTTTGAGTACAATCCATATTGTGGTTGAAGTTGGTACGCCATATCATTTCTTGTGTATACGGCGAGACCATGGTGGAAAAAGAATAATGGCACTAAGGTATACCTAAACAGATGGAATTCCGAAGAATCAGAGTTTTCACCTATTTGGGTCTCACTTTGTGCCAAAACAGCTGGCCTGTTTTTAACAGTGTGGACATACACGGCACAAAAATTATTTCTAAGCCCACGATTATTGGTAAAGTCGATCCTAAATACACCAACCATTCAAAAATACAAAAAAAACAAAAGTCAGACCATTAACTATAGAATGTTTCGTCTAAATTCCAATTTGAACTTTTCAATAACAAATTGTCACTAGTGTTATGCCTTAGTGACAATTTGAATTGATCCGCCGCTGGTTAAATAGAAAAAAACATACAGTAATCCATCTAACGTCACATTAACATAATCAGTGCATGTACTGTGTAGTAAGCTTTACACAATATCTACAATTATCAAATTAATATGATTGTGAGAAGTTACAAGGAAAAGGGAAAGGAAAGTTTACCACTCATTGTGCTGGTGCGTTGTTGTTTTGTTGCGGCTAATTGTTTTTGGTTTATTTTTTTTTGTTTATGTTGATTGTATGTACACTGGGTTTTTTGTGATAAGTTTTTCATTGATTTGAATTGAGGGATCGGATGTTTTGGTGATTATTGCTGCACTATTTTTTTTTGTTATAAATTAAATGGGCTATTGATTTTTTAAATTTATTTTTGGGAAGTGAAGGGCTTTTTGCATTTTTTTTAATGTAACGCGCAGACAATTATCACAACACAAGACGCTGTCACTATTTATTTCGACTTGCGCGCACTTCTTCACACGATGTGCCGATGTCGGTACTTTAGGTTTTTACATTGTTTAATTATTTTAAAAATTGAGTTTTTTTTTTAAATATAAGTGATAATATGAAAAAGATGATTGGTTTATATAACGTTGAATTTATGATGAGGCTACCTCCCCTCAAGTTTGGTGTTGTTGATGGATTCGAAAACAGAGGGGTTGATGAATTTTGAAAGTTTCGGCGTTTCTCCATTTGGCTCTATGAGGGAGGACCTTGGGCATTTTGTTAGTATATGCTGCACTGTGAGGTTAGTTTCACAGTCAGTGCATATTTCTTGAGTTTCGCTATTGAAATATTGTCTGTTGCTGAAGAGGGCTTTACCGACTCGTATGCGGAATAGTTTTATGCATTCGTCTCGTAAATTGGGAGTTGTATTTTATATGTTTGTTTGTTATGTGGTGACTTCGCAAGAAGCAGGAACTTCTTGGCCATTGGTAATAACGTATCATGTTTTCTTTATTCAATAAAGTTCTCTGTATAAGCTGGAAAAAAATTTGGAGTTTCTATAATTAGTGGAAGTCTTGAGGCTTGTTTTGCGGCTTTATCAGCTGATTCATTTCCGGGAATTCCGATGTGGCCCGGGACCCTGGAAAGTCAGATGTTTTTGTTGGAATATATTTGGCTTCGAATGATCTCTAACGATGGACACTTGTTGTTAACGCTCTTAAGCCAGTGTGGTATACTCAGGTTATCAGTACAAATAAGCGTTTTTTTTCCAGATAGGTTGGCAATTTTGATAGCTTTTTTTATGCCAGCTAGCTCAGCTATATGGCTTCCTGCTTCTTCTGGGATAAATCTCTGTAGTGTTATAGCTAGTCCCGGATTGATGATTCTACGATTGCATAAGAGGAGATACCTTCAGAGTAAGAGCCATCTGTGTACAAAATTTTTCGGGGACTTATTTGTTGAATTAGGTCTTTATGGAGGTTCTGAAAGATAGAATTGTGGTTCGAGCCTTTGCTGTATATTGATAAACTGGTATCTATTTGAAGGGCATTTTTTTTCCATGGTGATACGCGTTCTAAATTGTTGGGTTGTTCAGGCAAGTATGTTTGAAAATATTGAAATACTTGTGAGTTGTTTTTGAGTGCTGATTTTAGTTTGTGTTTACTGTTAAGAGTATGTTCGTTTAGGGGTTCATTGATGCTGGTGTGTAATGGGTGTGTTTTGTCTAGTAGTGCCATTGATCCCATATTGAAATTGCTCTATGTTTCGAAAAAGATTTGAAAGGCAAGAAACCTGCCGAGAGCATCGGTTGGTGTTGTTCTCAGTGCACCGGTCGCTGTCCTGTAGCATGCGTTGATGGCAACGTCTATTTTTTGAACATTTTGTTTTGTTGCCCACATATAGGTTGTTAAGCCGTGTTGTAATATTCCTTCGACTACGGTTTTGGCTATTCGAAGGGCTATCTCTATATGTGGACCATTTTTACGCGAACAAATTATTTTAAGAGCATTGTTGCGTTGTTTTAAAGAGTTTACAATATTTTTTGTCTGTATGTTCCATTTCAGGTTTTTATTAAAAGTGATACCCAGTATCTTAAGCTCATTTTTTAATTCAATATCTGTGTCAGACAGGTTGATCGAGTTTGCTGCACAGTTCTTTTTTTTTTTTTGCATACGTGTAACGCTTCTATTTTTGTTGGCGGTATGATGGCCCCAACATCTTTTACCCACGTGGATATCACAGTGTTTATTTCAGTTAATGAATCTTGAACTATATTGGGCTTACCTGAAATTAGTAAGTATATGTTATCTGCTTGTCTCCTTTTTGGAGCTGGAAGTTGGTGAAGTACCGGGTCATCATTGTATATTTGCCACACTTCACGAACCGTGCAGGGTCTATTGATTCTAATTTTGTTTACCGATTTGTATTTTAGAAGAGTTGGGCATGCAGGGTCGTACGATGAATGGCTTTCTTGTTTACAATTTGTGCAGAATATTCTTGAACATTCATCGTGTGGTGGTGGTGTACAACAATCTTTACAAACTTCTGTATTTGAACATCTGTTTTTAGTATGGCCTAATTTTGTATTCGTCGACTTGACAGTTGACCCAACCTATTTTAATGTCCTTTGGTCTGCGAAATAGATCAAAGGTGATAATTGCAGAACCTGTTGGTATTAGCTTTTTATTTTCCAGTTTCATGATTTTTTTAACAGAAATCACTTTTTGGTTTGTAAGCTCTGAAAGTAGTTCCTCTTTAGGAATTTCAATTATGTGTCTGAAGAAGATTCTGCCTTGCACGGAGTTCAGACTCATGTGTGAGGTGGTTTTAACGGTAATTGAATCTACTAATTTTGTTTCCAGGAATTGTTTGGCTGTAGAGGCGTTATACACTTTGATCAGTAAGTCACCAGATCGCAATGCCTTAACCTCTAAGATGTCTTTGGATATATTTATATTTCAAACCTCTATTGATTTGGAATGGGTTGTATGAGGCAATTGTGGGTTTGATTCAGTTGGGTTTGTTGCAGAAATGACTAAATAGCGTGGGATATTATTAAAAAAAAAATCTACGAATTTCTACGAAAAACAGTCAAATCCTGTTTGACTCCAATTTTTCGTAGTTTTTCACAGAAGAGAGAACTCATGATAGAGTAAAATATTTCCCCAGGCTGCGAATTTTAGTCCAAGAAATTTCTTTGGACAAAATTATGAAGACTGTTAAATGAATGAAAAAAGAAAAAAAAAAACAATACATAAGATGTCAGTTGCCAAGTGTAACGATGAAAATAATAGAATTTATAGTCTGGTCGGGTTTATCCGTATAATTCTACGTAAATCTTTAATAAACATTTTCAAAAATACACTTTTACGTTGACGTTTAAAAAATGTCAAAAATTGTTGTTCAAAGCGTTCCCGTACTTTTGTGAAACTTTGGTGCGCTCTGTGAGATTTTTTCCCCCACTCTTGCAAAAATGACAGTCTTCAAATTTTTGTGCACAAAGTACGGGAACACACTTATTATCATTCTGTGTGGTTTTTGGAAGGGATGGGTAATAGTTAGGGTCAGAGTTTTTTCTTTTAACTTTTCTGCTACGGTTCAGCGGAGCCTCTGAAGCGAGGAGGCTGAATCGGTTGGGATCAGGGGGGTCCGTGCCCCCTTTCATTTTGGGTTTTAAACTTAGATCACAAGTTGGAAATTTAGTATTCTTCTTAGGTTAATTAAATTAATGCAAAACACGTGGTTAGCGAAATTTACACTTATTTGAAAGAGAGAGAGAAAAGAGAAATTGCGGTTTCTGTCTTTACGTTTTACTCGGCAGCTGCCCGATTCGAACTGCTTTTGAAAGATAAAATTGAATGTTTGCATGGTTGATAGAAAATTTGTGATTTTTTTGCGAAAAATCTGCCAATATTGGAAGATCTTCCAACCGTTTATACTTAGCTTAAGCATCAAATTTTAGTTATTATGAAAAACATATAGCCAAATATTATAAAGTTAAAACACGCCTGAAAGTACCGTTACCCAAACTAAATAGGTAGGTACCGTAACTTAAATATAACAAGACGGATTGAACACAAATAAATAGAAAACAAAAATAAAATTATAAATAGATCATTTATATTCTCGTATACTAACATTTAAACCCGTTGATCTTTGGTGGAAGAAAACGTTCCACTGTACCTCGTTTTTTTCTTAAAGGTTTCTTAGAGCTTGGTGGTGCATTTAAAATACAAGGAACGCAACTACATTTTAATTATCTTGTTAATATACATTTATGTTTGTACGTCTTTCATGCAAATCTCAAGACACCATAAATACACATGTTCTGCATTCCGAGTGAAAATGAATTCAAAACGAATTTCAGTTTCACTTAAAATGAAATAACGTGTTCTGCATTTTGAGTGGATTCAACTCCTTCCAATTCACTTCGAACTTATTTCGACTGTCAAAATCACCAGTTACAGACAATTTCTATAAAAGCGGTTCTTATTCGGAGTGTAGAACACGAATTTTCATATTCAGAAGCCTAAAATTCCACATTCCGAATGATAAATGCTCATTCGGAATGTGGAATTTTAGGCTTCTGAAACTTTATTTTATGTGGAATACAGAACATCTAAAATGTGGAATACAGAATATCTAAATTCACTTTAGGTCCTCAAATTCACAAAAAGTGAAATACAGAACATGTGCGAAAATCTATAGGACCATATCAGGTAAGGCTAAAACAATCGTTCGATCATATAACAGAGAGGGACATTGCCGAAACGATTGTTTTCATCTTACGTGATCTGTGTGGTAGAAAATGGCACCACCTATTTAACTGTACTGTAAAGGGACCATCAAGCGCTTTCTTCATGGGATTGTTGGTTGCATGTACTCACATAAACTAAAATTTGGACGGTGACTTTTTTTTTTAAATTTTAACTAATATGCCTGTAAGACCTAAGGTCTTTTTTAAATGTAACCTGAATTACACGCCACTAGATCGAAGGAATTTTTATTGTTACAATGGATTTGAGAATGCGGTATTTACTATACCATTTGTATATCCCATGGGCGGCATTCACATAAAATTGAAGTCAAAAGGTTCGTTCGTTGAACTTTACTAAGGTCGACCCAGGTTTTTTTGACAACCCCAAGAGTTGTCAAGAAAACCTGGGTTTTTCGGTTCTCAAAAACCACCCGAGGGCCATTAAATTTATGTTGCAGGAAAGCAAGTTATGTCATTTAATAATGAAAACTTAAAATATGTTAAATTTAAGTTCTTAGTACATTTTTTGTGACCCTACGCACAATCCACAACTTCAAAGCTTTCCATTTTGTATGTCTGTGTCTGAAAATTAATTTGAGTATTGTTTTATTTCCATTTTAAAAATGAAAATTTGCATACAAAACGAGAATTCACATCAAAACAAATGCTTCAGAATGCTTCAGACTAGAGATGATAGATAAGTCAATCTATGTTATTGAAACATCGATATTAAAACAAAAATTCGATGATTCAATATCGATGTTGAAGGAATAATAAGGCAAAACACTTCAACACATCGATGTTTTCGATTCGATAACTATTAACATCGATGCGATATTCTCCTCAATATCGGCCATTCCTACCTCAGATCTCATGTGACTTTGACGTTTATTCATTTACCTCAAGTTGCCCCTGCTAAAAACCTAGTTCTACTTCAGGGCGAGTTGAGGGCGACCCTAGGTTTAAAAAAACACTGAATTTGTTTATCAGGGTGACTTTAGGTTTTTCAAAAAACGCTTTAGCAACCTAAAGGCGACTTCAGGGCTCAACGAACAAACCTAAAGTTAGCAGTCAAGCACTATATTATATACATTGCGCCATTGCCACCCATTGATGAAGTAAATTTTTCAGAAACTTGTTGACTTTAATTAATTTAAAAACGAAGACAAAATAAAGAGAAATAACAAAAATAAATATAATGAACATTCAATATTATTTTGTGAATAGTGATTTAATAATGGTTTAGCATTTATTATCATCATCCTCCCTTATTTACAAACCCATTTTAATTCCACGGAATTCATCTCATCAGTCCCACGAATTTGAATTCTATCTTCTTGTCAGCTATATTACTCACCGTATTACTAACTGGCTATATACTTTTGTAATTCGGCCGATTCTTACTTATGGCGTAACAGCATGTGGTAGACTGCTCTACGAAAGACTGCAAATTGTGACAAGCTTAGCAAAGTCCAACGATCAGCTTCTATGTGCATAAGCGGAGCATTAAGAACAACGCCATCTGCCGCGCTAGACGTTCTACTCCATCTGTTACCCTTCGATATTTTCAGCAAACAAACGGCAGCGAGAACAGCCGCCATTCTATTATTATGAAATCATTCGGATCACTTCCATGTCACATTGATTACACCATCCCTAAACTAGAATTCAATTCCATTTTTATACATACTGATGGGTGTGTACTCAAACAGACTAAAATTAAGTATCTCTTTCCATCTTCCTAATCATTGTAGCGTATTCCAGGCGGAAATTATGGCAATTAGAGAAGTCCTTTCCTGGCTCAAAGAAAACGTGATATTAAATACTAATCTTCTCAGATAGTCAAGGAGCTATTAAATCTCTGGAATCGACCTCTATATTCCCCTATGTTGGGTGCCAGGGCATAGGGATATTCCAGGGAATTTTAGGACTGATGAATTTACAAAAAGTTGAACGACACAACCTTTATTACCTGACAGGGCAAATATAGGTATACCCATCGCTACGTGTACGTTAATGCTGAATCAAGATGCTTTAGAAGGGATAAACCTAAGATGGAAAAATACAACCACCTGTCTGATGACAAAATAGTTCTGGTCAAAACTTAACCTGAAACGTTAAAAGTGTTTGATATCCTTAAGCAGATTGCATATCATCTCCGTAATTGGTGTTATAACAATGCTGGTGTCCGGACACTGCTTTATATGCAAGCACATAACGAGGCTTGGCACTCATTCGAACGATTTTTTAGGTGTAATCTATTCCCCATCTTCTGTGTACATGACATGCTTTCTCTCAGAGACGTAAGCTCCATATTGTCTTGGAGACTTTCTCAGCGATCTAAATAAAATAAACATCAGTCTCTTTGGCTTAATTAGGAGTTCCAAATCGTTTAACGAATAGGGAGATTATATTTGGATTCATGTGGTATCACAAGGGACCAACTCTGGTCTAAGTGTGTTAGCTGCAACACTGAAAGCCACTTCAACCTAACCTAACCATGGTCTTAAAACGTTACATTACTTGACACCTTCCAGTTACTGACTATAAGGTGTACAGAGTCACTGGAAAGCCTCACATCGAGTACTTCTCTTCTATTTCTAGTAATACAAATTAAATTAAATGCATCTTTATACAAATAGTAAATAACAAACAAATAATCTTTTATTAATATTTTTTTTCAAACAGTTTTCTGAGGCTAATGATCACGTGGGATATGAGAACTACCGCCATGTATGCCACAAATGGCATTATAAGATCACCAAAGCAATTGTCTTCTGTTTGGATTCAAAAGACTACATGCAAATCCGTAACGCATTAATAATACTAATGCGTATACTGCCTCATTATCCCGTTCTAGCTAAGCTTTCTCAAATTATAGAACGTAAAGTTGAAAAGGTATAAATATTATTACAATCATAGAAAAATTTCGTGAGATTATTTTTTTTTTTAATTTAAAATTTAGGTCAGAGAAGAAGAGAAAAGCAATCGTCCAGATCTGTTTGTAATTGCGTCCAGTTATATTGGTCAATTGAAGCACAGGGCATCGAATATGATAAAAGAAAGTGATTTCCATCAAGTGTCTGAAAAACCAGTAAAAGAAGTTGTTGAAGTAAAGGCTGCTGTCAATGGCGAAGTTAAAGTTGGTAAGTAATAAACAAGATTAAATAATAGAGTTAAAATTTAAAAAAAAATCTATTTATGATTTTAGAAAAACGGGAAAAGGAAAGAACTGAGAAGAAAATCATAAAAGTCATCTCAGCCCCAATATCCACAAATAATGATAAAGAAATTCGTGCTGAGGTGCCCGAACGCCTTGAACGCATTGAACGTCCTGAGCGAGTTGAACGTGTTGAGCGAATAGAACGTCCAGACCGAGTAGAGCGCCCAGAGCGAATAGAACGTCCAGAGCGAATAGAACGCCCCGAACGCATAGAACGTCCAGAGCGAATTGAACGACCAGAGCGAACAGAACGTGCAGAAAGAATTGCGCGTGCTGATCGCATTGAGCGTGCGGAACGCGTTGAACGTATAGAAATTAAAGATGACATCAACGAACGTGAACACCGAATAGCTAAGGAAGTGAAAAAGGAAGAACGCTCTCGAGAGAAGGAACGTGACCGTGAAGAGGAACCCCGTAAACGAGAAAAAGAGAAGCGAAGAGACTACCGTTTGGAATCACCTAGTGTAGTTGAAGTGATCGACAAGCATGGCGCCACAATAGACTACTATGAGTACGACAGTAAGGACCATGAACGTGAAAGAGACCGAGATCGTGACCTAAGTTCTGTTTCGAACTCTAGCAATGGATCGCTGCACCGCAGAAGTCAGGATTTAATTGAATATGAGAAAGGTATCAGATAACATATTTTTAATGCGATTTTATATTTTTAACCCTACACTCATTTTAGACTCTAAACGTCGCAAAATGGATTCAGTCAGCACAAAGGTTAGTATCAAGGTGTAGCTGTGGAAAAAAAATCTACAACTAAGCGTAGTTGAAACAAAATAATCCCAGGGGATAATCTTATTCTTCTCAATTCAATTTTCATTATTTTCTTCCATCAAAATATAAGCCCATAAGTGTATTAGTGTTAAGGCCATTTTTATGAGTGAATTAAATTGATGCCGTTCATTATTCTAAGACCAATGAAAAAGTGTGATTATGAACAATATTTATATAAAAAAAAAGTGAAAGACTAGACTTTAAAAAAAATTAATTTCAAAATTCAAAAACAAACAAAACCAACAAAAAAAAAAGTACTCAGCCAATGGATAAAGTGTTTGGTGAAATCACATTTTTTTTCAAGCAAGAAGACTGTGCGACGTGGAGAATGGAATGGCTGGCCGATAATACACAAAACACTTTCATGTATGAAAAATTTCTTATTGAAAGTTTAGGGTGAGTAAAATATGCTCTAATGACTTTTCCTTAAACTGCTTAATTGGTTTGAAAAAAAAAATAAATAAATGAATTGTGATTATTAAAAATAATATAATAAAACAAATATGAAATGTCAATTTGCAGATTTTGTATAATGTATGAAGGTTTAGGTTTGGGGTCCATATTCCAACTTAGTCGAGTTTTTTTTCATAAATCTACAGAGGTATAGAATTTAAAGTGAAGAAAGTGTCTAGCCAAAGTAGTGCTGTGGATTAAGAAAAATAACTGAACTGAATTAAATGATCAGTTTTCAGAAATGTTAAGACATGTCTAAGAATGTTTTTATATCTGGCTTCCTGGTTATAGTGATGGGCCTAAAGAATCGGTCAGAATTGCTTTCTTTTACCCGAAATAGTTGACCATTATTAAATTTCATCGCTCCTTTATCCAAAAATTGGTAAAATTGTGTAAAATGACGACTTTGTTTTTTTAATCGATTTCAAGTCGTGTACGCTTGTTCTAAAATGCTCAGCTGTGAATTATGAAGATCTGTTTGAAATATTTACCGGAGCGGATACATGTTCTTTTTTTTTCGAACAGAAATCCTAATAGAACTGTGTCATGATACAACAAAACAGATAGCCCATAGCGCATAATGGGCCTAGAATGCCGTCATCGACGCACACAAATTTCATTTTTGAGTAACGTACAGCAAATATTTTCCTACATAAATTTAATATTTTTGAAACATAAGTGTTTACTAATAGTGATAAAATATAGGGCAAATTGTGCGTCGATGAGGTAGTGCGGAGAACTAAAATAAAACCATAATTAGCTTCCTTCTTTAGTGGCCAGTTATAGCGATTTTTTGCAAGTTATTTTTCATCGATTAGTGTAGCATTTGTATTTTAAAACGCGTGAAAACATTATAAATTATCCATTAGAACTTTTTTCCTGTTTCGTTTTCCCGATTGCTTTAACTGGCCCCTTAGTTGTATCATATGGCTGTAAATCTTGTCATAAGAACGTTCGTTCGGGCCTAAACAATTTAACTGATGAGCAGCAAGTTTTAAATGAAGCATTATCATGTGATCGGAATTTTTATCTCAAAAAACGCTCTTACTATTTTGATTAAACTTCATATTTGAAACCCCAATAGGCGTTTTTCTTTTTTCGAGTAGAGTAGAGTATGCTCTGAAGTTGCTCCGAAAAGAGTGAGCTCTGAACACACTTGAACCATACAATCCAGAATAAATTTTCATGTTAACCAAAAAAAGCAATTAACACAAAACTACCCTTATTTTGTACACAGTTACACACTAGATACCGAAAATCAACAAGCTACCAACTTCTTTCTCCATTTTAACTGTATCTTATTATTTTGTTCTTCACATTTTCCTTCTTGACGCAAATGACATTTCATGTGCTCAGCAATTACAACATTAGTAAATGGGGGTTTCGTTTGGTAAATTTATATTTAGATCTATAAATTGATTTTTTTCGTAACGAATCGAATATGTTTTCAGATTGATTTTTATTTGCTATAGTGTTTATTGGTGTATATTTGTGTCTGTGAACCAGCTTGCGGTATCAGCTGTCTTGTCGAAACTGATGGCTGTCAATTATGACGCATAGTCCCCTTTCACACAGGGAAACCAGTTGCTGGAGATTTTTTTGACGTTTTCCTTTAATTGCCTTATACC
Organism: Philhelius pedissequus; assembly: GCA_910595825.1. Taxonomy (NCBI): domain Eukaryota; kingdom Metazoa; phylum Arthropoda; class Insecta; order Diptera; family Syrphidae; genus Philhelius; species Philhelius pedissequus. The sequence continues at coordinate 278,712,114 of OU343160.1, forward strand.
TTTCACACGAAGAAACTGACACCAAGAAACTGAGGAGGAAACTGGGAAGATTTTGTTGGGCTAATTGGAATGCAAAGCAAAACGTCAAAAAAATCTCTTCAAATCGTTGACCGGGGAGATTTTTCTCATTCCCCTTACTTCTTGCCCTTCTCGCCAACAAACTCCCAGTTGCCGGCAACTCAGTTTCCTTGTGTGAAAGGGGACATAGATGTGTTAGTAAAAGAGGGTTAGATCTACCGAAAAATCCAGATCTGCAAAATTGATTTAATATCAAAAAATAAATCAATTTATTTGGCCAATCGAAGGCAAAAACTGTCAAAATCAGTTTTTGACAGATCTAAATCAAAAATAAATTGATTTTTGTTACCAAACGAAATCCCATAACAATGCTCAGCACATTGAACAAGCTCTGAACATGTTCGGTACGAAACATTCGCAGCTCTGAACGCTCTGAGTGAACATTTTTTCACAACTCAGAATCTGCTCTAAACTAAAAATGAAAAACGCCTAATGTAGTTTTGATAAAACTGTATTCAAGGGTTTTGCCGTTTTTGTGAAAATCTCCTTTTTTAGGTTATTTCAATATGTCATGTTAATGGCTGGACTAATTTTATGTATTGGTTTCGTTCCTAAAAAAAAGGTTTTATTCGCAATATCGTATCGAAAGCGATGTTCGTCATACCATCTGCCGCGTCGCGTCGGTCGGTCTGTTTGTCTGAGCTAAGCTTACATCGAATTTAGAAACAACTGAACAAAATGAAAACCAATTTGACCCATTAACATTAGATATTCACGTTAGAACTTTGAAGTTCGTGTGATCATGTCGCGGAGTTGTGCCAAAATCTATTATTTGAAGAAAAGCAGGTGGAAACCTGCGAGAAGTTATTATCGATTTCAAAAATTCGAGCTTAACGTTTTTTCCTACCAAAATTCATACATCGTACAAAACTAGACAAACGCTACTATATACAAATTTTAGGTGGATCATCCCAACTGTCCCTTTAAAAAAGGCTTCTATTGTAACATTTTCTGACTTTGGCATTTCATAGTACCGAGTATAATCAAGTTCAAACAAATACACATATGTCCATACACATTATTATGGTTTAACAAAAAAAAAAGAAAACTAAATATTAAGTTAATTGAAGCAAGTTCATAAAGCTATTTTTAACACATATAAACTTAAAAGATGATCTGGGCGCCCAATATGCTACTGCTGTCGACAAAAAAAAGGACAAACATCTTCGACTGGATCTTGGACTAATAATAATAGTTACATCTGCTCAAACCGGTTTTACAAGCATAACTAAGATGATGGTCAACTTTGGCGGCTCTTCGTTGGAATCTTCAACTTCAAAATGATAAAAAAAACATCAACAAAGTCATGCAGTAAAGTTAAACCCAATACCAGATGGATCGTCACCGTTAAATCTTTAACTTCAGTAAAATCGAAAATTCAAGGAGTTGAAAGAAATTTGCCAGATTTGATCGACTTACAACATACATTCTTTGGAAGATGTAATTAAACAGAACGCATGCAGACAAAAAAGAACGTAAATCAATCACCAACCGATGCCTATGGAGGAATTATGAAAGCAGAATCCTGAAAAGCTAGTTAATGAATGATCTACATGAATACACCGGAATCACCAATCTCAATACTAGTTGTAAAAATTATTCAATAAACAGCCGCTTATTAAAAGGAAATTATAAACGGAATAACCAAGTACAATATGAAGCACCAAACAGCAGTATTTCAGAAAGCTAAATAGTAATATAATACCGGAGGTGCACCGCAGGAAAGCAGGACAAAAAAATATTTATCTGCAATCAGAACAATGGAGCACAAGATGGAGATGCCAGCCACCACTAGGATGTAATCAACCAAAATGTAATCAACTTTATGGAACCGCAATATAAGTGAATTTGCTTAAACCAAGTACAAACACAATATTATGGATTCGAATGCTGATATTATTCCTGCAATTACGATTGGGACCATCATCCATCCTTTGCTATGGAGAGGACATATAGCTAGTAATGTTTCATGGATGTGAGAAACGTATCTTTTATTCGAAATCGTTAACAACAAACAAATTAACTCTGAAGTTACCGGATGGGAACTTTCTACTCTAATGAGGGATGTAAAAGGAATTAGTCATCGGCAAACTTATTGCATACTAGTAATCGCTGTAATGTGACTCTCTGTGACTGTTTCAATTTATAATCGACAAGCAAAATAGATATCGGTGCAATTTAAAATTATATCATCATTATAAGATGACTGAGATGATTGAGGATTTCATGATTTGATGAGGAAGAACCATCAAATGGCAGCCCAAGATCATCTTCTGATGTTGAATGGAGAAACTTTAGTGAGTAAATCTGATTGTGTCTATCATTTCTGTGTGAAGAGGATTGCCTAGGTTGCGGTGAGTTGTGAAAAGTAAATGTACTACCCATACAAAAGAAAATAATAAGATTTCATAATAAAGTGTATCCTGGTTTGACAACAAGAGCTTTTTAATTTATAACATTTCAATTCAACCTTTTCTAAACAAATCTATTTGTATCACGTTTCAGAAACAAGAAGAACCTATTGAAATCTCAAAGAAAGAACGAAGTTCGAAGGCGAAAGATCGAAAAGATAAAATGACTGAAGAAGAAAAAGATGCCCGTAAAGAGCGAAAACTTGGTCGTAAAAGAGAACGATTGGAAGATACTTCATCTATTGAACACAAGCGACGACGTGACGGTAAATATTACAAATAAGCATATAGGTATTTAAATGTTCGAAAAGAAATATTTATTTTTTTTTTTTGATTTTTCTTTTCATATATTTCATTTCGATAGTACAAAATGGAGACGAAGATGTAAGAGACAAATATCATCTCAGGGTAAGACAAACAAAAGCATACAAATATAATTCGTCAAGGTTTTAACAACAATAAACGCCTTATATTAATTGTTCAGGATAAATCACCTCACGTCCGCGATGTTCGAGAAAGATCGCATGAAAAATTCGAACGGGATAAGCAGTATGGATTCTCAAAATCATCAAGATCGAGAATAAACTATTAACTCCTTTAAGTTGGAAAGGAATTTTATTTTAGATAATGAGAATAAAAAAAATATTAGTTTGTAAGATAAGCCAATAAAAAAAGATATGTTAAACAAATGTTAGAACAACTAGATTAAAACAGAAAGATTTCGGCTCAATTTTTAAAAAAATATTTTTTACTGTAGTATCATACTCTAGTATGTCATAATAGTATACCTACTACATTAATCTATGCGATCTCACAAAACGAACCCACAAAAAAATTCGAATAAAAAAAAAACAGAATTCCTCGCTGAGTACACACAATTTATGTACCTATAGCTTGAACCAATTCACTTGGCATTCTATTGCGCAGCTCTCTTCAAATTTCTTTGCTCATCTCATTAATTTTGAAAGATACACGCAATCACCTTCCAGTTATGGACTTTATTTACATGAGGCACGATCGCGGTTTATTGCGCAGTTTTGAAAAAAAGGATTTCATCTCTGGCATTGGACTAATTAAATCCCTTGCACACAATTCTTGGTCCCTTGCAACCGCCTATTGGCCAAGTGATTTGGTTCAAGCTATACCTACAATATTCTATGGGAATCCACAACACGTACCAACAAAACATTTCCTTGTCTAATACACACAATGCAGATACACTAATCTATGAAAATCTACAAAACGAACAAATAAAATTCCAAATATCTGAAAATAATTCTTCCAACAATAACATTTACATCAAAAAGTAAAAGTATTGCTATCTCGCAGACTATAAATCTGAAATATCGTGCTGCGAGCAAACGTTTCGCGAAAGAAATGTACTAAAAGTACCTAGAAAATCTGCGGGCAAATTACACGGGCGACTGAGTTCCGAGAAACCGAGAATGCAGTAGTCTAGTTCGAATTAAAAAACGAGCAAGCAGCAATTTTAATATATTGAACTCTTTACAAAATAAACGAGACATAGCTCGGAATTATACCCAAAGACCACTAGAAGATGTTTCTACATTTTGGGACGACTTAAGTGAACAGTTAACAAACTTTGGCCACGCCAGAGATGCTTGTGCTTGTGGCAATTACATGATACATAGAAAGCGTTCATTATCAACGTGGATATTTATTTATTTTTATTTTAGGTTTGAAGTGACTTGAAGTGCTACATAAAAAAAAAAACTAGGCAAATGTCAAACCATGCGTCGCAGCATTTACTTATAACTTATTCCGATGGCTATTACCTCGAATACAAATTGATCCTCGGCAAAGTATGCGTTGCGGAAAATGTTCCGTTCCGATGGTTACCTCGCTAGGTCCCAGAATGCATTACACAGTATTATTATATATTCATGGTCGAAGCTTCGTAGCGTCTCCAATTTCGTCTGCTAAGCATTGTCCATATGTATGCGTATGTGATTGGGATGGAAAAAATTGAAGTAGTGGTGAAAAGTGAGTAAAAATGCACTGTTTGTGGATTGGATTGTGATTGTGAATTGTGATGTAGGTATCTGTATGAAAAGTGTAGTCGGCCTGTTATGAAAAATGATTGTCATGTCAGCGAAATATCAAATTCTTTTGATATCCTTGATCCTTACTACAGCACACATAATAAGTTAATATATTGTGCATGTTTACAAAATTCTGTTGTCATATTTGGCAAAATGTCTCTGAGTTTTGGCTTTTTCATATACAAATAGGGATGGGTGAATATTTCAGTAAGATGTGTTCAGTAAGAGGTAACAGTAGATCAAAAATAACTGTTATTAAAATAACATTTGAAATTTCTAAATTTATATTTTGATGAAACCAAACAGCGGAATATAGATGAAAAAGTGATGAATAATTAATTTTAAAATGGTATTGGAAAATAGTTTATTAAAATTGTTATTTCAGTAACAGGAATGTATAACTGTTATTTAAAAGTAGCAGTAACATATATTGCAACTAGCAGTTTGGCCCATGCCGAGTTTTGCCACAACGAAAATGAAAATCGGTTATTATAGGTCTGTTTCTATACTTTTCGGGTAAAGTTTGGGAAAAAGTTTGAGCTCAAGCTTTTTCATGTTGTTGTTGCAATTTTTAACCAGAAACGAAAAGTAAAGAAACACATGGGTTTTTTCTGGGTACTTGTTACATTTAACAACAGAAATTAAATGTGGTGGACACAACATGTATGAAAATGTTTTCACGAAATAGAGTTTAATTTGCAGGTACTTATCATTTTGAGCTCTACCAAAAGAACTAGGAGATAAAATTATTATTTATTATCTTCAATCATTTGGGTTTCTTCTTCTTAAAATTGTAAACAAAAATTTTAATTACACTACTTCACAAATTCAAATTCAAATTATTCGATCAGCTGATTTGATAAGCAAGAAAGTGCAGTAGCTAAAAAGTTCGCGTAGATTCTTTCAGGAGTGAAAATGAAAAAAAGTCAAAAGCTCTGGCATTTTCGTGCCAGAAAAACGTAAAGAAACACGTTTTGGGTAAATTTGGGATCCCCGGGATCCAAACAAAAGGTGAGTAAAGAAACAGACCTTTTCAGTCCTATTCTGCTATTCACCGGGGAAATTTTTTCTTGAATTCTCACTCATCACTATTCTTCTATTCATTTGAAGTGAATCTCGTATACATTGGTAAAATCAATAATATTGTGCGGTGTTCTGCTATTCACGTTAACCCAATCACTCCATACAATTCAAACCCGCATATCAATTATTGCGGATTTGGTATTTGTTTATGTCTGGTTGAGTGTTAAGAAGTCAGCGGGTCTTGAAATCTAATAAATTTGCTAGAAAACTCTGATGGAGTTGTTTATAAATACATCTTAATCTTCAAATAATAAATTTTCTATTTAAATATTAAAACAAAACATACGATTCATTAATTTTTCTTTATGTACTTCCTCCGTAGTTATCAATTTTTTTATGAATTTTCTTATTTTTGTTTGTGAAAGGGAAATAAAGTCCGATACATGCATACATAACCATTTTTTATCCAAACTTCAGACGATTTTCGCATAAGCATCTTTTATAAATGGTAATATGAATTTGGGATAGTGCAGTTCACCCGATGGATAGCAGAATACAAAGGCAGTGTGAAAGGGAATCGAATGGGTGGATCGAATATACGATTCACGTGAGTAGCAGAATAAGGCTGTGGATCTTTACAGCATGCTTCACAAGTCACAAAATGTCGTCCCGATTTCGGAGATGTGACTGAGGTAAATCAGCGAGATTAAATCGTTGAATTGAAATCGGTGAGTTTAAATTGCTAAGCCATGGGTCAAAACTTCAATCAACGTTGAATCTCACTTAACTCGCCGAAATTGGTGAACTAAAATTGCTGAGCCATGGATCGAAGTTCGAACGATTAACGATAATGCTAATCGTTAATCGCATTAGACTTTTGAAAGTAAATAATGGACAAATTACGATGAAGACCCCATGCCTTGCGAGAAATTGGGTTCAGTGAGAGGAGAGTTACCACAAAACGCCAACATTTATTTTTCATGTATTTCTTCTACTAAAACAAGGACTAAAGGACCAAATTTATTTGATCTTTATTAATTTTTGACATTCTAATTGCAAAAGTTGATAAGAAATATCAATATTTTTAAGAACAGTATTCCTCAAAGTTATTGTCGCAGCCATCGTCTACAAAAGTGCTAGCTAAGTATATCGATAAATGCATCAGAAAATACGTAAGGAGGTTTTCAAGTAATATAGGTACCTACAAATGTGTCAATTAAAAGCAAAATCGTATGTATATTTTAACGCACATGTATATGAATGTAAAAGTTTAGATCTTTACAAATGGAGTTGGTATCTCCAATATGATGGGTAAGTTTTCTAGCATATATATACGCATGTGTAGATAATATGTAGGAAAGAGATGTAGACTTTTGGTGGCATCTAGCCTTCTCTTATCTATGCACGTTATATCCAACTTTACCGCGTTGAGATTAACTTTAGGGGTATTTTTGCATTTGGAAAAAAAATCGAACTTAAGATTTTAATCAAGCTTGACATTACGATGATGGAGAACACCAATAAAGTGCGTCCCGCAATTCCGTATGTCTGTCTGTAGATCATATACAGTTTAAACCACTGAAGAGATTTTCTTCAAACTTGGTACTTAATCGTTTTAGGTGATTTTCTCAAATAGATTTTTGCATCGTTTTTTAACAGCCAAAATAACGGTACTTGCCATACACTTGTTTCTACCATCTTAATTATGTCAAAAGCGGCTTTAACCATTTTGATAAGAAAATCTTTGTATCTACTATTTTAGGCATATGTAGAGTTTTGGTATACAAATTTGTTTATATATTTTGTACCTGACATCCAACCATTTTTTTTTATTTTCAACTTTCTCATAAACGGCTCCACGGATCGCTGTCAAATAGTTTAAATAGGAGGTCCTTCAAATTTCAATAATATCTACTACTGCATTCCAAAATATTCAAAAAAAAAGGTTTTTTTTGGATTATTTTTTGAAGCGAACTTCTTATGGGAGGGTAAACCCCTTCGATACGTAACACATTAGGGCGCCAGTCTCTCTGTCTTCCCTTTCCCTCATGCGTACGGAGAGCTTTTGAAATTAATCAAATTAACGAAGAACTGGAAGCTTTTCTCAAGTTAAATAATTTCAATATTAAGTAGCTCAACTAACGACCTTTCGATTGGTCGTCCGGAAGGCGAAACTGTTCGATTGGTATGAAATGACAGTTCTTCTCCTGGACAGAACCAGAGGCACGCACACACTCATATACTTAATGTCAAACGCGAATTCAATGTCAACAACAATGGTGTGTAGGGATGAGCGATATTGTAAAACATGGATGTGAACATCGAAAATACAATATCGATGTTTTTTAACTTAGACGTTTTTTTAATGATTTTTGAAAAATAATAGCACGTTCAAAAATCAATTAAAACTACAATATACATATTTACAGTACCTTAATTGTTTTGAAAATTGTAGCAATGTTTTTTATCGCAATTTTCTTTTCCCTTCTTGTGTATATGAGCTACATTGAATCCCACTAAACGCCAATTATACTTCATACAATTTAGCATAAATAGTTGCGAAGCTTAGTTTCGCTGAAGTGCAGTTCCGTCGACTTCGGTCTAACCTTTATAAGCTTAAGTTCATTGACAAAAGATTTCAGCTTATCTTAAGCCGATGTTTTAAATCTTAACATCGATGCTGGGATGTTTCACATGCTTCAACATCAATGTTGAAACATACATCGATATTTTCTTCGTCTAACATCGATGTTTTGCCAACATCAATGAATACCTCCCATCCCTACATTTTCATGTCATTGTTTTGTTTTTCCCCCCTTACACATACACTTACATTAAATTTCAAAATCCAGAATGAAGTGTTAACTTTTTCGATTGGAATCATGCATCGGAGAGTTCTCCCAGATTACCAATCGAAAAGGCCATTAGATTAGTTTAAGTTATCACATCTGTCAGGCGTCCCGAGACGCACATGTTTTTTATTTTAATTTCGTTTATTCATTGATTTCAAGTTTTATTATTTTGTTGACGAAAAATCATTATCCAAATTGAAAATAGCACAGAATAAGCAGCAGAATTTTTTAGTCTTTTCTAAAATTTAATTTTCACCTAATATCTTTGTTTCAAAATAGCTTTTAACGGCCTTTAGTCCACAAAATTTGCGTTTCATCCCGGCAATCTCACTTGGACTCATCAGTTGGTTAGTGAGCGCCTTACCAATACGCAATTTTTGTTACGTTCAGTTCAACTTGCATTTTTTGACAAAAAAAGCAATGTGAACTATATCCAACAAGATTAAAATTTTAATCATTAAAATTGGAAGATTTTGTCCTTGGTCAGACATCTATTTTGAATCAATAATTCAACAAGTCCAATTAAATATAATGCTAAGTCTTCTTCTTGGATGAGTAATTTCAGTAGTATATAGAATTGTATAATAAAAAAAATAACTCATTCTTACTAATATCTTTCTCTAACTATTATTTGTTACATTTGCTAGTTAAGATTAAATTTATAAAATTTTAAAAAACTGTTTTTGTTTTAAATTTGGAAATAATAATTTTGCATTAAAATTTCCTATTTATTTGCACTCCTCACTACTTTTCAGTGTTCGGCTATTCACCATCCCAGTATAGCCCATCTCTAACCCAATTCATTAATTAAAAGTACCTATGCAATAATTGCCCCTACCTCTTAAAAATATGTAAGGTTCAGCAGAGGCTCTAAAACCTAAGCGAATTAAATAAAATGATCGAAAACGCTTTCTCTCATTTTTTATCGCTTTTGAAAAACGAATGATCAGTTTTGTTTCGTTTATTACAGAATTTGACCCCTGTTTGTAATTTTATGTTCGCTCCGATTGCTGACCTTGGGCCAGATTATGTAATAAACGAAACGAATGCGATCGTTTTTTTTTTCAAAAGCGAAAGAAATTGTGCGAAAGCGAATGTTCTCATATTGTATCCCATGTCGTTTATTTTATTTCATACGCTGTGGTTTGAGAGCCTCAATTTTATATTGCATACTCTTAGGGTTTCACATATTGCATACTTTTTAATAATAATGGTTTTTTTTTTTATTCATGTTTATTTAATCTTAACTTATAACTATCTTAAAGCTAGACAAAAATGTTTAAAACTAGCCTAATTATCAATAACTTACAACTAATTTACTGGCCCTTTACGGGCGCTCTAAACTAAACTATATCTCTTAATACTAATGTCTTTCGACCTTAAATCTATTTTAATTAATTCTAATTATTTTATTTTATTTTTGTTTTACCAAGAAAACTTTTTTTAAAAAACATGGTCTCGTATCATTTTTTACTTACAAACTACCTAAATCTAGACTAAAAATAATTAAAACCAGATACAATTAACTTATATACTAACTAAAACTAACTTAAACTACTTAAGATACCTAAAAATACCCAAAACCACTTAAAACTACTTAAAAACTAGAACAGCCACAGCAGCATTTTTTTCGTTTTTTTTAAATTTTTTTTTGTATATTTTGTATACGCATGCAGACACACAGAGACATGCAACCAACACAGCCAAGTACATACGTACATACATATTCGTATGTACATACATACACAGGCATACATATTTTTTAATTTTTTTTTGTGCCACCCCGACTGTTCCTTATACCTAATTTACCTAAATCTACGTAAGTCGGCCAATACATACCATCCTAATCGACTTTACCTATCAAACTGCTGTTCAGAGAGCCACCAGAACTGGTTCTCTTGCTTCGCCCTATCCCTTCGGTCCCGATCGGACACAGTCCTACTGAACAGAAGGCGCTCTTCTCCACCTTGAGCGATGACATCTCGACCATACAGGAGTCGCCTATCTACAGTTTTCCGGCTGACGTGGTAGATGAGCGGAACCGCCATTCCATCCTGTATCAGCCCTCGACTGTCTAAAAAGAGGAGTGCCTCGGGAGGGATGTAGCCACTTAACCGCGCACTCTCCAAATATTCATTATTGGGGTAGTAAGCCCCAAAAATTACGCTGTTGGTTGAGGACATCGCTCTTGCAGTGTGACCCCGAATCAGCTTAAAAAAAAATTATTTATTCTGTTTATGTTGGCTCCGTTGTATAGAACCTGGTTGGAATAATATCTTGTGTACTCCAACTCTGGTGTTCTGTGTATTCCAAGGCAACGTCTAAGACATTGCCTCTCAAACACCCGAATCTTTTTCACTTGAGATGGGGCAACGTTGAACCACACCGGGCATCCGTAGGCAATCATCGGCCTGATGAGGGCCATGTAGCAAATCACCTTCACCCTGCTGTCAAGACGGCTGCTATAAAACAGTCGTTTTGTCAAGGCAAAGGCTCGCCTAGCCCTGGCCAAAGCAGCACCTATATGTCTGCCGAAATACAGGTACTGATCCAACCAGATGCCAAGGTACTTTACTACAATTTTACTCGCCAGTGGATGTCCATGTGGCCCTACGATCACCAGCTTGCGCCAGTTCTTTCTCGTATCCCTTGAGGCGCTAGACAACGGAGTCCTAAACAAAATCGTTTCTGATTTCTGGAAGTTGATTTTCAACTTCCAGTCATCACAATATCGCTGAATCTTGTCGAAGTCACTCTGCAAGAGACTTTTGATGACCTCAACTGTATTAGCTGTTCTGTACGCAATTAGATCGTCGGCGTACGCAATTGCCTGAGTTAGACTACCTATCAGATCGCTGGTGTAAATGCTGTATAGAATCGGCGAGTTAACCGCTCCCTGCTGAAGACAATTTTTAATATTAAAAATTGCGGTAGAAGTTACATTGCCACTCTTGACAACAAACTTTCTACCATTTAGCATGTCATAAAGCATATACAATAGAAGTTTACTTATACCTAGTCTGGTTAGCTTTAGATAGAGACCTTCTAACCATACGGTGTCGAAGGCCTTCTCCAAATCAACCAGACAGGCACCCGTACACTGCTTTTTAGTTTTGTTCCATTAGATATCAGAAACTAGTTTAGACGCGGCATGAATTGTGTCATGTCCCGCCTTAAAACCGAACTGATTATCCGGGATGATATTTTTGTCCTCCGCCCACTTGAACACTATTACTAACCTTTTCAAATACTTTGCTGATACTCGGAAGAAGACTTATCGACCGGAGATTCGCCGGATCGGAGTTGTCCTTTCCCTTTTTTGGGAGAGAATGCACCACAGCTGTCTTCCACCGCGCTGGATAATATGCATTATTCAGCGCGTTGTTAAACAGTGTGGTATAAATGTCAACTGCTTCCTGAGGCAAATGTCGTAGTACAACGTTGGATATACCATCGACTCCTGCTGACTTCTTTTTCTTTAATGAATCGAAGATGAGCTGGAGCTCATTCTTCGAAATTAACAGGGGACTGGGCCCATTTCGGTCGGCGATTATGGCGTTTGCCAAATCTTCATCATTAAACCCGGTAAAACCAAGGTTCTCAGATCGACATTCGTTTATATCGTTCCGGAGCCATAAGTGATGAAGCAGAGCTCTGTTCTCCAGGTCATGATTCGGGCGAATGCTAGCATTCACCTTGTATACTTGCTGGAAAGCCCCCACAGCCTCCACTCTCTCCTGCGGATCTTCGACTATATAGAGGTCATCGTCCAATACGGCATCCTCTGGGTCTATGCCTGCTGTCAGAAGTACGTCTCTGTTCTCTATCGTCCTCTGGAGCTTAAGACATTCCAAATGTATTATGTTCCTACATGTGCATGGCGTAGAGATTTCTTAGAAAGTAAATTAAGGGCTTGTAAGCTTTCTCTATATAATACCAAGTTGGTAGTTGTAACGGACGAGGCTCAGTCCTTTTGTTTATTATTATTATGAGTCCTTACACGCACTTTTGTATAAGAATAAAATAAACACGCCTATTTTTTTTATTTTCTTTATTTATGCAATTAATACAATAGGTACACTTGCCGCTGATTTATTCAATCGATTCATTGCTTTAACATTTTTCATTTTCCTACTTTTTTTTGTACATATAACTAGGGTTATTTTACTTTGTGCATACTGCAATCTTCTTTGTGCTCTCTATGTATTTGTAAGTTATTATAATTTTTCATGATTTATTATAAAAAAAAATACATTAATTAATGGTTAAAATCTAAAATAAAACGTACATATAATGACAAATAATCATAAATACTACACATGTTGTGGACAAATGAGGAAATTTGTACCTTCATAGTTTCTTTATCAATGTGCCTAATCTTTTAAAATATTTATGTAAGTTTTGTTTTATTATAAAATTTTAGAAAGGGCTTGCGAATATTTTCTGATCTTGCATGTTAATAGTTTACACGCAAAAATGTTTCCAGTGCTTTTCTGCCTCCTACTGTTTTTGGTTGTTGTTGTTGCAATTGACAAACATTTTTATACGAACTTGATACAATAGTGAAAAGTTAATTGTGTGGGTACTTATTCTTAAACATTGAATAATGATAATTAGTCCAATTTTATTCAACGAAATATATTTGATTGCCTTCACCGTTTTACTAATGTCCTTTTCGATTGGTAATTCGGAAGAACTCTCCCATCCGGGATTCCAATCGAACAAATTAACACTAGATTCTAGATTCTGAAAATTTATTTGAGTACATGTGTAAGACGGGAAGTTGTCAAACGCACATTTGTGATTATTTTATTTTGTAAACATGGCTGACACAAATGTAGAAGATTTCGAAGTTATTCCTGATGAAAATGCGAAATTACAGTTATTGAAGGGAAAATTTGTCTTCGGAACAAATATCCATAATTTCAATTCTCTAAAGAGAAGAAATTGAAACTACAAAATTACAGAGAAACCAAAACAAAACAATGACGTGAATAAATTAATTTGAATTTGAAATTTAGTGGGTGTGAGTGTGTGCGTGCTTCTGGTTTTGATTCTGACTTCAAATCCAGAAGAAAATTTCTCTTCTATCCAGGAGAAGAACTGTCATTTGCATTCCAATAAGCCCAACATAACCTTCCCAGTTTCCTCCTCAGTTTCCTGGTGCCAGTTTCTTCGTGTGAAAGCTACTAGGCAATTAAAGGAAATCGTCAAAAAAGCTCCAGCAACTGGTTTCCCTGTGTGAAAGACCCCTTTCACAAGGGATCTCTTCAAATCGATGACCGAAGAGATTTTTTCATTCCCCTTACTTCTTGCCCTTCTCGCCCACAAACTCCCAGTTGGCGGCAACTCAGGTTCCTTGTGTGAAAGCAGAAAAAGCTTGTTCTAGCTTCATCGCTAATGGACACCGCATGTTAAGGCTCGTGCAAATTAAAGCGATCGCGGTTGGCGTAGCGGTATTTGGTTAAAAAGATATTCCGCTATACGGCGAGCAGTATTATGCGTTCAGTCAGGTAACTCTGATTGTAGTGCATGTTTACAATCCACATCCATCCATTTTATTATCAACTCTCGCAAACCCTACACCATTGCGTCGGCGATCACGATAACAAAATGGATGATAAATGGATAAATCAGTTTTTACATGATATGCTGTTCCCAAACACAAACTTCAAAAAAAAGCCCCTTGCGGAACCGTAATTCGGAAGTTTTTTTCAGTATCGCGCAAAGCTTTAATCGGAACAGCTAACATGATACAAATTTCATAGAAATGATGTGTTAAAAATGTCAAATTCATGAGGATGAAATATTGAAACGACCGCAATGAGTCACGATATTTTCTTTCTAATTTCCCAAAATGCATATCTATTAGAATTAAAAAAATTCCAGCGCGGGCATCCGGTGAAAGAAGAGAAAGAAGGATATGAAATATGTGTGGCGCGATGTATTGAGACGGTGGTTGTTGTCTCAGATGTTTATCTCCAGGGATGGCGGCTGAACTAATGCGGATAAAATTACCGTGTCTTATTTATTTATGTCTCTTATAATTCGCATTATTTTATTTATTTCGTTGACATAATAATGAGGGCCGAACCGTTTTAGGAACAAAAAAGTAAAATTAATACTGAAATGGAGGATATTTTTTTATGACAACTACATGCGTTATATGCGCTAATATTATTTTTTTACGAAACGTAGAAATACCATGAACAAAATAAATATTACGATCGTATTGCTTCTTCGAATAGAAACCATAATAGAGAATACAGGGTTTTTAGATGTGAAATTATCTAACATGAGGACTTTTACTGTGAAACTTTTTAAATTTATGAATGATTATATAATTTTTAAACTAAAAGTTTATCTAACTATTCCACACACACATTTTATAGGTATTTATTCGATAAGTGCAATATTATTATTTTTATATTTTGTTTCATCAACATTTCAATTTTCCCGTTTTCTCAAATATTTGTAAAGATTTCACAAGTTATTAAATTTAAAAAAATGCCAAACACAAAATTTTTTGTTTGTTTAAGTGTAAACACCGCATATAAAATTAATAATTTCCCTAAAAATATTTATTGTTTCTATTTTCATCTAATAGTTTATATTAAATTTGTTTGCCATCGTTTTTATGTGTGTTAAATATTAATATTTAAATTTATAAGTATTGGTATTAAGTTTTCGTTTGTGGCTAAAATAATTGTAATCTAAGATTCTAAGGCAACGTTTACATCGAGATATGAATTCAGTTTAGATATTTTATTTAAGTCAAGTTTTGCCTTAACATACATACATACAAACATACATAGATAAATAATGGGCGTGTGGTTTGAATTCGTTGTGCGTTTTGTGTTTGTGGGCATATCTTGTGGGTAAATAAGTAGTTTATATGAACGTATTTTCTACCATTTTTCTATATAGCGATTATATGTGATAATATTTTACTGCTTCAGTATTTTTTTCATTTATTGATTTAATTGGTGACAACACTGGATGCACTAATCAATGGCTCTCGGGAATTGACGGATGTACTGGATGGATCCATTGGTATTTCATTGGAGAGTGTAAAATCCGAAGATGTTTCGACAGAATCGTGTTGACTTTGGGTTTGCTCATGACGTCGTGGCTTAGCAGCTTCTCTTGGGGTTTCTCCCGTGGTAGCAGGATAGCTGGACACGCGCTTTAGGGCCTTTACAAAGAACACAAGGAGAAATTTCATCATTTGAGCAATTTTATTATTCAAATCTTGAAAACAGTAGATACTCAATGTACATATTATTATGTAGGAAGGAATTAGGGAAGGGAGTTTTATAGGTATAATTTGAATATCATATGATAAGCAAAGTAAAATCATACTGGTAAGTTCGCGGCGACAAGCTTCTCCGCTTAAAAAATAGGAGCAGATTTTAGAACAGAATTAGACCACTTTTATAATTATTAGATATACCATCACAGAGTAAGCGCTAAGCGGGTTTCTTTCTAGCATTATTTTTAAACTAAGATATAGGAAACACAAGAATACGTCTATTATTAATCTATCAATCGTTCAAAAAAAGGAAATTAAAAAAAAGTCTTGAAGTGACTCCAGACATGTTCATTTATAACAGTTCTGTTCATTCGAGCCCGCAAGACCAGAAAGACATTTGACTTCCGGAAACGTTTATTTCAGTCACCTCCTAAACGCGCCAAGCGCGGTGAAAATTTCTCATTTTACAACAAACATCTGTAATAAAATTGTTATAACTGTTATAAGTTGTCATTTCTCTAATGTTTAGATACTGTGATTTATGAAATAATTCTAAAAATATTACGTCTTAAATATTAAAGGGATTATTTAATAATTTTTAATATTGTTTTCGAGTTGACTTTCGGCAACTCGGAGTTATATGTCGTTTTTGAATCCGTATTCGGAGTTACTTTTTTCCACTCCTGTGTCTTCAAAAACGTTTGACATGGCTATTCCCAGCAAAGCTGTCGGAGTATTTTTCTGTTCTCGATTTTATAAGCGAGTACAAAAAGAACACACTTTTACTTATACATATGTAAAGGCTTTCATCGGAATATTCGTCAAAAATAATAATTGTTTGAAGAAGACATTTGTTTTAGATGGCGACGCTTATGCGTTATTTTGTTAATACATTTTAATTTTCGATTAGAACCAAGAAAATTTGAACACTCCGAAAATCCAATGAAAACTAACGAGAGTTTTTTTTTAGATGTGTGGTTTTCAATCGGGCAATACTTTTTTCGGAGTTGGTCTTTTTGAGAGCTGTCACTTGAGTTATGCTAAGTTTGGTTTGATATTTCATAATGAATAGACTTACTCCTGAACAACGTTTGCAAATCGTTCAAATTTATTACCAAACCACTTCTGATCCTGATTTTCACAAGAAAATTTTGTTCAGCGATGAAGCTCACTTTTGCATAAATGGGTACGTTAATAAGCAAAATGTTCATATTTGGAGTGATCATAATCCACAAGCCATTGTTGAGACGCCGTTACATCCTCAAGAAATCACTGTTTGGTGTGCTGTATGGGAATCGGCCGGTGCCGTGAAATAACGCCGAGCGAAATAAAATAAAATTTTGGCGTTATTACGCTTTTACAGAGTGAAATATTTTTCGCTCGGCGATATTTCACGGCACCGAATCGGCCAGATGTTACAGTCAATGGGGGACGCTATATAGCCATGATTCATGACTCTTTCGTGCCTGAATTAAAGGATGTGAATGTGGACGATCTTTGGTTCCAACAAGACGTCGCTACATGCCATACATCCAACGAAAGAATCAATTTATTGAAGGAAACTTGATGAGCGCATTATCTGGCGTCGTGGGCATGTGACGTGGACGTGGCCTTCAAGATCGTGCGATTTAACACCGCTGTACTATTTTTTGTGGGGTTATGTGAAGTCGCTTGTCTACGCAGGTAATCCCGGGACGATTGGCGCTTTTTAAGAGAATATTTGGCGTGTTATTGCTGACAGGCGGGCCCAATTGCTGCAAAAAGTGGTCGAAAATTGAACCTCTAGCAGCCGCGGACATATGCCCGAACTCGCATTTTTAAAACATAATGGCAAACCCTTATCTTTATAATAAATCTAAAGTGTTGGCCATAACAATAAACTATATGCGTTCTATTTCTTTTTGAAAACCACACGTCCAAAAAAAACACCCGTTACAATCGTTTTTCACTCCTACTACTCTAAGAAATTTCGATTGGCTGTTCCCAGTAATATTTTCGGAGTATTTTCCTTTTATCGATTTCATAAGCGAGTAAAAAAACGCATACACATACATATACAGCCTTATTCAATAACGCATCATAGTAAGTACACAAGGCTATGTTATCCTTATAATAGGTGCGCTTTTTTGCAATCCCCGGGGAAATTGGGTGAAAAAAAACGACCAAGGCGCTTAATAAAATACTTTTAATTTGCAAGATCACATTTGAAGAACAGATGTAATGCAAGAAAGAAAAAAATAAACATTACTGTTTGCCTCTTACTCATCCTTCTAAAAATCACCGGGTTATTTTGTTTTGTGTAATTTCGATATATTTATTGAATTTAAACTACTTTCCTATTAAAATAACATAAAAAGAACCAAGTTAATTATTATATATACAAGAAAATGTGAATCAAGTAATTTGAAAATTGAAATCAAGTATTTTGGAAATTGTTTTTAGCCGATGTGATTTTCTTTTAATTTAATTTTCACAAATACAGTGGTACATAGAATTCAACTACTTGAAAACTACCCCATTCGTCGGTCACTGGTGATGTGATATTAGTGGACGAGTTGCTTATTTGGGCGGGACGTTCAGTTCCTATGTCATTAGGAATATAGGTCTGAGCAAGAGCGGGCGACGATCAAGAAGATTGAAGTATGCCAAGGATGTAGCAGATAATCTGTATTGGGTTTCTCCCGTGTACAACAAAACGCAGCCGAAAACAATCTTCTCAGAGAAACCTTTGTTTTTTAGTTCATTCAATTCTTGTTAATGGAGCGAATATCAACTTCAGGAAATGATTTTTTATTTAATAATAATTTCACAATCAAGTTTAATATACATATAATAAAAATAAAGGCAAAACTGAAAATCGCTGTAGAAGGTTGTGCTCATGGCGAGGTGGAAAAAATCTACGACACCATAGAGGCAATACAAAAGCGAAAAATGTTAAAATTGATTTGGTGTTGTGTTGCCGAATGTATATTAAAAGGTAGGTTAGGTTAGGTTTACATGGCCGTCAGGAATACAACTGACACACTTAGACCAAATGCTCAACCAAACCAAACAAAATTGATAATTATCTGACATGTCAAAATGTCAGTTTTGAAGTTTCTATACATTTTATCGATAACTTAATGAAAAAGTTTTTTGTAGCACAGTTTTTATCCTCTCCAATAGCTAAGCCCCGAGAATTCTCTGGGTTTAAGCTAAGCACCCCCGGGGATTAGTTGTTTTTGGATTTAACATGCAAATTGTTAATCCTACTCATCGTTTTTTTCGTCGAATTTCCCCGGAGCTTAGAAAAAAACACGCCTAATTTCTCTAAAGGCAAAAATGTTATTCATTATCTTATGTATCTGCCAGTGGCGAGGCGTCAATAATTTCAAAAGGTAAGTCGAGGAAAAATTAGTCGCCACAAAATTAAATTTCAAAAGTTTACTTGAAATTATTTCGTTAATTGCATAACTTAGTATCAAACCATAAGGTTGTGAAATTCAAACCAAATTTGTTATACCTTAAGTCATTTAGGTTAAATGTAACAATGAGCTTAACGCATAATAAAAGCGTTTACGAAAGAAAACTTTTTTGGCGCATGCAAATACAATATCTCAAATAAATTTATTGTTAAGTTTTTTTTTTTTTTTAAATGGATGCGCGCACTAAAGGGGTTTTGCCTACCCTTAAAATGAACAAGCACAGTAGGAGCGTTAGGAAAGTAGGGAAGTATGCAGAGGAGATACCGATGCACATTGAAGCATTAAATTCTACGCGGTTTTTTATTCCCCATTGGACAATGCTGTCAAGATCAGAATTTAATGAGCTTAGCATACGCTGCCGTTCCAGTTGCACATCCGAAGAACAAGAAGGTGCATCTGAAAACGAATATGAAAAGCTGAGAGTACTATCGCCAGCAAAACAATTAAGTGGATTAGAAGTTCCAGATAAGAGATCATTAATAAAAATGAGAAAAATGGTCGGAGACAATACGGAGCCCTGGGGCACACCGGCATTTATTTTGTGGATATCAGACTTGAAACCGTCCAATACAACTTGTATTGAAGGGTCCGAAAGGTAATTTCTAATCCAACGAATAAGAGATTCATCGGTACCAAATGCACGCATTTTCCATAAGAGAGCTTGATGCCAAACTCTATCAAATGCTTTTGAAATGTCAAGCGCAATAATCTTACTTTCTCCAAAAGGATGTAAAGATTTGTGCCACTGTTCGGTGAGATATACCATCAGATCACCAGTGGACCTATTGCTTTGAAAATCATATTGCCGGTCATTAAGGAGCTTTCATTCTTCAAGATATTTCTTGAGCTGATAATTAATCAGCGTTTCCATGACCTTGGAAAGAAGGGACGTAAGTGCAATTGGACGGTAATTAGAGGGTGAAGAAGATGCGCCATTTTTGGGGACAGGCTGAACAAATGCTGTTTTCCATCCACTCGGATAGAGACTTGTAGAATAGGACAGATAGAAAAGCTTACGTAGTGGTTTTGCCAGCGTTGAAGAACACCTCTTCAAAACGATGGGAGGGATACTATCCGGGCCAGCGGATTTGTGTATGTCAAGGTCTTTGAGGAATAATTGAAGAAAACGCAAACAATATGTTTATATTATTTTTGTTTTTGAGGACTCTACGCTCTCAATTCTCCCTCAATTCACTTTCCTAGCAATGGCGGACAATCCTGTTTTGGTAATCTCTTTTACTCGCACTAATATTGTCAAAACTCTTAAATAGAACCCTCTCTATCTTCTTTTCAGTCTTCAAAGTATAATTTATCACTACACTAGCGCCGTCGAATGCTAACAAGATTGTACAAAAAATAGACTCCATAAGATTACTATAGGTTTTATATACAATGCTTTCGCGCATCAATGTGCAGCCGATGGAATGCTGATCGGTACTGGTTAAGTTAAAAATTTGCGGGAATGTTTCACGCAATATTTCGTTTTTTAAATGGTTATGAAGTGCTAAAACATCAAGTTGTCGAAGAGAAGCAGTGGTATACAAAACTTTAAGTTCATTTTTTAAAGCTGTAAAATCAAAAAATTAAGGAAAAAAATTTATTAAAGAAGATGAAAAAATCTGTATTGGAAATTGCGAAATTATCATATCTTGATTTATTAAGTAAATCTAAGAAAATAAATTCGTGAAAGTTTTATTTTTGTCTTTAATTTCTACAAAAAGACGTTTATAACGTGGAATCGATTTCGAGCAATCCTAATTTTCGTGGTGGTTCCGAGCAATCGCTTTTGCTTTAAAAAATGCATTCAAATTTATTAAGAAAGTCAGAGCTAAGCCAAGACTCAAAACTTTCGATTTCTCCTATTGCAAATTCAACATCCGTTTTCTTATTTTGAATTAAATTGAAAAGAATGCCAGTCTTAGCCAAAATTTCGGAGAGAGTATTAAGAAAAAACAAAAATCTTTTGCCTCTAATTGATTTAATAAGCTCTCGGAAATAGAAAGCGAGGCAGTGTCCCATTCGTTACGGTTTTCTAATATTCTAACAAAAGTTACTATTATATGTATATCTTATCTAAAATTTAAAATGACGTTTATTGTCCGCGAATGATAATGTCAGCCAGTTTCCGATACCCCAGGCGTCGGTTGGGATTAATTAAAAAAAACGACAATAGTATTAATACTGCCAAAAAAAATTTCAATTCCGATATATTTTCAAGTGATCGCGATAAGACTAAATTTAAAACGTGAGCATAGCAAGGAATAAAGTTAGCCATTGGACAATCATCAAAGACTTTCTTTTTAACACCACCCACTTCCCCAGACATAACTGCCGCACCATCTTATGATTGAACAATTAGTTTGTTCTTGCAGGTGAATGTATCAAGTATATTAAAAATATGCTTTGTCAGCTCATCTGCGTTGCGAGACACACTAACGTCAAAAAAACCAAGAAACCTTTCTTCAATTCCACTCTCCGAAAGGTACCGTAGAACAGCACTGAACACACGTGGAGAGTTTGGAAAAAAGGAGGCTAGCAAAACAAGAAAATTTATTTAATTTACAACTCCCTTTATACTTTTGTTACAATGAAACGTTAAAATGGGAAACGAAACCATCTTTTCGTTTTTAATCTATTTTCATGGAAGGTGTAGAGCTTCCTAACTCTACAACTTTTTTCTGAATAAATCTAAGCTGATTAAAATTATTTGACTCCTCTAAGAGAAAATCTGTTAAGCATCATTCTACAACTATTAAATCCATATTCACTAAAACTTACTATACCCAGACTTTTCACACTTTTAATTTGAATGTTTCAAATCTAACTGTTCAATATTTTCATAATTCCCAAAAAAACACAACATTAAGGTATTCCACTGTGTTCTCCTTGTAAACTTAATTTTTTAAATAAGTTTAAACCTCATTGGGATTTGCTGAATTCATTTGGGCCAGTTGTGCCACATTATTGAATTGCAGTTATTTTCTGCACTTTCTGCCAAAAATAAATTAAATCTAATATCAATGTTAGTGGATAGTGGAGTGGCAACCTTAAACTTTAAGATACAGAATTCAGCCCAAGGGGAAGTACATATAAATTCATAAGATAAGTAAAAGGATGCGGTTTGTTTTTTTGTGCTATACCAATTTTTTTCCTTGAATGAATTATTTTTTTTTACAAGCAGAATGCAAAAACCTACCTCAACAATTGTACATAAAATCTATTCTTTATACATACAATTCCTCAACGTCAACCAACCAGCCCTATACATGTTGTTTCATCAGCGCAGCGACACACACACATTTGCAAAAAAGTCGAGGGAAATCGAGTTATTATTCCTTCTATGAAACATCAAGCTACATTGGCCTCATTCAATAACCGAACTATAGCTATCCGGATAGGTTGGTGTTGTTGGTGTTGTTGTATTCCCATGTAAGAATACAGCTGATGACAAGACAACTGCTGCCGAAAAAAAAATCTTAAGCTATCCGAAAAACTTTGGTATACTTTTGTATCCCATGAGAAATTTCAAAAACATATGCACAAATCCATACAAATTGAACCTATTCGATGTTGGTTGTTCAGGAACTTCAGTTGATACTAACTTATATTAGATAGGATATCGTACCGACATCTGAATGAGGCCATTGACATGCACAGCGCACTACGCAACACATATGATTCATCAGTTCACTGAGTTTCTGACCGAAAAGCAAGAGGGGTACATACAAATTCACCAAAAAAAAGTGGATTAACTTTGTGTTACTTTTTTCCATAAGATAGCGTGTATTGAACAGAGAAGTATTAAACGCAGTAAACAGTATATTAAAGGATAGGAAAGAAAACAAATTTGTTCTATCCAGCGAGAAACTTTATAGCCCGAGACATTAGGTGTGTTTTATTGGGAATCTATCCATTGTACTGTAAGTATTTCCCAAAAAAACGCATCGACCGTAGTATGGACCGTAGCTTTTTTATTTTTCTAAAAATGGTACACCTGCACAGCAGTCACAAGTCATGAAAGAGTCTTTTGCAAAGTAAAATTATTAAAAAATCAAAATTAGGAACAATAATTAGCTTTGATTCATAAAAAATAGAAAGTAGAAAAACGTACCAATATTTGATTTATGTTTCAAACCTATTTCTTGTGTTCACTTTTTCTGCATTCGCAATTTTAAATTCGAACATTTATTTTCCACCAATAGAAAGGAAATGATAAGTGAACGGGTTTGTTCATAGACTATAGTCAAGTCCCTTTTTACACACGGCAATTTGTGTATTGCTTTAAAAACCGTCTATGCCTTTCACACGAGGAAACACAATTGCCGCAGATTTGCTTGTTTCCTCTTAATGTTACTTGGTTTTGAACGCACAGTACAACGTAGTTTAATTTGTTCACTCCCCTTACATTTCCCCTTTATATTTCATGCTTTTATTTATATTCTGAGTAGATCGATAGCTAGAGTTTTATTTTTCAAGTCAATTTACAAATTTATTTTTTGCAATTTCCATGCACATGTCCAGAAAAAAAAAAACAATGGGATCACAAAGTTGTACGCCCAGTCCATGTCCATGTAGTGAAGCGAATACCGTTCATGGCCAACGTCCATTAAACAGTGAGGAAAAAGCACATTTTGTGAAGTTCAGTTGCCGCTTAGTGCGCTCAGGCCAGGCGCGCAGTTACATTATAGTTCGGTGTGATTCAAACTGAAGAACTTATTTGGGGCGAACGTTCGATTTATGCCAAAACACAAACTTTTAAGTTGCTTGAATCGCGGACTGAATAGTTTTTGCATGTGCGCTCACTCTCATATAAGTCCATGGTATTCACTTTAGCAACCAAACTGTTGCAAAACTGTAAGTTTCCTATGTGCGCGCCTCTGGCCTTATAGCTCATAGAATTTCATACGAATAAATATTTTGCGGCGCAGTGTCGAGCAGTTCCTCTATAGTGCAGTTCCACTCAATGCGGTTTGTCTTTTCAAATTGATTTTTTGTAGATCTAAATAAAAAGATGATTTTTTTCACCAAACTCCGTTTATTTATAACTATCAATAAGAATTGAACACAAAACGAATATTGGTCTTAGTTAGTCAAAAATGAAAGTAAAACCGAATTCATTCCATAGATATTGATTTTTTTTTTCAAAATGGAAATCGAAATTTGTTAAAATTGATTAATTGACATTAGGGGTATGCAAAATTGCAGAAAAAGGTGGAATTTTAGACGTACTCCAGAAAATATTTGAGCAAAGAATATAGTTTTTAATAGTAAAAATCAGAAACTTTTCAGAAGAACGGCTTACAATTTATTAAAAGATGGAATTATCTAAGATCTTAGAAATATAAACTGGCCAACTATAAAAAAAAGAAAAAAAAAAGAATAAAAAATATCGATTTGTCCTACGAATGAAATTAATAATTATAACACTCCATGAACACATCCATCGAGATTCAACCCAATTATCAATCGTACCAACAAAACTAACAAAATCAAATTCAAGACTCGAATAAACGTCATCTAGCCATCAACCGTAGCTTCTACTTTAGCTTTTTATCGACCGTAGCGAATTGTATGTAAAATGCTACGACGGATAAAATTAGGCGGATAAATTTCCCAATAAAACACAGCTATAGTTTTATGTTTGTTTGGGCGTGAGTTGCAAAGCAGCATGTGTATAGAGAAGCACTGAAGGCAGAGTTGTTAAAGTAATGTTGGCAGCGTGTGCAGGTGCACGGTTAAACTAGATTCATGTTGCTAGAAGCTTAAGTTGTTATGAATATTACTGTGGGGTTGTTGCATTGCGGCCTTGAGATCTATTGTGCGTCAAGTTGTTAAGGATGAGATTTTCAAAAGGTAAGACGCAAGGAATCGAGTTATATGGACGCTTCGCTCCTGGTATTTACAATTGCATTGCAGCATCATAAGCTTAACGCATTGCAAAGTTGTAAGCCTACATAAAAGTGATTTTTATTCAAAAGTCAATTGACATCGCCCATATCAATTTTCTCTTTTTGGTGTGCACCAACAACGATGCTCTGTAAAAAACAGTCTTTTATCTGTTGTCTTGATCGTTGAACGAGTAAGATATATGTTTCGGAGCAGGTGCACGGCTATATTTATATTTTTGTTCCAGGACTCTCTTTTGTGTCAAAAAGAAAAGAATTTACTCCGACTTTTCAAAATTCTATAGGATTAGAACATAATGATGAACTCCGGACATCCAATCACCAGAGGCATTATGTTAGATAAATGCTGAGTAAACTCTGCTTCCCCAATGTCGTTTACCATTGGACCTCTGGAATCTCCTGAAACAATTCTGTATTGTTTTGAGTTTTGTAGAAATAAAAAAAGGAAGCTTTTACGCTGTTACACGAAATCTGGAAAGCCAAAATCTCAACTTCCCCAATAAGTATGACAGAAAAAACTTGTTAAAATATTTTCCAAAATTCAGAAAAAGTTGACTACTTATATTTGAAGATACATTATCCATTTTCATTGCAGCAGGAATTTAGAAAAGTTTCTTACAAAAATAAAAAATGCGAATAAGTAAAAAAAAACAAAGATTAATAAGACATACATATATGTCATGCACATATCCTCAAAACATACTGAAAAGGACATAGTAATAACCATAACTTTCTAGAAATGCCAATAAATACACGACACCTAACATGATTCCTTAAAAAATGATTATTTTTATCTAATGATGAAATGCGATTTGGAAATACACACTGGTACCTGGATATTGCTGACGAATACACAGGGAGTTATATCAACAAGTTGAAGTCCTAATTGACAGGATATGGTGGATTTTGGTTGAGTATGGTGAAGTGCATCAATCAATAGCAACATAGAAAAAGTAGTTTTTTTTTTACATAATATACAAAACCTTATCATTTAGCGATTCAGACGTGGTCGTCGATATAGACTCTGTGACAGGGCTGATATTTTTGCTCGATGAAAACTTTTTACGCTTCTTTTTTAATGCAGCTATTGCAGTAAGTCCTGGAAATAAATTTAATTTAATCAAAAATATTAACTTATTGTCTCAATTTAATTTACCAGTTGAAGCATGAAAGAAATTAGATCCAATACTTCCATTGCTATGGCAAGGACTTGCCTCACTTGGAGTTGAGTCACCACGATAGGTTCCACAATTTTGGGCGTAAGTAACATGCACTCCGTGTACAGGTGTTTGCGGCATTGACTTGCATACTGAATCTTCCGATTTGGAACGACCCAACATTTTCGAAACGTTTCCTTCTTTAGCTGCTTCAATTAGTGTACCTTTATCGGTGGGAATACAAACAATTATTATTTTTTTTTTTTTCAAAAAATTCAAAACCTAAAAATTACCCCATCTCTTCTTTTGACCAGCTATCCGTTTGTTGTACGGTTTTATTGTTGATTTGTTATATTTATTCATTGCCTGCACATGTGCGGTCGGGTCTTTTAACAAATTGGTTGCACAAACTGAATTTACACAACAAGGATTGAGTTTCTTTTGTAAGAAATTCGGTGTCAAACCATTTGACAAAGTTGAATTCAGTAATTCATGTTGACTTTCATATTGATCTAAAGAAGTTGAAAATTCAGCAACGGGAGCCAATGAACCAGTTGAGCCTGGCGGAGCAATATTGAAGCCTTTCATAAGGCGACGTTCCTTTTGACGATTTTTCTTACCGCCGCCACCTAAAAGAGGACAAACTATTTTAAAGTTCGTTGGTTTGTGTATATTTCAAGCGCACCTCCACCTTGTCCAGCGGAAACATTGGTATCCATGCCACTATTTTTTAATATTTCTACCAGTTCACATCGGAAAGCAGAAATGTCCTGTTTTATCTCGTTAACGTCATCTTCGGTTACGCCTTGAGATTCTGCCTTTCTTTGTTCAACAGTTACATAGCGTCGAACCAGATTTCTCATGATTTGCTGTAAAACAGTTAAGAAAGTGATACAAAAGGATAATAATATGAAGTATGGTAGACTTGGTACTGTTGAAACACAGGACGGTTGGAACAATGCAAATATCTCAAAAGCCGTTTGTCCAACGTGTATGAGTATTGAGAGAGGATTAAACGATTTTCAGTTTTACTTAGTTCGTCATGCTGATCGGTTGTGGTGAGGAAGTTTTATTGTTTCTTCACAAGCAAAAGTTAGTTTCTGTTCTGTTATTTTTCTGTATAGTGTGAGTTTTATATATGTGAGTTTGTGAGTATTTTTTTATAAGCAGTAAAGCTTGTAGAATACAACGTATTGGCTAGAAATGCTGGGTCAGCATTTTTTATGTTTCAGTAGGGGTTGTTTGTTAAAAAAAGGTGTTGGAGACAGTTAAAACAATTTATCTATGGACGTTCTGAAACGTTGTGTTTACTTAATTTTCGTTATTTTTAGATGGTCCGTGTACATTTCCATCATCAAATATATAAGCCGTGTTTCGGAAAATGTGATTTTACACATTTAATTGTCATTTATTCACTGAACTTGAGCTCGCACGCTCATTGAAAATGCAACAGGAGCTGAGGTTCCTGTACCTAATGTTCTAGTTATTAACGAAATGTTGCCACTACAATCTTTACTAAAGATCTAGTAGAGAGATATTCGGGTTGGAAATGAAGAAACCCCTCCAGATAGACGTTACAGAATAATAACTGACTAGCAGAGCTCCTCAACACAATCAACAAGAGTTCAGGCAATATTGTTTATTGGTGGTATTGCGTTTTCTCCGGAAGTAGTACGACATCTGCCCAAACTACTGGAATGAAAACCTTATTCACGGACCAAGAAACTAATTTTCTTTTGTGATTTGACTATTAAGAAACTGAAGTACCTTTAATTTATTTTTACATTATTTAATGAAGCAAGATAAAATATTATATGTTACTTTGTTGTTTAAATAAACCAAAGCGATTCCAACTGCAATTTAACAGGCGGTTATAAACTTTGTTGGCGTTGGAGTATGAAGTCGCTAGGAGCGGCTAGGTTTGTGAATGATCAGGCAAAATGTTCTAAAAAGTCAGTTTTTTTCATAATGTGCGCACTAAAGGGATTTTGACTACCCTTAAAAAGATCAAGCATGAGTGCGAGTAGGATTTAAGAGGAGATACCGATGCCATTAGTTTTGAATTTTTGAATATCAAATTAGGAAGTTGGAAAATAGAGTCTGGTAAAGCAATCCTCATTCGTGTTTTATGACTAAACAA
The DNA here is from genome assembly GCA_910595825.1 of Philhelius pedissequus. Taxonomy (NCBI): domain Eukaryota; kingdom Metazoa; phylum Arthropoda; class Insecta; order Diptera; family Syrphidae; genus Philhelius; species Philhelius pedissequus. The sequence continues at coordinate 278,740,460 of OU343160.1, forward strand.
AGGAATGACTGTACTTGACAGTATGTCTGAAGTTGATATCATGGGTAAGCTGATGAGCATTCCTAGAAGCACGAGTATTACGGTTGAATAGTTTAAAGGGAGGAATGTCTGGCTATTTCGCTAGAAAATTGTTTGTAAGAATAGCGATACAATAATGAAAGCCATGAAATATTTCGACAGTGTTCGAGAGATGTAAATGTTTCCATTATAGTTCTATGACTTATCATTCTTAGAGCTCTATTTTGAATTCTATTTAAAAGATTATAAGAGAAGTATACTTCAGCTTTGAAGGGCTTATAAATTACAGCCCAATCAGACGGGGAGAAGAATTTCTTGCATCTTCAAACAAATCCTTTGCAGCGTTTTTGGCGTCATCGAATATGTGGTCATTCCACAAAAGGTGGTCTGTGGCGCACATACAAATCACTGAAAGTTGATCGGTATCGTCAATACAAGTGCCGCTCATGGATATTGGCATGAGGCTTTGCTTTCCTTTAACGACATGAGACAGCAGTTTTTTATTCCCCATTAGACAATGTTATCGAGATCAGAATTTAATGAGCTTATTATACGCTTCTGTTGAAGTTCCACATCCGAAGGACATGGGTGTGAACCTAAAAACAAATAAGAAAAGCTGAGGGTGCTACCGTCAGCAAAACAATATATTAGGTTAGACATTTCAGACAAGAGATAATTAATGACAATGAGAAAAACAGTCGGGGACAAAATGGAACTCGGGAACAGACCAGCATTTATTTTATGAATATCAGACTTGAAACCTTAAATACAACTTGTATTGAGCGTTCCGAAAGGTAATTTCTAATCCAGCAAAGAAGAGTTTCATCGATACAAAATGCACGCATTTTCAATAAGCGAGCTTGATGCCAAACTCTATCAAATGCTTTTGAAATATCAAGTGCAATAATCTTATTTTTTTCAAAATGAAGTAAAGATTTGTGCCACTGTCTGTTCGGTTTGGTGAGACATACCGTCAGATCATCAGTGATAGACATATTGCTATACGAAAGCCATCCTGGCGGTCATAAAGGAGCTTTCGTTCTTCAAGATATTTCTCAAGCTGATAATAATTAATCAACGTTGACCTTGGAAATAAAGGACGTAAGTGCAATTGGAGGGTAACTAGAGGGTGAAAAGATTCGTCATTTTTAGGGACAAGCTGGACAAATGCTGTTTTCCATCCACTCGCAAATGAGACCAGTAGAGTAGGACAGATGGAGTGGTTTTGCCAGCGTCGAAGAACACCTTTGCAGACGATGTGAGGGACACTATCTGGCCAGCAGATTTGTGTATATCAAGGTCTTTAAAGACTCTAGCCACTGCACGAGTGCAAAAGAAGATTCGTTTCATAAAATCGTTTACGCTCTCAAGTTCTGGAGGGGTCATGCCACTTTCTGACATCGTCGAATTAACAGCACCAAGCAAATTGGCTTTTTAACTTAAGCTGTCAAAAGGGGTGTCATCAAGGACAAGCGTTGGAACCAAAGACGAACTTTTATTTTGAATGTTTTTTTTACAAATAACCAACATTTTGTAATACTTGAAGACAATGTAGTATTTTTTGCCTTAGTTTTTTGGTGCAAAATTTTTGTTCTCCGAATATAAATGTTGCAAGTCTTACATGGGAGTCAGTGAGCATGGAGGCCATTTGCAATAAAATAAAGTTTAATTATCTCTTTAACAAAATCAAAATAAATTAAATAAATATTAGAAATTAAAAACAAAAACATATTTTAGTTTTCTTTATTTAAGTAATTTTCATCCGCCACCCTGTGTCATTAAACCTGAATAAATAGTAGTTTAGAGAGAACAGGGAATAAACCTATTAGTTCTGTTTAAAATCTGGTTCAAATGGGGTTAGATTGTCTCTGTTTGTAGATTGTGACCTTTCACTACACCATTATTAAGATGTTATTTTTTTTTGGAGAAATCAGCGTTTAAAAAAGAGGTCCTCACTTCTTATATACTCGTACCAAATTGTCACCATGGGGTGCACAGTGAAGATTCACAAGCAAAACAAGGCAATTGAGATGAATTTTGCGCATTTGGTTTGGCTACTCATTAATTTGTAGATTAAAGAACAAAATACTTACCTGGTATTTAAAGTCTCTGTCATTAGCTTGTTGTGCTTTTCTCTGAAAAGATATAAATATTTCATAAGTCTAGTTCTGTCACCAGTACTTAGATTTATTATGAGCATGATTCCCGAGAATTTTTTTGAAATTCTTAAAAGAATTCCTGTTCATTAAAAAAAGGCTTGGTGAACGTTATCATACCAACTCATAACTCACAAAATGTAACATTTTAAACAAAAAAAAACGAACCCTTATTGTCTTCAAGTGCTCTCTTCGGGCGGCCGACGATCCACTGCAGAAAATTCTTCTGGTCCATTTAAAAGCATACCAAATCGATTTCGGTGTTGGAATTATATTAAAAGGTGGAGGGCAAGTTCCTCCTTCTTCAAAATAGCTAATCCACAGCTTAGAACGAGCAAATTTCCATTCAACATCAGCACGTTCCTATATACAAAAAATAATACACAAATTTTAAGTAATATACACATTGTTTGACTATTGTTCTATTCTGACATACCGAAATAAGCTGATACGAATGATTCATCATGGCAATAAGGAGATTTAGAAGTACAACAATATTGATAACTGAATAAGTCCCAAACATTAGCATTCCCCAAAATCTAGTGAAAATTTTAATGCCATCCAATTCAAAGCTGTCCAAATCAATTAAACCAAAAACTGCCCAAAATAGTGTTTGAGTTGTTTCAAAAAGACTAATTAAAAAATAAATATCTTAATAAAGAGTTCCAGAAAAATGTATTAATAATTTTTAGTTACTTAGAGAAGCGTCGCCACACTATGCATGCATTTGGATCAGCAGTTCCATTAGCATTAAGAATTGCATTCGATGATACTTCGGGGCAACGCTTTTTTTCAAGATCAGCATAGTACCTAAAGTAAAAAATATCAAGAATAAACACATTTAAAATAACAAAATCGATTCGCAAATAAAAAAAACTAATAGTTTGCGTTTGGATATTCACAGTACTGCTTATCCAGTGTCCACTACCCTTATGCCTGTTTAAAGCCTGAAGCTTCCAATTTTTACTATCATTATTCCAGTACTAGGCAAAAATTGGTAGAAATTGACAGTTCTTAAAAGACAGCAAAACAAAAAGAGACATTGTCTAAAGTTGGTAAGTATGTAAGAGAGAGTAATTATTTGAATTGTAGACTTTGACAGATCATGAGCTTATGTCGTTTTCGATTAGTAATCCGGAAGAACTCTCCGATAAGGGATCCCAATCGAACTAGTAAGCACTAGATCCTCGATTCTGAAGTTTAATGTAATATGTATATATATAAGGTCTGACTCCGTTCATTCTGCACAGAAATTCAAAATGTCAAATCGTCAAATCTCGACAATTGGGTACAAAATGCTCTCAAAAAGTACATAGGTATACACACTATGCAAAAGTACGACAACGATTTAAATCTTTAAAAATAAAATGCACGACTGGATCGTAAGGACTTGCTCTAGTAACTAACAACTTTAGTGCAGCTAACTACTGACGCTGTTAGTAGATATAGTTTGTCTAATTTTCCTTTGCAGGAATAAAGCCGATGTAGGTAAGATTACCTTGATTCTTAATAAAATGAATTGTTTGAATACATATGATTCAAGGAATGGTTACATAGGTACCTACCTACAAATGTATATTTAAATGGAATTGAATTATGAAAATTAGGATGGTAATATGTACCTACCTGTATATATAGAGAACCTAGGTTTGTAGATATGTAACTACATACATACATATGTATAAAAGAAAATGAATGCTGCATAGGTGGGTAAAAATCATTTCTTAAACTTAAAAAAACTGCCAAAACCATCACTTTAATCTGATTCTGGAAAAAACCGAGAACACCATTAGATGCCAAGGATCAGTGAATATAACAAAGTATCTCGAAAATTGTAGGAGGGATTTTGATGAAATCCGGTTTTTTATTTTTAGGTTTTTGAAAACAATTTTTTTTTGAAATTTTGGTATGCAGTTTTTTTTACATTTTATTAATATACATATGACTTAAAATTTAAATTACTTACTTAAATTAAAATTTTTTTTTTGATTAGTTTTAAAAATATTGATTTTTCAAAAATAAAAAATTAATTTTAATTATAAAAAAAAAAGTTATTTAAAATTTTAATATGCAGAATTAGTTTGTCTACATAGATCTTCTCAGACATAAAATTCGACAGAAATCGAAACTACATTTACCGAAAAAGTAAAAAATTAAAAATACCGTTATATGAAAAGTACCGTTAATTGACTTTTCCCGTAAACTTGATTCATATCAAATGATAGCTATTAGACAGACATTAGAGTAGATAGACTGACAGACTGACAGACTGACAAACTGACAGACTGACAGACTGACAGACTGTCAGACTGACAGACTGACAGACTGACAGACTGACAGACTGACAGACTGACAGACTGACAGACTGACAGACTGACAGACTGACAGACTGACAGACTGACAGACTGACAGACTGACAGACTGACAGACTGACAGACAGACATTTTTTGTCGATCACTTTTTTAGGCTTCTCCATGATCGTAATATCATGTTTGGTCGTTAGAATTTTTTTTTGTACGAATGCATAACTTGCCTTATCTTCTCTTCTTTCTTATATATAAAGAACAATCCAAATTATGTTTGTGCGCTATCTTCTTTTTTGCGGCTCGATCGATTTCAATGAAATTTTTAGAATATCTTAGAACATGTTTGGAGAGTGCATATAAGAAATCTGTTTGCTCTCCGATGTCTAGAACCGGAGTTATGACCAAAAATAAAAAATAACGATACAAAATCACTATAGAATAAATTTTTTTTCCGTGAAATGAGTTTTCTTTTCCATAAAATTAATTTCAAATGAATATTTTTTAGATTATTATTGTTTCACATTGTGTGGGATTTTTGATGCTGATTTTTAAGCCAAATTTCAATGGTGCTTTATGTTCGGAATACAACAAACACGGTAATATTTCTTTGTTGTTGTTTTGTGTACAAAACCGTGTTATTTGGATGGAATATAATGTTGATATTATATACACATAAGGATAAATTTATTTACTGTATAAATATTACCGAGATGAGAAAGAGCAAAAGGCTTTATGTGTACATATGTATGTATGTATATATCTTTTAATTAAGAAATATAGTTGTATTTATTTCGTCCAAGTACTGTGAATTGTATCAACTTTACATATGCGCAATAATAAAATTGCAAAAAACAACCAAGTTAATAGAAAAAAAACTATCAAATTTCAAGTTTCCCGTTGGTACACCAAATTTTGTGTGTATTTCTTTAAATATTTAAACTGCTCGATTAGCTATGAGGTAGGAAAAAGTTAAAAAAAATGCAGTTCTTAAAATCTTGCCACCCACCACGCTCACTATTATCATTTCTTGATATCTCTCGGAAATGGTGTTTTAACTATTTGGAGAAAAATTTCAGTTTGTTTTGATATGAGCAAAAAAAAAAAAACAAAGGGTATTTACAATGAGAGCTTTCACACCTTGCAATAATTAATCAGCATGTCCGTGGTAATCAAAGGCAATAGGTAAGTGCAGAAGAAATAAATGGAGACGTGCCCATACTGCAGAGGCTTCAAACTGCACAATCACCACCACAAATTCGACAAAAATTTAATAAAAGAAGAAAAGTGTTAAATGTAGACTTCAATCGCGCTGGTTTGGAATACGATTCCGGAATCGTGTTTACTTTCTCGATGCTCCCGGTGGGACATGCAAGACATTCGTCATTTGACAATTGATTCTAGCAACATGGCATCTATGGCATTGATGTCACACTGTTTGAAGGCGGTCGAACTGCACAAGTGCACATTCCGTTTTGAAGCCGACGACGAATTTTCTCTCTGTTGACAAAGCAATAACGTGCACAATGATGACCAAGAATTCGGCGCCAGCAAAATTGATAATTTAGGATGGCGATGGCGCATAAACGAGCTTTGAAGGCAGTTGACCTAACAATGAGGGGCTTACAATGTGATTTGAGATGATTTGGTGGGTATATGATATTGCCCAGCGGAGATTTTCATCAAACGATTGTGGATGGTAATGGCGCAGTAGATAAAATGCTTGATTGCTAACTTAGACGTGTGGGTTCGATCCCCACGCTAGGCGCATTCTTTTCTATACCTCCAATTTTAATTGGATGCCGCCCATGGGTTAAAATGAGACAGTCAATACCTGGTTCTCAAATCCACTGTGCCAAACTAGTGCCGTGCAATTTAGGTTGCATTTAAAAGACCTGGGGTCTTGCAGGCATTTAGTTAAATTACGCTTCCCGTCATCCCGAAATCCATCGGCTGCTGAATTCTCAAGAAAAATGCTGGCGCTAGGCAATGGCCAAATTTATGTTGAGGTCTCGACTGGGTTGATATCCTTCCCGACAAATGTTTGCGAATTAACAACGTCGAAGGAGAAACTCATCACCAAATAAAGTGTCCCCAATTGCAAACAAATTTAAAAATCTCGATCGGATTTGTGAACGGGCTATACTAGCAGCGAAGAAATAGGACTTCGTCGATAGCTTGAATTTTATTATTCAAAGTCGCTGGATAACTGCATTTGTACAAATCAGTTGACAGCGTGACCAACGAGGATGAAGCGACCAACCATCCGACGAAATTTTTGAACTAACTCGCTTAATGTGTCAGGAAGTCCGTCGCCTTTTTACAACTGAAGGTATGGGATCGATCATAATCATGCTGTGGTGATTCCAAGCCATGATCATCAAGGGCAAATTCAAAGTGGAGGGAAGTCTTTATCCCACGGGGGTTCAGTATCACGTTCAATTGGCTTTAGCGATGACAATCAATAAACCGCAAGGCCAATCGTGGTAAGTCAGTGGAATAAATTTAAAATTTCTCTGTACGCTGCCTGATAGCGTGTTGGTAAACGGTCTTTGTTGTTTGTTTTTGCACCGGATAACAAATCGAAAAACATTGTTTATCTTATTACTCTCTACTGATTTTTATTCCATTCAAATAAATCACATTGAAATTTGAACTATCCGTGTTCTATTATAGCACTGCAGTTCTTTTGAAGGTCTTAAATTGGGCGAGATGAAGTTCGCCTGGTCCGCTAGTAGTACATAAAATCGCAAGTAAAAATAAGGCTGGTAGCCGTCCTCGGCAGCTGCTTGGTTTGTCTGTGGTGTAATTTTCAGTCCGAGCTAATTTCTTGCACACGCAAGGGAAATTTTTACGCTCTCGTGAGCATTCTTGTATGTGTAAAAAACTGCAATTTTTGAGTGCGGGAACTGTTTGGACTGAAAATTACACAAATAAACAGAAAATTTAAGTACGGAATTAGAGCTATGTATTTGTAAGGCGGGCATGTCAAACACACATGTGTGAAAATTGGTTTGGGTTCGATATCCCGCTTTTTAAAATCCCGTTTTTTAAAATACCGGTTTTTTTATCCCGCCTTTTATAATGCGGATTTTTAAAATCTCGCATTCTTATTTATTAATATTATTCTCGTTTAAATCCCGTTTATTTTAAATTTAGAATCAACACAAAGTGCAAAAAGGATGGTGCAACCCTCTGCTTGTCCCAATATAGGGTTTGGGATGGAATCCAGTTTGTGAAACATTTATTAAAATACCAAACGGGCTAAGTGGAATTAAACGGGATTTTAAAAAGCGGTATTATAATAGACCGGGATTTTGAATAATAGGGATTTTAAAATGCGGGATTTTAAAAAACAGAATCTTAGAAGACGAGATTTTAAAACTTTTTTCGGGATATATGAAAAGCGATTTTAAAAAAGCGAGATTCCGATACACTCCCGTGAACATTTTAATTCGTAAACATGGCCGACATATCATCGAAATCGAGTCTGATATTTATTTAGTCATTTGGTCAACATCTGGTTTTGGTTCTGTTCCGACTTTAGATCCAGAATCAAATTTTTCTTCAAGAGAAGAACTCTCATTTAATACCAATCGAAAGCTTTCTGAAAAAACGGCATTAATACTGTGATATTATATCTATACCTTGAAACTCTTTTTTTAGATCTTAATTGTAATAAAGAAGAAAAGATATTAATTATATACAAAAATATTGTCTTACCATAACAATTGATTCAATCCGCTTCCAAAAGCAAATAACACCAGAACGTATAAGAAGAAAAATTTCATGATATCCATAACCATTCGTGAGAGTGAAACTTGCAATGGACCAAGATGAGGATTAACCGAAAATATATAAACCAGCTTCAATGAACTAAATATATTAGCTGCACTAAAAAGGCCTTCAGATATAAGCATCGGGTCCCATGTGTCCCATTTTTCTCGAGGTAAATCCGCAGCTGATTTATCCACTGTCATTTCCTTTTGAACCTAAAATAATTAATAAAGTTAAATATTATTTAAAACAAATATAATAAAAAAGTAAATTCCGTGCATTTTAGATGCCTCTTTTCTACTACCCCAGAAAGCCATTATTTTATACCCATAGTCGATAAGTAGCAGGATTTTCATCCTCATAATACGTATTTCTAAAGACCTCCTCCCTAAAATAACAAGCCGACTCCTTTGCAATGTTTTTTTTAAGCTAGTAAACCTGAACTGGTAGAGTAAAGTCGTCTCCGCTTTTTTAAACAGCTACAGTGTAAATTGCTCAATCGATTTAAGCTTGGCAACAGCCTACATATTAGTACCAGTGACAAGGTCAATATTTTCACTGAAGGGTATTTCAAAAATCAAAATTGCTAAATCGCTGTCAATTTACACGATGTAGCCAGCGCGGCGTGCATCCATCGTTCCAACATAACAGCCAGCGCTGTGTGCCAAAAAGGTGATTCCACAATAGGCAATCTGAACTAGCGATTTGAGGGCATGTAAGGCGTTATCTAACTTACTGCGAAAATCGATCGTTATGAGTGAATTCAATTCAATTCATTTTATTGAGTCTTTTCTTTTCCTTTTACAATAATACACTTGCCTTTCTTACTCTATGGTACATTGAGAACTGTACAGTATGGTCCTCTTGTTTTAATGACATATGCTCTATATGCTGTACTATTTACACGTTTTGAGAGCTCTTGCTCATGGAGCTATTTCACAATTATTTTAACGTTTTGGTCATGGTAGCTTAACCTACCTTAAACTAACCTATGATAAAGGAGATACGCTATACGTGTACCTCTAGGAACCTATAGCTGAAATTCATCACAATGTTTCGTTATGCGTGATACATATCCAACTGTTGACATTTCGTACTCAAACAAACACTTGAAACTGTGGAGCTGGTTGTCACTGAATACAGAAGTGGCAAAGTAAGCACTTAAATAATCGGGAGTTGGACCTCAGGCCACCACTTTTTGTTGATAGTGCTTTAGCTTTTAAATAAAATGAAAAATTCGTTGATATCTTGCAGTACACTTTGTTTTTTTTTTTTCAATTTTAGGGCGTGACTGTAGACATGCCAACAGTTTGACAGAAAAGTAGATGCAGCCCCGTAGGGTTAAAATAGCATTTGACTTCCAGAAATCAGTTGTATTATTTATTAGCCCTCCAACGGTAATATTTAATACTTTTGCGAGCGAACAAATGTTCTAAAATTGTTATAAATTAGCATCTTTCTATTCTCGTCCTTAATTCTAACATATCATCCGGGCAACAATGTACTCATCATTTTTCATTTGACACGTTAAAGGGAGACAACTGTATTGAAATGGCGTGTCTCTATTAAGAATTTCCAGAACATATATTTGCCTTTTCTATTCCTAATTTCGATATCCAAGACTGCTTTCACACAAGGAAACTAAGTTGCGGTTAACTGGGTGTTTTGATGCCGAGAATCAGTCTAAGAAATCAACAATATCCATTGTAAACAGTGTTTTTGTTAGACGTGCGGTTTTCAATCTGGCAGTACTTTTTTCGGAGTTGGTCTTTTTACAGCAGCTGTTCTTGATTTATGCTCAGTTTGGTTTGACATCTAATGAATAGACGTACTCCTGAACAACGATTGCAAATTGTGCAAATTTATTACCAAAATAATGGTTCGGTTCAATATTCGCAGCTTCGGGAATTCGAGCAACTATGGATCGGTTTCGAACCACGTTTACTCTAGTGGATAATGCGCATCCTCAGAGACGCCGTACAGTGCGCACCGAAGACGCTATTCCTGCTGAAGAGCAGAACAGAATATCGAAGAAGACCCGAATGAGTCCACCCGTCATCGCAACAATTGGAGCTGTGCCCATCCACTTTGTGGCTAATTTTGCGGAAGGATCTTGGTTTGGGGGCTTACAAAATCAAACTCGTGCAAAAATTGAAACCAAACGACCATCAAGCGCGTCGCACGTTTGGTGAATGGGCACAAAACGACATGGTCACCGATCCCAAATTCACAAGAAAATTTGGGTGAGCTCATTATTTCGCGTCGTGTCCATGTGACGTGGCCTAAAAAACCGTGCGATTTAACACCGCTGGACTATTTTTTGTGGGGTTATGTGAAGTCGCTTGTTTACGCAGATAAGCACAAGACGGTTGACGCTTTCAAAGAGAATATTCGGAGCGTTATTGCTGACATAAGGCCCCAATTGCTGCAAAACGTGGTGGAAAATTGGGCCTCTCGGCTGGAATTTGTTCGTGCCAGACGCGGCGGCCACTTGCCCGAAATCATTTTTAAAATAAATGGGGCAAATCCTTATCTTTATAATATTATAATAACATTAAATTATATGTATTTTATTTATTCTTGAAAACCATACGTCTAAAAAAACACCCGTTATTTGGCGTTAATTTTTCTACATCCCAGGCTTAATCCTCAACTTTCTACACCCTAGAAATTGGCGTAGAGTTGAATTTCCTAATGCTCTTCCCTAATAAAAATATAATAAAATGTTAAATATGTCAGTTATATTTTACCTGAAAAAAGGATACCACACGCAATGCAACTGTTGCAACATATAATGAATTTGTTACAAAATCGATTACGTTCCACATGTCATTTAAATACTCTTGTAGGCCAACATCCCAAAGCTGTTTTACTTCACTCCAAATCAGTCCTACAAATCAAAATAAAAATCATGAAATATCAAAGATGTATAGATAAGGTACAAATACTTGAATATTATGAACATTGGGCAACTTACCGCTAACCCACGCCAATATAAGCCATTCGATAAATGTTGGCTTAGCGCCTCGTTTCGTTGGGACTTCCTCGTCTGGAATAATGGTTGGTGATTCTTGCCAAAACCAGCCACCTATAAATGTTTCGATACGCTGCGATGCCAACATAAGAAGAACTGGAACAATTTCAATTTAGTTAGTTGCTTTACGTTTTTTCTTTTGTTTTTGACGACTATTAGTACTCCCCAATTCAAGTCGATATGAAACATCCTTTTTACAGTTAAATTAATATACAACATTACTTATTTGATTAAAACCTTTACGCACGATGTGGTAGGAATCTATTATGTACTATGTACATGAGAACGACAAACGAATTATCGAACATTCGTCCATTTTGACATTACGTTCACTTGGCTTTAATTCTATTCGTTACGAATATAAGTTGAAAGTCTGATTTTGAGGTTAGACGCGAGCAAACAAATTACTCATTGAATGGTAGGTATGTGGAACGCGAATAGAGTTTGACTGTTCGTCACAATCAGATGCAATTCGTGACTACCAATATTGTTTTTTTTTTAATTTATCTTATTTTGGCGATTAAAAAAGTAAATTTTTGTGTCTAAACATTAAACTAAATTATATTTCAACAATTTTTTTTTAGAATTTGTGAAGCATTTATGTTGGTAAATTGTTTTAAACGGAATTTTTTCGTAGGTCTTTGGTCGCTCTCATGGGAAAAGTCCTTAAAGGACTATTCACACGCAAGATCCATCGACCACCGATTAATGGATGAATAATTGAGATTTAAAACAATTTATAAACCCAAATTCTTTACAAATTCTTAATAAAATAGTAGAAATATAATTTATATTAGTCTTTAGATACTAATATTTGCCTTTTATTAACCAAAATAAGATACATTTGAAAAAAAAAACAAGTTGGTCGTCGCGAGTTGCAATTTGATTGTTACGAAGTGTCAAACTGTATTCGCGTTCCACATACTTTCCACACTTCAATGAATTTCTTATTCGCAAAATTAGACATTATTAACGCGGGCGTTCACTCATTTATTTTGAGCAATCTCGAATAACCTTCGGTTGTAACAAGTACGCAGTACAAGAACACATCTGATGAAAAAACAGGTGCTCTCGTGGAAGCAATCTTATAGCCTTTTCACACCAAACCCAAAACACGGTTTTCGCGAAATCATCGGTTTTGGCTGAAAACCTGAAGCGAAAACACAAGTTTTCCCATACATTTTTGATAAACCACTCGTTTTGATAAACCACAAGTTTTAAATAAATCCTGTCGAAAACATGTTGGATTTGCAAGATGAACTAAACAAACACACCTTGTGAAATATTCAGTGCTCAATTAATCGTCACATAAATAGTTGGGGTTGCTGCCAGTAAAACCGAAAAAAAAGACAGATGTCTGAGCTAATTTCAATTCACAACGTATTTGTTGTTGTCTGTGGTGCCAAAATAATTGAAATGTCAAACGAAAACTTGTAAATGTTCAGTGTGAACGGTTTTCGAGTTTTCGTAAACTGTAAGCTGAAAACCCTGTGTTAGTATACGGGCACCTTAATTGGAGGTATTTCTGATCTGTCATCGCACTGACACAGCGCCGAAGAAGCCATTTGCCAAAAATTGTGACAATGTGGCATTTCCGGTTTTTGATATTTCATTCCAAATTTACAACGAGCCAGCAGCAGCAGAAAGCTCCATTTTTTTCCAATTTATTTTATTAAATAAAAGCTAAAGAAAAAATAACTTGTAGAAAAGAGAAAAAAGACAAAGTAAGTTATAATTGAAAAAAAACTGAATGTACTAAAGCTAATTAATATTCCTTATAAATAAAGGCTTGTAACTAGTCCAAAGGATTGTTTTATTCTTCGTCGGATGGACTTGTTGGATCAAGAATCTTTTTTTTTTGGTTGCCGCCTGTTGTCGCAACATTATTACAAGCTTTTTTCAAGATGCCGCCAAAAAAGCAGAAAAACCTAGATTCATCGGCTATCCCAAGAAAGTCACCAAAAACTGTGATTCCGGATTCCGCGATGAACGAGAGCTTTAACTGCCGTAGCTGCGGCGATCCAGATTCAGTTGACGATATGGTTCAGTGCGAAAAGTGCAATGGATGGAATCATTTTCGATGTGCAGGAGTAAATCACAGCATCCAAGACAAGACTTATTTATGTTCATCGTGTACAGGTAAGAGTAGGCATTTGCATAGTATTTTAGAAACCCTTCCCACATCTGTTTTGAGACTGACCAATGAAGAAGCCGCGACCGAAGCACCAGCAGCAGTCACAAATGAATTATCGCTACCCTTGTCGTTGGCCTCATCCAATATTGACGTCGAAAACACATGCTACGCTAATGTTAGAGCACCAACTACAGCTGAGAGTCTCGATAATCGAGGACTCTCCGCCGTCGGAGATCGTTCGACATTCCTTTTACCAATATCTGAACCTAACCATATGTGTACTACAGATCCTTCGCCCTATGTAATCGTATCCTCTGCCAATGACAATCCGTCACTCCGGCTGACATCATTGAGTTCAGCATTTGCTTCCACGTCTGAATATATACCTTCTATTGCTAGGTTGTCATCGTCATCTACATCTGTTGGAGTTAGTGCTGCGTATGCTCGGAGTCTGGAGGCACATTTAGCGCCCAGCGCAGCCGAAGTTACTGCCCAGTGTGGACGACCCTTTGATTTAGCTCATGGTTTGCTTCCTTCATCAAGGCCTAACATATCAAGGCCTAACATATTAACTGGGGCTCCTAGTTCACCACACCCATCAGCCGCTGCTCCAGCTGCTGATTATAGTTCAATAACCCCATCGACATCTGTCGAATCGGCTGCCGTATATTTTCAAAGCCTTGGGATACATTCTGCGCCCAGTGCGGCCGGTGTCGCCGACAAGTGTGGACCCTTCGCTGCGGCTCCTAGCTATCTACATCCATCTACGTCCGGGGCATCGACTAATGCATATTTTCGAAACCTTGGGATACGTTCTGCGCCCAGTGCGGCCGAAGTCGCTGCCAAGCGTGGGCCTTTCGCAATAGCTCCCAGATCTCCTCGTTCATTCACGTCTGGCGCATCGACCGTCGCACATTCTCAAAGCCAAGGAGGACCTCCTGCGCCTAGTGCAGCCGGAGTTGCTGCCAAGTGTGGATCTCTGAACCAGCCCTACTCTGCGATATTAGCGCCGCCTTCATTAGGCGTACCAGTCCAGAACATGCTGGTCGCTCCTGCCAATGTAAGTGGAGACGCTGTTCCCGCGGCAGATAACAACGAAAGAAGATCAACGCGTTCAAGGTCTTCTAAGTCTTCTGCAAATAAACTCCGAATCGAACTGCAGAAAATCGAGGAAGAAAGGAAATTGCGAGAGGAACTGGATAAAGAGGAGCTTAGACTAAGAAAGGAGAGAGAGATCGAATACCTTCATAAAAAATATCAGGTAATGAGCCAGATTGAGGAGTCGTCTGATGAAGACGAAGGAGATGCCTATTTTGTCGATTCTAACAACCCAGCGAAAGGAAACATAGATAAATGGATTGCTGGTATACCCGACAAACAATGTTTTCACTCCACTTCTAATGCCGGGCTATTTCAAGAGTTCGTACCGACAGTTCCACAATATTCTCACCCTTGGGAAACTGTGCGTCAGCATCCTTTGAGTATTCCGGCAGTGACCAAGAAGGGGGAAATACCTAAATTGAGCCTAGTAACTGAGTCTTCGAACGTAATCGAATCACAAACTAAAGCTTCGCCAACTCAAGCGGGAAATGCACCCATCACGAATCTCACAATGCCCATACAAGCTCAAGAACAGACACATGTGTGTCACCAACAACCATCCCAGTTCCAGAATGGCCTACAATATGCGAACAGCAGTCTTACAAAAAGTAATATAGCCGCGAGGCACCTTATTCGTGATTTGCCTACCTTTGACGGCAACCCGTCCGAATGGCCCCTCTTTATCGCGAGTTATAATCGCAGCACAGAGCTAGGTGGGTTTAGCAATGAAGAGAATCTTATTCGGCTACATAAAGCATTGAAAGGTGATGCATTGGAAGCTGTCAAGAGCCTGATTATTCAACCCAATTGTGTCGGGCGAGTTATAGATACTTTAAAAATGCTGTACGGTAGACCGGAACTTATTGTAAGTACTCTGATACGAACAATCAATGCGACACATGCCCCAAAGGCTGATAAATTTGAAACCATCGTTACATTTGCTATCGCCGTGCAAAATCTTTGTGCTACACTCGAAGCGTCCGGTATAGTAAACAACATGAGTTACCCCTCGCTATTACAGGAACTTGTTGAGAAACTCCCACCAACCTTGCGGCTTAATTGGGCAATCCATAAGCAATCACTGAAGTCGTGTACGCTTAAGGAATTCAGTGTTTGGATATACTCTATAGCTGAAGCTGCCAATGGAATCCTCGTGTCCGCTCCAACATCAGCCAGCGAAGAAAAGAAGTACCGAGGCAAATTCCTGAAAAGTAAAGGTATTTTGAATGCTCACTTTACAAACGACAGCAAATCTGTCAACTCGCTTAACAATAAATGCGTCGTCTGCGATTCTAACTGTGCGGCGGTGATGAACTGCCCGCAGTTTCTTAAACTAGACCGTTATGCTCGATGGGCTGCGGTACGAAAACATCAGTTATGCAGTAAATGCCTCAGAAGTCACCTTGGCACAAAATGCAGAGTAAACGGCCTTTGCGGAAAGAACAACTGCTCTTTCAAACACCACCAGCTCCTGCACAAGGATCAGTTGATAGTTACGCCCTGCGCAGACAATGCCACTGTCGGAATCCACTCGAAGGTTTGTTCGGTATCTGCAAACTTCAACACCAGTCCAGTTATGTTCAGGATTGTACCTGTTTTCCTGTATGGGGCCGGAATCAAGATTGAAGTATTCGCATTTCTCGATGATGGATCATCTGTCACCCTCCTAGACGAAGAAGTTGCCAGACAGCTTAATGTCAAAGGTGAGAAACAACCGCTCTGCTTAAAATGGACCGGTAATACATCCCGTCTAGAAAGCCATTCCGAAATGTTCAACATACAAATATCTAGCATCAAGAACGATGCCAAGAAATTTCAACTTTCCAATGTTCACACGGTTCAGAAATTAGCACTGCCGGAACAAACCGTCAATCACAACGAACTCCAAATAAGGTTCGGACATCTTAGAGGACTGGAGCTCGACTCTTATAACAAAGCAGCCCCACGACTACTCATTGGCGTCAACAACGCGAAACTCGGATATCCCTTAAAGTCAAAGGAAGGAGGCTGGGACGAGCCAATTGCGACCAAAACTCGCCTGGGCTGGGTAGTCCATGGAAATCTCGTCAGAATAGCAAACAGTGGACTAAAGTCACATAGTTTCCATATCTGCGATTGCAATGATATGGATCTACGTCGACTTGTCAACGACTTTATATGTGACGATCAGTTCGGAACATCAGAAACACGTAGCGTACCTTTGTTACAGGAGGACTCTCGTGCTTTAGAGCTTCTAAAATCCAATACAATTCGAAAAGATGGCAAATTCGAAACAGCTCTCCTCTGGAAGTTCGACGACATTAGACTACCAGACAGTTATCCAATGGCCAAAAGAAGACTAGAGTGCCTTCGCAAAAGAATGAACCGCGATCCAGATCTAGCTGAGCTGCTTCATCGAAAAATTGCAGAATACGTGGAGAAGGGTTATGCTCGAAAGCTAACGGATGGAGAGGCAGCGGAAAATAAGTGTAATTCCTGGTACTTACCGATCTTTCCAGTTGAGAATGCCAACAAACCGGGGAAGGTTAGAATAGTTTGGGACGCAGCGGCATCGGTTCGTGGAACCTCACTAAATTCAGTATTGCTCAAGGGTCCCGATCAGCTAACTCCATTAACTTCGGTAATCTACAAGTTTAGGCAACAGAAGATTGCCATTTGTGGGGACATAAAAGAAATGTTCCATCAAGTTCGAATCAGGAAAGAAGATCAGAACTATCAGCGGTTCCTGTGGGGCAACAATCAGGACGGAGAACCAGATACGTATCTAATGATGGTTATGACCTTTGGAGCAACTTGCTCCCCGTGCACCGCCCATTACGTTAAAAATATCAACGCGGATCAATTTGTACAGGAATACCCTAGAGCAGTTCGCTCTATTAAAGAAAACCACTATGTGGACGACTTGATGGACAGTGTCCCAACCGAACATGAAGCAGTAAAATTAGCCCAAAATATCCGTCACATTCATAAGAAAGGTGGGTTTCACATTCGAAATTGGATGTCGAATTCACCCCACGCCCTAAAATGTCTTGGTTCTGAACCAATTGAACAGGTCAGCATTAACTCGACAGACGAACTCGCCACCGAAAAAGTGCTTGGAATGTGGTGGTCCACCTCTAAGGACTTCCTGACTTTCAAACTTACTTCGAACCAAAGCCAAAGAGAGGTTCTATCAGGACGTAAACGCCCTACAAAAAGAGAAGTTTTAAGAGTCATGATGACTATTTTCGATCCACTTGGTTTGATAGCATGCTTTCTAATGTATATCAAAACGCTTCTTCAGGATATTTGGCGCTCTAAAATTGAATGGGATGAGACTATCAAAGAGGAGGAATATATAAAATGGACAAAATGGATTAAGCTTCTGCCTGTTGTAGAAACTGTTGAGATTCCTAGGTGCTACATATCCTTCGAATGGGGTGCTAATATACAGCTGCATGTATTTGTTGACGCCAGTGAGAACGGCTATGCGGCTGTGGCATACGTTCGAAATCTTCACAACGAAGTTGCAGAAACTCGCCTCATAGGTTCTAAAACAAGAGTGGCACCTCTTAAGTCGCTTTCGATTCCTCGGCTCGAGCTGCCAGCAGCCCTACTTGGCGCCAGATTCGCTAAGAGTATCACCGAATCACATGGGATATCCTTCAACCGAAGATACTTCTGGTCGGATTCCAAAACCGTTTTGTGTTGGTTAAGGTCTGACCATCGGAGGTACAGACAGTACGTGGCCTTCCGCGTTAGCGAGATTTTAGAAATCACCGCTATTGAAGAATGGAGATGGATTCCTTCTCTGTTCAACGTAGCTGATGAAGCCACAAAGTGGCAAAAACCTCCAGATCTCAAAGCAAACAGCAGATGGTTCAACGGACCCAAGTTTCAAGACCAAGTTTCACCAGATGATTGGCCCGGAGAAGAAGTTAAGGCATCTACGGTCGAGGAATTGAAATCGAACTTTCTCGGACTCTACGTAGGAAGCAATCAAAAAGAAATGAACAGAGCAGATCACTTCGACACCTGGGAAAGGCTACTTAGGAGCACGGCGTACGTCCAACGGTTCATTCACAATGTGAGTACGAAAAGAACCAAATTACCCAAGATGAACGGCCCCTTTACAAGAGAAGAACTACAGGTAGCTGAAAACAATCTCTTGAGAGAGGCACAGAACAAGGAATACGCCGAAGAGATCGCCGATTTAACTATGAATCGTTCCTTACAGAAAAGCAGCTCAATTCTAAACTTGAACCCTTTTTTAGACGGAAATAGACTTCTTCGAGCTAACGGAAGGATCTGCCTCGCGGAAAATGTGAATCCAGGTTTGAAGCAACCCATTATCCTTCCAAGATGGGGCAAAACAACATCACTTTTAATAAATGCAGTACATCGCAGATATAGACACCAAAACGACGAGACAGTAGTAAATGTTTTTAGACAAAAATTCTACGTCCCGCATCTTAGGTCCGCACTTAAAGTCGTTAAAAAATCATGTCAGAGATGTAAGAATAATAATGCCCGACCTTATCCCCCAATTATGGCTCCTCTTCCACCTGCGAGACTCGGTTCCTTCTGTAGACCATTTTCATACGTAGGAGTCGACTACTTCGGTCCCATGATTGTTAGCCTAGGTCGTAGAACGGAAAAACGTTGGGGAGTCCTCTTCACCTGTCTTACTATAAGAGCGGTTCATGTTGAGATCGCTCACACGCTGTCAACTGATTCCTGTATTTTGTCCATAAGAAATTTCATCGCTAGAAGAGGTACGCCGCTAGAGTTCTACAGCGACAACGGGACCAACTTTCATGGAGCAGAAAGGGAGCTACGAGAAGCATTGGCAGCCATTGAAAAGAACCGACTAGTCGACACATTCACTTCGACAACGACAGCATGGAAGTTCATACCACCTAGCTCTCCACATATGGGTGGTTGTTGGGAACGGCTAGTCCGTTCACTAAAAAGTGTGCTCTACACTATCGCGCCCACTAGAAACCCAAACGATGAGCTCTTACGTAGTATGTTGATGGAAATCGAAAATATCATCAACTCAAGACCCCTGACATACATGCCAACCAGCCAAGATAACCCAGAAGCCCTAACGCCCAACCATTTTTTGTTGGGCTCCGCTTGCGGTTCAAAACCCGCAGCCGAATTCGATGACGGTATTCGCCTCCTTCGTAAAAATTGGTTAGTCTCTCAGCAGTTTGCGGACCGTTTTTGGAGACGGTGGGTATTAGAATACCTGCCTACTCTTACTAGAAGGGTCAAGTGGTTGACGCCAGTAAAACCTCTCAAGGTCGGCGACGTAGTTCTAATAGTCGATCCCAATAATCCCAGAAATACCTGGCCAAAGGGTCGAATCATAAAAATAAAGCCTTCAATTGATGGACAAGTGAGAAAAGCCACAGTTCAAACAAAAGACGGCATCTACGAAAGACCTGCTGTGAAACTGGCAGTGCTCGACGTAGGAGAGACCAAGTCAGATGAAGAAATACCGGGGGGGAATGTTAGTATACGGGCACCTTAATTGGAGGTATTTCTGATCTGTCATCGCACTGACACAGCGCCGAAGAAGCCATTTGCCAAAAATTGTGACAATGTGGCATTTCCGGTTTTTGATATTTCATTCCAAATTTACAACGAGCCAGCAGCAGCAGAAAGCTCCATTTTTTTCCAATTTATTTTATTAAATAAAAGCTAAAGAAAAAATAACTTGTAGAAAAGAGAAAAAAGACAAAGTAAGTTATAATTGAAAAAAAACTGAATGTACTAAAGCTAATTAATATTCCCTATAAATAAAGGCTTGTAACTAGTCCAAAGGATTGTTTTATTCTTCGTCGGATGGACTTGTTGGATCAAGAATCTTTTTTTTTGGTTGCCGCCTGTTGTCGCAACACCCTGTTTTGGGTTTGGTGTGAAAGCATATTAAGTTATACCAACAAATTTGGAATAACTAGCTATCCGAGAACAAATGTATAGAACAGCTGACTACTAACTTCATTTGGTATGAGTTTCGTTATGATTTTTTAACAGCTTCCAGCTTACCTATCTGATTCGTTCTCAAATATACTCGGATAGTTTGGTATCCGAGATAACATATCTAATAAGTGATTGAACGCCCCAATTATAAAACGTCATTCGCGGACAAAAGCCATGTGAAATATTCACATGGGAGCGACCAACGAATATATTCGATTTAAAACAATTTGAACAAAATTGTGGATATATACATTTTATATTAAAGTTCGGATACAAAAATACTTTAATTGCCAAAACAAGATAAATTTAAGAAAACAATATTGGTCGTCTGAATTGCGTCTGATTGTTACGAACGGTAAAATTCTATACGCGTTCCAAATACCATCCACACTTAAACGAATAATTTGTTCCTGATTATCAAGTAACATTCGTCACGAATAAAAAAACCCATGTGAAGGAAATGTCAAAATGGACGAATATTCGTTTACTCGTTGGTCGCTCTCATGTATACATACTCGTAGTACTTAAGTCACAATCGTCGAATATTCGTTAATTCGTTGGTCTTTGTGAATAGTCTTTTATAAATTGAAAAAAAAACCTTGTGGAACGTATTCACGTGTTTTTTTTTCATATTATGGATTATGCGAGTACTATAAGCCTTCTTGATCAAAATAAACCATTGACTTACATAAAAACGTAAAATAAGACGCACTATGGCATATGAATTTTATAAAAGGTTTTCGCATTGTTTGTCCAATATTGGAATACGGAGCTAATATATAGGCAAGTGAAAATATTGGAAATAGACTTCCTGTAAAGAAAACTAAATTTAGCAAATTACTATAAATATTTTACGATCATTTTTACCAATTCGAATTATGTCCAATGTTTGAAGGGCCATATTCTTTCTTCGGAATCCTGGTAAACCTTCATACCAAATGCTTGCTAGTAGTTGTTGAACATTTGAGTGAGCTACGAACTTTTATGAAGACCGACACAAAGATTGTTCTCAGAATTTCCAGAAAATATAGTTTTTGATTATGCTTACCTTTTTTTGCCTTAGTTTTATGGCTAACTTTAATCGATTCAAATGCATTCGTTCTCCATGCTCATACCCTGGACCGGTGGGATCATGATTGAGCAGTATCTCCAATTCATGTGATGTCCTTGTATGATCCAATAGTGCAGTGGCAAAATCTTGACACTGTTTCCGCAATTCTTGGTATTCATTCTAAAAGGTAAAGCTTATAAAAGTTCTAAGCTTTGAAATTATTTCGGGGTGTACCTTAAATTCGTGTTCTAAAAAGCTTAATCTTCGAAGCTCCCATGAAAGCTCAAATGCAGTTAAAATTGGGTCCTTTGAGGACAAGGCAATAAGGCTTGGACTAGCTAAAGCTCGATAGGCATTAATACGTGATCTCGAATGACGAAGGGAGTCCTCTTGTCGAGACTGAACACATTCATCACAACCGCAACTAAAAGGAACCATTTAAAAAGAGCTTACGGCTGTTAAAAATACATCTTACCGAACATCGTGTGGCATTGGTAGAACAGAACCACGATCCAATAGGATCTTTATTATTTCATAGTTGTCTCGATGAGCAGCGAGTATTAAAGGTGTTACATCTGGTGTAAAAGTTGATGTATCCTCTGGGGCTGACTCCCAACTCTGTAAAATGTTTAAAAGCTTAGTAATTTTTTTTTTAAAGACTTGATTATGCGAATGATTCAAAAATACTCACATGACTACCTTCGTTTTGAAAATTGATATCTTCGTGATCCAGCAAAACTTCAACAGCTTCAACAAATTCCTCAGAAATCGAATGGAGCAATGCATCTTTGGTATCAACATTATAATTGATCAACAGTTCAACCATCTCAAGGTTTTCATTATCTATTGCCATCAGGAGAGCAGTTCGTCCTAGGGGATCTACACAATTGACGTTGATGTACTCCGTGTCTTGAGCTTTTTGAAGCATCCTATTGAAAACGAAATATTTGGTTCAATTCTTAAAAATTCCGAATTAAATTTTCAAAAACCGTCTTGTTCCAGCCATGTCACCGCGCTCAACAGCCAAAAGAAATTTCTTCTCTTCCAAGGTTAGTTGACGAATCTCCTGATGGGGACGAATAATATTCTCCTCCTCCATCATACCATGGATGCTGTGTCTCTATATAATTAGATCAAGAATAGATTATTACAATACTTTTATTCATAAATCATATGGCTTACTTTGACTCGTTTAGCGGATTCGATTTGGACAATAACATGACCATCGCCTTTTTTCTCACTGTCAGAATCTGCTCCATTGTTCTTAATTTTGCTCAAAATCGGCCCAAGGACGGATTTTCTTCTAGCCGGGCTGACAAAGTGAAGTTTTTTTCCTTCGTCTGAAAGTAAATTAAATATATTATATTGTATATTATTCGTAGATTAAAGATTTAATCTGTTTTCTTAATGAGACAAAGTGGCTTTAGGACATCTGACTGTTGTAAGCCGTGCAGTGCAGTTAATATGTTTTCGTGGGAATTTCACGCTTACAGCCCGTCGTTGAATGGTTAGTCATCCCTGTACCAGTTAACACACGGTCGAGTTTCATATAATGTGGGCTTATCGAGGGGTGTAGTGCAATTTAGCCGTCCGAAAATCCTCTTTAAACTGATTTTTTTTTAAATTGAGTACAATTTTAAGGATTACAGCAAAACTACAACCGCATCCTTCCTTAACAGAAGGAGGCATCTAAGCCAATAGGAAGAGGAAACAATCAAATCCACGACCTCCCGTCATGGAGAGTTTAGCATGTGGATGTTTGCCAGGTTATCGCACCCACACATATCAATGGATGATGCTTCTGAGAGATCGGACAGCATGTTTCTCAGAACCAAGAAACAGAATTCCTAGTTTGGAACATTGTTGTCTATTATATCTGGGCGTCTGCGGCGATCCCCGGAAGGGTTTTAATCTTTCTCACACTAAATAAGCAATCATAGGGTCAACGAGTTATGGGGTCAAAATGGAGCGTGTACTCCAACTTTAATTGGGTCAGCGAGCTGGGTTGCTCGTGACCGCCATTTCTATAACACATAGACATTAGACTTACATTAAAATCCTTTTTTTTTTTATTAGTATTGTACAAAATTTTCTTAAGAATACGGACATGTAATACTGCCGTCTGCCGAAGTGGGGTTGGCTGTAAATCCGGAATCTTACTTCTCTGAACAGACAAATTAATTCAGAGATAGGTGGAGCATAAATCAAGTTATCTGCTCCCAGGGAAACTCCACAAGGTGGGGTTCTCTCTCCGCATCTCTAGACACTCGTGATGAACGCAGTTGTCTGTGGCAAAAATATTTGGGATCCAGAACAGAAACCGATTATTCTCTCTATCTGGATACATACCATGAATTTTTCACTCTTTGCAAACTACTATATGATGCGTACATTAATAAAATGCAATTCGATATCATCGTTGATCCCAAACGTTTTTAACAATTTGTAAGCTTAAAAAAGAAGTCCAATGGCTATACAGCTACCATTACCTATTTGGATCATTCTTCTAATTACTCTAAAATTATAACTAATTTATTTGCAAGGTTTTTCAGTCAGATATAAACTACTTTTCTTATTTAAATAATTGTAACCAAACGCCATTGTTATCTATCAGTATTAACGTTGATAATGTGGGCCACAAGGTTAACAAATTAAAGACGATTTTTCATCGGGCCCAGACGGTTTGTCTGCAATTATTTTTAAAAAATGTGCAGCCAATTTAGCACAAACTTTTGCCACTCTTTTCCAAAAATCTCTTGGCTTAGGGATTTTTCCATCAATATGGAAGGACCCTTTTATTATACCTAATAGCAAATGTTTCTAACTATAGACCAATCGTCAAACTGTCATGTATTTACAAACTTTCTGAGAGTATTGTCTTCGACCCAATGTTCTTTTATTTTAAACCATTATTTTCCATCAAACAACATGGATTCCTTAAGGGTAAGTCTACGACCACTCACTTAACTAAATTTGTTTTCTATGCTTTAAATTCTTTAGAGAAGAAAGACGAAGTTGATGTGATTGCCACGGACTTTAGCAAAGCATTTGACAAAATTTCACACAAAATTATCACTTTCAAGCTTACAGGTCTTAGATTTCATCCTGGTTTTGTTCAATGGATGGATTCCTACCTTTCAGATCGTTCAGGTTTTCAATATCGGATCTTTTCATTGCTAAATCTGACGTCCCACAAGTTTGTTAAGACTCAAGAATAGTCGAGTCAAAGTAGTTGCATACGCGGATGACGTAGCTCTACTAGCGACTGGTAAATTTCCCTCCATAATCAGTGAACTAATGGATAATGCCCTATCAATAATGAACACTTGGTCAAAGAAATGCGGGCCGCAAAAAACCGAACTTGTCGGCTTTACAAACAAAAGGAAATTGCCTATTTTTAAAATTCCTTCTATTGAAGGAACCCAGCTTAAAATCTCTGACCACGCAAAGTATCTTGGATAAGAAACTTAACTGGTGTCTCAAGATTAAAGAAAGAACTAACAAAGCCATGTTTGCATTCTACTCCTGCAAAAGGATTTTTGATAGAACCTGGGGAATAAGCCCAAAAATTATCAAATGGATGTTCACGGCCATAGATAGACCTGTATTGAAATACGGTAATGAAGGCTGGTGGAATGCATTAGACAAAGTTGCCAAACTTAAGCCCATGACGAAGGTTCAAAGAATGGCACGTGTCAGAATTTTTGAGGCCATAAAGTCCACCCCCACAGCGCGATTGGAAGCGATAATAAACTTAAAGCCCCTAGATCTATACGTTCAAGAATCATCAGCCAAAAGCGCACTTCGCCATAGCCAAACAGGTAGCTGGAAACACACTGCCTTAGGTCACGCACAGATTCTGCAGAAATGTATTGGTAATAAGGTAAGCACTGACTACTTAACCCCCCGTTTAGACTTTCATATGCCGTTCAAAACCGCCTTTCCTAGTAGAAAAGACTGGCAAATGAACGTGCCACCAACCTACGCGTCGATGATATCAATATACACCGATGGTTCCAAAATGGCTGCTGGGGTTGGTGCAGGCTTCTTTTCAGAAACCCTTGGATTAGCCAGCTCATTTGAACTACCTAACTACAGCAGTGTCTTCCAAGCTGAGGTTTTGGCAGTGACGGAAGCTGCCAAACAGGGCTCATTGATGTCAATACCACAGGCTGATATCATGTTCTTCATTTACAGCCAAGCAGCATTGCAGCGATGTCTGGCATTCAAATTAAATCGAAGGTTATTAATTGCTGTCGCGAAGAGCTCAAGGATCTTGGTACATAGCACTACGTACGACTCTGTTGGGTTCCTGGTCACAGTGGCGTTCAAGGCAACGAAAGTGCTGACGAACTGGCAAGAATTGGTTCTACACTTGACCTAGCTGAGGTAGACTCAATAGTCCAGATTTCACCCTGCAATCTCAACAGAAATCGAGGGTGAAGTACTATCTTCAGCAAACAGGACATTGAGCTCATTCGATGGAGTTCACTTTTATAACTGGGAATTTATGGCCAGTTTAAAAAAAAAAAAAAACTGATGAAATTATGAAACTGAACAAAAAGTCTCTTTCTCTTCTCGTGAGTCTGATGGAGGGATGATCTATTCAGTGGGGATAAAGCAAATGTTCCGGAATGGCTTTTCGAATGAAAAAATAAAAAAATCTTAGTGGAAAACTCGAAAAAATTAAGAAAAACGCGAACATTTTTTTCTTTTGAACAATGTAAAGGTGGAAAATTCGTTGATATTATAAATGATATTATAAATGTAAAAGTTTGGATGGATGGATGGATGGGTGGGATGGATGTATGTGTTTTGCTCAATAACGCCAGAACGGCTAACCGGATCTGGATAAAATTTGGCACATGGACACACACATACTCGATTATCACATAGGTCATTTTTATCCCGAAAAATGGAACCGAACACTTCCTGTGCCTATATGGGAGAGGCTTATATATGAACAAAATATATACTTGGTAGTTTGTTCCGCGTTCATGCCTCAACCATTGAATGGATTTTAATGAAATTTGGTAA
Organism: Philhelius pedissequus; assembly: GCA_910595825.1. Lineage (NCBI taxonomy): Eukaryota > Metazoa > Arthropoda > Insecta > Diptera > Syrphidae > Philhelius > Philhelius pedissequus. The sequence continues at coordinate 278,767,041 of OU343160.1, forward strand.
GCAGCTGGAAGATGAGCCATGATTTATTTTTCCCAACTTTATTTTTGTAGTTCTTAATTTTTGAATCCAATATTAAATCTTCGCTTTGTTCGCGAACATGACCATGTACGACGAACATCGAAGTCAACGAACACGACAAAATCTAAATTTTTGGCCAACAGCAAACGGCTCGCGAACCAGCCCACATACAAGAAGAGCAAAGCGAGCGCGAGAACGCTAGGCGAGCATGTTCGTCGTTTGTTCCTACATTCAACGACTGAAGGGTTTTGAATGAAATTTTGTAGGTGGATAGATTATTTCATTAGATTCCCGTGGGTCCGTAGCATCGCACGGGTATCTGCTAGTTATTTATATAAACAATGTTTTTTAGATCCACACAAATTACTGAATTCCAATTCAACCAATTTTTATAATGTCTGGGTAGAGTAACATGTACAACTTACGAATTTTTCATTTGGCAAATTCAATAAAAATGAGATCGATTGAGATGGTGAAAAAAAAATGAATAATATGACAGATATTTCATATTTATCTGAAGAAGCCTATTTTCGACTAATACTAAATCTCGGATTTCGTAGATTTCACTCCAAATCTACGCATTTCACCATATAGTTTTGGGATTTCGAAATCCGAGATTTCGTTGAAAACATAATGAAATCCCATTGCTGATGCGGGCCATTCATAGTGAACGAGTCCATTTTAACATCACCATACTTAGGTGAAAAGCTTTTTACGGAATTACGATCTTTCACTCTAACGATAAGGAGATAAAAAGATAGAGTATGAATATTTTTTGACAACGTGGCTTGGGTTGATGAATTAGATAAATAAAAATGGTTGTTGTTTGTGCTTCTGAGAGACGGAAACGTTTAAAATAAATTAAAACAATTTAAAATATGATCATAATATTACAATGTTATAGCATTTTTTTAAAAATCTTCATTTAAAGTTCTTGTTCTATATCGTATAAGTGCAATATTATAATAGGAAACTAACAAGGTCCAATTTTCGCTATTATCGAGGATACATTTAACAGCATCAATAGTAATTTTATCAACTCCATAATGGTTTCTTCTTATTTCTTTTAAAACAGGCCATGTTCAAAACAATGCATAACGCCTTCGTTTTCTCCTGTGTTACAATAACTGCAGCGATGTGGCAGATCTTCACGGTGCGGCATATGATTTAGGTTAAGGAGTTCTCCTCTCACCCGAATTATCATTGACATTTGGGCAGTACTAAAGTCTGAGTTCAAGTAATTTAACGGCTGGCGATTAAGCTGTCTGTATATCAGACGTGTTGTCGAGCTCTCCGGTCGTGCCACACTCTCGGGTCTAATTGCCTGTTCCACATCCTTTACAAAATTTTGCATTATTGCATTAATATTCAACTCTGGAATATTATTTTCTCTCAAATCAAGAGTGACGTCGTATCTCGTAGATATTTTCTCCCAGGCCTTGTAAGAAAGTGTTCTCGTTCTCAGTGATTTTTGTACTAGAAGTTTGGTCAACCTGCCATCTTCCTCGTGGATAACCCTACTTACATACTTCATATTCAATTTGAGTGTGAATATGAAAAGGAGTTATATTCCACTCTCAATTTCTAGGAGATAACTTGCAGTGATCGATGGTAGCTAAACAGTTTTTTGACGAAGAATCGTAGGAGTTTTTTCACGTCATCGAAGAATTTACCTCCCCATACTTGGGCACCGACCGTAGCACTTTACTGAACGCATCAAAGTTTCAAACACCTTTAGCTTAGATGAAATTCTCACCTTCGAATCAAGTTTCTCCAAGTTAAAAATTAATAGCTCTTTTTGAGTCCGCCAGCTTCAGTTTAAAGTATTTTTTCAAAGAGAGGTCTTGGTTTATTGTTACACCTAGATATTTGTATGATTTGACCACTTCGAGACTTACTACACCATATTTAAATTTTTCATTTTCTGCTAGGCTACCTATTCCTTTCCTTGAGACAAGTACTTTCGATTTTTTTGTATACGTATTTATGTGAAAGCAATTATACTTGCAGTACTTCTCCAACTTATTTATCATGAGCTTTAGCGAGCTATGTGATTCTGCTAATAAGACTATATCATCTGCAAAAAGCAGTGCTTTGACTCTTATTCCTTCAACCAAAACTCCAACTGGTAGGAACTCGGTGATGTAATCCAAGAACAGCGAGAATAATAGTGGACTTAGAAGACAACCTTGTCTTATTCTAATTTCCACTCTAAGCCAGTCTAATAATTCACTGCCATTCCAGATCGCTGATTTATTAGTTCTATATAGATCTATTAATACATTTAGTAATTTTGTTGATTTGGGTCAGTTTGTAAAAAAGACAGATTCTGTTAATCGTGCCAAACGCCGCTTGAAAATCGATAAAAAAGCCATACAGTTTCTTCTCTCTATGTAAGTAGTTTTCAGCGATACTAATAAGGTTGAATATTTGGTCCACTGTAGAAAACCATTTTCTGAAACCTGCCTGGAATTGGCTCAGTTTCCTATTATCTTTTACCCACTTTGTGAGTCTTGAATTTAAAAGCCCAGAATAGATTTTGGCGAACGTATTCATAAAAGATATTCCTCTATAATTTGATGCATCATTTGGATCATCTTTTTTGTATACTAGAAATATTAAAGATTTTTGGAATTCTTCAGATACAATATCTTCGTCTAAAACAAAGCTTATGGACGTCAGAATTTTATCTATAGAAAATTAAGTGATGCGTTTGCATAGGGATCCTATCTTCACCCGGCGCTTTGTTTTCTTTTGCTTTCCTTAAGACAACTGCAAGCTCTTCCATTGAAAATGCTGGTTCCGAAATATCATCAAACACCTGTGGCATTGCGTACTGGATTGGAGTTTGCTGCTATTCAGGATTCAGCATAGCCTAAAAGTTGTTTTTAAGGGTGTTAACTTCGACTTGCCTTCCTATTCTGCTAGTTGAGCCATTAAGTTTTCTAGCAATTGACCAAAAGTCTTTGCTGTTTGTTGTGTTCGCTATTTTGCTCGCCATTTCATTATAGTAAAGGGTTTTCTTATTCTCGCATACCGTTTCGAAGATACAATTTGCTTCAATGTAAATTTTTTTTGCTGTATCTGTGTTCATTTTCATTTTCCTAAATAGATTAAGAGCTAAGTATTTAATAATGCTTGTTAGAAAGCTGGATAGCATAAACCATTGCTCCAGTCGGATTCCAGCAGTGCAATAATCTCATCTAGTTGTCTACGATATTCGTCGGAACAATTTTCTTTCCAAGTGAGTTTTGGTAGAAGCAATAGTGTTTTAGTTTCTGATGGTATTGCTTGTAGTGAACATTGTATGATTAAAGGCATGTGATCTGAGAAGATCTGACTTTCTATTTTCATGTGCTCAACAAGTTGATGCCATAATCTGTTAATTAGTGCATAGTCGATAACTGAGGAGCCACTCCCTTTAATAAATGTAAGTTCACCATTCCCATCACTTGCAATTCTACCATTGAATAAACAATTTCACCATTCCTATCACTTGCAATTCCACCATTGAGTAAACAAACAAAGATTGAATGTGTCACTTGTTTCGATTAGAAGTATGCTTTTAGCATCATTCGTTTTGTCCTTTGACTTCCTGGAAACATTAGCAAAGCGCTGTGTAAAACAAGTTACTTGCTCATTTCCCAGTTTTGCACTGAAATCACCCACGAGAAGAAAATTTCTGCAGTCAGATCTATAGTTAAACACAGACTTGTCAAATTTCAATGTGATTTATTTGAATGGTATAAAAATAAGCAGGGAGTGATATGATGTTTTTCGATTTGTTTTCCGGCGCCAAAACAAACAACAAAGACCGTTTAGCATGCTAAATCTATCGATCGACGACGTCTTTTTCTTCACTGCAAGTATTGCCCGTTCACAAATCCAATCGAGATTTTTATAATTTTTTGCAATGCAAACTTTGGTGATGAGTTTCTCCTTCGACGTTGTTAGCTCGCAAAAATTTGCCGGGAATGATATCAATCCAGTCGAGAAATCAACAGAAATTTGACCGTTGACAAGCACCAGCAGTTATCTTGAGAATTCAGCAGCCGATTTGTCGTTCTGCAATGCGACTCTCATATGTGTGGTCAATTTCAACTTCTTGACATGCCGGCACAAAGATGACGATTTCAAGCATGCATTAAGTTCATCGGCAGTAGTAGATTTGGGGATGGCGGGAAGCATTTGACGGAAATCTCCGCTGAGCAATATCATATCCCCACCAATCATCTCGATTCACCTTGTTCACATTCATTGTTCATCGTGCGTTCATCATATATCATGATTTTGCATTATCGCATCAATTTCGCTGTCGCCGAATTCTTTGTGCACGTGGCAGAGTAGCAGCAAGGCCACATATACCATAGTATGCAACAGGCAACGAAAGAGATCTTGGCCGAATTGTTGTTAGGATCAACTAAATGACGAATGTCTTGCATGTCCCACTGGGAGCATCGACAAAGTAAATGTGATTGCGGAATCGTATTCCAAACCAGCGCGTTTGAAGTCTATTTATTTATTCTATTTACCACTTTTCTTCTCATAATAACTTTTTGTCGAATTTGTGCTGGTGATTGTGCCGTGTCCATTTCTTTCTCCTGCACGTACCTCTTGCGTTTGATTATCAAGGACATTCTGATTTATTATTGCAAGACGTGTAGGTACGTCGTCCAGGGCTAGATCGGAATAAGGAAGAAAAATGGCACATTTTCTGAATAGAAAATTATAATGTGAAAAGCACACCTGTCAAATCCCGCACAGCCTCAGTCAATGTATAACGCAATCTATCGGTTTGTGTCATTGATCGCAGTACAGCGTCATCTAATATATATCTCATAAGCTTCTCCACCCAAAATGCACGCAAAGCGTCTTCTATCATAAGCTTCAAAATGAATTTTCCATCTTTAAGTCGTTCAAAAAATCCATGGAACATTATAAACAACCGACAAAATAAATTATCAAAATCCATTTAATGGGAATCAAATGCTGTAGTTGTGTGCATATACACGCGGCAATAAAGAGAAACCAAAATGAAAGTGTGTGTATACAAAACAAAACAAATTATTTATACTAATAAAGCAATAACAAACATATGAGTGACATTTTTGGTCATAATTCTGGTTCTAGACAACGGACGACAAACAGATTTCTTATATGCATTCTCCAAACATGCCCTAAGATCTCCTCAAAATTTCATTCAAATCGATTAAGTTGAAAAAAAGAAGATAGCGCAAAAACATAATTTGGATTGTTCTTTATACACCTAAAATTTGTTTTAAAATGTATGTATATTTTGTTTATTTTTCTTAATACTAGGGCAGACGGCAACACTATTAGGAATGATTTGTAGTGATGGTTTGTGTCCTTGCTAAAGGCAAGTTCCTAGTTGAGGATGTAGGCATCCCTGAGTTCGCCAACGGGGATCATCCCACTGATCTCTATAATACACTGTATAGTGTATTCCCTACAAAGTATAACAGTTTTTTTGACTCCATTTGAATTTGACAGTAGCACCATTGCAATTGCCTATCTCGTTTTTTTATAAAAAGAGAGAAAGAAATAGATTGCATTCCTTTAAAAAAAAAAAAATTGAAAAACTATTTATTTTTATTGTCAGTTTCAATCAAGATAATAAGAACTACAAACAATTCAGAAAAGGAAAGACGGAAGATGGAACCTAGACAATCGGATCTCGCAAGAGATTATATCAATCAAGACGAGGGAGGAATTGATATTGAAACTGCAAAGAAGTCCTTCGTGAACAGGATAAATTCGATAAGAACGTTTCAAGGAAATTGTCAAAGTTAAGCACAAAGTTGAAAAGAAAAAATCAAAAAGCAAGAATTTCGAAGACGAAGATGAAGTCGACGACTTTGGTAGTGATGAACACGATCAACATGATGTCGATTTGTCATGTTTGCCGAATACAGATAAGATTTAGAAGAAGACGACAAAGAAGATGAACCACGTCACAAGAACGTGAAAGATATTGCAGAAAAATTATTGCAATGTAATTGTTGGGAAAATAAAACAAGTTCAAGTTCTCTTACAAATAAATGGAAGTCAATATTGTGCGTTTCTCTGTCTTTTTTCGTCTTAAAATTCTAGGTTATTTACAATACATATTAAAAATCTGGTAACAGAACGTTTCAAGGAAAAGTGTTTTCTTGTTGGTGGAGTTGAATGATTATGCTGTTTTTTTTTCGATTTTCTGGTCGATTTTTATCCAATCTCAATGGTTTATGAGAACTTCAACGAGTTGACCCTCACCGCCTAAGATAAATTTGCCGTTATCAGTGATACAAGTTGCGGCTTAAGAAGCCGCTTTTGGCAATATTAAGCTAGCACCGAAACCATTTTCAATTCAATATTTAATATTTAATATTTAATACACACTAGAAACAATGAAATATTTCATTAGTATGGCTTTTTTATTAAGAAAAATTCGTACTTACATTTGTTGAAAATAGATGTGTAATTTAAATTTTATATTTTTATGAAGAAGGTGCCCTTGGTATGGTTGATTAAACACATTTAATTTCAAGCATAAGCAACCATCTTGAAATGTAACTTTGGCAACAAAAATGTTATACTGTTATACTGACATGGACCCTCTACAATTATTTCAGTTTTCTATTGGGGTCGATTTTTTTGTGTGAATACACTATCCAGTGTATTATAGAGATCAGTGGATTATGTCGGATTTGCATGAGTGACAAATTACCATTAATTCATACCATTAAACTGGCAAAATAGTGGTAAAATAAAATCAATAATGATAAGCATTTAAACGGGGCAAAATAATGACTGTTTGCTTGATAATGGCAATCTGCCATTAAAGAATGAGCAATTTAAGCCATAATTTTCAAAATGGCATCCTTGTGCATTTACATGACGCCATTATAATGGCACTATTTAATGCCAGTCTTCTCTGCCAATTTTTTAATGACGAAAATAATGAAAAATTTTCAAAACGCTTACACGATTTTGTCAGTAATGTCAATAAAATGGAAGAAATAATTGCAATTTGTCACTCGTGTAATTCCGGCATTAGTTGTTAGCATTGTCTTTATCAGCTGATTGAGAATTTTTGCTCCATCACCTACTTCGTTCTTGCAAACAAGTACATCATTTTCATCATAATAAAAAATTCTATTTGCAACTTGATAAATTCTCCTTTGAAATAGACTTAAATCTTTCGGTTTTTTTTCCAAAACAGTTTTCTTCTAGTTGTATATTTTCTCTGTGGATTTTCTTATTTGGAATTGTTAATCAAAAAAAAAATAAGTTCAATTGTATATCACCGTATATTGTACTAGGTATATACGAGTATATTACCTATAGGAACCCATTTTACAGAATTAACTTCGCAAATTCTATAACCATTCAATTGTTTCATCTTTCATGTAAAAACATAATAAACGAACAGAACTCGTATCTACATACAAAACATAAATCTAAGTAGATCTGTGATGTGTAGATACATCAAAACCAATTAATATTGATATCATGTTTTATCGCCCGTAGGAGAAATAGCTCCAGAAATAGGAATATCAAAAACAAACCTATCCCTTAGCTAAAAAAAAACGAATTATGTATTTCTATAAAACTAGAAAACATAAAACAACAACACTTTCGAAAGTATGTCAAAATCAGCGAACGTGAAAGTCCTCGCCTAAGGAAAACATGTTTCCAGGTCAATCAATACAATTGCATATCCGTGACTGAGGGGTTATTATATTTTATTTTTTCCCACAATGTATAGAAAAGGGTTCAATGCCCTGAATGGAGCGGAGCACACGATGATCCAACTATACATTCATATAATGAGTAATTTGTTCAAAGTAGGTGTGCAGTTGGGGGATGTGAAGTTGGAAGTTGGTAATACGTTGGAGTCTCTTTTCACAAGGATATATAACCCGACGAAGTGGTAAGCAACCACAACACCATCACCACCGCTACCAATAGTTCTAAACAGAATGTTTTTTTTTATATTGCCAACCAATAGCTAGTCTGTTCTGTTGTTGTCTGGTGAATAGTATTTACAAGAAGTGGAGAGCAGTCAAAGCTTCACAGACTATTATATTTATAGCTATAGCAAGTTACGGAACAGAATAGTGAATGACTCTTGGTCCTGGTTCAGTGTGAGTTAGGTCATAACAGTAAGCGACGACAAAATGTACCTATATTCTTTTTGTTAATAAAATTTAATTAAGTGTTAATAGCTATTGAAGTTTTTGTACATATTTTATTGTATAGACAAAAATAAATATATTTTCTTTATATATAAAAAATGTTGTCAAAAACGTATAATTCCTCATTTCGTTTTTGTTAGTTCAGCCGGTGTATTTCTTTGACATAAACTACTTTGCGTTTGGTCAATGCACATCGTTTGACCGCTGAGTGAAAATTCGTTTTTGTGTTGCGCAAAAAATTAAAACGATTTTTAAATAATACGTTTACACTGATCCCGATCTAACCTTGGACGACATACACGTCTTGCAATAATTAATCAGAATGTCCGTGATAATCAAACGCAAGAGGTACGTGCAGAGGAAATAAATGGAGACTTGCCCATGTTGCACAGCTTCAAAGTCCACCACAAATTCGACAAAAAGTTATTAGAAGAAGAAAAGTGGTGTATGTAGACTTCAATCGCGCTGCGTTGGAATACGATTCCGCAATCGCATTTAATTGTTCGATGCTCCCATTCGTCATTTTGGCATTGATACCACACCGTTTGAAGGCGTTCGAACTGCGCACTCCGCTTTGAAACTGGCGATGAATTTTTTCACGGTTGACAAGCCAATAACGTTGACAATGACCAAGAATTGGGCGACAGCGAACTTGATGCGAGAATGCAAAATCATAATTTGGGATGAATGCACGATGGCGCATAAAGGAGCTTTTTAGGCAGTTGACCTAAGAATGAAGAATTTACAAGGTGATTCGAGATGATTGGGTGGGGATATGGTATTGCTCAGCGAAGATTTTCGTAAAACGTTTCCCGTTATCCTGAAATCTACTGCTGCCGATGAACTTAATGGATGCTTAAAATTGTCGTATTTGTGCCGGCATGTCAATAAGTTGAAATTGACCACAAATATGAGTGGCATTGCAGAACGACCCATCGGCTGCTGAATTCTCAGGACAACTGCTGGCGCTTGGCAATGGCCAAATTTCTGTTGATGTCTTGATTGGATTGATATCATTCCCGACAAATTTTTGCGAGTTAGCAACGTCGAAGGAGAAACTCATCACCAAAGTAAGGTGTCCAAAAAAATTATAAAAATCTCGATTGAATTTGTGAACGGGCAATACAAGCAGCGAAGAAAAATAACGTTGTCGATAACTTGGTTAACGTTTTTTGTTGCTTGTTTTTGCGCCGGACAACAAATCGAAAAACATTGTTTATCATATCACCCTCTCCTTATTTTTATTCCATTCAAATAAATCACATTGAAATTTGGACTATCTGTGTTTTATTATAGCTCTGCAGTTGATTTGAAGGCGTTAAATTGGGGCGAGACGAAGTTCACCTGGTCCGCTAGTATTTATAAACAATTAAATAAAATAAGTAATAATTTAAAAAAAAAATTATAATTCACTTTTTAAAAATTTTATTTTTTATTTTTGTTTACATTAAGAAACATTTGTTCCAGCAGAATAAAATCGTCAATCGACCTGCACTTTGTTAGAAAATTTTAAATTCAAAAAATTTAAATAAACTGATCATTCCATATTGCTTATCGACGGCTGGATGCTTCAGTCTTACATGCAAAGTTGGGTATCTAATTCGAGGAGCTATATAATTCTGTGGCTAGTTCTATAAGCGCAAGTCTTTTCTTTAATGTAGTATGCATATTGTTTTCCATTCAAATTAAGATAAATCTGGCAACAACTTTAAGTATATTGCCGTTCAAATTTCAGAAGAAACTTAACGCAGTACATACCTGTACAAATTGCTTTGCATTGAAGGAATCAGAAATAACATTTGGAATCAAAGCCAAGTTCTGGCTCTACACCCTTTTTACAGGAAAAAACTAAGGCGATTTTCGGCCCCCCTCTAACTTTAGTACCATTAAAGTCAGAAGCTTCAAACTCTCAGCATTTGCTAAGCTCACCAAACTTAAGCAAGTCAACAAAGTTCAGTTCCTTAGCTTAAGTGGTTCACAAGATATAAGACTGCAAAAATGATTCACTGACTCACTGACAGATCATCAAAATTATGGAGCACTTCCAAACATCGTAGAATCTTGTAATTTCGCACAACGCGGTAGACCTTGTGGTGCTTAAAGAAAAAAATCGAAAATTCAAGATTTTCCATTCAGGGGCTTGGTACCCGCCCATTTTCATAGAATTGGTATAAATTATTTGGAGCAATTCTGATTGTCGTGGAATAGTGAAATTTGGTACAGCGGTAGCGCTCAACGTGCAAGCAAAGGCAAAATTTTAAAATGTTTGATTTCACATTCAGGGGCGTGGCAACCGTCCATTTCCATATAATTGATACCAATTATAAGGAGCACATCTGATTGTCGTAAAATGATGAAATTTGGTACAGCGGTAGGGCTTTAAGTACAGGCAAAGGCCAAATTAAAAAATTGAGATCTTGCATTGATTGCACGTGGCAACCACTCATTTTCACAGGATTAATATTAAATATATTGACAGCACTTCCGATTGGTGCAGGATTTTAAGATTTGGTAGAGCGGTCAGCCTTCAGGTGTACACAAAGAAAAAGTTGATATTATAAAATTTTTCATGCAGTGGCGTTTCATCCACCCACTTCTTATCAATTATTATCATTTCTACGGTTTTTAAAAAAAAAATTTTTTTAGGTATAAATTTTTAAAATCGTTTAAAAAAAAAAATGAATCGCCATTTTGAAGATACTATTAATATACATATATTATAAGACTCAAATTTCAAAAAAATACAGTTACTGGTTTTTGAAAAATCGTTTTTTTCAAAGAAAAAAAAAAGAAAATGTTTTATTTTTAAATCGAAAACTGGCATCTAATAGTCGAAATATGAAAAGTGGTTCTATGGGAATAACAGTTAATAAGTAGGCAAAATAAAATATTTTTATACTTAAAAGTGGACTGTGCTAATATAAAAACACACACATTTCTTACTTGCGATTATAGGTACTATTAGGCAAGTTATAGATTCGTGCAAAAATAAAAAAAAATCTAACAATCAAATATGACATAACGATCATAGAGAACACCAAAAAAGTGGGTCCCCCAATTCCGTCTGTCTGTCAGTCTGTCTGTCTGTCCTCGATTCAAACTTGGTAGATATTGTCTTTCGGAAATATGCCCACACGTTTTTTTCATTTTTTTTAGACGGCAAATACCAATACAAATGTTACTTTTTTTTGGGCCAAAAACAAAAATCTTATTTTTCCCCAAAAACGGCTCCAACGATTTTTATAAAAAAAAATAAGTGCATTAATAAAGGGAAACCGAACATTTTGGTATTTTTTTTTTTGAGTAGTACCATTTTTTGGTTTTTCGATTTTATGGGATACGGTTGATTAAATTATTTTGAATTTTTTTGCGCAGAAGCTCCTAAAAAGTTTAAACACTATTGTAACCCAAAATGTTTCAATTTTTTTTTTTTTTTAAATTAACAAAAAAAAACTTTTTTTTTAAAACTCAAAATTTCGAAAAAGACTCAACGGATTTTGTCGAAACTTCTTAGTTGGTAGTTTCTTGGCATTGTCGTAAAAAGTTTTCCTAAAATAAAAAACAACGGTTCCTCCCATACAAATGTTAAAAAACCGTAAAGCAAAAAAATTATTTCTCGAAAACGGCCCCAAGAATTTTTATAAAAAAATGTGTGTATTTATGTTCTTAGATTAGTATAGTTCACTTTAAAGTATAAAAATATTTTTTTTCGTACTTATTAACGGTACTTCAAAATTGGATGAACCGATTAAAATAGTTTTTTTTTATACAAATGCTCCCTAAGGTTGTTAATAAAACTGCATACCAAAATGTTCCAAAAAAAATTTTTTCGATTTTTAAAAAATAAATAAAAAAATTAAAAACAGCGGCGTTTTTCTAAATGTTCTGAAAAATGTTTTCAAAATGTTATACATATTAAAAAACCGCTCCATAGATTTTTTATTTTTTTTGATAGTTTCTTATTTATCCACAAATTCAAATGGCATCTTTTTTTTCTTTAAACTAAATATAACGACTAAGCAATATAAAAACATTTAATTATGTCTATTATCCATTTATATCTACCTTATTATTATTCCCTTTTTACGAATTTTTGCGTACGTTACTGAATACTACATACCATGTTGGCCCTCTTACATATACATATGTACATATAACGTATCTTTAAAAATCACCCGAATCTTATGTATGCATATTTCACCTAAATTACAAATTTGTATGCATATATCTACCTACCCACCTACATCCTTCATTTGCATTATTATATGTACAAGTTTACATACTTAGGTTCCATCTATATGTATATGTATGTACATACATTTTACTCTCCTAACTTACATAATTAGAATTCATAACTTAGATTTAAATATATATTTGTAGCTAGGTACTTATGTAACTATTCCTTGAATCATCCATTTGACAATTCATTATACTAAGAATCATGAATACTGAACCGTTTTTCAGAAAGTCGAAAACCAAGAAAAGGGTACTACTAGAGTTACCAAAAATAACCATTTTTTTTTTCAAAAAAAATTAAATTACCAAAATGTTCCTTTTCCCTTCATTAATGAACTGATTTTTTGTATAAACATCGTTGGAGCTGTTTTTGAGAAAAATAAGATTTTTCTTTTTAGCCAAAAAAATATAAAGCAGGTACCCTTATTTTTAGTCTTAACAAAATGAAAAAAACGTGTTACCGAAAAAAGAATATGTACCAAGTTAGAAGCCAATCCATCCAACCGTTTAGGTTTTTCGTTTTCTTTTTTCGTTTTTTTTTTATTAATATGGCTGTTAACGAGTAGAAATAGATTAATTATGTCAATTACAGTTTCTTCCAATTTTTCTTCTTTTGTTGTGAAGGTAGAATTACACGGTCAACTCGCTGACTAATCTGACGTCCCTTTAAAATCTGTATTAATTACGCCACGTCTAGTGATTTAACGAAAAAATTCTGTAAATGTTATGACGAGAACCTAAATAGCTGCAATCAAAGAATGGACAGTGTGATGACAGAGTCAAAAAAAATTTCGTGGTCAGCACGATTACTGATTACGTTGGCCGTGTAAATCTAGCTTAAAGACTTTGAAAATAAAAATGTTATTTTTTTAATGTGTGTGCTAATTGATAGCTGCAAGTTTAAGCAAACAACAACAATTATTGCTGCATGTGTTTGGTCAATTCTTTTAAATTATTTTGGTCTTTTTTATTTTGGAATGCGAATTAGAAACTATTCCATTTTCTCAACGTTCATTACTTCATCAGGGGTATGGAATGATGAAGTAAGAAATTCGTTCGTACGAAAATCAAAAAAGACCAAAATATCCTACCAAAATACAGTCACAACATTTATTATTGCGAGAAAATGAAAATTTTCAAAATCGATTTTTTGTAAATTGTGATCAGGAAAAAAACTGAATTTTTGGTTATAAACCATTGGATATATATATTTAAATTTTGGTTTTGTGGTTGACAAACACGTTGTATTGACGTAAGCAGTATACAAACAAAATGTTTCTAATTTTTAAGAAAATATTTATGAAATGATATGAAGATACTTAAGAAACATTTTTAGCTGTATAAAAGCATTTATAGTTCTTCAAGAGCTTAAATATTAAAGCTGTTTATTTAGCAAGGAGCTCTATATGTGGATTTAGAGCAAAAATCAAGCTCCCATGTAGCTAATTCATTGAGTTTGAGAGCTCTTTTTTGCTCGTATTCAGCCTGTGGCAAAAGTGACTTGAAGCTCTGTAGTACATGGGTTTCAAACTATTAAAACACCACTTTTGACATATTATTGTTTGTATTGGTTTGTATAGTACAAAAAAAAAATATATGAAATTCTCACTAGTGCTTATTTCGTGAATGGTAACACCTAGCTCATGTCTGATTTGACAGATAATTAGTTTTATCCTTCCGCTAAACGAATATGGTTGTGTATACGCTTAAACAGCGCTCGCTAGGTGGGCCTCCGATCGACTTAGAGAAGATGCCGATTTTGCCAAAAAAATCATCTTTTCAGATGAAGTTCATTTTGATCTTGGCGGGTATGTAACAAGCAAAATTGTCGCATTTGGGGCACAGAAAACCCGCACGCTTACATTGAAAAGCCGATACATCCAAAACAAGTCACTGTTTGGTGCGGATTTTGGTCGAGAGGCATAATTCGAAAATGAACAAGGAGTGGCCGTTACAGTCAATGGCGATCGTTATCGGGCCATGTTAAACGAATTTTTGTTCACAAAAATTGAAGAGGAGGATATTGGCAATATTTGGTTTCAACAAGACGGCGTTACGTGCCACACAGCCGAATCTACACTCGATGTTTTGCGCCCTGTTTTTGAAGACCGCATTATCAGCCGCAGAGCTCATTTCGTTTGGCCACCTCGGAGCTGCGATTTGACACCGTTGGACTATTATTTGTGGGGTGCCGTAAAAGATAAGTGTTACGCCGAGAAGCCAGAGACAATTGACGCTTTAAAGGACAATATTCGCGAAGCCATTGGTGAAATACAGCTGCACACAATCGATAATGTGCTTAAAAATTGGACCGATTGTGTAGGCTACTGCATGGCCAGCCGAGGCAGCCATTTGAATGAAATTATTTTCCATTATTATCCGCAAGGATTGTGCTTTCAAATAAAAAAAGAAATTTGAGAAAATATTCAGTAGTTTTTTTTATAGCATTTAAAAAAAAAAAAAGTTATTTGGCGGACCCGTTATTTTCAGAAATGTATTGACCATACTTCGTCAAATTACAGCGCGCCTACATTATTCTGTGTATTAGGTCATCAAAAATAATTTAACAAAATAGTTAGTTAATAAAAATATTTAAAAATTAATTTTCCAGAGCTGAAATAAAACTATTTTTGAAAAATAATAATAATTTCGTGTTTTCTTTAATAACAATCCGAAGATGATTCTTTTTTAAAATGAACAAAAGAATAATTGGATTAATTTTATATCTCGTCGCCATTTTTATTGTCAGACAAGACGTTACTTCCAATCAAGATGCAATACTATCTGTTCTGGAGCTGCAATATTAATTACTGGCGATATAGAGCTCTTATGTCGCTTTAAAATTTATTGTACATTTTCTAGAGCTAGTTCTAAAAAGATGGCATTTTCGTCTTTTTAACTTCATGCTATTGTTATAAGATAGGGTGCTTCAGAAATTAAAAGTCAAGGAAAGCAAATAATAAAACAAATGTAGTTTATAGGAAGGAATTTTTTAAAAACAATATTTCCTGAAGTGTATTTAAAGCCTAAGTTGCAGTTTTTAAAGATAAGAGTTTCAAATTTTTTTTTTAATAAAGCTGCTTAGATTCACTGTGATACAGAACATTGGTATCCTTAATGTGTAACCACATCTATCTTATCTAAGGGAATTAAAGTAGGATAATTTTTTTTGTGCGTAGGTTATTAGAATTAAGGCCCTGAATTTTTTTTTTAAATCTATGAAAAAACCTATGTATTTATGTACATTACTATGCAAAACGAGAAATTATCAAATTTCTTCCGCATTGTTTAACAGAGTAAATTTATAGTTCCAATCTGAACATTGATAACATACACTAAAAATTGAATAGTTACATACATTCATTTATTTTTTATGCAAAATAATACATTTTTTTTTTCTTGATAAAATAAATATTTTGGATTTATTTTGAGCAACACCCTATTATAATATGGGTTCATGAGTAGAATGTGTTAAGATATTAATACTCAGCTCTGCAACCGATTTTAAGTTGGTCTTTTAATGGTATATTTTGACATTTCGAAATGCGCATGTGCTAAACGTTGAACGAGCTGACAGTGCTGTTAAACTTAACTATAAAGCATGATTTAAAATAAAAATGCATTGAGCTGTGAAATTATACCTTACAAAGCCATAGCTTTCAATTTCACTTGCTTGCAGAAGAACAGCTTTGCATCTAAAAGCTGTGACGATGTTACTTGGGTAATAAAATGGTAAGATAGTGAACTGCTCATAATTTAACATATTTCTGCGTAATTTGCTTTCCTTTTTTGTTTTGATTAAAATGATTTGATTTTAAAGGGTTTCGAAAAGAAGAGTCATAATGGTAATTTTGTTTCGACAGTTATGTAACAGAGAAACAGCGTTATAGCGAGTTTCATTCAAATTTTAAAGATCTCCTCTCAAAATGGAGATTTGATCTTTTCAATGAAACTTTGTGTCCAAATTTAATTGTAGTATTGGCCGCGTTCGGTGGCATACCTAGAGCAATCCGGATTGCTTTATGTTGTTGTAACGCCTAAGGAAAAACCAGATGATGAACTAAACATTATGTTGTCAAACACAAATCTCAAGCTACCCAAAAATTATTATTAATTTGAGGAACAGATGATTCAAAACTTCAAATTTGTAAGCAATACAACTGACTTAACAGAGAAAGCTACCTGGATCGCTCGAAAACAAAACCGCTACTAAGGTATCTTGGCTTGCACCGAACGCGTCCAATGCTGAATGAGTGACACACACATTTCTGAAAAAAAAACATATCTTCATCATCAGATGATGAGGAAGATGAAGACAAAGCAATAGAATACTCCACCAAATTTATAAAATTTAAATTATTAACTTCTTCGTCTATTATTTGTTTATTTTTTAGTTTAATTTTTTAGCAGGGACTGGCACAATTTCACAATAAATTAATAACAAAATAGTTTCCATTTGATGTTTGACAGAAAAAACATTTTACGTGTATGCGAGCATCAGATCAAATCTGCCTACGCACCAAAGATCAGATCTTTCGTGTTGAGATCTGATCTAGATTTGCTCTTTTTGTTGGAATGAAACTCTTAAAATTCAAAAAGATAAAATCTTTCGTCGGAAAGAGCTGATTTTTTCTTGAATGAAACTCGCTATTAGTTACAAAGTAATTGACGTTTGTGAAGAATACGGATAAAATCTTCCAAGCTAGAGGTCAGGTGTGAATGAAATAAGATAAAATCACCAAAGGATTTATTATGCAGCGAAAAGATATTTCAAAAACTCGATGAATCAATAGCATGATTTTCTTGCAAATTTGAAAATCTGAAGATTTTTTCTAATTGTATAGATTTGCCTATTTTTATTTCACTGACTTTAAAAATAACACTTGACCATTGGAGCTTAGGATTCAAAAAGTATGTGACATGCATTTTTACCCCTAACAGTCCAATGCACCTATAAAGTATAGTAATACAAAATGGGACAACACAATAAGGAAATCGAAAAATGTCTCTAAAGGACCATAATTATAGGGTTGTTTCCCTCTCAAGAGTGTTTAAGATACGAGTATACATACAACTTTGTTTATCAACATCTATACATATGGTAAGGATACCTAGCATGCATGCATAATGTGTATTAATTCAAATAACTGTAGTAACACACATAAAACATGATCATTATTATAAAAAAAAATACTTTAAAGTCATAAAAGTTTTGGTAGAGTTTTATGACATTCATGATGTGCTTAACCAATACTATAGCAAATTTAAATAACTTTCGTTAAAAATGACCATGGATATTATCTGTATTGAATACATTTGCACAAATCGGTATAACAAAGGATATTATGGACGATACAAGGCATGAGCGAGAAAAGGTGAGCGACCTTCAGTGACAGTTGGAGAATGGAGATGCCACAGCGGTTGTGGGCATGCATTTGTTACGAATGTTGGTGTGGGGGCACTGCAAATATTCAATTCAAAACTGGGTCAATGGCTGACGACCTCGAATAATTTATAAGGAATATATACATATGTATATATGTGTACTGTGTAGGTACAAAGGCTGTTGTTAGACGTTCTTCAATTTATTATAACTTGACTTGTTAGGTTATAGAGAGCAATTACTTTGTGTCGAGTGTTGTGGGTGTATATCTAAACGCATATATACATACAACTATATATATATTTATAATAAGATAATAGATTATTTAAAATTGTTTGTATGCAGTTTTCGTAAACGTTAATTAACCATTAAAAAGAGAAAATCTTCAAGTCGACTGGGTCGATTTAATTTAATCCCATTACTTTGTGGTAAAAAATTCAGAAAACGAATGTCATTTTTATTTGCAATCTGGAAACTTCTGAACGTGTTCACTTCGGGAAAAAAAATAACAGTTTGTTATTTTTTTAATTTTTGAATTTTGAATTTTATTTGGCCCAATGGCCATTGAAAATTAGTAATATTTTACATTTCATGTTTTAATTACATTCAAAAACTGTTCTTGGAATTTCAAATAATAAAAGATTTTGCATATACAAAAATTTGATTTTTAAATTGATTTAAGTTGTTGATGTTTCTAATATTTAATGGAAGATTGTTATAGGCCTGTAGTCGCATGTATAATATACTGGCTTGTGCCCTAGTTGTTCTGGTTCTGATGATGTTAAACTCGTCCACATTTCGCAGGTTGTATTGAACTTCTCTTCTTGCAGGTATACTTGATTGAAGGTATTCAGGTTTAATTTTAAAGACAAATATCATTGCCATCATATATAGTCTTTGATTTATATTCAACCAATTTAGTGATTCAAGCATAGAAGATATTAGGGTATATCGATCACACTTTAATATTGCACGCATAGCTTTGTTTTGGAGTTTTTGAAGTCTTGCTTTTTGAGTATTGTTAAACAAATAAAGAAGACTTGCACAGTATTCAAAATGGGGTTTTATTAGATACACTATTTTTAGATATGTTTTTGCGTGTTCTTCTAAGAACACCTAGTTTTTTTTGAAGCTTTTTTGCAGATGAGATCTACATGTTCATTAAATGATAGTTTGCTATCTAACACAACACCGAGATATTTAATTCACGCTATTTGTTCTATTTGTATATTATTTATTAATATATTTGTTTATTGTTGTGGGGAAGGATTATTGAGTATTATTAATTTAGTTTTGTTAGTATTTAGGACAAGCCTATTCATATTTAAACACATATATATTGGACTTAAATCTTGTCGTATTTTGTCTTTTAGTGTTTTAAGGTGTTTTCCAGTTATAACGGGTGATTTTTTTGCTACTTGGTTTTTGACGTTTATATTTTTGACAGATCACACATGACAAATTCCACGAACATTTGACATTTCGATTCAGTATTGTTTGCCATTGCATCATGAATAGACTTACGCCTGAACAACGTTTGCAAATTATTGAAATTTATTATCAAAATTCGTGCTCTGTGAAAAATGTGTTTCGCAAGCTACGTCCGTTTCAGCGACGAGGCTCATTTTTGGCTAAATGAATACGTGAATAAGCAGAATTGCCTTATTTGGAGTGAAGAGCAGCCAGAGGCAATTCAGCAGCTACCAATGCATCCCGAAAAATGCACTATTTGGTGCGGTTTATGGGCAGGCGGCATCATTGGGCCGTACTTCTTCAAGGACGATGAAGGCCGCAGGGTTATGGTCAATGGAGAAAGGTACCGTTCGATGATAACAGATTTTTTTTTGCCGAAAATGCAAGAATTGAACTCGGTCGAAATGTGGTTCCAACAGGGCGGTGCCACATGCCACACTGCACGCGAAACCATGCATCAATTGAGAGGCGAATTTGGTGAGCAGTTGATCTCACGTTTTGGCGCAGTCAATTGGCCACCAAGATCATGTGATTTGACCCCGTTAGACTATTTTTTGTGGGGCTATGTTAAGTCTATTGTCTATGGGGACAAGCCAAACACGATTGCTGCCTTGGAAGCCAACACTGAACGCGTCATTGGTGAGATTCCGGCCGAAATGTGTGAAAAAGTTTGCCAAAATTGGACCTTCAGAATGGACCACCTGAAGCGTAGCCGCGTGCAACATTTAAGTGAAATTATTTTTAAAAAGTAAATGGCAGAAATTGATTTATCGATCCAAATAAAAATTTCATTCACTTTTTACAAGTTGCTGTGTTTTTTTGAATTTTCAAAAACCAAGCTCTTAAAAAATCACCGTTTATAAAGTTTACCATCATCTGCAAATAGCACAAGCTTAGAGAATTGTAATACTCTTTCCATATCGTTTATATAAAGGATAAAGAGAAGAACCCCAAAGATCGTTCCTTGTGGAACTCCTACATTCACTGTTGCCGGGTTGGACACATTGTTGTTAACTGTTGTTTTCTGGGTTCTGTTGTACAAAAACGTTTTGAACCACTTTAGTTCTGTATTTTTTACACCACAATTTTCCAGTTTATTTAACAAAGTAATATGATTTACTGTTTCAAAGGATCGCTTAAAGTCTAAGAAAACGGCTATAACGCAAATTTTACTGTCAATTTCACTTTTCCAGTCACTAACCACAAAATGTTTACAAGTTTCACACGAATGATTCGAGCGAAAGCCAGATATACACCAATCTTATTATGTTATTATTGTTGAGATATTGTTGAAGTTGCTTCGATACAATTTTTTCTACAACTTTTTCATATAAAGGGAGCATATTTATGGGACGATGATCACTACACTTAATTGAATTGGAGACTTTGTTTTTTGGGAGAATAAGAGATTCTTTCCAAGTTTCGGGAAAAACACCAGAGATGAATGAATTATTTACAATACGGATAAGGACAGGACCAACAATTTCTAAAGCATCTTTCAGCATTTTCACATTTTATGAAAGTCATTTTTAGAGTTTATCACAGTAAGGGCATTGCTAATATCATTGGTATCAACTAAAGTAAACTTAAATTCTATATTGAACTCTTCTACTATAATAATATATTCGGAAAATATCACAGAATTGGTTATATCATGCACGCTTTTAATGAAGAAATTATTAAGTTTTTCAGCGATTATAGCACTACTATTTTGTTATATATGTAAATTACTTTGTACGTTTTACTTTGTTTTTATATAGCTTTGTTAATATATTTTTTTTATTTTCTAATCAATGATACAAAATTATAATTATTAATGAATATATTTTCAAACTGAAAACATCTATTTATTCATTTTGAAACACTAATCTTCGTATAAGTTCTGATTCTGAAAAAAATATAAATTTTCTTCTGGATTTGAAATCAGAATCGAAACCACATGCACTAATACATTCATATATTTAAACGTCAAACTCGACAATTGTTATTTTTTGTAACCTAATTGTGAAACAGTCATTATTTTTGATTTTGATTATTTTCACGTACACTACATTATGTACAATTCAGAAACTTCAGAATACTGGATCCGAAAGAGATTCCAGATTGCCAAGTAAAAACACCAAAAGTATTTGGGAAAATAAGCCATCATATTGGTATCGATCAATATCTTCATTGGTAGAGTATGAAGTACTTTTTAGAATATTGGAGGGTTACAATTTTGAAATTAAATTCTGCGTTTTGTCTCTCTCCTTAATTTTTCTTTATAAACTAATACGCTCTTAGTTACCGGAAACTTTAATTCCGATACATAAAAGGTTTTGAAAACTCTAATGCCCGCAACTCTAAAGTGTACAATTTTCTGACAAAAAACAATGAAGAAACGCTGGCAGAAAATATTTGTTATTATTCTGAATTAAATTCGCAGATCCGTATTTTTCAATGATCATCTTCTAATACTACTACTAAAACCTAGTATACATTAGGGTGGAGCACGAATGTATGAAAAAATTTTTTGTTGGTCATTCGGAATGTTAAGAGAGGGGAATCGGTGCCTTATGTTAAAAGAAAAATAAATATGTTTTTTTGATTAATTTGGTTAAGGTCTTCTGCCTCCGCACTGACTTAAAAAATTAAATTTTATACAAGATTTTTGTAAACAGATATGGCTGAAAATAATATAAAAGTAAATAGAATGAAAAAAGTGCGCAAAATATACTTTTTATAATTATAATCTTAATTTAATTTAAACAAAAAATAAATTCATTCTCGTAATAATATATACCACGTATTTTATAATTATATCGTTTTGCCTCAAATTTAGGCATTGTCTTCCGTGATTGCACCTAGTCGGGACTTTTTTGTATACTGAGAAGTGGCAGCTTCCGTCATCATCCTTATAGCTCGTTCAACAGCTTGGGTATGGCACGGAAGCCTTAAAAAGAACACATCACTTTCACCACTACATATCCCATGTATATGGATCCTGGCTCTTGCAGCAAAGAGATGTGCTCTTCAACAATTTTGGCTTTGTATATTTTCCAATTTTTCTTATTCAAATTTATGGTACTATCTTTCCTTCCATCAAAGTATAATGCAAATAATTCTGCAGTTGTCTTTTCATTCATTAACTTATCTTTGGCTTTCGTTTTCTCTCTTCGGATTTTATGTCTGTCAGTGACGCCGACTCCAGACCCAATATCATACAAAACAGACGATACTATCGCTGCTGCTGCCCTATCTGATACTTCATACTTTTCACATGTCTTCGATAATGTCGGAAAATCAAAGCTTGATGAAATTATTCTTTTCTTCTCAGGAATGTGTTTTTCCTTGGACTGATCGAAGTTATAAGTACTTTCGGAATTTTCAGACGCGGACGATGTAGAAGAGGATATCGAAGAAGTACTAATGTCTAAAACAGTAGGCGTAGAAGTACTTAAAGCAGTTGTAGTTTGGCCATTCTCTCGAATCTGTTTTCTTTTCAAACGTTTTCACAAACTTTTAGTGACAACAACATCAATTCCACCGATTGCCATTATTCGTACGCTTCTTTGGTCAATTAAAAATGCTTGTTCCTGTTTCGGAACCTTTATATCTTTGATGCAGGTGCACTGATTGAATTCTTTGCATTTGCATGGCGTATTATCAAAAAGGAACTTACCGCTTTGCTGAAAACTTTTTAATTTTTCTGGGGAGAGTCTTTTGACAGATTTTAGTAAATTTTTGTATTTTAAATGATATGCTTTCAGCATCTGCATGATTCTGGTTCTTGTTACAGTTGGAATAGATGCTGATCGCCATATGTTTTCTATTTGAGATGTTATTATAGCTGCTACTTCTGGAAAGGTTGGCTCTTTTGCAGTTTCCAAGTCGAATTTTAAGTTGGTGTCTTGTCCATTCATAGCACTTTATCGCATCTTCATAAGTAGGCAGCACGTTTTCTTTCATATCACAATTATCACCAAAAATAGGACATTTAAATACACTTCGCGTTATTTGCATGTTTTCTTTCTTTTTTAAAGTTAAGTTAAATATTTATACGCCAAACGATGTTCTACTGATACCCACGGAAAATAATAGCAAACTGATATGAAACAAAAAGCATGGCTAATTAGATATTCTAAAAATTGTGTTTAAATTGTATAGCATAGAACATTGAGAAGTTTTTAATAAAGGTTTCAGTTAGTTTGAGGAGGCAGTTACCGTTATCCAAATTGAATAAAATTTTATATATATTGGGTGATTTTTTTGCTACTTGGTTTTTGACGTTTATATTTTTGACAGATCACACATGACAAATTCCACGAACATTTGACATTTCGATTCAGTATTGTTTGCCATTTCATCATGAATAGACTTACGCCTGAACAACGTTTGCAAATTATTGAAATTTATTATCAAAATTCGTGCTCTGTGAAAAATGTGTTTCGCAAGCTACGTCGGTTTTTTTTTCCGCTCATTTTTGGCTAAATGGATACGTGAATAAGCAGAATTGCCGTATTTGGAGTGAAGAGCAGCCAGAGGCAATTCAGCAGCTACCAATGCATCCCGAAAAATACACTGTTTGGTGCGGTTTATGGGCAGGCGGCATCATTGCGCCGTACTTCTTCAAGGACGATGAAGGCCGCAGGGTTACGGTCAATGGAGAAAGGTACCGTTCGATGATAACAGATTTTTTTTTGCCGAAAATGCAAGAATTGAACTCGGTCGACATGTGGTTCCAACAGGACGGTGCCACATGCCACACTGCACGCGAAACCATGCATCAATTGAGAGGCGAATTTGCTGAGCAGTTGATCTCACGTTTTGGCGCAGTCAATTGGCCACCAAGATCATGTGATTTGACCCCGTTAGACTATTTTTTGTGGGGCTATGTTAAGTCTATTGTCTATGGGGACAAGCCAAACAAGATTGCTGCCTTGGAAGCCAACATTGAACGCGTCATTGGTGAGATTCCGGCCGAAACGTGTGAAAAAGTTTGCCAAAATTGGACCTTCAGAATGGACCACATGAAGCGTAGCCGCGGGCAACATTTAAGTGAAATTATTTTTAAAAAGTATATGGCAGAAATTGGTTTATCGATCCAAATAAAAATTTCATTCACTTTTTACAAGTTTCTGTGTTTTTTTGAATTTTCAAAACCAAGCTCTTAAGAAATCACCGTTTATATATATTTAAGCCTATAAGGTGCCTTTTTTTACTATTAGGTATCAATTAACAACAAAATAAATTTTCGCTCCACCCTAGTATACATATTCGAAGCATTTAGTTTGACAAGTACCAATTTCACAAACATGTATATTAACGCCAGTACCATATCAAATAAATCAATACAACTAACGGCATAATATCTGTCAAATTAACAGATGTAACTAGGTGTGTTAATATATGCACTAATACTGCGAAAATCTACAAATTCCAAATTTTGTTTCCATCCACCAAAGCTTGTCAGCTGTCCAACTTGTGTCAAAACAAAAGTTGGAAACAATCAAATTTATCGTGTGGCCCGACTCATGCGTTAAATTAATTAGATAGTAAATTGTGCATCCTTAATAACTTTCCACGAAGAACTTTTAATTAATTATTAATAGAAATACACACTTGGGCTTACGTTTAAGAAATGTCTAAATTTTGAGTCCTATGCGTCCCCGTACTTTAGTGAAAGTTTGTCTATCCCTAAGAGCTTCTTAACCCCATATTTGCACAAATAATAGGTGCGTTTTTTTGCAATCCCCGGGGGAATTGGTTGAAAAAAACGACCAAGGCGCTTAGTGAAATACTTGGTAGCACTATTAAATTGAAAGATGACATTTGAAGAATAGCTGTAACGCAAGAAAAAAATAAACATCACTGTTTGCCTCATTCTTCTAAAAATCATCGGGTTTGTTTTGTTTAATTTCGATATATTAAACTACTTTTCTATTAAAATAACAGAAAAAGAACCAAGTTAATTATTATTTATACAAAAAAAATGTGAATCAAGTAATTTGAAAATTGATGTCAAGTATTTTGGAAATTGTTTTTAGCCGATGTGATTTTCTTTTAATTTAATTTTCACAAATACAGTGGTACATACTCGTAGAATTCAACTACTTCAAAACTACCCCATTCGTCGGTCACTGGTGACATGATATTAGTGGACGAGTTGCTTATTCGGGCGGGACGCTCAGTTCCTATGTCATTAGGAATATAGGTCTGAGCAAGAGCGGGCGACGATCAAGAAGATTGAAGTATTCCAAGGATGTAGCCGATAATCTGTATTGGGTTGCTCCCGTGTACAACAAAACGCAGCCGAAAACAATCTTCTCAGAGAAACTTTTGTTTTTTAGTTCATTCAATTCTTGTTAATTGAACGAATATCAACTTCAGGAAATGCTTTTTTATTTAATAATAATTTCACAGTCAAGTTTTAATATACCTATAATAAAAATAAACGCAAAAATGAAAATCGCTGTAGAAGTTTGTGCTCATGGCGAGGTGGAAAAAATCTACGACACCATAGAGGAAATACAAAAGCGAAAAATGTTAAAATTGATTTGGTGTTGTGTTGCGGAATGTATATTAAAAGGTAGGTTAGGTTAGGTTGACATGGCCGTCAGGAAAACAACTGACACACTTAGACCAAATGCTCAACCAAACCAAACAAAATTGATAATTATCTGACATGTCAAAATGTCATTTTTGAAGTTTCTATACATTTTATCGATAACTTAGTGAAAAAGTTTTTGGTAGCACAGTTTTTATCCTCTCCAACAGCTAAGCCCCGAGAATTCTCTGGGTTTAAGCTAAGCACCCACGGGGATTAGTTGTTGTTGGATTTAACATGCAAATTGTTAATCCTACTCATCGTTTTGTTCGTCCAATTTCCCCGGGGCTTAGAAAAAAACACGTCTAATATGTAGTGGGAATTTTTGTGTAGACAGTATGGGAACACACATACTATCAGTTTAAACAGTATAGCGAACGAAACCACGACATTTACAGCTGTAAAAATAAGGACTTCTCATTTATTTACAGATTTTCTATAGATAACATAAAACAAAGTGTAAAAAGTACTGAATTTCTAGATGAGACAAGACAAATTGAAGAAATGTTTCATACTGCTTTTATATGAGAATAATATTTATAGAATCCTTGTATGTGGTCCCGACCACTGATCTGTATAATACACTAGATAGTGTATTCTCTATCAGCCCAATAAATAAAAAATGATTATTCCACCGCTACCCCATGACTTTACTTAACCAAAGAATAGAATTTAGCCTGTGGATTTAAATTTTCAATTAATAAAAGATCGAAAAAAACACGAACAAAATCTACTACAATAAGTATCAACTCTATCTCTTTTTATTCTATGTCCCTGTAAATTTTGTTCTTAATGACAGTTCTTAGTCCTTCACTAATCCACCGTCTTCGATGATTTAGCGAAAGACTAAGTTTGCAAATGTCAAATACCAGAAATTCTGTTTTATCAATGGCATTTTACACTTAGTCTACGTGTTAAAGATAAACCGTCACTAAATCTTGTTATTTAAGATGGGCATATAAGAGTATAACAGTTTTCTTTGAGGCAATTTGAAGATGAGATAAGGTACGCTGGCACAATCCTTGACGTCTATCTGATTAAAAAAAAAGCTAAGTTGATATTGTGTTATGTACAAACAAAGTACGAAATATTTTTGCATTTTATTGTTTTAAGCAAATAAATAATACCTGCATTTGAAATATGATCTCTAAAAGTAATTCAAAATATCATTGAGTTTAATGGTATGGTACCTGCACACTTATAACAGTCTTCACGTTACGTCATCTTTTTTATAGTATGAATGAACTACCGAGTGTTTTATAGAGATCAGTGGTGCTGAGTGCCTACCCCTTGCACTCCTGTGTTGCGTTGAAACAAGCTTGATTCACACCAACAAACTTACAGTTATTATTGCAATGACATAATAACCAGGGTGGCCGTGGCGCGATAATTGTGTGTTCGCCTGTCAACCTTATGTTCACAGGTTCCCTGCCGTAGTCTATATCCTATTATTTTTCCATTAAAAAACAATTTTAAAATAAATGTCATACAATGAGTTGCTCGTTTACTCATTACATGCTGTTTAGGCAACATGTGATTGCGAAAAACTAGTATACCGATAAATATGACAACGAATAAAAAAATAATGCGAATTATAAGGGACATACAAAAATAAGACACGGAAATTTCTCCGAATTAGTTCAGCAGCCATCCCTGGAGATAAAATCTGAGACAACAACCACCTACAGTCTCAGAACATCGCGACACACATCTTTCCTATCCTTCTTTCTCTTCCTTAAGCTCACGTCCTCGCTGTGTTGAGGGTAGTATAATCCCTTGGGCGCCTGTTGATTATAAAAAAACAAAAAAAAAAAAAACAACTGTCACTTTTAGCAATGTTTTAACAGTAAGCACTGGCTTTTACACTATAAAGTTTTGTTTGCGGGTGTTTCCAACATGAATGTACTTTGCTCTGGCAAGCATGCCTATTTATAAGACCACCTGTCAAAACTGTCATTTCTTTACACCCCTGCTTTTTTATTTTAACACAAACCCTTAAAAAAATAATTTCCCAAAGTATTATAGCATTTAACTTGAAGACACCCTAACTATATTCGTATTCCTATATCTCAAACAATTATGACAAAAGCAAAGAAATAAACTCAAAATCACGCCAAAAAATTATAACTCCTGACGAACGTTAGCCTTGTTTGTAGAAGAATTTATCAAAAACCCTAGGGTCACAAGGGGGAGCTTAATTATGGGCACAGCACATTTTTTTTATTTAATAACGGCTGGTTGTATAAATAAAAAAAAATTGTTTACTATACATTTTTTTATTCCCGCCCTCAGCATATTCTGGTAATATTAATACAATTAATCCCAAGGAATATATACATCCATTATTAAGGGTTTTCGACTATAGTTTGTGTCCTTACGGCTCCATGTCCGTAGAAATATATACTTTTCCCAAACTGCATAGGAACTAAATTAGAAAAATATATAATTTAACTTTTATCTTGCATTCCACGCAAAGCTGCTTTATAGAGTCTCAGCCAGGCGTAATAGAGACGACCTAATAAATATTTGTACATGGCTTCGAGCTACCATTCAATCCAATGAAGATGCGCCATTCGCGCTATCCTTCCTCCATATAACCGTCATGTCGCGTCGAGTCGTCATCAACGTTGACAAAGCGACAAAAGTGTGTACTTGAAAGAAAGTGCAAAAAGGGTTTGAACTAGTTCTCCGCTCAGGTAGATAATATTTCTCATTTCGTCCTTGATGATAGACTAGAATTTAAGTTTTGATGTTTGTTATTTTGTTTTTTCTCTCTTCGCACCCGAGGACTAAGGATAAGGAGGCTTAAGTTGTTTGCTTTGCCTTTTCGTGTCTTTTTGAGGTTTTTTTGGATTATATTTTCTTTTATTGCCACAAGTAGACCATTTCTTTGTCCTTTTGCTATACTCATATGATACGAGTATACATACTGGTACAAAGGCAAAAATATAGATACTACTTGAAGGAGTATAAAATGTTCAACATTCGTTGCAATCGGTAAGCTTATTGGGTGTATACAAATTTTTGTTTTCTAGAGCTATGGCCCAAATACACTTATAACTTACCTCCTTCTTCGGCTGCTTTCGTGTCGCCCCATTTCGTCAACTGGAAAAGAGAAAAAAAAGTAAAAACACAAAAGTGATTACTAGGTCATATATATACATGATATTATAATATGCAAAAATATTAAGGGCTTTGTTTGTGCGCCAATCTGATGCTATATAAAAACCAATCAAATAAGACTTCAAAAGGAGTTTTTGACATTATGTGTATTGTATGACATATTTACAGTAATTGGACATCACAATTTTCATTTTCATTATCAAAACAAAACTTGACTGCGGATAAGAGCAGAGTTGTCAAAAAATTTGTTTGTGTATTTCTTTTTCACTCAGATGGTTCAGGTCTCCGAATGTGTGTTTCTTTTTTCGTTCTGAACATTCTGAGTTAATTTCTAAATTGTAATCTGGTTAGTTGCTTTCCACACCACCTGGAATTCAGCGCGTGAACTTGCAATAAGGGATATATATTTTATTGAGTTGACTTTCAAAGTATTTCCCATAAGAAAAAAAAAAAAACAAAAAAAGGCCTCGAAAACATAAATTTTACTAATTAATTTTATATGAACAGGTACCCATATTAAGGGTATTCATGCAACGGCGGAAAACCCGTATAAGCCTCAGAAACCAGATAATTCATTTGAAATTATCTGGTTTCTGAGGTTTATACGGGTTTTCCGCCGTTTCATGAATACGCTTTTTATGAATGCAATATAATCTTATATATAAAACAGAAATTCTTATATATAAAAGAAAAATGTCGTCCGTGTGTGCGCGTATAACTCGAGAATGGATGGTTTGATTTTCATGATTTTGGGCTTGATGAATTCGTATCGACCCAAGGAAGAACATAGCATACTGGAAGAAAATCCCGAAAAATGTCCAGGACAATTGAAAATCATGTATCATCCTCTTTTTATGACATATCTCGGGAACGGTTTCTTCGATTTTCACGATTTAGGACTTGATAAATTCGTATTGGCTCAAGAAAGGTCATAAGATAAGATACTGGAGGAAAATCCCGGAAAATTTCCAGAAAAATTTGAAATCGGGTATCGAATTCGCACTGTGACTTATGATAATGAAATATAAATGTCAGATCAAACGCGCAACGAAGCTTTGATTTTGATCGAAGACATATGTCTGCTTATGAGTGGAAATTCGTTGTGCAAATTGGGAATGACACCACCAAATCGGCGAGAAAAGGATTTCTATCGAGTCGCATTGAGTCATGCAATTCGAACAAATGTGCCGATGTTGAATCAAGAACAAAATAAATAGTACGATGAATTAATGCAGGCAGTCGATAACGGAAATGGTGGCATTTTCTTCCTCGATGCATCCGGTGGAACTGGAGAAACATTCCTGATTTCACTGAAATTGTCTTCTATTCGGTCGAGATCTGAAATTTTTTAGCACTCGCCTCTTATGGGATAGCGGCTACGTTGCTGGAAGCCGGTCGAACAGCTCATTTTTCATTGAAATTGCCATTATACCTGCAAGTGAATGAAGAACCTATATGCAACATCTCAAAGAACTCTGTGATGGCGAAAGTTTTGCAGGAATGTAAGATTATCATCTGGGACGAGTGCACAATGGCTCACAAACGTACATTGGAAGCCTTAAATCGAACGTTGAAAGAATTACGAAATGATAAACGTCGTTTCGGTGGTGCAATTATTTTACTGTCAGGCGATTTTCTCAAACTCTGCCTGTCATTCCAAGATCAACTCCGGCAGATGAATTGAACGCTTGCCTGAAATCATCGGCATTATGGCAAATTGCAATTTTTTTGTTTTGTTTTTCCGTGG
The DNA here is from genome assembly GCA_910595825.1 of Philhelius pedissequus. Taxonomy (NCBI): domain Eukaryota; kingdom Metazoa; phylum Arthropoda; class Insecta; order Diptera; family Syrphidae; genus Philhelius; species Philhelius pedissequus. The sequence continues at coordinate 278,797,805 of OU343160.1, forward strand.
GTAGGTGTAAAACCTTCAAAAGGCCCTATGAGGATCGAAAAACGCGTGCTCATAAGAGTGTGAGATTCTTACTGCACTAAAAACACCTCCTCCTCCCGATTGCAACTAAGTTGAAACTTATCTAGCAATTTGGACGGATTTTACTTCGTTGAGCGATATCCGACATGTGTTTGTCCAATCATTGACATCATTCAGAGCTTTTTTTAATTTTGTCGTAGAATCATTTATCGTTTGGCCCACTGCTAGTATTGCAGTGTCGTGGGCAAACGTGGCTACGATAGTGTCTTCTGTTTGAGGTATATCACGTGTAAATAATAGGTACAATTTTGGACCTAAAACACTTCCCTGTGGTACCCCACCCACTATTTCTTTGAGATCCGAGTAATCGTTTCAATGTCTTACTCTTAAAAGTCTATTTTCTAGATATGCTTTTAGAAGCGTATAAAGTGCTTCAGGCAGAATTTGTCTTAATTTAAAATTTAGGCATTCGTACCACACCTTATCAAAAGCTTGCGACACGTCTAGGAAGACCGCCGAACAAATTTCCTTTTCTTCAAGAGTTTTCTCAATGACGTCAGTGATCCTATGCACTTGGTCAATTGTTGAATGCTTGCTTCTAAGTCCGAACTGATATTCAGGTATTAGGCGCTTTTCTTCTATTATTGGCTGCAGGCGCAGAAGCAATATTCTTTCAAAGACCTTAGATATTACGGTTAGAAGCGAAATAGGTCTATAAGATTTCTTATCATGTGATGGTTTTCCTGGTTTGAGAATCATTATAACTTCCGCAACCTTCCATTGGCTCGGAACGTACTTTAGCCTTAGAGTGGCATTTATTATATAAAGAAGACTAATTAACCCTTTGCGAGGAAGCATTTTGAGAATTTCGGCCGTAATTAGGTTATATCCCGGAGCTTTCTTATACTTAAGCTTTCATATTTCTCTACTTAATTCAGCAAGGGTAACATTTCTTGTTATGTAATTTTCGCGTGAGTTAGAACTTATATATAAATTTTCGTTGAGCACTTGCCCATCGAAAGGTTTAAATGTGTTCTCCAGGTAATCCGCACGTTTGCTTTCTCTTTGTCGCTTTTTACCCATTCGTTTTGATCATTCTTAATCGGAGGCGCTGGGAGCTTTGGTTTCTTCGTTACTTTAACAAATTGGAAATTGCAATTGAAAACAAATATGCGAGTCGCTTAACGAAATGACCAGTTCGCTGCAGAGTTCTCCAGGCAATTATTGGCAATTAGCAATGGCGTGATACCAGTGGACTTGGTCACCGGCCTGATTGAATTTCGGCCGAATTTTTGCCACTTCACAACAATGCCGGAAGAGCTCATCACGAATGTTTTCCCGAATATTGCTCAAAATTATGTTAACCATGATTGGCTAAGTTCACGAGCGATTTTGGCTGCGAAAAACAAGGATGTCGATCATTTGAATTTTGTCATTCAAAATCAATCGCCGGTAAGTTGCATTTATTCAAAACCGTGTACTCCGTGATGGATGAAAACGATGCCACCAACTATCCCACGGAGTTTTTGAATTTTTTGGATGTTCCGGGCTTTCCGCCACACAATTTAAAATTTGCAACTGGGCTCAGTTAATTTGGCTGCGCAACCGCAATGCACCAAAACTTTGTAACGGAACGCGTTTGATTGTGAAGAACATCAAATCAAATCTAATGCGATGATAATCAATAATATCGCAGGAACAATCTCTAGATATTTAGGGCATCAATCTCGAGTATCAGCAAACCTACCGCTAAATTTCGATATGGAGTTTCCCTCTTTTGTAACTTTATAGCTACATACATAATATCTTTTCAATTAATTTACTTCATGAAAAAATTTTAGACTTTAGATAAATTATTATACAAACCAACTTTGTATGAAAAAATTATTTATTCCCTAAACAAACGTTACTTTTTAAAAGTAAAGCATTATAGTTATCAATTTCGATTTATTTTCGCTTGAATTTGAATATTTCATGCTTTATTAGTCTATTACTGTGTGTTCATATAAAATTAATCAGAAAAAGCAATATTAATGAGAACATTTTTTCATTTTATCCTATGGGAAACACATTGAACGTCAAGTCGAAAAAAACCTATCTCCAATTGTTAGTTCATGCGTGACTCCATGTGTCAATAGACCAAATGAAATATGTGAAGAGAAAAGAATACCTATAAATAAAATGGCGGGAAAAGTTGGCAGAATTTTGTTTAATGAATAATAATATAAAGACGGAAGTGAATTAACCAAATGTCAAAATGACAGCTAGTTCAAGTGTGTTAAAAAAACAAATTAGTATTCGGAACTTCCTCTGTTCGGAATAAATTCTCTTTCTTTGGTTCGACCTAATAATCCGTCTTCGTTTGTTTCGTACTCTGCAGCAATAGCTTTCCATTTAGTGTTTCGAGTGAATTTTTGTTATGAATTTCTATATAAGTTCGCAACGGTACAATGATAAAATGGAAGAATAGACCTGGAGTTGCGGCTGGAATAGTTGTAAACAAATATTTTACGTAACCATTATATAGTTAAAAGTCTAACTCTTGCAGCCCTGAGTACATCGCTCAGTTTGCAGCTGTGTTGCTTTGTTTCGTAACATTGAATTTGAGTGTGTTTAATAATTGTACAGCTATTCCAGCTTGAGCACCAGTTGCAGCGCCATCTTCATTCACTGTTTTCATTTAGCAAGTGGGACATATAAGTAGCACCCCACCAGGTATCTCAAATGATAAACCAATCAAACAGATTTTTTCTCTGTCATATACGTACAATTGCGAAGATCGACGATAAAAATTAAAAATTCGTCAATTGTTGTAAAAAAAATGTCGATTCTTGTAAAAAAATAAAATGCACGACTGGATCGCACGTACTTGCTCCTATTGTTTATTACATTATATGCAAAATATTCTTAATAGAAACGGCTAAATATATTTTTAAATCGTTTTCATTTAATTTCTTATTTATAAAAATTCTTAAATTTTTTTTCTAAAAAAAAATTTGGTATGAACATTTTAAATACTTAATAATATAAATTCAAAAACAAAATTTCAGAAAAAATCGTCCACCAGTTTTCGAAATATTGAATTTTCAAAAATGAAAAATATTTTTTTTTTTGAAAAATCAAAATCAAAATCACTGTGAAATGCAGTATTATTTAGAATTTGAAGGCGCTATTGTATAAAAAGTTTGATCAAAATGCGTTCAGCCGTTTATGAGAAAGTCGAAAATCAATAAAATTGTTGTATGGCATGTACCGTTAATAACAAAATATTATTAAAAATAGTTTTTGGGAAAAATGTAGACCATACCCAAAGTAGTACACACGCCAATTTTTATTAAAATTGTTAGATGGTAGAAAAATTTGTATGGCAAGTAGGTACCTACCGTTAATTTTGGGGCTAAGACAACGATTCAAAAATCTATTTTGGATAATCACCTAAAACGCTTAAATACCAAGTTTGAAGAAAATCGCTTCTGCCGCTTAGGCTGTAGATCGTTGCGACAGACAGACATACACAATTGCGGGACCTACTTTTTTGATGTTCTCTATCATCGTAATTTCAGGTTTGATTAAAATCTCGAGTGCGATTCTATTTTCAAAAGCAAAATTTGTTCTTTAGTATCTATATCGCCAGTAAAAATTGCAACGTCGAGCAAATATTAAATTTTGATCATCGACAAAAAAAAATATAATAATGCGTTTTAGAAAGGTACTACAGCATCTAACTGATGAGCCCAACTCATGAATCAAAGAAAACAAGATTTACGACACTTCTTTGTTTTTCTTATTTTATTCACATCATCAGAGATCGAAATCCATTAATCCACAAACAACAAACAACAACAATTTGCAGATTTTTCATCTCTGCTGCCGTCAATAAAATAAGAAAAAAACAAAGAAGTGTCGTAATCTTGTTTTCTTTCATTCATGAGCTCAACTGTAGTACCTGGGCGAAACGCATTTTGGACTTTGGTCACAAAACATTCAATTGGCTTTAAATCCACACAGTACACAAAAACAAAAACAAAAATAATGTAAGCACATTGTTTGCGTTTCCCAGCAAACATTTATCTGAAGGTTAAGATTCTAATCACCAAAAATGAAGAATAATATTCAAGAAACCTTCAGTTTTTTGAATGAATTATAAATGTATATAAAGAGCCTAAAAATTCTTACGAGGCAGACGCAAAGAGATATGCATTCTCTATGTGTCAAAAAAGAAATAAAAAAACAACACTCAGATCTTGCTTGTGCATTCTTCATAAGGAGATTTTTTTTTGTTCGTCCTTTTATTTTTTCTTCTTACAAAGGGGTAAATGAACGAAAGTTTCATTTACATAATCGATTATCAGATCGGAAAAGTTTTTCGATAAATCGGCCGTAGCAAATATAACCAGGCTGTGTTTTTATAGTAAATAGGTAGCTACTTATACTTACAAAAAAAAATATAAAAAAGAAAACGATAAAAATAAAGGTATGTACAAAAATTGTGTTAAATTTTCTTAAAAACATATAAATCATTTCTTTAATTATAGTATCATGTAACAATTAAGAAGTCCTAGGAAGCTATAAAAGCCAACCAAGAGGCTAATTAAATATATAATCAATAGTATGAGAGTTTAACACTTGGTGGAAATTAATTTTTGACATTTTTGTATAAAGAAGTAATTAAACACTTGTTTTTCCACAATTTAAAATTTGTTTTTTATTAATATCTAATTAAAAAACTTTTTTAAGGCCAATGCGTTTCGTCTTAGTTAAGTTAGTTAAAAAAGTTTTTTAATTAGTTATTAATTAAAAACAAATTTTAAATTGTGGAAAAACAAGTGCTTAATTACTTCTTTATACAAAAATGTCAATAATTAAATATGTTCCAGAGGCTCGCCGATAAAATATTCAATCATAAATGAATAAGAAATAAAGAATTCACTTATTATGCAATTTTAATCCTTTTACCTGGGCTCTTAGACACCGATCGGAATCATTTTAATGATTCATTTATGATCTAAAAATTCTGCAATTAAATGAACGTATATAAGGGTTCCAGATATTCCTTTAAATGATTAATCCCTGAAACTTTTCTGAAAATGATTTCTATACGATTAATTAAAGTGAAGGTATATACTTAGAAATCCTTCACTTAATTGAATTTTATTGGAATTATTTTTATAATTTAGAAAAGATTCAAGCATTAATCAATTAAATGAATATATGGAAACATTATATACGTTCATTTAAATGACGCATTTGCAGATCATAAATGAATCATTACAATTATTCAAATCGGTGTCTAAGAGCCCAGGTATAAGGATTCAAATTGCATCATAAGTAAATTCTTTTTCGGCCGGCTTCTTCACTTTTATGAATTAATTATCGTTCATTGCTAAATTAAAATGTTTGCTGGGTTTCTTCAATTAAAATATTACTTTTGACAAATAATCTGATGAACGTTTTTGAATTGTATACTCGTATATGTACATGTGTATGTGTATTCTGTTTTTACTCCTTTATGCAATGGAGAACAAAAAACCAACCCAGAGACATTACTCGGAAGAGCGAATCGAACGTTTTTGGAGTAACAGGAGTTGGAAGAAAAGAAACTCCGAACAGCCAATCGAAAACGACATAGGATCAAACTAGAACAGGGGCCGAATTACCGCATCAGTGATCGATGGCATTCGTAGACTAACGTATCGTGTAACTATTTTAAATTGTAGTAATTCTATTCTACTACATCGAGACTCTATTGATTTTTATCGAGTCTTTCTTGTTTGACAGATGAAATTTGTATTCATTTAATTTATTTTTGGACAAACAAATTTCATTTTTTTGGAAAAACAACAAATTTTTCGCGAGTTTCCAGTTTTTATTACAATGATTTGAGGATGTTTCTAAATATCCACTAAAAATGGATTATTTCTTTTTATCAAGCGATTCAGATGGTGAGGATTTAAAAAATATTTTTATACGTACATACATATGTACATAATAAGTAACATTTAATTCACATCAACCAGAAGATTAGATGTAGTAAGCTATGGAGTGCAGACTCACTCCTAAGGGACAAAAGCAATCCTCTGTCTTTGTCAAATTCTGCGTAAGTATCCAAAAATTATATTATGTACATATACATACACCTACATGCATTATAATTACAGAATATTTCTATTTAAAGTTTCATTAAAAGGTTTAGGCTGAATAAAGACGCCTTTGTATATGTTATGTCCAGTTTAGATTTGAAGGGACATATGTCAACAGCAATTCCAGTCCGTTGCAATTAGCCGGAAAATCCGGAATTCAAATCAAATACGTTCTATCAGACTGATGAGAGAATGTCAAATTTTTGTACTAGACTGCTCGATAACGTGAGCGGTAATGCCAAATTTACATAATTCAGTCACGTATGACTCGATAACTGATGCGGTAATTCGGCCCCAGAATCGTGTGAACTGTCCAAATTTTTATTTCTGTTTTGCTTATTTTGGTAATCGTAAATGTTTACTGTATGGCGTGGCATAAAACTCCTTTATTTGTATGTCTGTTTTTGTTCTGACAACAGACATCTTATTCAAATCTTTTATCAAAATACAATTTTGAAGGAAATTACGACGAAGCATACTTTTTGAAATAAAAAAGTCGCATTTTCAAGACATCCAGACATATGTAAATATATACATAGTTACAGGGACTATCTTTTAATAAACGTTGCAATTGCAGATTTCGTTTATTCTTTAAATTCTGTTTATGTTTCATATCAGCAATCCGGTGTTAGCAATCAAAATTATTGTGATATATCTTTATAGATATGTATGTACATTGCACATGTCAAAAGCCAAACAAAAATTGTATACCTACATATCATATGATACATATGTGTAGGTGTATCTTTGTTAATGGATAAATTCCTGATTTTATAAACAAATTGCCAGGTTTTTTTTTGGTTTTTTTTTAGGATTCCACAAAACCACTCAGATCTGTCCCTTATCACAAGAGAGGGTTTCTGAATCGATTACAAATTGTTTTAACTATATAAATAAATGGAACCGTTATCTAAATGGAATATGCCACACATTAGTTATATTTTTTTGTTTGATCAAATATTATGTAGCTTTATGTCCGCTATGAGGAAAAAAAAGAAAGGTATAACTGTTTGTTCCGGTGTATCACGCAAAAGCTCCATAACTCTATAAGTATTTCCAGGAAAAAAGGGAATAACAAAGCTGAGAATATATGTACATAATTCTATTAGGCAGCTAAGACCTACATACATATTAGCGGCGAGGGTGTCAAACCAGGAATTCGTTCAAACAAAATATCACAAAATGCTTGCGAGTAATAGGGATTTTAGATTCCATCTTCACGGGTGGAAGGTAGGTAGTGGTGCCATTTGACAATATATTAATTTATGACTTTCCTGAGCAGTTCCTTAATGGTAAGTATTAAAGTATTTGTATAAAATAATAAATTAGAGATTTAATCAAATCAAACATTTCGATTAGATAAAGTCCAAAAAAAATGGTTTTCGTTTCGACATATCACAATTATTAGATGGGAAGGCAGAGTACTTTTATCATTTGCAGATAGTAATTTAGGCTAGCGCTTTTATGTTAACAAAAAGTCAGCTTTTGCTTTAAAATTGAATTAAATACTCGCTTCTCATTTAAAAAAATAAATAAGACCGATTTTACACGTTTGAAACCATTGGTAAAGCAGACAAATCAAAATATAACATACTATACTTAAACCTTTTTGCAAAATAATAACAAAATCGAACAAGTCAATAACGGGATACACGGGAATATCACAAAAATAAAGCAAATTTAAAAGTAATTCTGCAAATTGTCTTTTGATGATAAATAAAATTGCAGCATACATACATACAAATATAAAACCATATGACGTTGTAAAAAGTCAGAATATAAACATGGCCAAAAACTCGTTGCACTCTTTAAATTTGACCTATAAATAATCAAATTTGAAAGTAATAACTACTTTTGTTTGCTACTTTGCGCCGAGTAGCGTCCATTTTTAATTGAGCTTTTGTATGGGAATGACAATCGAATAGCAGTGCATTACCGAAATTCAGCTAATTCGAAACCGTAGTTAGTGAGTGAGATGAGTAACTTTTGATTAAAAATCGATTCAGCTAGTAAAAGTGAGGGAGTGAGTGAGTGAAATGAAATGTCAGATTACTCGCCTGAGATTTCAGCAGTTACTTGTTGTATTTGTTGGTGTATTTACGTTTTTGGTTAAGTATTTGTTCTTTTCTCAAAGAAATTGTTTCACACCTATTCACGTACACGAAATACAAATTACAAACACAACGAACTAGCCCAAAAGAATCCAAAAAACTATAAAAAATTGGGAAAAAATGATTTGCAATATCATTGTCATATCATTTCACTCGCCGAAATAGGTGAATCTCGGTGCATATCTAGTATGTCAATAGCTGCGTTTTATTATCTACGTGGCTGGGTCTGGGTTATTTTTTTTAACACGTATTAGAAAAAGAACACGAGATCCAAGTTTCTATCTGGGCTTGCAAATATTAGTGTTAAATTCGGCGAACAGAGTGTACATATAACTATATAACCCAGATCGTTTTATTTTCACGGGTTGAACCATTTTGGTTATTGGCGATAATAAAGCACGGCTTATGCTATAAACACACAATATGACAAATAATTCTGAAAAATTAAATTCATAGCATTAACCACATCAAATACATACTTCTTTTACAAGGCATCCAACATCTCCAGCAGCGTAGTTCTCATTAGGATTGAGATAAAATTTAAAATCGGGTAACTGATAATCATTTGTTTCATAATTATAAATCCAATTTTCTGAGACTACAACAATATGCAGAATACACGAGAAGAAATCAAGATGGGAAACTACCCACACACCACACCCTTTCTTAATGATCCAGTCGATCTCGATGAAATTGAGTCGTGGGTTCAACAGATAGCTACGCCCAATCTGGATATAGCCACGTTTAGCGACATCAATCCTGTCAGTAACTCAGTTGACTGCCGAACCTGAGTACCCCAGAAGAGATAATCAATAACTACAACAAAACATAAGAAGTCGGTTGGGGCAGATGATGTATCCAACTTCATCCTGAAGCGACTGACCCACACAATGATGATCGGTTTACCATTTAAATAACTGCGTTAATCACATTTACTTTCTACAAAAATGGAAAACTGCTAAAATCGTTGCAATACCAAAGAAAGTCATGCGGGATATGATCTCTTACTACAGTACGATATCCCTTCTCAGCAACCTAAGTAAATTCCTTCAAGAAGAGATACTCAGGAAAGTGGGGAAGTTCTGCAGTTGCAGACTGGAATTTTAGGTTATTGTTCGTCAAGCCGCTTTTTTGGAAAACGTGAATCTGACACATTTAAGACTCTTAAATGCCATAAAATTAGACCACGTTGTATTGATTGCTGTTTTTGCTTTGGAGAGTTTCCCAAGAAGATGATTTTCATATGGTCATGGATCTCCACCAAATGACAACACGGGTCGAGAGAGAAGCAGAAATCGTGGGGTTGAAAATCAACTCCGGCAAAACAAAGATGATCAGCCTTGGTACCCAGGTATCTTCTCGTAAATATTTCTCAACAACCGGTAGAGAAAGTACAGAGGTTCCAATACCTTGGAAGTATCATCTCTACCAAGGGTGGCACCGAAAACGACATCAGCAGCCGAATCGGAAAGGCAAGGGCTGCTTTCAGTATGCTTAGAAATATATGGAGGAATAACTCTCTAAGCTTAAGAACTAAGCTACGGCTGTATCGATCCACTTGGAAAGTAACAATAGCTGACAATTCTGACAGCTTTGTCTGCAATTTTGATTTAATGGAGTATTTTTTTCTTTACATTTCGCTCATGACACCCATGCCATTTGGTCTGTTCGGCAATCAACACAAAATGCTCTGAGCGAAAAAGAAACACAAACACGTTTTTTGGCAATTCAGATTCTGCTCCGAGTAAAAAGCTATCGACTTATGTCGTTTAATTGGCTGTTCGCAGTTATTCTTCTTAATACGAATTTTTCATATTCTATTGGAATAGTACATAATGGAGTAAAAAAGACTAACTCCGAAGAGCCAATCGAAAATGATCATATGCACTCGGCGGCGTAATGCGTAATGCATTGGCTTCTGAGAACGCTGGCCTATGGGTTCAATATTCTGTGGAGGCACATAGAAAGTTTTTCAATTAAAATGAAAAAGTAGCCCAGCACCTAAACTAAGGAATATGATGATAGATCTGAGAAATCGTCAAATAACTATAAGGTCTAATCCAAGCTTTTTTTGGGCAGACATTTCCAGGTGATCAAATTTTGAAGAGTGGTGATAATATCCTCCAAGAGAGAAGTAAAAGAGGAAAATGTCTGCAACGGTTGGAGTACAATTGTCTGCCCATTTTTAAACACAAAATAAAAAGTAATTCACATAATTTTCCATTTTAAATTAATTTTGTTTGTTTTTTTTTTTAGCACTTGTTTAACGAAACTTTTTGGAAAAAGCGTCAACAAGACAGTTTGCGGACGACATTCTCGTGATAGGAAGAACAAAGCGAGCAGTAACCGGTGCCTTCACTACCATGGAGTCAGCAGCAAGCAGAATGGGACTGAAGATAAATGAGGACAAGACGAAGTATATGCTTTCATCAACAAAAGTCCAATCCCACCACCGACTTGGTCAGAACGTGACCATTGATGGGCATAACTTCGAGGAAGTCAGTGAATTTATCTACTTGGGTACTGTGTAAACACAGGCAACAACATCAGCGCAGAAATCAAACGCAGGCCTACTCTGGCTAATCGCTGTTTCTTCGGGCTGAGTAAGCAATTGAGGAATAAGTCCCTATCGAGAAGAACCAAGCTGACACTGTATAGAACACTTATCATCCCGGTCCAGCTATGTGGTGCAGAAGCATGGACCCTCTCCCAAACGGATGAAAAGTCACTTGGAGTCTTCGAGAGAAAAGTGCTGCGTACGATCTATGGTCTTGTTTGCGTAAATCGAGAAAACAACATTTGACGAATTATACGTACTGTACAGCGACATAAGCCTAGCCAGAAAAATTCGAATTCAACGACTTAGATGACTGGGCCATGTAGAGCAGATGGACATCGATGCTCCAGCTCGTAAAGTCTTCAACGCCAAACCAGAGGGAGCCAGAAGCAAAGGCATACCTCATCTTCGATGGAGCGACCAGGTAGAGGGAGACCTCCGATAACTTGAAGTGCAAAATTGGAGACGGCAGGCTAGATATCGAGCCGGCTGGAGGGGCAAACTAAGCAAGGCCCAGGAGCACCACGCTCTAGTAGCGCCATCATAAGTAAGTAAGTCAACAAGACAGACATTTTCATTTCTTTTATAACAAACGTCAACCTGACATTTGTAAATTTGCTTCCCCATATTCCTGCCATTAGCTATCATGGAATACAAATTAGCAGAAATTGACAGTTTTTAGCACGATTGGAACACCAAAAAACTTAGTTGTAACACACTAAAGTTGCTTTTGTTTCATTCAAAACATTCAATAATATTATCATAAGAAATCTCCTGTTTGTGTCTTAAATTGAAAATTATTAAATATTTCTAAGTATGAAGAAATTTGTTACTTTCCATGGTCACGTGTTATCATTAATGTCATTGAATTGATTTTATTAAATAAACATATTTTACAAACATTTCCCCAAAAATATTTCACAAAAATTACGTTTCAATAAAATACCTTCAAATATAAAATTCATACCTATAAATCTACATACACATACATACCTATATATATATACAAATTGTCAAGTGTCAAAACCGGCATTTCATTTCAATTTAATTCAATGATATCGCCCCAATTTCATTTCAAACAAAACTCATTTCAAAAACACAACCATTCATTTTCCATTTCACACAACACTACACCTGTCAACCCATTCAAAATAATATTCTCCCCCATTTTGACATCTATCCATGATGAGCGAATTACGGTTTTGCCTTGAACACACAAATTTTAAATTTCCACATTCCACCCTTGCTCCAAACATCAGTTATGAGTTATGAAACGCCCTTGAATAAATGGACCCAGCAACCAATGTGCCTCCTTGTTTGTCCTTCTACTTATCAAATGTTTAAAAAATAAAAAAAAAACTCTATTTATGCATGTCATTCATGCGCTGGTGAAAATTCACCTCATTCACCCACACGATACTTTATATCAAAGATATCCCAACATACATCCCTTGGCTTGGCACCTTTATGAAATTGCATTAACTACACACCTCATCCAGCCATAGTCAGTCAAGCATTCAAATGTAAAATGTCACTTCATACACAAACGACTCAAAGTCTGTTCACCTGAAATCCTCAAGTCGGCGGAGCGGCACGGCGACAGCGAAACCACTCTTATGCTCACCTTGACTATATAGCCACCAAATGACAGAACCAAACGGAAATGTCAAAATAAGAGCGGATGCTGTGCAATTTTAGATGGTTTGTGCTGTTGCTTACCTTGAGATGAGATTTCCTTCGAAGAGCTGCTATTGATCTAGATTGCTGCCTTAGCACCTCCAGTGCAATGGACGAATGGGTTGTCGATGGTATGTGGGTGGTTTCTAAAGCCTCTCCGCTCAAAGAAAAGCACCAAAAAGGAACAAAAAAAAAACACGCGGAAGGTAAAAATGTGGGACACAAGAATTTCTCTGTATTATAAAACTGCAGGCAATTAAAGTTTATTGCCCACCAAGTGCTCCTAGGGCAGTCGTGGTAATGGCTGCCAGCGGCGATGTGGTTAAGGGTGTTCTACTTGTTAAGATTGAAAACAGTTAGACCCTTATTTTTTTGTTTTGTTTTATTTAAGAAAAAACACGGTGATTTAGATTCAACGAATTAGATAAGAGAGGGTGAGCCACTAGTACACGATTTTGGATATTTTTTTTGGGGAGCACACAGAATATTCGATATTTTGTTTTTTTTAAATTTTTTTTTTTTGGTTTTGCTTTATTAGGGTATTGCACTCGCGTGAGGAGGATATCCACCAGCAGATTAAACCGTTCGGGCTTAGAGAGAAACTTGAACTGAACTACTAGCAGGAAGATTGCCGAGCGTTTACTTGCCAGAGAACTCCTAGCAGCTATCAGATTTATGAGAATTTTATTGAGCTTGGGTGCATGATGTGCATGGTGTTGTGCACTTTGCTGCAAAGTGTTCTCTTTCGCATGCTCTTTAGCTTTATAAGCATATGGGATTAGGATGCACCCAGGAGCGGTTCATTGAAAAACAATATTCCTTAGGTAAACCGCAGAAGAATACACAATTCAATAAATTAGTTATTGTGTAAATAATCGCGTGTAAATAATCATGGTTTAATATACACTACCGAACCCACACACCACCCAATTCAAACTAAAAGAAATGTGCTTTGGCGTATTGATACGATCCGTTTTTGGGGTGCGGTGAATTTTTGTTTTATCAAAAACATCTTAAGGGTAGCAAACTCCATGTGCGACTGGAAGTGGATATGTGAGTAGGAAAAGGTTATATTTCTTGATATGCTGGGGTAGTTGCTAAGTAATAAGAATTGTACATTATGTATGTAGGTACCTCCTTAAAGACTTATGTTGTAAAAGGTTTAATTTTTTTAATTGGAAATTAATAGTGGTCAATATTTTTAAGCAATTTTGTATGTATATTTATACATAGGAGGCCCGACATGACAAATACATTTAAGGTCTGTTTGCATTGTGCATGAAAAAGGCAATTCCAATCTGAATAATTGGAGAGCACAATAAATATTTGTAAGTCATGCTCAAAAAAAATTAAAAGAAACGATTTATTTAAGCGTATATAAGGCGTTCCAAACTTTTTGCTAAAACTGTCATATGTATATAAAATCTAAAATCTGGATTGCTTTGAATCTGTTATTGTATGACAATAATATACACATGCACATTTTGAAATGATGAAAGCAGATATTGCACCGCTCCGGAGAAACTGTCTGAGTCATTGCCGTATTACATTATGAATTACTAATTCCCAACTTTTCTCGTGCTCCAGATTTTAGAAGAGCTGTTTGTACCTCCTTTCATAAGGTTGTGTTAGATACACAAACAAAATTGTTGATATTCTGTGCTTTCATTTGTTATAAAAAATTCCTAAAAAGATATGATTTGATTGTCAAAAACTAAATATTATTATAATGAAGCGCATAATCCATGGATATGATTCTCGCCAGAATTCACAAATAATTCGTTCCACAGCAGGGTTTATGCTACATTAGCTGAGTTTCCGTACTCTGCGAAAATCGAGGAACTTATACGAAAAACAGTCAAATCCTGTTTTTTGTAGTTTTTCACAGAAGAGAGCGCTCATGAGAAATTAAAATATTTCCCCAGGCTGCGAATTTTAGTCCAAGAAATTTCTTTGGACAAAATTATGAAGACTGTCAAATGAAGGAAAAAACAAAAAACAATACATAAGCTGTCAGTTGCCAAGTGTATCATTACAAAAGTTGAAAATAATGGAATTATGGGATGGTCGGGCTTATTCGTGCAGTAAATTAAAAATTGTTATATAAAATTGGTTATTTTAAAAAATAATTTCATGTACATATATATGTATGGGAGTGTTTAATAAATATTTTCACAAATACACTTTTATTTTGACATTTAAAAGATGGCTAGTTGTTCAATTAAATGGATGTTGTTCAAAGCGTTCCCGTATTTTTGTAAAACTTTGTTGCTTTCTGATAGATGCCTACCCCCACTCTTGTAAAAATGACAATCTTCACATTTTTGTGCACAAAGTATGGGAACACACTTATTATTAAAAAAAAGCTATATTGACTAAGGTTGCTATATTATTTCACTTTTACTTTTGGACTTCGAGAAAAATATTGAGTGAAAGCTATAAGAGCTCCTAACGACCAGGGCCCCTGTTCTTCTGCAACTCGGCCGATAACTTTTCGCATCGTTAAAAAATGAAACGCTTGAAATATCATAAGTTATTGATTGTTTTTACTCCTTGCTATTCAAAAAAGGGATTAAGATTGCAAAGAACAAAATATATTCAGCGTAAGTAAACTACGGAATAATTTGAAAGTTTCAAAAACAAAAAGATCAAGAAGAAAATCAGTCGAACGTCCACGAAATTCAACAAGAAAATGGACATTTGGCGAAGAACTTGTGATTTAAGAATCTTTTCAAAATGTTATTCCACAAAATCAGGAAATCGAAGGGGGTAGTTGTTACAATGTTTTTTCACAACATTTATGTGCGATCCAGAATCTGTAATAGAAAACATTATTAAGATCCCCAATTTTTTAAGTTTTATGTAATTCAGAGCTGCCTAAATTCTTAAATAAGCGTTTGCATTTTTCTGTGATTACCATTCAGAGTTGCTTGAAGTTCGTGTAATATCAGACAGTCCAAGTAGTATAGCTAATGAAATTATATTCATCAAGTGCCACCTTGTCGCGGTGGTAGAAAACCAGACATGTGGCCTTGCACGCCCTTCAGTGGTTGCGTTGCCATAATATTGATTGGTTCTTCTCAATTTCTATGAATTATTTAATTATTTTTTTGCAGAAGTTTTTGATGCTGAGCACAACTAAAATTCTTTTTTTCACACTAATATTCTTTAGTTTTTCATGTGTTTAGTGTACAATTTAAAATTTAATGTAAAATGAAAAACACTTTTCTGCATCGCAGATTTATAATTATGTAAATAAACAATGCAAACAAAAATACAGACAATAGCAATTAAAAAATTATAATATAATATTAAACAAAATTAAAAAATTATGAAACGTATCTTGAGGTACGACAAGTCTTACTGTGAGCAGAAACAATTTTGCTTCTTTTTATTTTTTATCTCACTAGCTATTTTGCTAGTGATAAAATTTTATATTTAAATCGAAAAAGATAACGATTTTCAAAGATACAGAAATAAATTTTATTACATTTTTCCAGTATTTCAGTTCCGTTTTTTTCAGTCGATAAAGTTAACGATTGTCAAACGATACAGAAACACGATGATGCGATTGATTGATTTTTGTTCCAATTTTTCGTTTCTCGACCATTTTTATCGATTAGAAAGTTGCATAACAGGGCTACAGGACGTTGACCTGAATACAGAGTAGCTTAAGAACTATAAATTTAAATACAATTTTAGCGGAATTAAAATATCGTGTTTTAGATTGCGATGTGTTAGCTTTCAAGAAAGTCATCGAAATATATATTTAAAAGGTAACCAATAACATTGTCAAAAAATCCAATATGAGAGGTCCTCGCAAGTTGTTTCGATTTAGACTAACTCAAATTGTTATAGGAATTTGTTTGTGACCTCTAATATTTAATTGTAGTAAAATATCTTGTAGCAGGCTCCAGGCTGTCAAATGAGACAGAATTTTCAAAGGATTTAACAAATCATCAAAGCAAACTAGTGACATTGGAGCGGATTGTATAAGTAAAGTAGATTTCAGGATAAGATCAGTATGTCATTTTGTCTGTATATATAATTTTGCACGTACTTCCCCTAACTTAAATTGTTCAATTCATGGTTAAATAAAACGAAACATTTAAAACTTACTATTCCGAATCACTAAGCTGATTATCACTTATTCGAGGCAGAAGACACTCTTGGTGAAGTTATCACTTCCACGCAAGATGAAAACTGAAAAAGGAATCCTGTTCATATACATGAGGTCACTAAGAGCTTAGAAATCTTATTTTCGAAGTCGCCTAACAGTTAATATTCATAATACATTGCCAAAACAAACTAACCTCAAAATAACCATAAACTGTCAATTAAACTGTCATGTCGTTTTCGAATGTACGTTCAGTGAATTTCTACATTTACTCCGAAATTGTCATAGTTTTTAGGAATAGGACTGAAAAGATGAAGAAGAAGTAAACTCCAAGCAGCCAATCGAAAACGAGATTTATGAATTTCTTCTAATGTTGTCTTCGATTGATTGTTCGGAGTTACTCGTTTGTCATTCTTTATATTCTATTCCTAATGTAGAATATAGAAAATTCAGAGTAAAAAGATAAACTCCAAACAGCGAATCGAAAGTGATATTAATGGACGTTCACTTATTTATTAGATTAAGTAACTCGAATACTGAACTATCCGATTATATGCTAAAAGCTGTCAAAAACAATAACAAAACTCATACCAAATGAAGTTTACAGTGTCAGTTGATCTATACATTTCTTCTCGGATAACCAGTTATTCAAATATTTTTGGGATTACACCTAAAGATAGCTTTAATGAGAACAGCTGTTTCTTCGTAAGATGTGCTAAGAACGCTTTACAACAACAGACAGTTATCCCGGATTGCTCAAAATAAATGAGTGAACGAACACATTGTGTTGCATGGACTGTCATTATTTATTTTCACACTGCAAGATTCATTGTTGTAATGGGATCAGAGCAAGGTAATTCGAAATATCAACGTTTGGTTTCCTAAACATTTGACCATAACTTATTACCGTTTACGCTGTCATATGTCGGCGCACGTCCAGCCAACAATTTCCAACAATGGAGCAGTTAAAATCAACAGAGATGACGGTTTAAGATGTATTCTGCTGCAATTTATAAAAAAAAAGAGTTTAGAATCATTAACTACTAGTTAGAATGTATTTTAAACTTATACATACGTATGCACATTAGTAAACTACATTAAAATTTGTGAATTATAAAATAGTATCTAATGTTGCTGGATTCCATCAATGTCAACAAACTTCACATCATACGTAAATGCTGCCTTTTTGCATACCTGGCAGCACTTGGTTAAAATCCCAACACATAGGACCAACTAAATATATGACCCTTGACATGCATCAGTAGACTTTTAAATAAGAATTAAAAAAGCAATGCCTTTGTTATGCTTTAAATTATTTGACGTTTGGGAAATATGGTTCCATTTTTTTCCTAATTTATTCACCTTGTCAAATACACAAAATAAAACAACGCCAGAATATTACATACGATTGCGATGTATTTTCAATGTTTTACAATATCTGGCCTATAACTAACTACAGAAAATATATTGGTGCAAATAGTGCTTTGTTTGCGGAGCTCATGCAATAAAAGTGAGATTTGAAAAGTTATACCCTGTATTACTACTTTAATTAAGTAAGGCTAGGCTCTGCAGTTAAGGCAGCCTTACCTTACACACTTTTTGTAAACAATTATTGTAATTTAATATCTAGACAGAAAATAACAAAAAAAATAGTACGTATACGCCACAGTGCAATGCTTTCAAAAGGCCCCTTTATTATTAAATCCACTCCTTGGAAGCTATTATTCAACCCTTGCTATGTAAATCATGGTTTATAGCCTGGAATGGGAGAACGAATGCATTGAATCGTGCAAAAGCTTCTATCAATGGCACTTTGTGCGCAGGCTACAAATATCTACAATATGAATGAATTTATTTTGTAAAGAGCTACAGAGTTGAAATTTATTTTCCAACTCTTTATTCTTGTTGATTGGATATATGATGTCAATATTGATGCAACAATACGTAGATACCTATAATAAAGGCACTTGCATTGATCTTAGACGAAGCTATTATTACTATATTATTATAGAACTGTCGAATCTCTAAATCACCCGCCAAACGTTGTGTTTTTTATTTTTTTTTCATTTTTGCATTCAAATTTCCATTGACTATGTTTTGTTTTAGATTTATTTTATAAATAAAGAAACCATGAGTCATTTCAAATGCAAATTTTGTGCTTCTAAATTTTGTTTGTTATGGACACCATTAAACTGAAACCATTCCAGTTTAATTTGGAAATTAAAACAGGAGATAATAAATTTTTTTTATGATAAAAGCATATCGAATATTAATACTCGTATTTCTTAAGACTACAAGCTTCTTATTGAAAATGTATAGTTTTGATTATCTGTATTATTTATAGTTTTTATAAACAAAGCAATCAATTCCAATTGAAAATGAAAAACTCGTCAAATTTCCGCAATTCTCCTGAACTCTACGAGCGTCCCAAACATTTATGACCAAATGCAAACTTTACATCAAGAACGCGGGAACTTACGAAAAATCTATATTCTACAATTTGTCTGAAAGTACAGTTTGCGGTGTGTATTCATATGCATGTATGTATGTAGGTAAGTATAGATCTCTTATAACAAAAAAATTACATAAATATTTATTATGAATATTGGGATGTCGGAGAGGGGAGAGTACGATAATTCAGGCGCCAACAGATAAAAATGGATTCTTGTAGAATAGTTAGTTACAAGTATTTCCCCCCGTTTGGCCGGGAGGGGCTATTTCATAAAAAGTACTAAAAGTGGAAAAAAGTATTTAAAAATAACGTTAATACTTACAAATAAGTGTTATAACTTTTTTTAAAGCCAATACCTTAATCTATTAGCTAATTTTTAAATTAAGTGAAATCTTTGCATAGTTTTTGAAAAAAACGGGTTTGGGTAGAAAAATATTTAAAAAGCTTTAAAGTGTAATTTTTTCAAAACTGCAAAATTATACAATATTTCTTTCTGAAAAACTTGTTGCTCTGATTAAATCTTAATCAAAAACTAAAAATATATGATTTTATGTGTTCTAGTTTTTGAGAAAATTGAAAATTACTAAAACTACTTTTTTGATCAGATTTTTTTTTGTATTTACGGTGATCTCACTTTGAGGGGCGAGTGCCATAACTACGGCGCGGCAAAATAATAACTGATTTTTGTAGAGGGACTTAATACAATCATTTCATTTTGCTGAAGAGGGGGTCTATCTCCCTCCTTTTAGGCGGGAGGGGCGATTTTCTATAAAAAAATACTTAAAATTAAAAAAAAAATAGAATTAAGAACAGCGGCAACACTTACAATAATAAAATTATAGGTTTTTTGAAGCCAGAAACAAAAAAATCCGTTATTATTTTGCGATGCCTGAGTTGTCATAGGTACTCGTGCCGCCCGAGATGATACTATTCAGAGTGTCTATTTATATTTTTTCGCAAAGGATAATGAACGCATTTGCTTGAATTATAATGTAGAGTTCTTTGCATATCTAATGAATACAATACTAAACCATGTTTAAATAGTTTTCAAATACGTGGTCTAATTCAATTCGTTACATCACAGTTTGTTTTCTCAAGCTTTGAATAAAATCTCAAAAAAATATGGCGGCAATCAGCAGCAACATACTGATGTTAAATGTCTCTAAGCCTAATGGGCGCATATCAAACGCAATATATACAGCTTCTTATGTATATCGTTCACATTCTCAGTAATTCGGCTCTTGAGGAGGCCCCCTCCAGTGTGGCTTATGAGACTCTGATGCTGAATGCTATGGGAATGTACTCCATGAGATCTCCTTACTCAAATCTTGATATGTTTTGAAGCTCTACTAAATCTAGCACACTCACAGAACGAGCACCTGCCACTGCATTGGTACAGTCAGTGGCGTAGATAGCTTTGTGCCATCAACGGGGGGATATGAGACAAATATAATATATTCTTCCAAGTTATATGATTCCTTCAAGCGCTATGTTCTTTTTTCGGGTCAATCGATTTGAATGAAATTTTCAGGAAATCATAGGATATCAAGAAATCTATTTGCAGTCCGATGTCTAGAACCGGAGTTATGTCCAAAAGTGTCACTCACGTGTTTGTTATTACTTTATTAGTATAAATAATGTGTTTTGTTTTGGTTTCTCTTTGTTGCCGCGTGTATGTACACAACTACAGCATTTGATTCTCATTAAATGGATTTATATATTTTATTTTGTTGGTTGTCTAGAATGTTCCATCGATTTTTTTGACGACTTAAAGATGGAAAATTCGTTGTGAAGCTTGGAAAATTTCGGTTGATTGTGAAATTCATTGTGATAGAAGACGTTTTGCGTGAATTTTGGGTGGAGAAATTTATGAGATATACATATATTAGATGACGCCGTGCTGCGATCAATTGCACAACACGATAGATTGCAGGCTGTGCGTGATTTGACAGGTGTCCTTTTCAAATTATAATTTTCTATTCAGAAAATGTGCTATTTTTCTTGCTGCAATTGATTCGAGTGTTGCTTATTATTACACTGATTCCGATCTTACCTTGGACGACGTACACGTCAATAATTAATCAGAATGTTCGTGATAATCAAACGGAAGAGGTACTTGCAGAAGAAATAAATGGAGACGTGTCTATTTTGCACAGCTTCAAACTGCACAATCACCACCACAAATTCGATAAAAAGTTATCAGAAGAAGAAAATGTACACTTTAATCGCGCTGCTTTGGAATACGATTCCGCAATCGCATTTACTTTCTCGATTCTCCCGGTGGGACATGCAAGACATTCATCAATTAGCAAAAATTCGGCCAAGATCTATTTCGTTGCCTGTTGTATCCTATGACATCTATGGCATTGCTGCCACACTGTTTGAAAGGCTGTCGAACTGCACATTCCGCTTCGAAGCTGGCGATGAATTTTCTCACGGTTGACAAGCCAATAACGTGCACAATGACAGCGAAATTGATGAGAGAATGCAATATCATAATTTGGGATGAATGCACGATGGCACATAAATGAGCTTTGGAGGCAGTTGACCTAAAAATGAAGGATTTACAAGGTGATTCGATATGATTTGGTGGGGACATAGTATTGCTCAGCGGAGATTTTGGTCAAACGCTTCCCGTCATCCTGAAATCTACTGATGCCGATGAATTTAATGCATGCTTAAAATCATCGTCTTTGTGCGGGCATGTCAAGAAGTTAAAATTGACCACAAATATGAGTGGTATTGCAGAACGACCCATCGGCTGCTGAATTCTCAAGACCACTGCTGGCTCTTGGCAATGGCCAAATTTCTCTTGATGTCTCGACTGGGTTGATATCGTTCCCTGAAAATTTTGCGAGTTAACATCGTCGAAGGAGAAATTCATCAAAGTAAAGTGTTCCCCGGCATTGCAAAAAATTATAAGAATCTCGATTGGATTTGTGAACGGGCAATACTATCAGCAGCGAAGAAAACGGACGTCTTCGATAGCTTATAAGCGGTCTTTCTTTCAGGTACTGATCCAACCAGATGCTAAGGTACTTAACTACACTTTCACTCGCGATGGGGTTGCAATGTGGCCCTTCGATCATCAGCTTGCGCCAGTTCTTTCTCATATCCCTTGAGACGCTAGAGAATAGAGTCCTAAACAGAATAGTTTCTGATTTGACTGTTGTCCTCCGCCCACTTGAACAGAGCCCTATTAATAATCTTTTCTAATAACTTGCTGATACTCGGAAAAAGACTAATAGGCCGGATATTCCTAGGATTGGAGTTGTCTTTTCCATTTTTAGGGAGAGGATACAGCACTGCTGTCTCCAACCGCCCTGGATAATATGCATTATTCAGCGTGTTGTTAAACAGTGAAGTATAAATGTCGACTTCTTCCTGAGACAAATGTCGTCGTACAACGTTGGATATACCATCGACTCCTGTTGACTTCTTTTATCTTTTTCTTTAAAGAATCGAAGATGAGCTAGAGCTCGATCTTCGAAATTAATAGGGAACTGGACCCATTTCGCTCGGCGATTGTGGCGTTTATCAAATGTTCATCATTAAACCCGGTAAAACCGAGGGTCTCAGATCGCCACTGCGTTATATCGTTCCGGAGGTAGAAGTGATGAAGCAGAGATCTGCTCTCCAGGTAATTATCCGGGCGAATGCTAGCATTCAGCTTGTACACTTACTGGAAAGCAGTCCCCAAGGCCTCCACCTTCTCGTGCGGATCTTCGATTATATAAAAGTCATCGTGCAAGATGGCGCGGCGTCGTCTGGGACTATGCCTACTGTCAAAAGTACGTCTGTGTTGTCTGTCGTCCTCTAGAGCACACATGAGAAAATACATAGATGGGAATCTTTCGTACGTCTCACCCTCCAAAACCCTTTTGTTTACATTTTTTTCATAAATTTGACAGTCATGAAAAAATGTGAATTAGAAAAAAAATGTAATGTGGTGAGTTTTTTCAATTTGCCAGTTCGTTTTTCTTATAAAACATCTTTGGTGATGCAATGGGCTTATTGCAGGAGTTCTCTTTAAGTCGCTTTAATTGAAGAAAACTTGTGCAAATAAATTGTGGGTGAACTAAGATAAATTTACTACAGAAAAATAAACTCACTAAACTGTAATTTCTTCAATAAAAATGATATAAATCATCCGCTAACATCCCTCGAAGTTTATAAAATTCACCTCGGAAAAAATTATTTTTGGGATGTGTTCAAAACTGTATTAGGTGTTGGACATACTTTTTAATAGACTACATTTTGTTCATGTCGATTTCCTTTTGCCAATAAGGATTTTGAACCGGGACTGCGGATTTTTCTTTGCTAAAACAACACAAACTTTTCCTTTTAATTATGTGTGTGTGTGTGTATTTTGTAGACTGTAGAGTAAATAAAACTCTTTGACGTTCCAGTAAATTTAGCTTTATATTGGTGTGTGCGTGCAATTGTGTGTTATGCACTTTTAAGGCTTGGTGCGCACATGCAACTTTCAGTTTTGCAACAGTTTGGTTGCTAAAGTGAATACCATGGACCTATATGAGAGTGCGCGCACAGCCGAAACTATAATTCAGTCCGCGATTCGAGCAATTTAAAAGTTTGTGTTTTGCCACAAATCGAACGATAGCCCCAAATAAGTTCTTCAGTTTGTATCATGCCGAACTATATGTAACTGGGTGCACATTAAATCAAAATATTGTCTGTGTGTTGGTTTATCTCGTTGATTGATTTTTAAGTTGCTTATGTGCGCGATAATCGTTCAACTAGTGATTAAACTATTTCGTTTCGGAAAAATTGCATGTGAGCTCCTGGCCTAAATCCCTCTAAAAATCTTTATCTGTGCTTTTGATCCGGGGTAAAGAAAATTGATCATTTTGGTCGAAAAGAACGCGACAACTGGTCCGGAATCAACAGATCCATGAGGGATCGATTTTTGGTTGAAATGAAAACGACATTAATGAAAATTAGGTAATTTTGTTGATTTCGAAAAAAAAATCAATCTGAAATTTTCTAATTTTATTGACACTGAAATTGATTGAAACTGAATAAAGTAGTAAAATCGTGGTTCAGCCTTTGTTCAATATTTGAACTCGGTCTAACCCCTATGGAGTGTTGGTCAATCGAAGTTTAGACTTAACTAACCGCTGAATGTTCGATTCTCGTGGTAAATCTTGTGCACGTTTTAAAATTTGTCAGGAAGACTTTGATATTTTGTGCGCTAGTAGAAAGCAAGATTTGGTGTTTTTTTTTTCATTTACATGTTAGTTGTTAAAAATTAATCCGAATTAGAATATGATAATAAAACGCAGCAAAATATTAATAGTTTATTATATAACTACTGTAAAATATAAAAACAAAACTTAAATTTTATTCTTATAAATATAAAATGAAAAATTAGGATTTGGATTTGCATAAAGTAGATAAAACCTTTTTGAAAATAAATTGTTTGTTTGAGGGAATAAAATAGATTTTTTTCAGACAATTTTCGAGATTGTCCAGAAAAATTGATGCTTATGTGGGAATTCCACAAAAACTGAAAATTTTAAATGACCCATTTTGATACCGGGCGTATTTAAATCATACCTAATTTGTACCGAATTTGTTTTTGGATATTCACTTAAAAACGTTTGTGTGCGTTCTATATGGAAAGTTGTGTGCGTGAGCAGCTTGTAGCCAAATCGTTTGACAGCCGATGATTCCCATCTTCTTGTCTCATCTGTGCTCTAGAGCTTAGGACACGGAAGATCCTATTAATATATCCTTCTAAATATCTTATTAATTTAATCGCTAGCGTGCACGGCCCGAATTTTGTTGTCCCAAAACAATTTAATGGACAACCTATAATTTTCTTTGATCAATTGGTTGATGTTTTTGATGGACGACTTCAGTGTACTTATCTCCAGATCTCGTGTGTCCAGTCAAGCACACACCAATATTTTTTTAGAAAAAATCACACATTTTTTTATAAAAAAAAATTAAGTAATATATTTTATCTGTTTCTAATAATAAACTTGTACTTACGATGTGATCGAACATAAAATCAAATACGTCTGATCCAGTTATGCAAATAATTTCCAAGAAAGTTGAATATTTGTGTGTGAAAAAAAAACTTTTAAACCTATGTGCATCGGTATCTTCTGTCTAATGTGCTTAAAGATTTTAAGGATAGTCATAACCCCTCATTGTGCGCAAACATTTAATTAAAAGTACAAGAATTAGTTAAATTTTTCACTTATGTCGTTTTCGATTTGCTCCGAACGAGCAACTCTTTTTTTACTCCTTATGTTCTCTTCCTTTAGAATATGGATAATTCGGAGTAAGAAGCGTAACTCCGAACAGGCATTCGAAAAAGACATGATTTACGACGAAGTTGGGCTTACTCGGCCTTTAAGCGAATTATTATTTATTGCTTTTCCAGCGTTCTATATCAATTTGATTTAATCCAGAGATAACTTATCACATTTAGTTGCTTATTCCAATTAAATTTGAGATTATTATCTCAATCCATTGAGTCAGTCGGGTGATTTTGAAGAAAAATAGTACGACTGAGATACCTCCTACTGGCATTTGTTTCCACATAGTCTTTGTGCTTCAGGATGTCGGTCATCAGCTAAACCGTAATAGAAAAGCATGTCCAATAATTCTTTTAGAGAGTATTTTGACATGGTAATGTGTTGACATTCAATATAGTTCAATATAGTTCAAATATAGTTCAATTAAATTCAACGCCTTTTATTGTTCTGTAGATGTCACATATTTTGTATTTTAATTTAAAAAAATGCTTTTTATCTTTTCCCGAATAGGTAGGACCCATTGCGCCACAGCAAGTAAAGTGCTTATAAACACCATTTTATTATATAGTATGTTTATTAGGTACTGGAAATTTAAAAAATAATAAATGAAAAATTAAATTATAACAAAAAGTTTTCTTTTTGTACAAGATATTTGAGGTTTTATCTAATACTATTTTCCCAACAAAGCGAAATCTTAGATTTCAGCAGGAAGATTTCCAGATTTCAAATTGGTGTTCACACCGCCAAATCCACGATTTCGTCTCTCAGAAGCACAAACAACAACCATTTTTGTTTATCTAATTCATCAGCCCATGCCACGTCGTCAAATAAAAATTCATACTCTCTCTTTTTATCTCCTTATCGTTAGAGTGAAAGATCGTAATTCGCATATAAAAAGATTTTCACCTAAGTACGGTGAAGTTTAAAATGGACTCGTTCACATAGTACGAATGGCGTCTGGATTTCGGTGTCCCATCATTCGGTGCCAAGTATGAATGCATTTATCAGTATGTGCTAATGCACAAATTGCCTCAGTCTGACGTAATACATACATATCACCAACTGCACCTGTAACACCGATTTGCTCTCCTATGATCTTAATTTCTCCAATGCGAGAATCGGATTCATCACGCATACCGTTGTTCGTAAGTTGTTTAACTGACAATATATTGCTGTTAAAGTTGGAGATAAGGAGTAGATCTGTGATTTTAGCTTTGAGTACGTCACCATCACCACGTTCATTAAAAAAATTTTAAAATCCAGTGCCAATTCCTTCTACTTGAGCCATTTCACCATTTGCCATTTTGATTGTAGTTCTGTAGGATTGGTCAATGTTTGTGAAAAACAGCTTGTCATTCACTGCATGTTTGGTTGCACCTGAATGTAATATCCCTTCACGCTTTTTCAAATAATCAACTGTGAAGAGAAAATCTTGTACACTAAAGGGATTCAATAAGCTACCTGATGAAGATTTCTCCTCAATAGAATTCGCTTTATCAGCTGAGTTCTTTTTGCTTTTGACCCTTTACGCCAGCCATTCTTTGTATTTTGGACAATCTTTCTTGAAATGATCTTGCTTCTTACAGAAAAAGCAAATATTGACTCTTCCTGTCATTATAAAAATGTCGTCATATTCAGTTATCAATCGTTGTTAAACTAATGCATGTGACTTCTTCTTCTTTAAGTGCCTCAAGTGTTGTGATTAATGCATCATAAATTTCAGGTAAACTGCTAAGCAGCATTGCTGCACTCTATTTATCCGACAATGTTTCTTCTCCAATATCATGCAACCTAGTAAACAATGCTTGCATTTTGTTAATGTGAGCCTTTACATCGCCACCTTCTGCGAGTTTTAAAGAGCATATAGACCGCATTAAAAATACTTTATTTGAAAGCGTATTTTTATCGTGGTATTCTTTAAAAGCATCCCATGACTGTTTTGCTGTTTTCTTCGAGTGCCAGTTGATCGTCATCCACCAACAAACCTAATTGTACCTCTTGCTTCGTCATCAAATTGATTCCATTAATCGATATCTTCTTGATTCTTGACTGTTCCATATTCTGCTATTATTTCTTGAAGTCTCTTTCCTAGTATCACCTTTTTCCACAGATTTTGTTTTAACAACAAAAGCTCCATTTTAAATTTCCAATTTGCGTAATTTGTGTTGTTAAGTTTCGCAAGCTTGGAAATCACACTTTCTGACATTATTCTGGAAAATTCTGCTTCGTTTCTCTGTTGTGATCTTGATTTCCTTCGTTATTTCAACAAACTTAATAAGGGTATTCATGCAACGACGGAAAACCTAGACCTCAGAAACCAGATAATTTTTTCTCCACAGAAATGAACTGCCAAAATTTGTATGGGAAAAATATTCTACATAAAATTAATTTACGAATTTGATGTAGAAAGAGAATAAAGAAACCTCATAAATTTATTTGATGAGATCTGATGACATCATCGTTTTCTTTTTTATTCGGGATATTATTTTTGTTTCTTCATTCATTCCATTCTGGATATTCTGGATAAACATTTCGCTTTTTCCATTCTTTTTACACGACCACAAAACCTTATCGACACATACATCAGTACAGTTTTCGCGATATGTAATAGGGGTGTACGATTCTTTCGTTGCAGCATTGTATATAGATATTAATATTACTATGTCCCCTTTCACACAGGGAAACCAGTTGCTGGAGATTTTTTGACGTTTTCCTTTAATTGCCTTGTAGCTTTCACACGAAGAAATTGATGAGGAAACTGAGTTGCTCGTTTTTTGAATTGCTTTTGATTTGACATTCGCTTTTTGTAAACAAACAATTTGCTTCGCGGCTGGAAAATTCTACACATTTTTAGAAAAATACATTCAAAATAAAAAACCTGGTGCGATCATATAGGTAAATGTTGTTTTTTTTATTGTGCTTGTTAATAATGGTTTGCTAAATTAATATATTAAAAGGTCACGGAAAAACAATGAACCAGGAGAAGATTGATTTGTGTGCAGATTCTCTTGCCATCCAAATCTTGGCCCAACACATGATAGTGATGATGGGAAGATTATATTGGGCTTATTGAAAAGCACCGAAGCTTTATTGGTACAGTTGGACACATAAACCACTGACAGGATTATATGACTGGTACCTGTGGTGCTGCATGCTGCTGCTCGCTAATACAGGAACGTCATTATAAACCAAATGTGATGATGAACCACAAGCTGAGAGCTTAGTTGGTCCGTGCGTTTTTGTTGTCGATTTTCCATTTCTCGGCGCATAATTGTATGTATGAAATGTGTACCAACTCGTGATGGATTAAATTAATTAAAAGAATTAAAACTTAAAATTTTCTTTCACAATGAATTTATTTAAGTAGCTCACTTGTTTTGGTTAATATAATAATATAATTGAAGAAACAATTTCTCTTTAAAAAATATATGTTTAACATCTATCAGAGACAGAAGTCAAAATGGAAACCTAAGAAAATTTCAAAGCATAACGTCAAAAAAATCTCTTCAAATCGTTGACCGGCGAGATTTGTTTCATTCCCCTTACTTCTTGCCCTTCTCTCCATCAAACTACCAGTTGCCGGCAACTCAGTTTCCTTGTGTGAAAGGGGTCTAGCATGACGACGAAATTCATCCAGCCTGGAATAAGTTCTACTACTCATCATGGGTTCCACTACCAAATCGGAGGTTAGGTAGTGTTGGTGTGTTATGAAAATGCGTATGAAGGGAAATAGTGTGATAATAAATTGATGAGAGAAATATATAAAAAATTTATTATAAGTTAGAGGAGGAACGGAAAACAATTTATTTCATAGGATTTTTTGGTTTTTTTTATGAGGATTTTTTTGTTGAGTAGGAACTGGTTGTGTGTGTGTTTTTTTTATTCTACGGGTAGATAGAATGAAAATTGTTTGATGGCTGTAGGGAATATTTAAATATTCAGGTATACACTTGTGTGCAACGGTCACTACTCAGTAAAATAAACTTTTTTACCAAATGAACAAACATGATAATAATTTAAGAGTTAAAATTTGAGATTTCTGTTAATCGTTGTGCAAAAAAAAATTTTCTTGTGACAACTTTTTTTTTATTTTATATTAATATTTTTTTTTGGATTTTGAAAAAAAAATATTATTTTTTGAAAATTCAGGTTTGATAAGTAATTTCGTAAAAAATGGAGTTGACGAATTTTCAAATAAGAATTATTTATTAATAGGTTTTATATATTTTTTCAAGTCGTTTCTTACTTATTTTTTTTAAATGAGTATTTAGCAATATATGTATATATACATTTGAGAATATTATTTAAAAAATCTTCAAAACATTTTAATATTTATTTGCAAAATATTGTTTTTTTTTCAAAATCTAAAAAATAAAATAAAATTAAATAACAATTTTTTTTTTTGAAAATTCTTGGAGCCGTTTTTGAGAAATAAATTTTTTTCTTAACGGTTTTTAAAATTTGTATGGGAGGTACCGTTGTTTTTTATTTTAGAAAAATAGTTTTTTTAACTATTCAAGATAATGTCTAAAAACTACTAAATACGAAGTTTCGAAAACACCTATTAAGTCGTTTTAGAAATTTTAAATTAAAAAAAAATAATTTCCACAATAATTTGTTTTGAAAAACTTTGGTATACAATAGTGCTTAAACTTTCTAGGAGCTTCTGCGTAAAAAAATTTAAAAAAATCAGATTAACCGTTTCCGAGAAAATCGAAAACAAAAACATGGTTCTACTAGAGGTACCAAAAAAACAATTTTTTTCCAAAAAAAATTATTAAAAGGTACCCTTTCCCTTCATTAAATAACTCATTTTTTTTATAAAAATCGTTGGAGCCGTTTCTGAGAAAAATAAGATTTTTCTTTTTGGCCAAACAAAATGTATGGGAGCTACTGTTATTTGTCGTCTTAGAAAAAAATTAAAAAACCGAAAAAAAAAACAATATGTACCAAGTTTGAAGACAATTTATCAAAGCGTTTAGGCTGTAGACTCGAGGACAGACAGACAGACGGAATTAAGGGACCCATTTTTTCGTCTTTGCTATCATCGTAATGTCAAGTTTGATCAAAATCTCGAGTTCGATTTTTTTCGAATCCATAACTTGTAATATAGAACCTACATACATATATAATATCGCTAGTCAAAAAAAAATAAAAAAATACTGCCTAGGTATACCTACTTTATTTCCTAATAAAACTGTCTAGAGAAAAAATTAAATTATTCTCAATAGATATTATATTTGAAAAAGAACAAAAAGTACCTATGTATGTACATACATATTGTATGTAGATGGGTATCTGGGTACACATGTACCTACCTAAACAAGACATATTGAAATATCTCAACATTGCTTTGTTATTATCGCATAGAAAAAGTGAAAAGTAGCAACGTTGCTACAATTCAAAATCCTAAAATCCACCAAATATCTAAAATTTGAAAGAAAAATTTAAAATAAATTCTATAATAACCTATACATGCATGTATATCCATATACATTCTTACTTCAAATTCATGTATACGCCAATAGCCTTGATATAATTTATTTATGCCCACCATATTTTGAAGGTTGCCATGACAAAAAAAGCTTATTCGGTTTTCTCCCTTACCCTCTATATTGTTGTCAGAACTAATAAGTTTTGACGGTCTCCCTTGCTTTTTTTCGTATTTGCCTCTACATTTACTTCGTCCACATAAACAATTCAATATCAAGAAAAGAGAAACTAGCGCCCTCATCGACGGAACTACTAGCTAAAAAATTCAGTCTCGTAGTAGTACTATAGGTTTCATATACAATGATAGTGTGAGAATAAATTGATGAGAAAACTATATAAAAAATGTATTATAAGTTAGAGGAGAAAAGGAAAACAATTTATTTTTTTGTTGAGTAGGAGCGAGTTGTGTGCGTGTGTTTTTTATTCTACGGGCAGATAGAATGAAAATTGCTTGATGGCTGTAGGGAATATTTAAATATTCAGGTATACACTTGTGTGCAACAGTAACTACTCAATAAAATATACTTTTTTACCAAATGAACAATTATGATAATAATTTAACAGTTAAAATTTGATATTTCTGTTAATCGTTGTGCAAAAAAAAATTGTTCTTGTGACAATTTTTTTTTATTTTATATTAATATTTTTTTTTGGATTTTGAAAAAAAAAAGATTTTTTTTGAAAATTCTGATTTGATAAGTAATTTCGTAAAAAATCGAGTTGACGGCTTTTTAAATAAGAATTGTTTATTAATAAGTATTATATATTTTTTTAAGTCGATTCTTACTTATTTTTTTTAAAATGAGTATTCAACAATATATATATACATTTGAAAATATTATTTAAAAGAATCTTCAAAATATTTAATTTTGCAAAATATTGTTTTTTTTTCAAAATCCAAAAAATAACACCAATTTTTTCTTTTTTGAAAATTCTTAGAGCCGTTTTTGAGAAATACATTTTTTTCTTAACGGTTTTTAACATTTGTATGGGAGGAACCGTTGTTTTATATTTTAGAAAAATAATTTTTTTAACTATTGAAGATAATGTCTAAAAACTACTAAATAC
This sequence comes from Philhelius pedissequus, assembly GCA_910595825.1. Lineage (NCBI taxonomy): Eukaryota > Metazoa > Arthropoda > Insecta > Diptera > Syrphidae > Philhelius > Philhelius pedissequus. The sequence goes on from OU343160.1 coordinate 278,829,725, forward strand.
GAAGTTTCGAAAAAATCTATTAAGTCGTTTTCGAAATTTTGAATTTTCAAAAAAAAAAAATAATTTCCAAAATAATTTGTTTTGAAAAAATTTGGTATACAATAGTGTTTAAACTTTCTGGTAGCTTCTGCGTAAATTTTTTTAAAAAAATCAGATTAACCGTTTCCGAGAAAATCCAAAACCAAAAAAAATGGTTCTACTAGAGGTACCAAAAAAACAATTTTTTTCCAAAAAAATTATTAAAAGGTACCCTTTCCCTTCACTAATGCACTCATATTTTTTTTATAAAAATCGGTGGAGCCGTTTTTGAGAAAAATAAGATTTTTGTTTTTGGCCAAAAAAAATTTATGGGAGCTACTGCTATTTGTCGTCTTAAAAAAAATGAAAACCCCTGTGGGCATATTACCGAAAAAAACAATATTAACCAAGTTTGAAGACAATCTATCTAAACGTTTAGGCTGTAGACTCAAGGACGGACAGACAGAATGACAGACAGGCGGAATTAGGGGACCCACTTTTTGGTGTTCTCTATGATCGTAATGTCATGTTTGATTGTTAGAAAAAAAAAATTTTTCAGAAAAATAATATTTACCTTTTTGGTAAAAAAGAAAGTTTGGCAGGTACCTAGGTAGGTACTGTCATCTTTCGTCTTATAAAAGCTTAAAAAAACTGGGGACATGTTTATGAAAAAACGTTTAGGCTGTAAGCTCGAGGACAGACAGACAGAGAGACGGAATTGCAGACCCATTTGTTCGCCTTCGATATCATCGTAACGTCAAGTTTGATCAAAATATCGAGTTCCATTTTTTTCGAATCCATAACTTGAATATAGTACCTACATATATAATATCGCTAGTAAAAAAATAAAAAAAAATACTACCTAGGTATACCTACTTTATTTCCATATAAAACTGTCTGGAGAAAAAATTAAATTATTCTCAATAGATATTATATTTGAAAAAGAACAAAAAGTACCTATGTACATACATATTGTATGTAGATGGGTATCTGGGTACACATGTACCTACCTAAACAAAACATATTGAAATATCTCAACATTGCTTTGCTATTTTTGCATAAAAAAGGTGAATAGTAGCAACGTTGCTACAATTCAAAATCCTAAAATCCACTAAATATCTAAAATTTGAAAGAAAAATTTAAAATAAATTCCATAATAACCTATACATGCAAGTATATCCATATACATTCTTACTTCAAATTCATGTATACGGCAATAGCCTTGATATAATTTATTTATACCCACCATATTTTGAAGGTTGCCATGACAAAAACAGCTTATTCGGTTTTCTCCCTTACCCTCTATATTGTTGTCAGAACTAATAAGTTTTGACGGTCTCCCTTGCTTTTTTTCGTATTTGCCTCTACATTTACTTCTTCCACATCAACAATTCAATATCAAAAAAAGAGAAACTAGCGCCCTCATCGATGTAACTACTAGCTAAAAAATTCAGTCTCGTAGTAGTACTATAGGTTTCATATACAAAGGTTGCAGAAAAATTCTGTCGATTGTGTTTAGACCTTTAACGAATTTGAATAAAGAAAAATTAATGTTGCCGTTTCCACACACAAATAAGCCATATTCCACACGAATAATTAAATAAAAAAGAGGGAACCGGCTTTTTGAGACTCCATAAACATAAAATAGAAATATGCCTACATACATATAGAAATATTGAATCATATTAATGAATTGATATGAAGATATTTAAATTTATATTAAAAACGAACATTAAATTCACTTATAAAGTAGAAATATTATTTGAAAGCGGTAATTGAAACGGAAGAATTCTATGTTATTTTGCTCAGTTATCTATCTTCAACCAGTTAATCCACTTTCAATTTTCAAATTCAGTTACTACATTTTGAAAGCAAAGCCGTGTGTCCTTATGTTTAAAGATTAGTTAAATTTTGTGTGGGTCAACAATTATGGACTTACCTGTGTATTCTTGTCCAGATTTAAAGTGAATTAGAGATAAGATCCAGGGGCTCCACATGCAATATTTCAGGCAATTAATTGACTCACATATTGCCATTGCCTTCAATATTGCAAGTGGAGGCACTTTGGCAATGGCAATTTTGTTTGATCGATGAAAGGCAATAATTGATATTCATCTCCGAGGCAATATATATTTTGGCATTTCAAAATGGCTTCACGTCAATTTGACTGCCTTCCCGTTATTTTATGAATGCCGTGATGAAACAATTTAATTACTGAACAAAAACGAAAAAAAATAAATATACCTACAAAATACATAATAAATATTAAGGGTGTTCATCCCAGATAAACATCACAAACCAGATAATTTTATCTCCGCTTAAATGCACTGTCAAAGTTTGTAAGGACAAATATTATGCAAATCAAATAAATTTATCTCACAAATTTGATGTAGAAATAAAAATCTTAAATTTAGTTCAACGAAAAGCTGATTGTTTCCTACATTTACGCAAGTATTTTTAAGGAGACGTTCATGCAAACGTCATGCGGGAAGATATATCTATCTGCAAAGCGGAAAGTTATCTCGTTGCATGAATAAACTTATTAAAAATAATTGAGCTTAAATTATCAAAAATTGAAACAATAAAGTTTTTAAGATTCAAATTGCCGGCAATGGAATGCCCACACTATTTTTATTGCATTGCTATTGCCATTTCATCAAATATTGCCAGTGGAGCCACAGGGAGATATATGAAATTAATCAGAATGTGCAAACATCTATGAAAATATGACAGCTTGAGCTTCATATACTGTCTCCAATAAAAATACAAAAATAAATCACTGAAATTTTGCCGACAATTTGTTTTGCGTCTCAGATTTCTTACTCTTTCGCAGTGATTATATGAAAAAATAAATAGTTCAAAGTCACGGCGCAAAACTCGTTCTGCAATAACAGACGTATGTATGTCGCTTTCGATTAGTTTTTCAGAAAGTTCTACTCTTTTTTGGGGTCAATAAAATATGACCATGTATTGACAAACATACACACTTGAACATCATCATCTTGTGAATCCTAGGAAAAATAATGTATGTGTTCTCTTTTTTAACTCCTTTATAAAATCTACAACAGAAAAAAAAATTCCGAAAACATTGCTCGGAAAAGCAATCGAAAGTTTTGAGAGTAGTTTGAGTGAAAAGAAAGTAACTGCAAGCAGCCAATCGAAAATTAACAATAATGAGAAGAGAAAACCACGTCGCATTCAAATTAAATATTAATAAATGACAGGGTTTCACACTCATGCTCTACTCTCCAATTCCGCTATTAATTTTTAAGTGGCAGCCTTGTTTCCGAACCCAACCTTTTCTATGTTTTTTTTTCTTTTTTTGCTTTGAAGACTTTCCAGCAAGTTCTTTCTTGTGTTCGTGTTCGTTCATTTTCATTTTCTTCATCCTCGTCGTTCGTCGTATCGGTAAATTTTTGTGTACTCTGGAGAGTGAAACTGAAAAGTCAAGATAAATCAATGTTCGTGTTCGTTTTCAATAAATTAAAATATTTTAACTTTTAAAGCAAGACAGTTATTACCTCAAAAAATTATAATCTTTGATCTGAAATAATTCGTGTGTTAAAAAAATACTTTTATAAGGTAAGATCAGTTTTATATCGAAAACGTTAATTTTCGTATCCACTGTTGAGTTTGATTGAGATGACAAAAAAAAATCTTGCTCCTTGTTTTACATACGTACGAACGAGGGAAATCTGGAATTTTGTCGGCAACGGCGATGTTTTTTTTTTGGCGCAATTGTTGCATACACCGTAACCAAGAGCAAGTAAGATAGCCATCTTGTCTGCAATAATTTTACAATATAGAGGGAGACAATGTACGTTTTTTTGCACTCTGCTGATTCAGTCGAGTCGGACATCCATATCCAGAATTGAAACAGAAATTCAGTTAGTTTAGTTAAAATGGTTAAACAATTTGTAGGAGGTTTGCGGTATTAATTTCTACATATATTTTTCTGGTTAATAAAAAATATAGTTAAGTAGTTTTAATGGTAGTCTTGTACAATCTGAAATATTCATGAAAAATGGTCCGGAACGACGTACTCAATACAAAGAGATGTAAGTACCTTTGTCTTTTTTTTTTTATTTGTGGAGAAGCGTGATTTTTTTCATATTTGCCGATGCCGTGTCAATGCCTTTTGTGGACAATGCGCGCTCTGTACAAGGTTTCGCCCTGAAGCATGACAGTCGTCGTGTCTTGTTTTCTGCTTTCTAGGTTCCTTGGTTCTGAATGACCGAAACTCGACAGGCATTTTCATTGCCACGACCTACGACGAGAACTATCGTCCACAGCAGCAGAAATAGAAAACGTCAACCAACCTTTCATTTTTTATATCTTCTTACTGCGGCAATAATGTTCTCCTGTAGGTATGAGATACATACGTTGCTATTTTGTTCTTCGTTTAGCTCTAATAAAATTTTCGTCATCAACTTTTTTCTTGCCTCATATCCTGACGAAATTTTCTTGGAAAGATTTATTTTTTAAACAAACTCAAATCGAACTCATATCCTGAAGAAATTTTCTTGGAAAGATTATTTTTAAACAAACTCAAATCGAACTGATTGAAGATGTCCTAGTGCGCCATGCCATACGTAGGGGCGATAATGGACAAGGTTCGCGTCGACGTGCAACACAAAAGCAAAATTGCATTGCCGCATGATGGTAGTTTGATTGATAAAGTTAGAATTTTTTTTCATATTTTACTTTTAAAAACGCATGATTTATTTATTATTGTTGCAAATAAAATTGTATCACCCAAATTAAATATTAAGATTTGAAGGAAGTCAATGGTCGTCTTTATACTTCTGTACATAATATTTGAAAAAATATAGTAGGTATATAGGTACCTATCTACTTATACACGTGCCTTGTTGAAGCCCATTCTAAACCATAGCTTTAATTTTGAATATTTATTATTGTAATACGAAATCTTTCATAGAGTGGAAGTGTATCATTGGATTATAACAAGTGTCTACTTAAAAAGAAAAAAAAACAAACACGCATTGAAAAAGATCTGATGTCGATTTCGTTTCAATAATTAGGATTGGCTACTAAAACCAATACTTTTTGGCTTTGAAAAGAACGATTACGGACCGAATCTCTTTTTGGGACTGTGTGTGTTGCTTGGCAGCTCTAAAAAAAAAAACAAATCTTCAATTCGTTAAACCATCATTATTTCGTTTTAATTTCCCGATTCCGACGCGGGGGAGTTCCTAAACACACTTGCACTTTTTTAATATTTGTTTCCAAGAAGTTTTTAACAATTTTTTTTATTTTTTAATATATTAATTTACTTTTTCTGTACACTGCCACAAAATAAAAATTAATTCACAACACAACAATTGAGAAACGTCAAAACAAATATTGTAGTGTGTGTACGAATCTGTGCACAAATCCGTTTTGAATCCGTCTCCAAAAAGAGATTCAATACGGATCTGTTTTTCCAGAAAAATATTGGTTTTAATTTGAAACGAATTTGATTTTCAGAAAAAAATTGACGGCGGATCGACGTTGAAACGAAATCGACATGAGTTTTTTCATGAATTAACACTTCAAAATCCAAATTTTGGGTTCTGTGGTTTGCGTACTTATATGATTACTTGTCATATAAAAGAATATAGTATAAGACGCTAGATTGAACACCGAATATTTGTGCATCGAAATTCGATGATCCGGGCTTACTAGCAATATTTATTTAATTTTATGGATAATGCAGACGTACACACAACTAAACTTTCCTGCAGTTTGTTTTGGTTTTGTATTATTTCTAACAATAATATGATGTAGAATGACAAAAATAAAAATGTAGGCACTTAATTGGAAATAGAAGCTAATCCATGAGTTAAATTTGTCGATTAGTAAAAGTGGCTGTCTGAAAATCCATGAAGAGAATCTATAAGTGAGTTCCCATTCACATGGGTACGGCCGACAGTTAAATTCGATTTAAAACAATTTACAATTCACAAATTTTAAATAAAATTTTAGAAAAATAATTTTATATTAACGTTAAAGCACTTTAATTTACCTTTTAATATCCAAAAGAAGATAGATTTGAAGAAGATTGATAATTATTTGTCTTCGCAAACTGCATCTGATTGTTATAAAACAATCAAACTCTGCCTGAGTTCATAATTGCAATATTGTTGGTCATGCAATGAACAAAATATTTATTATATGCATTTATGAACAGAAAAACAGCTGCAAGTATGGTGCAGATCTGTGCTGTCAAAAAAGGGTTCATAAATGCAAACCTAAGGAGAAGAAGGTTATCAAAGAAAATAAAGGTGACAAATTATAATTATCCTTTCAGTAACGCGGGTTGGTTAATATGTTTAGCAAAACAACATTTTGTAAACTGTTATAAAAATATATATATATAATATGTTTGTTCAATTATGCTGTTCGTAACAGATTATAACTGAAAATTACAACATTTTGATATTCAAAACTGTTCTATATTGCTATTCAATAAGTCAGTTTCGAACACTTTAGAACATAAGTGTTTGCACTTGCTTTTAGGTAGAAAAGGTAAGAACAGATTTGTGAGAACTGGTTAAACCAACTGTTTGTGCAAACAAAAAAACATTGGGGGCGTTCGGTAGCGCACGTTCGTTATTGTTGTAATACGTCTTAAATATCTGTCAATTAACAGCCGACGACCATAACAACGAACAAAACCTATGATTTCCAAATCGAAGCCAAGCTAGCGCTAAATTTCTGGTATACTTGGGTATCGTAGTGCAAAGCTGACTACGAAATCAGCTGTCTTTTCAATTGTTGTTTGTGAACTATAATTACGTACCTAATACATCATCTTCTTCTTCTGAATCGGTTGAGACATTGTGGTTCTTACTTCCTGATTCATTTTAAATTTATATTTTATCCAACAAATGTATGTTTAATTCACTTTGAGCCGAAGCGTAATCGTAAGCAATTAGTTTTTTTTTCTGTTTTGAATTTTGACAGAAATTGTTACCTATTGGGTTTTATATATATACAATATATATTTCAGCAATGTATCAGAAAGCTGTACGACACCGAACGCCCCCATTCGCTCCGAACATTCAATTGAAAATGACATCAGATTTATTATTTCTGAAACGGTTTTTAAAAGGATTTTTTTTTTTAAATAAGTGTTAATTGTTTCATCAGGCGAACTACTACAGAAACTTGTAACTTAGTATAAAATATAAATACAGTTGTGAAAGTAATTTAATTAAATTAAAATTAAATAAAAACAAACAAAATTTAGTCTCTTATTAGGAGTAGTAGTATTTATATATTAGTTTAGAAAACTTTAACAATACAATATATTCTTTTTTTTTAAATTATAATATGTTTGTCTTATGACGGCTAAATTAATCTGATATATAATATTTTTCTACACTTTTATACATTCGCATACATATTTACAATTACATTATATAGTTTTTGCTTAAATAATTGTACTCGATGTTCACTTTTAAGTCCTTCAGGCAAACTGTTGAAAAATAAAAGTCCTCTATACATCAGTGAATTCTGTGTGCTGCTTCTGTTGAATCTTTCCAGTCTTATAGGGCCCATACGTTAGTGCATGCACAATTTGAATTATGCACGATCTCTCTTTCGCCATACACTATTCATGCAAACTGCGCAATATTCATTGCCGTACATCTACCATGCTTGTGTGCTTATCAAAATTAATTGCTTGACTGAGCAAATGTAGCACACAAACCACGAATACTGCATGCATAAACAATCTAAAAAAACCTTCTTATATAAATAATGCCAGGCCACGGGCAAAAAAACAAAAATTTCCAATTTAATGATTAGGAATTCTAGTCTTGTTGGATATAGTTCACACTAGATGTTCTTCACGAAATCTATGTTAGATGAACTGAACTTGGCAAAAATTGCGTATTGACAAAGGTCCTCACTAGTCAACTGATGAGTCCATGTGAGATCGCCGGGACGAAACGCCAATTTTTGTTGGACTAAAGGCCGTTAAAAGCTATTTTGAATCAATAATTCAACAAGTCCAAATATTATAGTGCTAAGTCTTCTACTTGGCTGATGTATTTCAGTAGTATATAGAATTTGTATTATTAAAAAAACCTTCTTATAACCATATTTTTTGTTTTCAAGTTTTTATACAATGTCAACCTAAAGTCACCAGCATTACGCAACGAAAAAGGTTGTGCTTCTCTAACATACATTATATATTTATTTAAATAATTTGGTAAAATATAAAATTTAATTTTAAACACAAATACTATGACATTAAACATTATTCTTTGGTTCACACTCATCCAAGATAACTTAATCAACATTTCTCTTATTGGAGTTAATCCATTACACAGTAAGACAATTTTCATCTTATTATTACACATAAACAAAATAGTTGAACAATATTCAAAGTGAAGCTTAATCATTGTAACGGGTGATTTTTTTGCTACTTGGTTTTTGACGTTTATATTTTTGACAGATCACATGACAAATTCCACGAACATTTGACATTTCGATTCAGTATTGTTTGCCATTTCATCATGAATAGACTTACGCCTGAACAACGTTTGCAAATTATTGAAATTTATTATCAAAATTCGTGCTCTGTGAAAAATGTGTTTCGCAAGCTACGTCCGTTTTATGGTCGTCATAATCGACCCACCGAGCAGGCTATTCAGCTCATTGTGACCAAATTTCGCACCAGTTTCACTTTATTGGACATTAATCTACCAAATCGTATCCGTAGAGTGCGTACCGAAGAGAATATTGCTGCTGCATCCGCCAGTGTTGCTGAAGATCGTGATATGTCCATTCGGCGCCAATTGGGTTTGTGTTATTCGACCACCTGGAAGATTTTACGCAAAGATCTTGGTTTAAAGCCATACAAAATACAGCTGGTGCAAGAATTGAAGCCAGGCGACCTACCACAACGTAGAATTTTCGGTGAATGGGCCTTAGAAAAGTTGGATGAGGATCCGTTTTTTTATCGCAAAATTGTCTTCAGCGACGAGGCTCATTTTTGGCTAAATGGATACGTGAATAAGCAGAATTGCCGTATTTGGAGTGAAGAGCAGCCAGAGGCAATTCAGCAGCTACCAATGCATCCCGAAAAATGCACTGTTTGGTGCGGTTTATGGGCAGTTTGATTGGGCCGTACTTCTTCAAGGACGATGAAGGCCGCAGGGTTACGGTCAATGGAGAAAGGTACCGTTCGATGATAACAGATTTTTTTTTGCCGAAAATGCAAGAATTGAACTCGGTCGACATGTGGTTCCAACAGGACGGTGCCACATGCCACACTGCACGCGAAACCATGCATCAATTGAGAGGCGAATTTGGTGAGCAGTTGATCTCACGTTTTGGCGCAGTCAATTGGCTACCAAGATCATGTGATTTGACCCCGTTAGACTATTTTTTGTGGGGCTATGTTAAGTCTATTGTCTATGGGGACAAGCCAAACACGATTGCTGCCTTGGAAGCCAACATTGAATGCGTCATTGGTGAGATTCCGGCCGAAATGTGTGAAAAAGTTTGCCAAAATTGGACCTTCAGAATGGACCACCTGAAGCGTAGCCGCGGACAACATTTAAGTGAAATTATTTTTAAAAAGTAAATGGCAGAAATTGATTTATCGATCCAAATAAAAATTTCATTCACTTTTTACAAGTTTCTGTGTTTTTTTGAATTTTCAAAAACCAAGCTCTTAAAAAATCACCGTTTATTATATACTTTAGTTGATGTCTTTGTTGACATTTTCTTCCTTATTCTACTCAAAAAATAATTTTTTTTAGATATCTTTTTACAAATAATGTGCATTAAGATTTAATTGTTTATCAATTATAACACCTAAATATTTGATTTAATTTACTATTTCAATATCCTAATTATTAACATTAATGTTTCTATTTGTACTACCGTTTAATATCATCGCTTTGCTTTTATTAATATTTAATTATAACATTTTACTATCAAACCATTTTTGTAAATTATTTATATCTGAATTAATTTTATCAATACAATCATCAACATTACTACCAGATATAAATAATAACGCATCATCAACAAATAACAGAATTTTTGAAAACTGGACAGCATTCTCCATATCGTTAATATAAATTTTTTGAATTTTATTTGGCCCAGTGGCCATTGAAAATTAGTAATATTTTACATTCAAAAACTGTTCTTGGAATTTCAAATAATAAAAGATTTTGCATATACAAAAATTTGATTTTTAAATTGATTTAAGTTGTTGATGTTTCTAATATTTAGTGGAAGATTGTTTTAGGCCTGTAGTCCCACGTATAATATACTGGCTTGTGCCCTAGTTGTTCTGGTTTTGATGATGTTAAACTCGTCCACATTTCGCAGGTTGTATTGAACTTCTCTTCTTGCAGGTATACTTGATTGAAGGTATTCAGGTTTAATTTTAAAGACAAATATCATTGCCATCATATATAGTCTTTGATTTATATTCAACCAATTTAGTGATTCAAGCATAGAAGATATTGAGGTATATCGATCACACTTTAATATTGCACGCATAGCTTTGTTTTGGAGTTTTTGAAGTCTTGCTTTTTGAGTATTGTTAAACAAATAAAGAAGACTTTCACAGTATTCAAAATGGGGTTTTACAGTCACATTATACACTTTTATTGCACTATTTTTAGATATGTTTTTGCGTGTTCTTCTAAGAACACCTAGTTTTTTTGAAGCTTTTTTGCAGATGAGATCTACATGTTCATTAAATGATAGTTTGCTATCTAACACAACACCGAGATATTTAATTGACGCTATTTGTTCTATTTGTGTATTATTTATTAATATATTTGTTTGTTGTTGTGGGGAAGGATTATTGAGTATTATAAATTTAGTTTTGTTAGTATTTAGGACAAGCCTATTCATATTTAACCACTTATATATTGTAATTAAATCTTGTTGTATTTTGTCTTTTAGTGTGTTAAGGTCTTTTCCAGTTATATAAAGTAGACCATCATCTGCAAATAGCACAAGCTTAGAGAATTATATTACTCTTTCCATATCGTCTATATAAAGGATAAAGAGAAGGACCCCAAAGATCGTTCCTTGTGGAACTCCTACATTCACTGTTGCCAGGTTGGACATATTGCTGTTAACTGCTGTTTTCTGGGTTCTGTTGTACAAAAAAGTTTTTAACCACTTTAGTTCTGTATTTTTTACGCCACACTTTTCCAGTTTATTTAATAAAATAATATGATTTACTGTTTCAAAGGCTCGTTTAAGGTCTAAGAAAACGGCTATAACACAATTATTACTGTCAATTTCACTTTTCCAGTCACTAACCACAAAATTTATGCAAGTTTCACACGAATGATTCGAGCGAAAGCCAGATTGGTGTATGCTTATTATGTTATTATTGTTGAGATGTTGTTGAAGTTGCTTCGATACAATTTTTTCTACAACTTTTTCATATAATGGGAGCATATTTATTGGACGATGATCACTACACTTAATTGAATTGGAGACTTTCTTTTTTGGCAGAATAAGAGATTCTTTCCAAGTTTCGGGAAAAACACCAGAGATGAATGAAGTATTTACAATACGGATAAGGACAGGACCAACAATTTCTAAAGCATCTTTCAGCATTTTCACATTCATAAAATTAAAGTCATTTTTAGAGTTTATCACAGTAAGGACATTGCTAATATCATTGGTATCAACTAAAGTAAACTTAAATTCTATATTGCACTCTTCTACTATACTAATATATTCGGAAAATATCACAGAACTTGTTATATCATTCACTCTTTTAATTAAGGAATTATTAAGTTTTTCATCGATTATAGCTCTACTATTTTCTATATCACAGTTCTCAAATTGCACATCAGTTATTTCATCTTTGTTAGTTTTTAGTACATATTTTTTTAATTGACTCCACACATCTTTTTGACTATTTGCACTATGTATTTTATTAGATATAAAAGTAGACTTAGCAGTCTCAATTTGTCTTTTATAGAAGTTTATATACTGACGATATATATGTATAAATTTACTTACATGTTCTTGCATTCCTTAGTTCTCTGGTAAACCATTCTCCGTTTTGATATGGGATATCTCGGGTAACTACCATGCTGTTAACTAGTATTTTTAAATTCATGTGCAAATTGTTCACTTAAAACATTTATATTATGTGGATATTCAGAGTCAAAATTAGAGAAAAAATGGTTAGTTCTGAGTTCATTTATAAAATGAACTCAAAAACAGCAATACACCAAGTAAAGATCCTTGAGGGACACCATGAATCACAGGAATAGGATTTGAGATATCATCGTTTATTTTAGTTTTTTGAGTTCTATTTTCAAGATGAGATTTAAACAATTAATATTAACTTGTCCTCAGTTTCGAATGCCCGTTTCAAGTCTAAAAATACCGCCACTGCAACTTTCTTATCATGAATGTCTATTTTACATTTAGTGATCACGAGGTTCAGAATGGATTCGCAATTGTGATTTTTTCAACGATCAATCCAAACTCTTCCACCGCCAAAATTTGGCATAATATCCGCTGCCTCACTGGTAATCACTCCCCCGGCAAATAAAATGTCTCGAAACTCCTACAGGTCCGATCTCTTCGGCTTTAGACATAGGCAACTTGTTCGCAATTTCTTGGTCTAACTTCTCAGACGATAATAACTTCTCATCTTTCAACAACCTAAAAATCGCCAGCCTTTCGAATATGCCTCCTCCACCTCCTGGCAACACATTAGCGAAACAAATTGAGAATCATATAACATATACAGAAATGGAGTGTCGTTTAAGTGCTTTAAAAGGTAAAACACCAAGTATGGATCGCATTTCTTATCCCATGGTAAAAAAACCTGCCTTTCAATGCCAAATCTAGACTTCTTTTGTTATACAATCAAATACTTAACACCGGAGTCATCCCACAAACTTGGAAAACTGCGAATATAATCCCCTTGTCGAAACCAAACAAGGAAATAGACTCCATAGATGGATACCGTCCAATTTCTCTTATTCCACGTCTCTATTGGTTCCTAGAAACAAAAAAAAATAATTAGTACAAACCAAGTCGCTTTCAAACCAAATAGAGGATGTTCGGACGCCTTGCTACACATCGATCATTCATATCAAATACGTTGTCTTCACGTAATCACGTATCTATACTTTCATTAGATTTCATGAAAGCCTTCGACAAAATTGGTATTCATTTAATATTGACCAAACTGATTAATTGGGGTGTTGGTCCGAAAATATATACTTTTATTAAATCATTTTTGTTGAAAAGGAAAATCACTGTTAAAATAAATAATTCTTATTCTTCTACACAACCACTTAAAAAAGGAATACCACAAGGGTCAACTTTGTCGGTAATGCTATTTTTAATAGCTTTTAACGACATTAGTGCTATCATTGATAAATAGAATTCTCTAGACCACTGCATTTACGCTGATGATGTCTACATTTTATGTAAGCTTAATGATTTAGAAAAAACAGAAAATACTTTTTCAAAAGCTATTAATGATATTGTAGATTGGTGCAACAATTCTGGAGCTAAACTTTCTCTGAGCAAATGTAAACTCTTTCATATATGTCGTAAATTGTCCTGTCCTAAACTTAACTTAGCAATAAATAATGTAAATATAGAGAGCGTAGAAAACTTAGATATCTTAGGATTAAGATTTAATTGTAAATTTAATTGGAAACCACACTGTATGAACCTTAAAAAGAGCCTAGCTGAAAGATGCAACATTGTTAGCTACTTATCCAAAAAAAAAATTAATGTTCATGTTAACATATTATGTAACATAACCAAATCTTTAGTTTTAAGTAAAATAGACTATAGTTTTGCAACCACTACTATAAACCTACTTAAATCACCATACCACCAATCAGCTAGAAGAAGCATCAACGCGTACCGCACCACCCGAATTGAAAACATCATGGCGGAAGCTGGCCTTCCTACTCTGGAACAACGTCAATCCGAAAGTCTTCTGAAAATCATTGCAAAACTTATTTTTTCCAACAACTCCATTATTGACAGAGACATTGACTCAACGAGCAACACAAACATGAATAAGCGTCTTCCATCAACGATCACTAAGGCCTTATCAAGAGCCAAACAAATGGGCTTTTACCCTTCAAACGTATCAACAGTTACAATACCACCCTCCCACCTTGGAACATAAGCCCAAATTCTTTTGAACTTAAGCTAACAGAGTACAATAAAGACAACACCAACAGCAGAGTTTACTATTCTATTTATTCAGAAATAATAGAAAACTTGAAACACGAAGGTTGGACTCCATTGTTTACAGATGGATCAAAATCCGATCACAACACCTCCTTTGCTAAAGGCAGGAATTTTATGGAATTACTCTTCAATTTTTACCACTGAAAGCTTAGCCATCCACGAAGCTGCAAAAATAGTTCCACAAGCCAATTCCAAACTAGTGATATGCACCGACAGCCTATCTGTTATCCAAGCCGTCTCCAACCCAAATCACAACAGCAGATTGATTAATAATATACGTGACCTTCTAATAAGGAACCCCGATAAACTCAAACTTATGTGGGGTCCAAGCCATATTGGGATACCAGGCAACGAGCACGCCGACGAAGCTGCTAAATCTTGCGATAGAAAACCCGTTTTCACCTTTGACATATTTTCAAAGAAAGATATTCAACGTTTCATCGAACAAATTATTAAGAAGAACAAAATTCGTAGCTGGAGCAACTACGAAAATCACTATTCCAAAATAAATACTGATCGATGCACTCCGAGCTACCCACCATCTATATCCAGAGCAACAGTATCAATTTTTGTCCGACTTCGATTAGGGCACACTACCTTAACCCACCAACACATACAGTGTCCAATCTGTAACAATACCTTAAATATTTCACACCTACTTGGCCTTTCACCATGCAGTGCCTCTAAAAAAATCAACACAATTTTACCTTACAATCAAAACATTTTTTCATTTTTAAATACTATTAATACCGAAAATATTTTAAAA
Organism: Philhelius pedissequus; assembly: GCA_910595825.1. Taxonomy (NCBI): domain Eukaryota; kingdom Metazoa; phylum Arthropoda; class Insecta; order Diptera; family Syrphidae; genus Philhelius; species Philhelius pedissequus. The sequence goes on from OU343160.1 coordinate 278,844,741, forward strand.
ATCGAACATTATCTAAAAATTAACAAATTAGTTATCTAAGATAATGTATTTACTTTTGAGTGGAAAGCTTTTGCAGCTAGTGCTCTTTCACTATTAGCATGTAATTTGTAATTGTATGTTAAAAAATAATAATAATATTAACTTGTCCTCAGTTTCGAATGCCCTTTTCAAGTCTAAAAATACCGCCACTACAACTTTCTTATCATGAATGTCTATTTTACATTTAGTGATCACGAGGTTCAGAAGGGATTCCCAATTGTGATTTTTTCTAAAACCAGATTGATAACACGATATCAGATTAAAAGATTCTAAATAGAGTTGTAATTGATTATATACAATCTTTTCAATAATTTTGCTTTCAAGTGTCATCATATTGACTGGTCTGCAATCTTCCACTTTTTTTGAGTTTTTTACTTTTGGAATGGGAACAATAAGGGACTCTTTATAGCGATTTGAAAACTTACCACTTACCAAAGACAAATTCACAATTTTTAACAACATATCATCACATATTTCAAAAGCATCCAGGTATAATTTTACGTTAACTCCGTTTGTATCTTTTTTATTATTCTCGAATTTTGAAAGTGGAAATCATTGCATTGAAGGTTAGATACTGTTTTATTCAGTTCAACAATTGTATCATAAATTGTATCGGAGTATATACACTGCACTTCAATATTATTCGCATTGCTTTGTTTTGAAGAATTTGTAATCTATAGTATAAAACAGTATGTAAAATGCGGTAACACTAAGGTATTATATAAGAATAAGGCGATTCTCTTGTTCACAACACTCCTTAATCTTTTTAAGTAATTCACTTTCTTTTCAATTTTTTTACAAATATATTCAGCATGCTCTTTATTATTAATTACTGCCTAACTCTAACATAACACCGAGATATTTAAAACTATTTACACATTCTATTTGCTCGTTATCAATGAAAACCATGACATAAGTTCTACAGTTAAAGCTTTACTAACGTTAAGCTTGAGTTTGTTTACTTTTAATCACTGACTTTATTAACAAGATCCAAATTTAAATGATCGATGTTTTCACTTATATTTTGGCCGCTTAGGTAAATTAGTGTATAATCAGCAAAAAGTTTCACTTTGCAGAACTTCAAATTATTTTTGATATCGTTTATGTAATGGGCTATCAATTTTGCGGTTTCAAAAGTAAACGTAAATAAAGTATCAATTCCGCTTTATTACTTATAGTCCAGCACTCGGCGCCGTAGAGTATAGAACTGGTAAAATTAGCGTTTTGTATAGCGTGCACTTTGTCTTTCGAGACGGGAGTTTTGAACCCATTTGATTGGCCAAACCGAAGTAGCAGCGGTTCGCTAGGGTAATTCTTCGTCGGATTTCCACTAAGGTGTCGTTCGTGGAATTGATGTTTGTGCCGAGGTAGGTGCAGTCCTTGACTACCTCGAAATTACTGCTACCAACAGTGACGTTTTGTCCTAGGCGATGGGCATATGAGGCTTTGTTTGTTGATAGCATATACTTGATTTTGTCCTCATTCACTTCAAGACCAACGCATTTCGCCTGTACAAGTACAGTTCACTTGGAGCGGCAGATGATATCGATGTCGTCCGCATAACCAAGCTGCTGGGAAGACCTGTTGAAGATAGTGCCTTCCAGGTTAACACCACTCTTGCGTACTATCTGCTCCAGGACTATATTGAACAAGTCACATCTCCTTGTCTGAACCCTGTACACGTCTGGAAAAGCTCAGATGACCTGTTTCCCATTTTTGTAACGTCATGCGGCATAGCTGGATCAGTTTTTTCGGGATCCCGAGTTCCGACATCGCCAAAAGAAGCTCTTGGCGACTTATGCTATCATATGTGGCTTTGAAGTCGATGAAAAGATGGTGCGTCTCGGTTTGAAATTCGTTGGTCTTTTCCCGGATTTTTTTTTAATCTACACGCGCTCAAGGGATTATACTACTTTCCTCGAGATACCTGAGCTGAGAGGCTGCGGATGCTCTTTTCTTTGTTCGCAGGGTTTTTTTCTCGTCCCTTCTATTTACTATTTTTTTTACTCCTCCCTTGCTGCTCTTGTTTTCCGTTGCAGCATTTACATTCGTGCATTTTCCGTCCCTTGCTTCAATACCGCGCATTCATCATCATACCACGGGTTCTTTTTCGTGGTTGGTGGTTGGTAGCCTATGGTGGTTATTCTAAGAAAATATAAACAAAGAAAATTATGTGTTAATATTTAGTGAGATAACCTTTATTTTTAATCACAGCGACACGTTTAATAGTTAAAACAAGACTCCCAAATCGTAAAACAGGTACCGAGTAGCAGGCTAGCTAAGCTACCTGCCAAAGTTTGTCCAAATTTGAACTAGCGAATGTATTAATTATTGCTTTATCCTCATCATTCCACAAGTTTTCAATATAATTGAGATCTATGGGGCTTGAGCTGGTCTTCATTACCGCAATTTTTTGGGTGAATAACCATTGCTTAACAGACCAAGCGGAATGCTTTAGATCGTTGGCCTGTTTACATTTCCACTTCAAGGGCATATCTTCATCAGCATACTTATAATATTATTTGGATAATATTATTACTGATTTTTTCCGCGTCGCACATATTTTTTGACATCCGATCCAAAGCGACTAAACTTAACGTATACGTCCACAAGATATTTTTCCACCAATTTTGATCTTTTGAAATATGCTCCTTTGCAAACTTCAACCGATGACGTGCAAATTTCGTTTGTAGACATGTGGTTTTCTCTGGCAATTCTTCCAATTTTTTTTTTCCATGGAGGCGGTTTTTAATAGTGCTAATAGACACGTTCACACCAAGATCTTTCTCTATTGCTTGTTTAATTTTTAGAGCAGTCATGAACGGATCGGGTTTGCTCATGTGAGCGATGGAAACATCAGTTCGGTTCTTGCGTATTTTGTTTTGAACACTTCCTGCTTCTTGACAATGGTGAAGAACATTAACAACCTTCTTCGTCAAACATGTTAATTTTCGATTTATTGTAGAATTTTGGAGACCTTCATTTTTAAAATTGAGAACTCGTAGCATAAATGCTTCTGTGGAATGATTGACACATGCGCGACCCATACAAAATATTAACAATTAAAATTTCACCAATTCTATTAAAAAAAAACTAATAAAACACTCGAAGCTTTCCCACTTACCTTTAAAATGTTTAAAATATTTACCACAAATGCATTATGTTTACAACGAAAACAATATGTGCTATTTAAATTGTCTTCACTTGAATGCAGCTTGCTTACCTTCTGACTTACATTTGGCTTTATTTATTAAAAAATTGAAAAGAAGTAATATCCCGTTACTTTACACTCAAAAGCCACAACAAAAAAAGTTCTTACAGTATTGACATTGGAAATGAACTTATGATTTAAGGCTTTTTTCAAATTTCTTAACAAAGCTGTGCTATTTATTTTGTCGCCACTGTATATTCAGCTAACTGTACTTATACAAAAGGGGAATGTGTAGAAACAGACGATGAATACATTCTTATTGACTTTCTGTATATTCAAAGTACCTTCCTGTAATGTACACACAACCGCACAAAAAAAAGTTCGTTGATTGTGTGTAGGCCAACAAACTCGGAACTTGGGGGAGCTCAACTCCTGAGGAACAGCATACTGGTAAGTTCTCTCGCCACTTCTCTGGATACTTTTGATCACCGTAATTCTTGCGGAACTGCAATATATCAGAAGCAAGGTGGCTGGAAAATTCCAGCCCTTAAAATGTCATTAATTGAAGTGAAATAATTTATCGGACCAACCGAAATATGAATTGGAGTCTCAATATTAAAGAAATCGCCAAGAAAGCAATGATCTCATTCTGCTTCTGGAAAAGGATATTTGGGGAATCCTGGGACCAATCCCAAATTGTAATTGTAAGACCAATACTAACAATTGAAATTTGGTTAATTGATGCGTTACACAAAACTGCAAACCTGAACATTTTCACAAAAGTATCAACATTAACTTGTATTGGAATCACGTGGACAATGAGGACCACCCCACATTTGGGACCCCTTAGACATATATTTACAGGCAGCTTACTGTGCTCAATGTCTAAGTCAGACCAGAAGCTGGAGAGATGGCCACCACATAAGTAATGGTCAGATTATACAGAAAAGTATGGGAAATAATGTAAGCAGAAGCACTTCTCCCATCTTGAATTCCTTAAACCACCGCGGCGGAAAATGCGAAAACAACCAACGATATATCGGTGGGTCGACAGTCGGATTCAAGATGAACACTGGTATAACTTTTTAGATGTTATCTCAGAAACTGGAACTAGGCAACTCTTTTCGTCCTCGTAATTACATATAGTAGCGCCTCGCAAGCTTAGCAGTGAACAAGGCTGCCAAGTCGGAGAGCTAGAATTAAGCCATACGGTATAAAATACTGCTGGGTTCCTGGGTATAGCTGCATTTATGCTACGAGTTCTCGATTTTAAAAATGAAGGTCACTCAAATTCTTTAATAGATCGAAAATTAATATGGTCAAGGTTGCTCTTCACCATTGTTAAGAAGCAGGAAGTGCTTAAAACAAAATACGCAAGAACCGAACTGATTTGTCATCGCCCGCATGAGCAAAGCAGATTCTGTTATGACTGCTCCAAAAATTAAACAAAGAATTCAACAAGATCCTTATGTGAATGTGTCTATTAAAAACCGCCTCCGTGAAAAAGATTATTGTAGAAGAATTGCCAGAAGAAAACCACATATCCCCAAACGCAATTTGTTACGTCGCGACGTCGTCGAATGAGGTTTGCAAAGGAGCATATTTCAAAAGTTCAAAATTGGTGGAAAAATATCATGTCAACGTATGAGTCTAAGTTCAATCCTTGGATCGAATGGCAGAAAATATGTGCGACGCGGAAAAATCAGGAATATTATCCAAAGTATACCATCAAAAGTGTTAAGCATGGTGGAGGATGTTTTCCTATTAAGGCGTTGAGCCGCTTCAACGCATAGAAGTAATTATTATGGATCAGAAAAAATACAAAGAAATCCTGAGGCTATCGTATGCTGATAAAGAAATGACCTTACAGTGGAAATTTCAACAGACCAACGATCCAAAGCATTACGCTGCGCCTGTGAAGCAATGGTTATCCACCCAAAAAATCGCGGTCGTCGAATGACCACCTCAACCTCCAGATCTCAGTCCCACTGAAATTGTGGAATGACGTGGATAAAGCAATTAATAGATCCGGTAGTTCAAATTTTGACAAACTTTTGCCGGAACTTCTCAGGTACTCGGTACCGGTGATAAAAAATAAAAGTTATCACTAAATATTAACACAATTTTCTTTGCATCATTGTCACATGTTGTGTTATTGTTACTTGTTTTTCATTTTCTAATGTAGTGTGCTATTTAAATTGTCCTAGAATAACTTGACTTGTTTTTCCATAATTGTGATTATTTATTTTTTAAATTCAATATTCATTTTTACTTGCGATATACAGGGTGGTGCACGAATCGTGCTACAATAATAAATTTAAATAACTTTTATTTTAATCGATGTATTTTTTTTTTTTTTATTGGATTAAAAATTAAATTTTATTTTAAATAACTAATGGCTTTTAAAGATGATAGACCGCAAATGACCTCCACGCTCATCCACGGATATGCGGCACCTGATCAAAAAATTGTTGAAAGGTTGAAATTGGGATCGCCTCAATTATTGTCTTAATAGACTGCTTCAATTCAGTCAAATTCCTGGGTTTCGTTTTGTACACTTCCTGCTTGACATAACCCCATAAAAAAAAAGTCTGGTGCAGTCAGGTCAGGTGACCTTGTCGGGCAGCGGAAAGTGCAGTTTCTGGATATCAATTTGTTTGGGAATTTTCGTTGGAGCTCCGCCATAATTTGTGTGGTTACGTGTGCACTTGCTCCATCTTGTTGAAACCAAATCATGCTGAAAGGGATACGTCTTCGGCGAAGTTCTGGTTAAAAAAAACCTTCAACATCTTTAAATAATGGTCCCCATTGACAGTTTGTGTTAAAAACCATTTCTTCAAAGAAGTATGGCCCGACAATACACCTTGATGAAACTGGGCACCACACAGTGACTCGTTCTGGGTGCAGTTCCGTCTCATGGAGCATTTCTGGATTAGATTTACTCCATAAGCGGCAATTTTGCTTGTTAACATTGCCGTTTAAGTCAAAATGGGCCTCATCAGACATGAACAAACAATTTATCAATGCGTTGTCTTCTTCGGTCATTGCAATCATTTTTCGGCAAAAATTCCAGGCGATCAGGCAAATCCTGAGGGTTTAACTTGCTTGTAATTTCGACTTTGTACGGAAACAAGTTTAAGTCATCATGAAGTATCCGTTGTAATGACCGTCTGCTAAATCCAATTTGGCCCAATAAGTTTCGAGTCGAAACACTTGGATTTGCCTGTATTGCCGATGCAACAGCCACGATTTTATCCTGAACCCGAACATTGGGATCTCGATGATACGGTCCATGCTTCCAGATTCGGCAAACATGTTCATCAGCCTCATAATGGTCCATCTACTCGGGGAGTACCACCAACCTCCAGCCTAAATTCCCTTTGGACGGAAATGACGGACTGCAAAGAATGTTATCGCTGCACTATCCAAATCCTTTTTTTAATATCCCAAGCATTCATTTTGATAAATCTAAATAGTAGCCTATAAAATAAAGAAAAAATAAGCCGATTACTCACACTGAAAAATAGTTAATACGTTTTATTTTTGTAGCACGATCCGTGCGCCACCCTGTATGTAGGTACAAGGTAAGTTTTGCATTTGAAAAAAAAATCGAACATGAGATTTTAATCACACTTAAAATTACGATGATGGAGAACACCAAAAAAGTGGGTACGCAATGCCAATTTTTTGAAACTTGGTACTTAAGTGTTTCGCGATTGTCTGAAATAGATTTTTGAATCGTTAAAGTGTGTGCACTACTTTAGGTACAGTCTACATGTTGGTAATTTTTTTTTTAATACACATTTTGTTAAACAGTACCTGTCATAGACCATTTTTCTGATTTTCGACTTTCTCATAAACAGCTCGACGGATTTCAATTAAAAAAATTTACATTTTAATTACAAATAAAACTGCATACAAAATTTTTTGAAACATATTTTTTGGATTAAAAAAAAAAATATATTTTTTTTTTTTTTTTTTTTTTTTTTTTTTTTTTTTTTTTTTGAAAATTCCATATTTCAAAAACTAGTTGATGATTTTTTTAAATTGTGTTTTTAGGTTTATATTATTAAATCTTTTAAATTGTCATCCCAATTTTTTTTCGACTTAAATAAATTTAGATTCTTAATAGAAATCTTTTGTATACGATCGAACATTAGAGCAAGTACGTTCGATCCAGCCGTGCATTTTATTTTCAAATAAATCCAAATGTCGACTTTATAAGTCAAACATTTCTTTAATGTTTAATAAAGTACGGTAAACTTTGGTTTCAGGGTGTTATTAAATGATATTAAAAATTATACCCCTTTTAACTTTTTATTCCTAATTTGATGTAGAAAAAATCAGTTTAGCATAACTATTAAACCATTGCCGGTCATTGTACTCAATTGAGTACAGTATTTTTAAAAATTTCAGTTATATTTTTTTTTTTTGAAAATAGGCTTTAATTTTAATTTCTTTCGATTTGAAAGCAAGCATGGACAGTGGGACAATGAACATGTCTTTTTGTTATTCGTAAGAATTTCGTTAAGGTTGAAAGCCATTTTCAAATAATTTGGTAAACTTTTGTGTCGTGCATTTTTTGTTTCAAGCAGTTTTGTGTCCTTTCGAAAGTAAAATGTTAGTTAAAATGTACACTGTCTGCTAATTTGTGAATAACCAATTCTGTTCAATAGATTTTTTACCAAAGAACTATATTGTGAACAATTCTCATTCAAACAATTTTTTGTTCATGGTATGTGGTCTATAAAAGTGGTGTACTCAATTGAGTACACTGGCCAAAACCTTGCTAATTTTTCCTTTTAACTGGTTTTGCAGAGAAATTGTTTTTTTAACAAATACCTGCAACATCTTTAATGGTAGGCGCTATGCAAATCTCTACATGGCTGTTGATGATATTCCGGATAATGCAAATTAAAGAAATGAAGGATTTAGTGGTTATTCCACCGGATGCTTAGTAGTTTAGTAATATGTGATTTTATTTCTTTTAGTTTAAAAGTGTACATTGTTCACAATGAGCATTGTCTTTTGCCGTCAACCGAAAAAGAGAGTTTTAATTATTATATACATTTATTTAAAATGCTTCGTTCATTATATGTTGTCTATAATTAAGTGTAGTTTGTATATATCTACAGAGGGAGTTCCAGTTTTCGCCATTTAATATCTGCACAGTTTCTTCCCCAGACATATATTCGTATCTCCTTCAGAACAGGGCATATACCTATAAAGTGCTGGATATCTTCACTAGTTCTTAGATTGCACATGATGCACTCCGGGTTTAAATGGATTCTTTATGGCAGGTAGTTGAGGGGCAGTAATTCACCACTGGCTTTAAAAATTGTGGAGATTATCTCAATGCTGTTGTTGTCGCAAAAATAATTGTTGTCCCCTAGGTTGTGTCTATGTAACTTATAGGTGCTCCTCGTTTGGCTCTCTTGGCTTTGCATCCGAAAATTGTCGCGTGTGGAGTATCCGATCTTTTCAATAAATTTTTGCTGCATTCTGCTTAAATCATTGTATTTTCATTACTCAATCTGATATTATGCTCCGCTTCGAGTCTCGACCATTCACAGAAGAGCTCCAAGTTTCGGCTTTGAAGGTGTTTGGCTACTTTATATGTGAGGCGGTGGATAGATTAAGTCATTACTTTCCGAACATAAGCTAAGTGTAACCCAAGTGTAAAGTGGGTCTCAAGACCAGTCTCAAGACGGATCATGTAGTTTGTGGTGTAGTTTGGGGTGTTCTACGGGAGTCCAAAAATTCGTTTGAGTAAGTATCTCAGCAGCTTTTCCACTTCATCGTATTGGTAGATGCCCCCAACTTGCGCTGCATAGCCTATGATGGATCTCATCACTGCTTCGAAGACCCTATATTTAGCGCTTGCCTTGATTTCTTTCTTGCTCAGGACTCCTCTCCAGCTGCAGTTTATCGCGCGTTTGGATTCCTTCAATTTTTCATGCAGATGTTTCATGAAAGATAATTGATGGGTTAAATTACCTTACTGTTCAACTTTTTCAAGTTCTTCATTTTACCAGGTCCATTTTTCATTTCTAGCATATCTTCCTGTTCCATTCCGGAAAATCATAATCTTTGATTTAGCAGTGTTCAGTTGTAGATTCCACGTACTACAATATCTTTGCAGTTGGCTTATCATCAGCTGCATCTTATTTGGACTTTCTGCTACAATATCATCAGCGTATAACAGAATTTTTATTTTCATATCACCAAAAGTTATTCCATCCTTGTAGAATAGGTCATCCAGAAATAATGAAAATAACAGCGGACTGAGTATGCAACCCTGCTTTACTCCAGATTCCGTAGGAATCCATTCTGATAGAATATTTCCGTCCCAGACAGCGGTCATATTTAGTACTTTTAGTATTTTTGTTGATACTCATAGGTTACTGTTTATATAGTAAGGCTTTTCTATCTATGGAGTCAAAAAAGTCCACGAAGAATGCGTAGAGCTTTTTTCCATTTTCTAAGTATGCGCGTTCGATGCTTATGAGGACGAAGATGTTGTCTACCGGAGAGTATTCTTTCCGAAAGCCGACTTGGTATTCGCTCAGCAAATTGTTTTCATTTACCTAAAGTCTTTTCAGCAAAACACCTATGAAGATTTTATTGACTGTTGAGAAAAGATATCCCTCTGTAATTACTCGGCTCCTTTGGGTCACCTTTCTTGAGAATTGGGAATATAATATTTCTTTTGAAACTTAACGGTACTTCCCCAGTGTTGAAGATGTAATTAAAACTCTTTCCCAGTTCGCTTATGAAATTTTCCGTCACATTTTTATAGAAATCGTACGGAATACGGTCCTCGCCATGGGGCTTTGTTTGCACTGCAGTGAGTAATGATTCTTGGTATGTCCAGTTGGGTTATATGCCTCTCTAGAGCTTCAACTCCAGTAGAGGCATTGCGTACTGTATGGCATTTTCAATGAGTGACGTGTTTAGCAGCTAGGATAGGGGCTTCGGCTGCTATGCCCCTCCCAAAGGTTGGACCATTTAGAGTTTTTGCGATTTTCCAAAATGATATACTGTTCTTTGCACTGCTGTTGCTTTTTGTTTTTGCAGACAGGTAGTTCTGTAAATTTTGTTCGCCTCTTGGTACATATTCTTCGCGTAAGCTGTGTTTTCTTTTCGTATAAGCCGCAGACACGCAAAGGATTGTTTCCTGGCTACTTCGCATTCCCAGTCGTACCAATGTTGTTTTCCTTTTCTTTTCCCTCGTGATTGGAGTGGCCCAGCAGCTTTAGATATGCAGTTCGTGAGTATATCTATTCCACCTATGGTTTCGACACTACTTAGCTCTGCTAAGCTAAGTTCTATATTTAAGTTTTGTGTAAATCTTTCTAAGCTCTGGTATTTCCATTGTAGTGTTGGTAGTAAGTAACTTTGTCTCAACTGGAGTGTTCATCTGGTTGTCCAATTTATTGGCTACGGTTATTGGTAGGTGATCTGAATCCGTCAACTCCTTTACTTCGAAGTCATTGACATATTTAAGCCATATTCCTTTGATATAGCAGTAATCTATAGTTGAGCAGGCAGTACCCCTCATAAAGGTAAGATTACCTTCTTTATCACTTTTAGAGCGGCCATTTAGTAACGTCAGACCCATGGTTTCACACATTTCTATTAGTTTTTTACCGTTAACAAAATTACAGCCCCATTTTTTCCTTAACTCCTTTTAAACCCATACAAGCTTCCTCCACTGGCCCTGCCTTGTGTGAACGTTCTTACTGCTGGAATCCAAAATATTTAATAGTTTTTAAAATAGGGTCCGAAACGATCCATATCTTTTTCTACGCAACATAAATAATATATCATAATTATTTATAAATTGGAAAAAATCGTTCATTTATTTCACCTCCATTTGAGGCACTTAACTCACCACCTACGTTTCCAACACAGTTGTGTGAGGATGACTTGCTTGAGCATCCCAGGAGCAGTATAGGTCAAAAACAACGATGTATATGAAAGCAAAGACGATATTCCACTTGCCTTATCTAAGAAAAGAGAACGCAGCCAAAGGTGAGTCTCAGGATAATGCTCCAAAATGGTCAAAACATGTGGTTTATTGTACTGAAGTAGACGAAAATTTCCACTATTTGGAAAATGTATCGAAAGTAAAAGAAAAGATGTAATCGGAAAGCGAAGTTCAAATATTTGAACAATTTTTTTTATTATAAAAAAAAGATTTGAAAAAGTTTGTTGGAATAATGCTTTTTTCGAGATATCACACTTTACCTCAAGAGTAATTGTATTGGTGGTTAGACGAAGACACGATGGCCTTTGGAAGCTAGCTCCATGTCCCAGACTCTATTTAAAGAAATCAATCATCAATAAGTCTGATAAGATGGGGAAGGTGCGACCTTTGATGAAAATGGTTGGGTTTTTTTTTCCAAGACAAGCTTTCGATTGATGAGGCGATGGTCAAATACTTTGGCTATCATTCTCCAAAGCAGTATATCCGTGTAAAGCCTGTTCAATGTGTCTATAAGGAGTGGATGATTTGCAGTTGTGATGGACATTCATTTGTCAGGGCCATAAAGACTTACCGTCAACAAAAGCGCCAAATAATGCTTTCACATTGAAGGATATTTCCCAAAAAAAAAAAAAATTAATTCAGACGCCGGATATGTCACAACAGAGTTCGATGGATGTGATATATGCCGCAAACTACACTTTGCATCGAAAAGTGTATTGCAAAATATTTTCTAACTAGGTTATGAATGTACCCATATATGGCCAATGTACTCGTTTGAGTACACCCCTCTAAAAGTACGAAACTTTAAAAAAATTGTTTGTTTAGTCATAAATATAACTGATTAAACAGGATTTTAAAGGTTTTTCATTTATCTTTATATTCAAGGTGCTTGGTATTTAATGGGTTAGCAAAGTTTTGTGGTTGTCAGGAGCAATAAACCCCTACCTGAATTTGTACAAATAATAAATTGATTATCTGCAGCTTTTGCTTTGTCCTCAAACATCGTCGCAACCTATTATTATTCCCTACTTCATTCTAATATAATATGTATGTAGGTATACCTTCATAGATTTTGTTATGTATACTAAACAAAAATATATAATTTTGTATTACTGGAAATGGTTAGTACATTTCGGAAACAAATATTTTAAAGATCCATTTAGAGAAATGTAACAAACTAATCTTCTTCTACATAATATTTCTCAGTCTGTAAATATATATATATTTTTTTTAATAATTAACCAAGAGCGGTGTGAAGATATAGGTATGGAGTTAAAGTTTGTATGAGTGTGTAATACTGAGTATTTATTTAAACAAAAAAAAAACAACAATGACTTCTCGCTTTTGTTACAAAAGTCATGCTCACATTTCTTTTTGCTCTTATCTTTTCGGACAGTATCTTTCCTGTTCTATTCTCCTCCACACCTGTGCTATCGATATCTCTTTTAAAAATGATGCTTTAGCATCCTTCCACACAATCTCATTTTGCTCTGGTAATAATGTTGCAAATTATGTTTAAAATTGCACATCGCTTTACCTACCAACAGCAAACATATTATTTTTGAAATTTAGACCTATTATAAAAAATATATAGGAGTATTATAACTCTGTTGATAATATGTATGTATGAATGTATTTTTATTAAAACGATTGAATATGCCAGAGAAAAGTATACTAGCTCCAGATTGGAATATAGTACGCTTGTGCTATCGAAATCGACGAGAGCGGAAAAAAGTGACATTGGATTGGATTATTATATTTCTTTTTTCATTTTGCCTGTTCTTCCTCCTCGTTGTCGGTTGTTGTTTTTTTTCTCCTTCTCGTGTTTTTAAAACTTGAAATGCAGGAATATGTAGAAAAAGGAATATACACATTGTGGTGATAGTACTCGTTGGCGCAAATTCACTTCGATAGCAAGGAGATACTTTGAGGTCTCCAGCTTTAACAGCAACACATTATTGGAGCCGGTGGATCTTCGTCTCGTGAAAATCAGTCTTGATCCGGAGGTTATTTTATTTAATTCATTTTTGTTCTTTTACTTTTCTCACTCTTGCCTCCCTATCGTCTGCCGTCTGCGCTGTGAACACAGGAATCTCTACATTATATGATTGCAATGTGGAGTGTGGATGTGCATTGACGTGGTCGGTTTATCGGTTGGTTTTGGTTATGATTTCACAGTAGTAGACATTCGACGAGGACACACGACGTGCTCAATGCTGCTGCAAGTTGTTTTTAAAAGATGTAAAAAAAAAAATAATAATAAAATAAGAGGAACTTCAAAGCCTGTCCACCATACCAGCCTCCTTGGGAAATTGTCTCGCGCGAGAAAAGTTTTTGTCGGTTGCTAAGGGGATTTTTTTTTCTGTGTCGGTAGAATACTCGTTTTGCGCGGCGTATTGGAGGCAAGAGATTTAGCAAAAAATGGCGAAAATTTTACAGAAAGTGCGTTAAACATTCAGAAAAAAAATGTCTGTACAATGTAAGGTAACGTAAACTGGCTAGCATCCATCGTCAGACGGAAACTGAGCTGCTTTGCGCCACAAGACAATGCAATTTATTACACATATTCGCAGACAAAGCGCTCCCACATACCTCTTTTTCTTTTTTTTTTAAATATACTTTAAGTGGCCTGTTGAGCAATCTTGTCTAGAAAGCGGTAGTAAAAGTGTGTAGATACATACATGCCTTGTCTATATCCTTTGACTAGCTTTTTGAAATGGATATTTGATTATTTTATGTGTGTCGTAGTAGTTTAGTTCCCTGTGTTAACAACCCCATTTTTTTCAATGTTCTCTCTTTGCTACTCATAAAATTGACTGTAATGCGCATTCCGGAAAGAATACTCACATTATTTTATATCTTTTGTCTATTGCAGAGATATCCTGATAGAAGAAATATTCATCACCATCATCATCTGTATCAATGCGTTGGCCGTAAGATAAAGTAGTAGTGTAGGTAGTACGCGTCTACACTCTGAAGGAGGAGAGCATCCTAAATAATAAAATGAGCTAAGTTTTCTCGTTGGAAAATTATTGTTTGTTAAGTGTATTTTGAATGATAACGAGACGATTACAATCTCCGATAATAGGACGAAAACGCCGACGACAAACCTATTTCATTGATAAATCTATAACGAGAAGAAAAAAATAACAATTTGTTCAGAAATAATGTCGTCCTGCACACAAAATGGCAGCAATCGCGAATTTGTCGAAGGCTGGACACTTGCGCAAACTCTTGGTGAAGGTGCTTATGGCGAGTAAGTACACAAAGAAATAAAAATCATTTCTCTATAGCTAGTATTTTATATCTAAAATTAAAAAAAAAAAAAATAACTTCCCTTTTCTTGTTGCATTTATCCTACCTACCCTTCCTACCTGAAATCATCAAACCATAATTTTTTACCATCCACCACCCTTGCGCAGAACCAAACTTTTATGCAACTCTCTCATTTGCCTGCAAAGAAATGATTTTTTTTCTTCTAATTTTCCCCTTTATTTCATATATTTTTTTTGTTTGTTTTAGAAAAATAGAAACTCCCTAAAATGTGTTTGCTTTATAAAATAGTATTATTTTTGTTTCGTATTAATTAAATGTTATATTTAAGATTTTAATAGAAAATAACTATTGTTTTAATGGAGCAAAGTGATTTTTTATCTGTCTAGCTTTTAGTCTGGTCAATTCATCCGAAACTTGCATGTCATGTAGCCAATACAAATTCTGTTTTTTTTTTTACTTTCTTTTTTTAATCAGTATATACTATGTGACGTTAATATTTTGTCTGCATATTTTTTTATGGATATAAATCTCTGCCTCCTTTGATTTTTTCGATTTGTATACACTTTATCAGCCGTGTTAATAAAAAACGCTTTGTCCACCTTTAGTCCATGGAATAAGAGTTAGACCATGGACTAACATTTCCTATTAATACTAAATCGAACAAAATCTACTACAATAAGTATCAACTCTACCTCTTTTTATTCTATGTCCGTGTAAATTCTGTTCTTAAATGTCAATGCATAGCCCATCGCTAGACCACCGTCTTCGATGGTCTAGCGAGGGACTGTTGGTAAACGTCAAATAGCAGAAATTGAGATTTATTAATAGGATTTTGCACTTAGTCCAAGGAATAAGTCCTAAACCTAGTCCATGTTTATTAATTTGGATGTATGTATATGTAGTGTATTAATTCAAATGTGTGCAAAATAATTTTTTTTTAATTAACAAAAGATTTTTTTAAATGTCATCAACGAACACTTCATAAAAGTGATGCAAAAGAAATCAAAAGCATAAATTCGGCTATGACCGAGGCGGGAAAGTTGCTAGGATATGATCTACCTGTGAAAAGAAAATTGCATATGTACTACACATACTTAAGTGCCACATGAGTTTGATAATACAATGTAGACATAGCTTCCACTATCTAACATATCACTCATTAAAAATAAATGTGTATAAAATATTGATGAAAAAATACCGTTAAATGTAATCCTGCTCAATGCCAAATTGCCGGCTGCCTCACAAGGGTATTTATCTAAACTATATATAAATACATATACTATAATTATGTGGACTAGAAATTCGAAAATTATGTAAGTTTTCTTAGAGGAGAGTTAACAAAAAAGAAAATGTCTAAATATGTGCTAATTTTAAACTGTTTATGATACTACTCGTTATACAGCCCCTCTGTGATATAGCTTTCCGGTATGATAATTTCAGTTTTATTAGGATTACTTTGGACACTCATACTTATTTACATAATAATTGCATGCCACTTTTCGTGATATATATTTCATGAATTTAATTTTAATGTTTTTCATTTCTGTTGCTAGTTTACAAGTCATTACTTTACGTGCTTTTCGTTGCTTGCGTTTTCCATATCGCATTTTCAGTTGCAGAAAGTAAAGCAATGAACACGCTTTATTAAATCTCTATACTAAATTAAAGGCGTATTTTGGCACTTAAACGAACCAATTCTTATGTCGTTTTCGATTGGTCATCCGCAATGCTTCGATTGCGACTGAAGTGTGATTGGTATCAAATGATAATTCTTCTACTGACAAGCAGAGATATTCATTTTTTGGATTTAAAGTGTCAAACTCGAATCAATGTCGTGTTAATTTCTTACACATGTTTAAGCCTAGTTTATACATCTGAGTGAAATGCCAAAAACTTCACAGCGAAAATAGAAAACTTAAAATCATTGTGGAACCTATTTATTTTTTTAATGAGTTTTTCCGTTTCCTTTTTTTGCTGAACGAAGTGAAGTTTTTTTATGTTTAAATTTATATAAAATTTTATTTAACAAATGGATCAAAGAAACCAATTTTTAATTATTGGAACTGTAGACAGTGCAACGGCTATATCAATTATTTCCCAAAACAAGAAATCTAATCGAAATCCCAAAAGTATGAGAGTTAACCTATACTTAATAGATCGTGCTGAAAAAGGACGTTTTGCTAGTGCAGTAAGAACTTTTATTTCCATAAATGGTTATAAGTTCTTATGCTTACTGATTTGATTTTGATCAGTTTCAGTATTTGTCAATATATGTAGTCGACCTGATTCTTCTTATCGCACTACTGTGAAAGTAGCTTCTATCAGGAACCACTTAAAAAATGATGTCAACTCCACAGAAGGTCTAGAACGACAAAGAAGGCTGTAGTTTTATAAAAAATGTAAATAAATAAAACCAAAACAATCATTGCATCATTTTGTATTTTTTTTAAGACACTTCCATATTTCCATAAACAATTAAGGTTAATAATTTTTATGATTTATTTCATTAACTTCTCTCATTCATTTGAGAGTATAACCCTTCGATAAGCTTCCAAATGAATTCGTACATTAATGTTATTTGACATTGAAATGTTCTGCATCATTGTATTCATTGCCGAGAACAATTGTATCTCTTGGGTATTGAAGAGGCGTAGGTGATAAATATGATAATATTCTTGAAAGTTCATTATCGTCTTGGACATGCTCTACATCACGACTATCGCCAGACTTTCCCTTAATTAAGTTATTCTTTCTGTACCGGAAGGCATCCTGTAAGATTTTCCACATTGTTTTCGTTTCTTGCACTAAATTAATTTCAAAAATTAAATGATTTTTCAAAAATGTTCGAACTTATTAACTACCCGAAGCCAATTCCATGCTGCGTTTAATGCATTGGAATTGCAATTAAGTGGATGTTGCTTTGTCCAAATAATTTCCTCTTGTTCCATTATCTCAGCGAGCATTTTTTTTTGTTCGGCATTTCTTAACTTTTTTTACTTTTTGACTTTATTCAAAGGGTTTTGGTCGCAACTTCTTTTTGAAGGAGTTTTCAAAGGAGCAACGAACTCAACAATCCCGGTATTTGTTATCTCTTGGAAAATTTCGGAAATCATTTTGACAAACACATAAATTAAACTGTTTTATTTTTTTTCGCTTTCAAAAATGATTTCCGTTCAAAAATACAGGCAGGAGAAAATAACTGATAAGCGAAAAATTTCGTTCCACAAAAAAAATTTCTCGCATGTCACTTTGGTTTATATCTCAAGCTAAGTGGATTTTTTGTGGAATTAATTTTCTCGATTGATTGATGAGAACTTCACTTCGCTTTGATGTATAAACTAGGCTTTACATGTCTGAAATAAAAACTATCCACGTTTAAAACATTAGTTATTGAGCTAAATTGAAATAATAAAATGTTTTCACTAACTATATCATATTTTGAAGAAAAGTTTTGACACTCCAATCACATTAAATTCCTTAAAATTTGGGCCGGTTAAGTTAACAAAATAAAATAATCAAACAAATTGCATTTGTTATTTCATTATTTACACAATAAACTTCAGAATTGAAAATCATTGTGTACTTGTTCCATTGGGATCCCGAGTCGAAGAGTTCTTCTGAATTACTAATCGAGAACTGCATAAATGGTTAATTAAGATGAAAGTTCTATTAATAAATTGAATAAATCAATTTGTTTCTGCGATGCGCATCCAAATTTTTTAAAATTTTTGTCGGTTATTTGGAAAAGTCCTTTTTTCCCGCACTACCAGGGGCTTGAAGATCATTGGTACTTATGACTGATTTGTATTTGTTACTTGCGATATACATAAGTACTATAGGGTAGGGTATAGGTTTTGCATTTGGAAAAAAATCGAACTCGAAGACCTTAATCAAAGTTGACATTACAATGATAAGATCACCAAAAAAGTGGGTCCTGCAATTCCGTCTGCCTGTAGAACGATCTATAGTCTAAACGGCTAAACCGATTTTGTTCAAACTTGGTGCTGAGGCGTCTTAGGTGATTGTATAAAATAGATTTATGAATCGTTGTTTAAGTCCCAAAAATAACGGTAATTGCCGTACAACTTTTCCTACCATCTTAATTATTTCGAAAACAGCTTTAACGATTTTGATAAAAAAAAGCATGTGTACTACCTTTGGTATGGTCTATATTTTGGCTAAACATTTTTTTAAATATTTTATTATTAACGGTACCTGCAATAAACCCCTTTTTTTGATTTTCGAATTTCTCATAAACTGCTCCACGGACTTCGATCTGTTTACAATTAGAATAAGGGAAAGGTAAAAAAAAATACCGGTAGTTTTTTTTGTAAGAAGAGAGTAGGAAAAAGGTTAACATTTCCCTAGGAATTGTTATTTAGAATTGTGGTGTTAATTTAATGCAGAAAATAGTTTATGTTGAACCTACCGATTGCAAATCAAAAATGACGTTAGTAACAATAGGTTAAGCTTAATCTCTTCAAACAAAAATCTAAACTTGAAATGATTTCACGAAATTGGCTCTAACAGTTTCTTCCATTTAAGCATTTTGTACCTATCCAAATTATGCCAGCCTGAGCTAGATGTCTTCGTAATGGTCATTTTTAAAATTTCCAATCGATTAACTTACTTCGTTAGGAATAAAAAATAAACTTGGTGTGTGTTGGCTATGAGATGTACAACTTCAATACTTCACGTTAATTTTACGGAAATCGCCTGAGTTCAAAATGTTTCCTAGAATTTTCAACAAAAAAATTAATTTTATTTTTATGATGGTAAGGCTGTATTATAGAAAAGATCAACAATATGAATCCGTTGATTGTGATCAGATGAGAAGTGAAATAGGTCCACGAAGGCACCCGCATTTACTTGCCTAAATCGTCCCATTTCGCAGATATTCCTTCATCAATTTCTCTTATTTTATTTAAATCTCGACTCTGAGGGTCTTGGCTTGTGTGGGCACAATTCCCGTCTTATAAATGTCAAAAATAATTGTAGTCCCAATTTCCCTTGAGGCACAAATCTAGTTGTTCTATCTAAACCAATGTCGCACCTGACACTGGCTTGCTCACGAATTTGGGCATAACCTACAGCCACGGCGATGCTCCCATAAGGCGCCCGATCCCACGTTATAGACACGGACAAGTCTGTCCTGCAGTACCGAATAAACGGTTTTTAGGTTAAAATTGGCGAATGACGACGAGTTCTACTAGCATAACCAGTTCCTTCAGTAAATTCAACTTCAAACAGTATAGAAAAGACCTATGTATCCATTAAACCTACCAATTATAAAATCATTCACATAAAATTTCATCAGTGCCCAAGCTCATTTCATGCAAAATGACCACTTGCCCAAAACCCTCAATGTTACAGCTAGGCGCAAATTGAAAATTGGAACGATCATTTTTACCATGTTCGCTTTTGAGAATAACCCCAAAGCGAATGTCGTCAAAATTTAGATATCGCTTTCAATGCGATTCTAAACGGCCTACAGTCTACATCTCCTTACTATTAACAGATGATCCTTTCCAAATTGGTGGATTGGAGTCCTATTTCAGAAATAACTTTTTAGCCAAATCAATTAAACTTTGTATTTCGTTTTGTTTAGTGTTTGAACTAAATTAAATGAATTTGACTTAAATTTTGTATTGCTAACAAATCCACTACAATTTCTTTATTTTACTTCTGTACCGAAACTCCTTTATATTTGGTATTCATCATGTTATTCTCTTAAATTCATTTTGGTTTAGATTTTAAAAGTTAAAAACAATAATAATATGTACTTTTTTTTTAGCTAGAAAAGTCTTTAGGAAACATTAATACATATCAAAGTTGTTATTTATTTACGTGACCTTTAATTCAATGATTTTGTTAATAGTTTATGCGTATACACACTACATATTATTACAATAGGTTTTATATGATTTTAAGATGGTGGTTGTTCATTGTTGTTCACCTAAAAAGTTTCTTTCACAAACTGTTCAATTTTCACACGCCACCCTCCGCTAAGCGTAATTTTTAGTTTTTTTTCTGTGAAGTTCGTAAGTCAAAACCCTTTCAAATTCTATTATGTTTATAAAAGGAAAAAATTCAGACTGTCAAGCTTGAAAAATCTACCCTAATATGTAAATATGTAAATTTATAGCGCCAGGACCTGGTCGCCATGCACTTTCGTTAGAAATATTTTCACTGGTGTATAGCTTGTATGTGCATACATACTTAGTATTTTCTCTACATGAGTTCAAAAGAGTACCAAATAGATTTCATCAAGTTAAACACAATTTGTATAAATTGTCATTACAGATAATGAAGTTAATATTAACAACAGATTTTTGGGTGAACTCTTGAGTTTCATTTATAGAAGTTATACGAGTATGTGTGTTATTTTCCGCAGTGGTTTGCAGATTATGGTTTAAGAAACAGTGTCACGATTATCCTTCGTTTGCAAATACCTACCAACCCTTGTTAACTTAATTTTTCCCCATTTATTTGCACATATTTTTTTTTTTAATTCCCCTTTCGCGCATCTCAATTTATTTACTCTCTTCTCTCTTTTTTCTTTTTATTTCAGAGTAAAATTGTTGATAAATCGGCAAACCGGCGAAGCTGTTGCTATGAAAATGGTAGATTTAAAAAAGCATCCGGATGCTGTGCTATCGGTGCGAAAGGAAGTTTGCATACAAAAAATCCTCCAGGATCCGCACATTTTGCGTTATTTTGGCAAACGTTCGCAAGGTGATATCGAGTACATATTTTTGGAGTATGCTGCTGGTGGTGAACTCTTTGATCGAATCGGTAAGTAGAATAAATAGAAAATGAAAATATGATGAACATACTTACCTACCTACCTCAAAGTAGCCACTCTTTGATTTAATTAAAGAAATAAATTTCCTTTTAAGTGCATTTGAAGTACTCGCATGTGTTCTTTCTTTTTTTTTTTCTTAGCTTCTCAATACACAAATATGTGTGTTTTTTTTTTATATATTTCAATTGCCATCATCACCATAGGGTATCGTTTTGCATTTTTCACCGTCTCTTGTTTATTTTAATATCGATTTTAACTCCCACACAATCATCACCGTCGTCTATGCTGCCGAAAAACTGAATTCTAGGCTTTCTACAATTCTCCGCTACCACGACAACCAACATCGGCGACCCAACCGACCACCTATCGTGTTTGATATATTATTTCACTCGCTCGTCGCTCCGCCTTTTAAATTCAAACCCCGTGAGTGTAAGGACGGATATGTGTGCGAATAGCGAGCGAGTGCTTTTTATTTTTGTTTTATTATATTTTTTTTCTCATTGTCCGATTGTTTTTCGTCTAGCTATTTGCAATTAATATTGTGATTTATGTGCATTTCATCTCGATTTTATTGTTTCCCTGTTGTCAATGTATTAATCTTACTTAGGGTACTTAGGGCAAAAATGAATGAAATGTGAGGTAGGGGGGCAACATTTCGACGAGAATGAACACAAAAAAGTGTTACAAAGAACTCTATCTTCCCTTAAAAACGCCGAATAAGTGATGATAACATACGCAAGTGATGAGATTTTTATGAAATACATACTGCCCAGGCAGTTTGAATGTTATGTATATACAGGACTTAAGGCTTTACTTTTAAGGTTGGTGAAGGTGGTTTAAGATTACCAAATTTAGTTTCAATAATTCGCATACATACGTATGTATTTACTGTATGGAAATGATTATTTTCAATCTCTTAATATTGATTAGTTATATCTATTCAAGGATTAACTATGTATCCTATTTTCAGGTATTGATAAAACAAATTAAGGCAAAAAAATAATCTTACAACCGGGAAATATGTATCTATGTTTTTATATACCGGTTTGTTTAGATTGAAAGGAAAATTAAGGTGTACATAGAACATTTCAATACATATGACCACGCAAAGTGGAGCTGTGAAAAGAGGGTAGCCGTTATTGTGTGATTGTTATTCATGCGTACGTATGCGTCTGCAAAGCAGCTTGGTTAATGTCTTTTCTGTATTTATTTGTATTTCTACAAAATGTATATACTTATTAATTAAAAAAAGACAAATGTTCGATTCTCTAAAAGCCAGTGGGACTGAAAACGTATTTTCTTAAAACTGCATAGGTTAACAGGATTATTAACAAATTACAAAGTAATATTTGAGTTTTGTTACAGAGGAGATTTGTCACCCCTATTCCTTTATTATATCTAGAAGTTTTTTTGTATATGCGCTGGGAAAATCATGTTACGGCATTTCTTTTCGTACCGCGCCTGCACGAGAGGTTGATGGTGATTTTTTTTTTATATTTTTGTGGAGAAAGAAAAAAATATATGTAAATATGTTGCTTTGCACCGGCAAATTCCGCAAATACCACCAGCATGAGAAAACAAAAAATAACAAGAACAAAATTAAATTAATATAGAAAAGCAGAAGACAATTATTATCGGACTCCGTTTTTTTTAGGTACTCGTCGATTATGTTTCGATATTTATCAATTAAAAATAAGACCGAAATTTGGTAGGGATTTTTCGAATTTGACATGAAAATGTTGTTATTAGTTCCATTAGGAAAAGTTTATTGTATTCCTTTAAAAGACATGCATACATTATATATTCTTATTATAAATTTAAAATTAAAATATGTTTTTTTTTTTTTGAAGGACCAATCTTACAGTTTTTCAATTTAGGGCTATTTTAAAAACAATTCTACGTTCTATGTCAAATTTTTTGGTTCCATAAAATTTATTCTTAACTTTTTTTGTTTACCAAAATACAAATGACAACAATACAGTGACAGCGATGAGCACGGGGAAGAACGAAGGAAAAAAAGATTTAGTTGTTCAAAGGCGATAGATTCAATCCAAAACAAATCTAATGGATTTGCCTGACTTAAAGTGATTATTTTGCTTATGTATGCCAACTTGAATTAATCAAGACAGAAATTAAAGCTTACAGTGGAAGAAGTTTTAAACAAAAATGTTGAAGTGATGTTGAGGTAGCTGTATCAACTTCTGTTTAACCTCGAATTTGGCATCAAGCAAGTTTCAGTATCTTAATACTATTTTTACAAAAAAAAAAAACATTGTGCTGCTATTTTTGGCTATGCCGTTTGCAATTTTGCGAACGACAAAATTTGGCAGTTTACTAGACGTTTTTGTTTTCAAAACAACTACTTTCCACATGAACATAAACGCCAGTTGGGGTTCTACGCAATACGCAATGGCAAATTCTTGTGTCGTGTTTGGATATGGCGTTCAACGACTATCGCAATAAGGGTGATTGCTTGGCAACCCCTGGCTATGTCCATCTATAATCAATTTGATCATTGATAAAGTCTCAATTTATTAAAAAAAAAAAAACTACAATGATCAAAACCTATATCAATTATGGGCTATATGTATTTATATCAATTCTGTATCTTACCTAATAACTCGAAGTCTCGATAAGTCGAATTGGTCCGAGTTATTGTTGGATCTCAAATTTTAAGCCAATTAGAAATTCGGTGTTGATGAAACTGTACGGATCGCATAAACTTTAAATTTAATAAAAATTAGAAGAAAAAACTGCGGAGCAAGCATGCTTTCAGAGATAACTAGGCCATGGATCTAGTCCTTTGGACTTGGACGAATATATGTATGTAAACACAAAAAACATTAACAAAGGGCTAATTTGGTTCTGTTTTAGATTTGTGCAAAACTTACGGCTTTAGAAAGAAGCCTTCCTTTAGTATAATCGTCGATATAGAAGACAAATTCAAACAAATTAAAAGCCAACAATCCATCCCGAATACCTATTCTTAATCTTGCAGCTGTCTTAAGATTCCTTGCGGAAGGAAGCTACCAGTAGATTAATGGCAACTATATCCGCGAGTCGTTGCAAGTTGTTAGGACCACCACCAATTGCGACAATTTCTGTTTTATTTTATTTTATTTCGGTCCATACCTACGTTATGAAGATTTTTAAAATAAATTTATTATTTTGGAATCGAAAAATCACCCTTTACCACTTTGTTGCATCTAGTTGTCGTAAGCTATTTAACTCCGCCGCAATCTCTGACCACTACTTACTCATGCCCGGCTTTGACCAAATTCCTTAATCAAATTGACCAATCTGGTGAGCTGTTTTTTGTAGCTTACTGCTTTACTCCTAATATTTAAAAACAGTAATGTAAAAAAAAAAACTTTTATTTAGTGCTATACACCTACACTTTTAACAGAAATGTGGAAAAAGATCAACACTTCCTAATTCTTACCGCATATGATAATTGTTCTGAAATGGCAATCTAAAGCTAGTAGCCGTTGCAGCCGTTTTCCAAAAAAAAAATAATCTTCCTTAACAACCAAGACACAATGACTCGATTGATCGACGCAGTGTGATCGTTACTGCTGAAAATAATAAATGTCATTGCAGTTTAGGCTCACCGCGCCAATGATCAGCTGTTTGAGAGTTGTCACGTCGTGTGATAGTCATTGTTTTGCATGTCATTGCCGTGACACCGAGACACAAATATCACCGTGACATACTGACGTTCATTGTATTTTGGGACAACAATGACAGACATGTGTCATTCGTATGATAGTCATTGTAGCTAGCCATGACACGATTACCTTTGTCACGGCAATGACGGTGGTAGGACCTATTTTGTTGTAACGTCAAAGTGTCACAGCAATGACACTTTACAAGGACCGTCTAATACTAGCTTAAATGAGCACTTATTCACAATATGTAGTATTTTGATTGTTGTTCACAGTGGTTCAGAAATGTATCAATTTTTATTCATAATACCGATTATTCAACTGATTGACAAATCTTATCAATCGTCAACTAGTTGATCTTTGGCAACCGTAATAGGGACGTAAATCTTTTTTTTATATAATGTATAAGTTCAATAGTGAATTTCCATAAGTGCAATTAAAAAAATATTTTGTACGTACAGAAGATTCGAAATTTACTCAGGCAATAATCATTCCAATTATGGAACTCGTAATACAGTACAGTGCTATTTTACAACGAGTCTAGTCTTGAGAATTAACTCTTCTACCGTGCTTGATTGCTTCCTTCGCCAAACGAGGATTTAATGAACTCACCAGATGATTTTTTTTTTAATTTTTGAATCAGCAGAGTAGATAACTATTTTGAAGGGCCTTAGTAAAATTTAAACCTGCACATTCATTTTTGTTTACTTTGTATGTATTCTATAAGATTAAAAAACCTGACATTACGATGATAGAGAACACAAAAAGTTTTTTTTCTGTGATTCCTTCGTTCTGCCTATAAGTACATCGATCTACAGCCTAAACTGGTGAACTCCTGAAAAAAAAAACAGTACCTGCCATGCAACTTTTTTGAAAAGAGCTTAATTATCTCGAAAACGGCTGTAAAGATTTTCATAGAAAATAAAATGCACGACTGGGTCGTACAAACTTGCTCTTATAGCTAACAACTTAAGTGTTACTCACTGACGCTGTTGGTAGGTAACTAGTCTACTATAGTTATCCTATGCATATTTAAAGCTCATATGGGTAATATTACCTCGACTCTTAGTATAATGGATTGGCGAATGCATGATTCAAGGAATAGTTAAATAGGTACCATCAAATGTATATTTAAATAGATTTTAATTATGTAAATTAGGGGGGTAATAATGTAAATATGTACAACTACATACATGTATATAATGAAAGTGAATGGTGTATAGGTGGGAAAAAATCGTTTTTTAAACTTATTTAAACTGCCAAAACCATCACTTTAATCAGTTTTTCGGAAAAACGAATAACGCCATTGGATGCAACGCAAAAAAGTATAAATTATAAATAAGTATCTCGAAAATTGTAGGACGGGTTTTGATGAAATCCTGTTTTTTATTTTTCGTTTTTTGAAAACAAAATTCTTTTGAAATTTTGGTATGCAATTTTTTAGAGACTATTAGTGTTCATGTGAATATAAAATTTTAAATTATTTTTTTTGATTAGTTTTAAAATTATTGATTTAAAATTTAATAAATTATTTTAATTTAAAAAAAAGGTTATCCATAAGTTTGATATGCAAAAATAATTTAGCTACTTAGATTTTCTCAGATATAAAATTTGACAAAAATTCAATGTACCGTTACCGAGAAAGCCAAAAATTAAAAAAAAAACGTTATTGAAAGGTACCGTTAATAGACTTTTCCTGTAAACTTGGTTCATATCAAATGATAGCTATTACCAACAAAAAAAATCTCAAATTTTTTTATCAAAATCGTTGGAGCCTTTTAGAGAAAAATAAGATTTTCCTTCAAGGTCATATGGCAGGTACCGTTATTTTTAGGCCTAAAAATAAAATTTCAATTTCCCCTCTGAGGAATGCCAAAATAATCACACATACCAAATTTGAAGGTAATCGCTTAAGCCGTTTAGGCTGTAGCTCGTTATACATACAGATAGACAGTTTGACAGATATACTGACAGACATTTTTGGCGATCACTTTTTTAGGCTTCTCTATGATGGTAATGTCATGTTTGATTGTTAGAATTTTTTTTTACGAATGCATAACTTGCATTATAGTACATATAATAGCAAGTGAAAAATTGTGTGTAATGTAGGTATGTTCTGCATTTTAGTAAGAAAATTATTAGAATCGTGTCATAGAATCGTTTTTTTTTTTTCATTAACCTCGCTATAATTTAACAGCCGCGACTGTTTTTTTTTTTTTTTGTTCGGATATACACTGTATATATATGTATACAATCAATTACTTAAAATTATTACTGTGGTTACATAATTTATTTATCGATGTTTTTAAAAATTCGCAGAAAACAAACTTCCTATGCCCTTATCCTTATTAATTATTAACTTGTTTGTTTTTTAATTGATAAACACACATACATATGTATGTACATACATTATTTAAAAAATAAATAAACAAAAAATCAAATAATGTTTTTCTACTTCCCAGTCTAAGCAATATGTTTTGCTTTTAAACAATAATGTGAAATGAAAGCATCTACAAAATGTTGTTTTTGAATGGACTTTCACATATACATACATATATGCTCCTTTTTTCTATATTCTATAGAAATAGAACATAAGCTCTGAAAAAAGAGTAATTCTGAACATTTATTAACCTTTCGGTCGCTTTTTTAAGGAACTGGGTATTTTGTTAATTGAGTTGCGATTTTTTTTTTTGCAATTTTTCAAAATCATCAAAGAGAACCTCGATATGACTTGCTAATTGTCCTTCTACTTGTATATTCTTAAACTGTTTCAAATTATCATTTAACGCAAATATATTACATGCTAGCTCCAACCCTTAAATCGCCTCATTTTATATTGTATGTGGAACATATTTAAGAAATTGTAAATAAACTTGTTGATTTAGGGTGTGGTTCATCTGTCTCAGTTAAGATAAAAAAAAATAAAAACTGCATTCGGGCGTCCTTTATAGTGTTCAAACAACTACCTTCATAACGACGATGATCGTTATAATAATGAGATTCATTGAAGCACGTACAACCACTTAATTGTGCATTCACTGTGCTTTAGCTTTAGTCGGATGGACATGATGACACTTTTTGAGATTCTTCTTAGTTTGGTGTAGAGCTGTTGTTGCAATAGAGGAGGAGTACAAAGTTTAATGAGTTAGCACTGTTGCATGAATCACACTGAATTGTGTTTTTCTTGTACATTTTTTAATTTTTTTTTTGTTAAAAATACATAAAGTTGGATAGTTCAAGGTTGACACAATTGTATTTTTGCTGTTTTAGGCGTTTTCGTCTTTTTTTTTTTAAATTTAATTTTTGAAAGTCAAGTTACAATATTGAGTTTCAATTTGCCGTCTATATAGTCAATAAATATATCGTTGAATGCGTTGATAGAACAAATGATATTAAAGAATTATGCATGTCTGTATGTACACTGTTGATTAATTAGAATAATGCTTCACAAGAAAACTTTACACCTATTGTTAATTTCATATTTCCTTCCTCTCTTTAGAGCCTGATATCGGTATGCCACAGCATGAAGCGCAAAGGTATTTCACACAACTACTATCTGGGGTGCAGTATTTGCATTCGAGAGGCGTTGCCCATCGTGACCTGAAACCGGAGAATTTGCTCCTGGACGAACATGACAACATCAAGATCTCGGACTTTGGAATGGCGACCATGTTTAGGTATTAGGTACACCACACAATTAATTAATCTCAACTGAGCTTGCTGAATTATACTAATATAAAATTAAAACAAATTGCATTTCTCCTTTCGATTTATGTCACACGCCAACTTTTTTTTTTGCTGAAATGTAGAATGAAGGGCAAAGAACGGCTACTAGACAAACGTTGCGGAACACTGCCATATGTATCGCCTGAGGTTCTGGTCAAACCATATCATGCACAGCCGGCAGATATTTGGTCGTGTGGTGTAATCCTTGTAACAATGATGGCTGGTGGTGAGTAATAATATTATGTATAAACAATTTTTTTTATTTGCACTTTTTGAATGCGTTTTTGTTCTTCTTCTTAAACTCAATTAACACAATTACCACTATTAATTTTCTGGCACTATTTATTGATATGTTTTTGCATTTATTATAGGATTTGTTTGCGTGTGTATTGCACTATGCATATATACATAATTTTATTTATATATTTTTTTGTTTTTTATATAAATAATAAATTATATAATTTCATTGAACATTTTTGCTGATTCTTTGGTATTCTAGCTGTAGATTTTATATTTGCAAGCATCTAAAGCTTTTATACCAAAGCTCCAGCTTAAATTGCTTGCTGCACATTTTTTATTTATTTTCATCTTAATTTGCTCTGCAATGTTTATATAGTATTTAATATTTTCTTTTAATACAATAATATTGATCTTGAGAAAAATCTTCTCTTTTCTCGGAAATATTTTATATCGACGACTTAAAGTGAAAAAAAAACAGTTTAAAAAATAAGAAAATAAAATAAGAGCAAAACTATAGAAATATTATCTTATAGGTACTCTGCTTATTACTACTAGCTTTTAAAGAACTTATTAAAGTTGAAGTTTGTTTGTGTTTTTTTTTTTAGAAAATTAATAAAAATAAAAATGGACAGGCTTCAAGTCGACGATATAAGAATTTTTGTGATTTATGTAAATTTAATATGTAGTACACACAAAGTTTATTATAAGAAGTGCGTTCAAGATTAACTAATGGCATTTTCGATTGGCAATTCGGAAGAACTCTCCGATCCAGAACGTCAATAAAACAAACTAATGCGTCCAATTTGATTCTGAAGGTTTTGTATCGCTGTATGGTGTAATTTCGCGAGCTCATACATGGTTATCCAAAATTGTTTTTTTTTTCACATTTGTAATTTGTAAGCATGGCGGAAACAAGAAGACAATAAAAATTCGTTAGTGGACGTGTAAAAATCCATTTTTATTTTTTTTTAGAACTTTGGTTATTGTATTTCTAATATTATTTGATTAAAATTTTTAATTCTTATTGCCTAACTTTGCCGAAATATTTTCAATTTAAAATTGAAATTACTGTTTACATTCAATGACACTTTTGAAAACTAGTTTCGTTTCTGAAATGAAATCCAGAATCGTTTTCTCTTCAATTCAGGAGAAGAACTGTCACTCTGGATATCAATAGAACACTTTCTGAAGGGCTTACACGCCATCCGAACGGTTCCGTATTGCCAATCGAAAAGGCTTTATATCAGGAGCTTTCAAATTAAATTTTGATTTTGAAGCCGTTATTATAACTTGCTTGGACTTATACTGCCATATATACTCTGTCCAACAAAAATAGTCAGTACAGGGAAGATAGGGCATTTGCCTCTCACTCTGGTTGCATTGGCTTTCATAAACCTATCTCAAGTAAGTCATAGGGTCATAACAAAATGACCGCAAATATGAAAGAAATGTTTGTATGGGTAACCATCTGCTCATTTAAAACAATGAAATGGAAATTTTAATTAAATTAAAAAAGGTAATTAGGGTTTTTTTTAAGGGTTTCCAAGAAAACCTTGAAAGTTATATAATATCACTTTACTATTTATTTAACTCAATTTTACTTCACTATTTAACAAACGCAATATCAATTATTTATTGTTGATAAAACAAAATTTCACTTTATAAAAACTTTTGTAATGAATATCCACGTAAATTGCTCTGAACGTTTCGATACTCTGCACAAATAACTTCCTGCAAAAACACCGAAAGCGAAAAAAATTAACTGCATTTTAACGTGGTATTTAGAAATACAACCAAATAAAAAGGAGAAAATCAAAGCGACAACGCTTCTCCTCCTCATCGTACTAAAATTTTATTCTCAAAAGCTTTAAAACAGAAAGCTCTTTGGTAAAAAAAAAAACACTGAAAGATCTTTTCTCTTGCTCTCAGTGGGTATCGGTAATTCTGGAATGTGTATTTTTTCAACTTATACAGCGAAAGTAGAAACGAGTAGATGATCAGTGTGCTAATGCTTTGGACATGCAATGAGGACAGTTATGGTGGGGTGTACGATGTGTTGCAGGTAATTACCACAACAATTTGTGCAAGTTGGTCAGCGGGTAGAATCTTTTCCAGTGGTAGTTTTTTTTTTAATTCAGTGTGGTGACAGTATATACAGGCACTACTGGTTTGAAAAAAGCTCGCCCATAAGTCTTGTACTGACTATTTTTGTTGGACAGGGTATAGAGCAAAACTGCATAATGCTTTAATGTCTAACAGAAAAAAGCTATATTAGGGCGGTGATTCCGTAACTTTGGAAACAATAATCTTTAATGTGTTCGTCAGAAATTTGTTTCACGAAATTCAAACATTTACTTGTCGTTTATTTTAGCATATAATTTGAGAACGTTTGGTTTCTCAAACGGTTCTCATATATGAGAACTTTCGTAATTTGTGTGTGGATTGCGTTAGAATGTACATACATAAGTAATTTTATCCACTTGCAGCAACAATTTCGGGTAACGTGCATTGGCCTAGAGTTACTGCAAAATTATTAGCTATCAAACATTGGTAGCTGCCGGTGACCAAAGTCTCAAGAGCAAGGTCAATAAATTTCTTTCCGAAACATTTTGACTACAATTTCTAACATCAATGGATAGACAACGCGTTATCAAATTACAATTGGGTGCTCAAAAATTCAATTTACAGACGCTTACAAATTTGATTTGTGTTAACGAACAAGTCACAAGTTAAATTAAAAATCAATGCAAATCGATACCTATTTAGCTATCGTCCAAACATTAATGTTTCGACGTTAGAGTTTTGATGGTAATCGACTTACTTGAAGCAAATATTTGATAGCCAATACGTGATCGTCCAGAAGATAGTATATATTCATGTTACGTGAAACATGACTACACATGAACAAAATGGAATAACAATTATTTGAAAACACAGAAAAAAATCGCGTACGCCAATTATGTGTAAAATTTCAAGTTGTTCTCCTTTTTTATGGATCCTATAATTTTTTTTTGTGCAAAACAGATTTATTAAACAAACCTTGTTTTCATTCCATTCTTAAGAAAGCAGATTGGTAAACAATTTGAAGGATGCTAAAGCATTTTTATAATGATTATAGTTTAAAAAGAAGATTTTGCTAATTTTAATTGAATTCATCACCAAAAGGCTAACTTATCTTGACATAATCATACTAAATCTATATGACACTTTGGCATTTACAAACACCCTGCTTAGTTTTTGCACTCCTTTATGCAATTTCAGTTGACTTTATCAAGAAAATTCATACGTATTGGCAAATTCTTAAGTAATATCATGCTAATAAGATTTTGCGCAAAATAATAAAATTGTATTTATATGCCTGTATGACCTGACGTAGGCACATTTAAAAAATATACGATTTAGTGTTCACTAAAAAAGAATTTACAATCATTTACAGAATTATAAAATTTAAAAAATATAGTTTATACTTATTGTAGGAGATTTTCTTTGTAGATTTGCAGACGGGACTGTATTTTTGTAAATTAAAAATTTCAACTCCTGGATTAGGTATGAAATAGCCTTTTTTTATTAATAGGACTGTAGGTATATACTATTTAATATAAAACGCGAGTGAAATGTAGCTAAAACTTAATATTACTTATTATAAAAGTTTGGGGCTGGAAGTAAGCAGCCAATGTTCATGTTTTCTTCCTTCTCCATTCTACTTGAAAATAATTTTTTTATTGCCCTTTTTAAACCAATTTAACCTTTAAGTTGAGTATTTTTTTTTCTATTTTTAATTTGGAACATTGTTGCGCACTGTGCTCCATGCATAAATGCATAAATAAGTACATATTTCTTCTCTTCAAAATTGACTCGACCAAAATCATCGTTTAAACTTTTTAGTTCAAGTGCAAATACTTCGATTGGTATATTGCTACCCTACATCTCTACATTTTTGTATTCACATTTTAAATCACAAAAAAAAATAACGGAATAGCTTTTTAACATACACAAGTATTAAATTAGAATTACGCTTGCCCAGTGGGAAATATTCAAAAAATTGCAACTGAAAAAGTAGCGTTTTCCTCAAGAAAAAGAAGTATCACTAATGAATTTTCTGGGGAATCATATAATTAATTTAACATGGGCTTTGCCTAGGAAGTAAGTAGGTGCATCCATTCTCGCTGAAGATTTTGTAATGAAATCACCGGTTACATGGAATCATGAAATTTATGAGTTCATTTTCTTGGTGAAAAAAACTGTTGCTTGAGATGTGATGATATTTAGTAAAAGAAAAAGAATATATGAAATCGATGTGGTCTTGAAATCTTCGAGTTCATAAGTTCTTTTTCTTGGTTGAAAATACAGATTCTTGAGATATAATAAAATAGTCACAGAAAAAGATTAAATGTCTGTCGGGTACTGTGCCTACTTACAAACGTATACATCCAAAGTATTTTAAATAAAGCATTCTTTAATTTGTTAGTTGTTTATATTCAACAACAAGTTTTATTATATTTTATTTTTCTGTTCTGTCTGTTCTCTATGATCACAAAATATAAATGAAATCATTCTAGTGCCGCGAACCGATCGAGGGGAAAACGAAAAAAAAAGGTTACATTTTCACATAATTTATTTTTTTGTAGCAGTTCAGAAATCTTTTTATGGTGGAAATCTTCGCCTCCGGTTGTGCATTTAATGCATGCATATTAGACAGGATTGTGCATTCATTAAAGTTTTTTTTTTTGTTGTCTATTCTCTACCTTCTTACTTGAGCTAAGCAGAACATGCTACTTAAATGGCAAACTGGTGACCGGCTGCATTACCCACCATGAGTGAAATCAATGATAATCTCTCCTATATGACCGCTGTCATATAGGATTTCACTAAAGCATTTTTCATTGAGAAGTGAATTTCCTACTGGGTGATAGATTGTACTGTGCCGTTAACAATACAGTCTTGACACAATAAAATATTCTTATAAAGCATAATACAGAAATCATGGAATGACCTTCCGACGAAGTGTTCATGTCTTTCATGGTCATGTCTTCTGTCAGTATCGTTATTTTTATAAAAAAATGTTCTAGCGAAATAGCAAGTTGCATTCCTCCCCAACCGTAATATTTGCGCTTCTAGGAACGCTCATCAGTTTGCCCTTGAGACCAACTTCGGACACACTGTCAAATACAGAAATACTTATTTTTAATCGTACCATATTATTTTTCCATCCCATTTTAATATTCTCAACGTAAAAACTATTGTACATCGGTATCTCCTATTAAATCCCACCCTATTTCCCTAATCCTTGCACTGTTTTTGATCATATTAATGGTTGTCAAAATACTTTTCGTACGCACACAATTATAAAAAAAACAAGGGCAATTAAAAACTGGTAGACATGATGTCAAACTGGGAATGTCCTACAGTTTTCTTTATACCATACCCAGAAAAGAAACAATGAGTCGATTTTCACTATTGATAATGAACCGTTGGCGCTCCAGTCAAGATTCATTTGAAAGAATATTTTATCGGAATTTTGTTTTTTGTTATTGCTGCTCGGAAACGATTTGGCAATCGGAGAAGCATACAACTTATTTTGATTTGAATAATTGATGGAATAATTAATGGAAACAGAAACTATGATTTAAAATTAGTACTTCTTTATACTTATTAAGATTATTAAAAATAATCTCTATAAATTGGATACAAAAATACAGACTTGTTCATTATGGTTTATAAACAAAGAAAAAAAAGTTAAAATCGGAATGAAATATTCTTTTACTAACAAAATTATACACATGTATAAAAATTAATAAACATGGACTAGGGAAGGCTTAGGACTTATTCCGTGGACTAAGTGCGAAATGCTATTAATAAAACAGATTTTTTAATAAGTTTGACCAACAACATTTTTGGCTGGAATTATAGTTATTTCACGACTTGCCAAGGTCGATCATCAGATTCCTTTGCTCTAGTGGTGCCGGTCTACTTTTTCATTTTAATCGAAAAACTTCTTGTGCCTTTATTGTGTATTGAACCATGACCCAGCTGCTTAGAAGCCAACGCACTACGCATCACGCCACCCAGCCCACATGATCAGATCCAAACCAATGCAGGTTTTTCTGTTTATCAATTGCATTGAAACGACTAGCTCTTTTATTAACAACACAATTTTGTTGTTGTTCATTCGGCTTCTTTCTTATTTTATCCTTAATCGTTTATAAGCCAACCTTTTTTTTTTGTTTTTATAAGGAGGGAGATTTTTATATGAAAGATTTGACCCTGGTCATTTTTATTTGTTATATATTCAATTTTTGTATACTCACATACTTGCTTTTAAGACACTTTTGTATCATCATTTTAATGAGTTTGAATTTTTGCTATTTGACATTTACAATCTTTCGTTAGACCATCGAAGACGGTGGTTTAGTGAAGGACCAAATTTTGACATTAAGAACAAAATTAACAGGGACAGAATAAAAAGTGAGAGTTGATACTTATTGTAGTAGATTTCGTTCGTGATTTTTGATTTTTTATTAATTGAAAATTTTGGTCTATGCTTTAGTAAATTCAAGGACTAGCGGTGGACTAAGCATTTTTTATTAATAGAGCTGTACTACTAAAATCTTATTAAAAAATATTTTTTACTTGAGATTATATACGTTATGCATTCATAAAAACATACAAAAATTTTAACAATCAAGCATGATACTACGATCATAGAGAAGTCTAAAAATGATCGACAAAAAAATGTCTGTATGTCTGTCAGTCTGTATGTATATATAACAATCAGATGAAAATTTACGGAAAGTCTATTAACAGTACATATCATATAACTTTTTTAATTTTTGGATTTCTGTTAAATTTTATATTTGAGAAGATCTAGGTAGCCAAATTAAATTCTGCATATCAAAATTTTGAACAACTTTTTTTTTTCTAATTAACATTAATTCTTGAAGGTGTTGTTTTTTAATAATACAATTTTATATACAGTGGACGTCCAGTATAACGAATATCCGATATAGTGGATTTGCGATATAACGAACGCTTTTTAGATTTACATTAACATCTCTAAATAGCGAACGATGGTCACAATATCTGATATAATGAACAAATTAATAATTTCACATAAAATGACTGTCTTGACAGTGTTTTTTTTTTTTTTTTGCTTCTGTTCTTATGCCAACACGAAATTTTTCTTGTATGTGTGTGGCCCAAAGGTCTTAACCATTATCAAGTTTGGTTTCTCTTTAGATGGTCGCTCGATATAGCGAACGAGCTCGATATAGAGATTGACCTCGAACCTTTGTTATACTGGACGTCCACTGTACTACTGAAATTATTCAGCCATGTAGAAGAATTAGCATTATATTTAATTGGACTTATTGAATTATTGATTAAAAATAGCTTTAACTGCGTTTCGTCCCGGCGATCTCACATGGACTCATCAATTGTCTAGTGAGGACCTTACCAAAACGCACTTTTGTTAAGTTCAGTTCATCTTACATGGATGTTTTGACAAAAAAAAAAAAAAACAATGTGAACTACATATATCCAACAAGATTAAAATTTTAATCGTTAAAATTGGAAGATTAATTATAAATTTTTTTTTGAAATCAATATTTTTAAAACTAATCAAAAAAATATATTTGAAATTTTATAATCACATGTATACTAAAATTTCAAAAACACTAAAAATAAAAACAGGCTATCATCAAAATCCATCCTAGAATTTTCGATATACTTTTTTTCATAAAATTTTCATTGATCCGTCGCATCTGATGGTGTTCTTTTCGAAAAACGGATTAAATTAAAGGTTTTTGCAGTTTATATACGTTTACATAACGATTTTTATTTCGACAAATAATTTTTTCATATGCATATTCATATTTGCCCAAGAATTCAAATTGCATCCTTTTTCGCTTAAACTATAATAATTACTACATTACTACAACGTACCTACTAACAGCGTCAGTGATCAGCTAAATTAAAGTTGTTAGCTACAGGAGCACGATCCAGTCGTATATTTATTTTGTATAGTTATTTTTATTATTATTTATTCTGCGGTCAAATTTACATGCATATACATATAAACTCACAATTTTCCATAAGGTGTGAACAATATTTGAGTTCAAAAGACATCTATTGTGAATTGTATGCCGAAGAAAAATTGTTTGTAAATAATGTTTGATAAAGTTGACACTGACCAATATCGATATATAGCTATGTTATATACGAGTGCCTCAAAAGGATTGATGATCATCTTATTTATGGCAATCGCATGTGATCAAATCATATTTTTCATCTGTATAATGGTGATCACCAAAAATTTCTCAAAAATTGGCATCACTTTGTGAGACAGTTGATATAAATCCATTTATGTATTTGATTTTGTTTTTCCACAAACTTGTTCTGTTTGTCTGCAAACTTGTTTTTTTTTTTGTTGAGTACCTAAATATTATTGTTGTTTAACAGTTAAAGAAAATGTAATAAATATTTCGCAACCCCAAAAGTAAAACCAATGACTGAGTTAGTGAAACTACGTAGTTCTACAAACTACGAATATGAAAATGTTTTATTTTGTTTCCCGAATGTTTTTTTAAGACCCTTTGTCTAAATTAATAAAAAAATAAATAAAAAGTAGAAATAAATATGTGTATGCATAGTATTGTATGTATGTATATGATTCCATTTTTGTAATTTGAACTTTGAAACCATAAAAAACAATTGTACAAATTTATAAAATGATAAAACATACCAATTTTATATGAAAATGACAACAAAATAAGTGTCACGAGAAAAAGTTGAAAATTCGCACTTTTTCGCAATAACATTTTAACTGCCAAGTTTACCTGAGTTAATTGCAGAGAAAATTGTTTCATTCAATTAAATTTCCGTGTTACTTAAAAATTTCGTAGTTCGATTTTGATAGTGAAACTGCGATTTCGATAGACT
Source organism: Philhelius pedissequus (assembly GCA_910595825.1). Taxonomy (NCBI): domain Eukaryota; kingdom Metazoa; phylum Arthropoda; class Insecta; order Diptera; family Syrphidae; genus Philhelius; species Philhelius pedissequus. Next base: position 278,882,570 of record OU343160.1, read on the forward strand.
TTTTTAAATTGAGAGTTATAGTTATGAAAAATTAGTTTATAGTCAAACTAGCACCAAGATTCTGCTATTTCAGAAAGTAAAGGGATATGACTCGCCTTACTCGCCGACTCATCTCACTTTCCGCCAAAAAGTGATTCAGCTATTTAAGTCAAATGAGTATGTTCGAATTTAGTTTCGAACACCTAAATGTCTTGAAGAAACAACAAATTGTAGGTAGCTACAATGCTACTTATACATAAGCAAAGAAAATGTTAAGAAACAAATCAAAACAAGAAAATGTTCAATAAATTCAATCCAAAAGAAGTATTTATATTAAATACACATATTTATACAATTACATCTAAATAATTTTGTAGATTAAGTACAAATGCACAAGTCCTACATTGTTATTATTGTGATTTTACAAAATTATTGCAAATTATTTTTCCCATATTTTTTATAGTGTTGAATTTTTTTGGTCGTTGTGTTTGTATTTTTATTTCGTGTACTCCAATAGGTGTAAAACAATTTCTCGAAAAACCAAAATGCACCAAGTCACTGCTAAAATCTCAGGCGAGTAATCTGACATTTCACTCACTCACTGTTTAGGAAATCACTTGTTTAGGAAATTGGACGAAACCATACCGAAGACAGTATGAATAATATTACTACAAATTGGCATGTCTAGAGTGCCTCCCTGAAAAATGTATTAGGTTACAATTTCGCAATTGCCAGAATATTTTCTAATATTGGCAAGTCTTAAACTTTTATTATCGCAGCTCAACGTATTTTATTTAAGAAAATAAATTAAGAAAAACGCATATCTAATTTATTTTATTGTTGCTAATTGCTTACAACCCTTGCCATTACTGAATCTTCTTACTTATAAATGTATTACTCTTTTTCAGAACTTCCTTGGGACCAGCCCTCTGCCAATTGTCAAGAGTTTGTCAATTGGAAAGAAAATGACAAGTGGACTACAATCACGCCGTGGAGTAAATTAGACACACTAGCTATATCATTGCTACGAAAAGTACTATCCGTTCAACCCGCTCATAGAATAAGCTTAGAAAAAATTTTGGATCACAAATGGTGCAACATGCAGTTTATTGATTGTGGTAAAAGAATTGTTTTTTTTTTTTTTAATATAATTTTTGTCTTTCTAAATAAAACAAAAATATGTAAATTCTAACTTTGGTGACATTTGTTCAGGTACTTAGTGACTCTCAGTGGATATAATAAAAATTCTGAGAGTAACTTTGTGCCTAAATAAAAGTTATCACGTTCAAACGCACATTGAGTGTAGAGTGTAAATAATTTTGTTTATATTTAATTGTTTACCGAATGTAAACAATAAATATACTACATAATGCAGATTACTAATCAATTAACAGTATCGATTTTTGTTTTTGTGTCGGTCGGGATGTACATAACATATAACAATAATCAGCATCGCATGTCTTCTTCATTCTTCACAAAATAGGAAGTGTATGATTCTTTTGATCAATTAAGAGTTTTCTAAAAATAAACAAAAATAACAGCATACTTATCGATTTCACGCCGATTTTCATTGCTTTGGCGCTTTAGCTGTATGATAGATTGTTTACTTCATAAAGCTAGATTACCAAAGCATTGAAGGTTTCGCATTTCCATCAAAATTAATATCTGCTAATCCACCAATCATTTCATCCTTTTGTCGTTGTTAATATTTATATAACCGCCTCTGTCGTCGACGCACACGCTGTTCACATGTGTTCACAGTTAATTTTTTTTTTAATTTAAATTGTTTATAATTTATTTTTGCAGTGTTTTCATTTTTGTTTGCCGCTTTTTGTGATGTTTTTTTTGTTGCTGCATATTTTTTTATGATTTACCTTTACTCGCTTTTATTTGGTCTTTGGTGATTTTAGCTGTATGGTTAGTTAACTTAGATTCCATAGAGCTTTATCACCAAAAACCAAATGATTGTGGTTTTTCGTTTTATATTTATTTGATTAATACATCATTTTGCAATTTTTACCAATTTTATAAATATATACATGTATACAATTTCAAATTTAGCTACATATATCAACATTACGCCATCATATTTAATTTTTTGTTGTTGTTTCTAAAGCAGATTTTTGAAATTGTTACTATTCACAGATTTGAAATCCCGCGATGTTACTGATGGAGATCTCCGCTCGCCAAAGTCAAAGCGACAATGTTCCAGCTCAGATTTCTCACATCCTTTCGACGATTCTATATCACGGGTTTACTGCTCTCAGCCAATGCCGACAATGAGGAATGACGTAGAGGCAGAAATTGCGGTCGGTGGCCGCGGAATCAACCGAAGCACAAATAACAATTCCTCTTTTGAAGCCCGCAATGTGTTCTGCTTCTCACAACCGGCTCTGCTGGATGATTTAATTTTGTGCACACAAATGAATCAGACACAATCGGCGAGTCAAAATGTATTCCAAAGACTAGTGCGACGTATGACAAGGTTCTTTGTTACAACACAATGGGACGATACTATTCGAAGGCTTTTCACCACACTGGACAAACTTGGTTATACACGGAAAATCAATGACGATAGTGTGGTTACAATATCGACGATCGATAGAAGGAAACTGCGTCTGGTGTTTAAGGCGCACATAATCGAGATGGATGGCAAAATTTTATTGGACTTCCGTTTATCTAAAGGATGTGGATTGGAATTTAAAAGACGCTTTATTAAAATCAAACAAATGTTGGAGGATATTGTGTTGAAGGGACCAACTACGTGGCCCATTGCGATAGCAACTAACTCTGTGCCTTAGGTTGTGTTTTTTTTTATTAATATTTAAAGTTAAGTTTCTCATAAGAACACCTAACATGTATTATGTTTTATTATTATTTTTTCTTTCTTTCAATTTAAGTTTATTTTTGTGCTCTCTGTTTTTTATTTTACTTTATGAAGAAGAAGAGTAACTAGTTATAGAAAAATAAAAATAACATTTGTAACTAAAATAGTTCTGTTTTTTCTTCAGTTATTCTGCTTTCACACAAGAAAACTGTGAGTTGCCGGCAACTGGGAGTTTGAGGGCGAGAAGCGCAAGAAGCAAGGGGAATGGAAAAAATCTCCCGGTCAACGATTTGAAGAGATTTTTTGACGTTTTGCTTTGCATTCAAATTAGCCCAACAAAATCTTCGCAGTTTCCTCCTCAGTTTCTTGGTGCCAGTTTCTTCGTGTGAAAGCTACAAGGCAAATAAAGGAAAATGTCAAAAAATCTCTCGAAAGTGCTACGAATACCGAAAATCTGTCAAATTCCTAAACGCAAGATTTGCAAAGCTAGTCTCGTGCTAAGGAAATGGACGAACCCAATAAAAATTGAAAAGCAAGTAAGGTGCGCAACACGAGTTTAAAACTTGCACAATTGCAATGAAGTTTGCGCAAGAAAAAAGAATGAACTGAGTTTTGGGACAGTGTGCTTAGAGATTTTTCAGTGTGCAGAGATTTTTCTGTTTTGCGTTTAGGAATTTGTCCATCTATCAAGGAATCCATTCATAGTGGAAAATTTGCTACGAATTTGGAAGTTCGTAGAATTTGGTAACACTGAATCCGAATGAAACGGAAATATTTTCTCTCTACGACAAGTTATTCTTCTGGGAAAGTAAAAATGTAGGCATTTTTAATGATTTTTTTATTCAAATTCAAGTCTTCTTTCTAGTGTATTGATTACTTTTTGCCAACTTCGGAATACTTACACGGGGTCTCCGTGTTATATATTTCATAGTATACTATCTGTCATTTTGATAGAAAGAAAGAAAAATAGAATTATAGTAAATTTGGAATTGGGCATTTCATAGCATACTATTTCAATTGCACAAATGTCGCGGAGGAAGACGTATCGCCGTGTTTCTGCTCTAGTAGTTTTACAAGATTAAAAAAAAAGTTTAACTAAAGGAATTAAAAAAAAACGAGCAGTTATAACAATAACACGCACCACAAACGTTCACCAGCCACAAACGCGAAATAAGAAAGTGAAAATGGAAGCCAAATAGTATATTAGCGATATAATGCAATGAGCTGATCAATGTCTAGTTTGAATAATCATGTCTCCACAAGCAATTTTTATAGAATGCTATATAGCTTACTAGAAAAAATCTTCTCGTGGAGACCCTATGTTACCAGCACCAAGCTGGTAGCTCCTTGTCCCAAAAATGCAGCCAGTCGGACAAACCCAAGTTTATTGATGAATAAAATCTAGCTTCTACTTCTTAAAACTCCTGGTACAGCTCCTCTAAATGTACTTAAACCAAGCGTTTCAGTCGGAAATTTCTTATAAAACTGAAAAAGTTCCGATTTAATTATTCAGCCCTATCACGAGTTCCATCGTAATCGGATAGTTTTAGGAATCTAATAATTATAACTTGCATCTTTTTACCTTATTTTACCAGAAAAGTAGTATAAATTCAATATGCACATCGAAATTACACATTTGTGATTCTGACGATTCTGAATTTTAATGAGATTGTATATGTGAAAATAATTGTGTACGTGTAAATATTCAAATTCAAAAAAATGTGTGTTGCACAATTATGGTACAAAAAATGACAACACTCGAGTTTGACATTCAAGTATATGAATGTGTGAGTGCTTCTGGTTCCGATTCTGATTTCAAATCCAGAAGCAAAATTCTCTTCTTTTCAGAATTAGAACTGTCATTTTTTCCAAGTGAACACTTTCAGATGAGTCCGGACATTAGTGATCATTTGCATAAAAAAATAATTTTAATCGGTTCATCCAATAGTGAGAAAGTAGAAAATATTTGGTTCTATGGGAAGGGTATGGTTTGTTTCGTTTTTTTCATCTCGTTTTTGTATTACTTTGTTTACTCGTTTCGCATTTCGTTTATTCAGTATTTTAATCAAAATGCTTTTCAATTACTTTGTCTAAATTTGTTTTGAAAAAAAAATCATTAGGTATTTTACTTAGTTCGTTTTAAGTTCATTTCGCCTTTTATTCACTGATGTTCTGCATTCCGAGTGAAAATGAATTCAAAACGAATTCCAATTTGATTTAAAATAAAATAACGTGTTCTGCATTTCGAGTGGATTCAACTCCTTCCAATTCACTTCGAATTCATTTTCGAATTCTCAAAATTAACTTTTACAGGCAATTTGTATAAAAACGGTTCATATTCCGAATGTAGAACACGAATTTTCATATCCAGAACCCTAAAATTCCACATTCAGAATGAGCTATTTATAAACTTTATTGTATGTGGAATACAGAACATTTTTATGTTGAATACTGAACATCTAAATTCACTTTCGTTCCTCAAATTTTACAAAAAGTGAAATACAGAACATGTGCTATTATCTAGTTTTTCGGTTATTTCATTTTTTGTTCATTTCGATTTCGATTACTTCGCCAACGTGTTTCGTATTTTTTTTTTTTGATGTAAGGATTAGAGTTCACACGAACGTGCGTAAGGGGGGGCATGCTGGCTCCCTGCAAATCCCCTGCTTGGGCAAATTATATGATTTGGGGTAGGGTCAAGTTTTATTGTTTGCAATGTTTCTTGTGTAACATTTATCAAAATACAAATCGTGATAAGCGGGATTAACCGGGATTATGAAAAGGGAGATTATAATAAACCGGGATTTTGAATATTACATTTAAATAAAATAATTCCTTCATTATACAAAAACACTTAACAAAAAAAATGTACATTAATTCTAATAAAGTTTTATATTAGACGCCCATGACAAAGATTCTAATATCAAACAAAATGCGAAATAAACCTTTGGCGAAATAACTTTGACCTAAATAACTCATTGCACTTTTAATGGAAATGCAAAACGAGTAAACAGGGAAAGAAAGAAATGCGAAGTGATTGTAGGGCGAAATACAAAAACGAAGTTATTATAAACGAAGTAAACAGAAATCGATGTAAGAAAGTGGGAAACAACAAAATGCGAAGTGAAAAAACGAAACAACAGGCACCCCTATGAGAAGTACCGTTAATAAGTACGCAAAATAAAATATTTTTATACTTAAAAGTGAGCTGTACTAATTTAAGAACGAGTTTATTTTTGTATAGAAGCGTTTTCGAGAAATATTTTTTTTAACATTTGTATAATTTTTTAATTATTCAAGATAATGTCAAAAAACTAACAAATACGAAGTTTCGAAATTTTGAGTTTTCAAAATTTTTTTTTTTAATTAAAAAAAAATTGAAAAATTTCGGTTTTCATTAAGTATCTGCGTAAAAAAATTGAAAAAAAAAAACAAATGAACCGTTTTCCAGAAAATCGAAAACCACCAAAATGGAACTACTAGAGGTATACGGAAAATAACCATTTTTCCCAAAAAAAAAAGGAAAAAAATACTAAAATGTTCATTTTGGTATTAATAAATGAACTAATTTTTTTATAATCGTTAGAGCTGTTTTCAGAAATAGATTTACTTTTTTGGCAAATAACGTTATTTTTCGTCTAAAAAATGAAAAAATGTGTTTGAATCAAATCCATCCAACCGTTTAGGCTGTGGACTCGAGGACAGAACCAACTTTTTTTGTGTTCTCTATGATCGTAATGCCATGTTTGACTGTAGTACCTATAATCGCAAGTAACAATTGGGGAAGTCTGAAAAAAAAACTATCCGAAAGTCGAATGCCATTTTAACCCTGTAGGGCTACATAAACAGCGCTTTTATAAACGTAACTGTTATTAATTGAAAAAAAAAATCTAAATAAAACAGCTAATAAGGATTAAATGGCTTTACAGAATCTGCTCTATTATAATATCTACATGTTGAGTAATAAAAATATTTTGAATATTTTTTTTTTATTTTTCTATTTATGATACATAATGTTTTTATGTACATTGATCTTTTTCCTAAATTCTCAATTCACTTAGGCTGTAGCAAACAATGATTTAGCATTTCCAAACTATAACACTGGCTATGATTCAACTTGGATAGGTCGCAATTACAACTGTTGTTTCTTTGACAACAGTTGCATGCACGAGGCACTTATTTAGTTAACTTTTTCTACAGCTCGCAACTTAGCGGAACGGCTCCTTGGATTTTCTGCAACTTCCTCCTCCGAGGAAACAATCACATGTTTATGTAATTGCCTCCAATTTTTCTCTGCCAATGATTCCATTACTTCCTCGTCCTGCACCAAGTCATGTCCACTGTATTTAAGTGGAATTGGATTGGCCAAACCTTCGATAATATTGCCATTAATGTGCCTTTTTACAATTGTATCTTCCAACGAATGGAAAGTGATGACAACAAGTCTTCCTCCTTTCTTTAAATACCGATGGGCTAGTATCATTCCATAGTTGATTTCATTCAATTCATTATTCAAAAATATTCGAATGGCTTGAAATGTTTGTGTTGCTATGTGGCTTCGTCTTTGCAGCTTATTCAGTCGATACGTTTGTGATACGCTCGATGCAACTAATTCAGCCAGTTGCTTTGTGGTTTCAGTCTTGCCATAAATAGACCGCGACTCGACGATGGTTCTTGCTATTCTCTTCGCCGCCTTTTCCCCGCCGTATACTCGAAGAATCTTTGCCAAATCTGGCTCGTCAATTTTGGCAAGAAGCTCAGCAGCTGTGATTTGTTCTTGACCCATTCGCATATCTAGGAAAGCGTTTTTCGAATGTGAAAAACCGCGTTCAGATTCGTCGAATTGCATTGATGAGGCACCTAAATCGAAGACAATCCCGTCGAAGGAGCCTTGCTTTATATTACGTTCTCTAAGCAGCTGCGGCAAATCAGAAAACTTGCCAAGTAGAGGGATGATTTGATCAGCAGGATATTCGGCGGCTAGTTTCTTAGAGTTTTCATGAGCAACTGGATCTCGATCCAAGGCGTAGATAGTTGCATCTGGCGCTCTTTGTAGAATTCCACGACTGTGACCACCAGCACCAAAAGTCATATCAATAAAAACCCTAGACGGACCTGCATTAAGGTAGTTTATGGTTTGTTCGAACAACACTGGTATATGACCTCGAGAATCAGTTTCAGCAGCATTTGTATTGTATTGCAGTATGTTTTTTAAAATATTGAAATTTGTTCTTTTAAATAATTTATTTCGAGTTAGCATTTTGTTTTGCTTGAAAATTCTTTGACATTTCCTTTTTTTATATTATCCGGTAGGATGACATTTATCCGGCGACAATAAGCACAGCGCTGTCATTAGAATTTTAAAAGTATTAATTTTTCGTACAAATGTATCTTCTAGTGACATGTTGAAATAACTGTTTTATTGGAAAATTTATCCACTGTAGGTTTATCCGTCGCAGCAATTCACACACAATTCGCTACGGTCGATAAGAAGCTAAAGTAGAAGCTACGGTGGATGGCTGGTTAACGTTTATTCGAGTCTCGAATTTGATTTTGTTAGTTTTGTTGGTACGATTGATAATTGGATTGAATATCGATGGATGTGTTCACGGAGTGTTATAATTATTAATTTTATTCGTAAGACAAATCGATCTTTTTGATTCCTTATAGCTGGCCAGTTTATATTTCTAAAATCTTAGATAACTACATTTTTTAATAAATTATAAGCTGTTCTTCTGACAAGTTTCTTGACTTTTACTATTAAAAACTGTATTCTTTGCTCAATTATTTTCTGGGGTACGTCTAAAATTCCACCTATACCTGTAATTTTGCATACCCCTAATGTCAATTAATCAATATAAAATTTCGATTTCCATTTTCATTTTGAAAAAACAAAATCAATATCTATTGAATGAATTCCGTTTTATTTTTATTTTTAAGAGGAACTGCACGACACTGTGCCGCAAAATATTTATTCGTATTAAATTCTATGAGCTATAAGGCCAAGCGCACACATATGCAACTTTCAGTTTTGCAACAGTTTGGTTGCTAAAGTGAATACCATGGACTTATAGAGAGTGCACGCACATGCAAAAACTACGATTCGAGGAACTTACAAGTTTGTGTTTTGGCACAAATCGAACGATCGCCGCAAATAAGTTCTTCAGTTTGTATCACACCAAACTATAATGTAACTGCGCACAAATTAAATCAAAATGTTGTCTGCGTGTTGGTTTATCTTATCGTTCAACTAGTGATTAAACTATTTCGTTTCGGCAAAATTGCATGTGCGCACCTAGTCTAAACGCCCTAAGCGGCAACTGAACCTCACAAAATGTGCTTTTTGTTCACAGTTTAATAGACCTTGGCCACGGATGGTATTCACTTCACTACATGCATATGGATTGGGCGTACATTTTTGTGATCCCATTGTTTTTTTTTTGACATGTTTATGGAAATGGCAAACAAATGTTAACTATTTGTTCCTTACTCCGCCTATGTTAAGTGCAGTCTGATGAGTGAATATTGAATTGAAAGCAAAACATACTCAGAAAATAAATTTGTAAATTGACTTGAAAAATAAAACTCTGGCTATCGATCTACGCAGAAAATAAATAAAAGCATGAAATATAAAGGGGAAATGTAAGGGGAGTGAACAAATTAAACTATACGTTGTAGGGTGCGCTCAAAACCAAGAAACATTAAAACGAAACAAGGAAATCTCCGGCAATTTTGTATCCGCGTGTGAAAGCCATAGACGATTTGTAAAGCAATACAAAAATGCCCTGTGTAAAAAGGGGCTTGACCATAGTCTATGAACAAACCCATTCACTAAATTTTCCTTTCTATTGGTGCAAAATGAATGTTCGAATTTAAAATTGCAAATGCAGAAAAAATGAAAACAAGAAATAGGTTTTAACATAAATTAAATATTGGTACGTTTTTCTACTTTCTATTTTATATGAATAAAAGCTAATTATTGTGCATAATGTTGATATTTTCTTAATTTTACTCTGCAAAAGAATCTTTCGTTACTTTTGACTGCTGTGCAGGGGTACCATTTTTACAAAAATAAAAAAGCTACGGTCCATGCTACGGTCGATGCGTTTTTTTGGACATTACTTACGGTACAATGGATAGATTTCCAATAAAACACAGCTAATGTTGTAACGCACCAAATACAGTGTGTGTCAGAAAGATAATAGGGGTATTCACGATCCGATATAACTGGGTCTTGTACCATTGTAAAAGTGTAAAAGTGTACCATTTTCTTGCACTACTGCAACAAAATATACTGAATGTCAAAGTCTTACACTCATACACTTTTACAATAACCGAACCCTATTGTAGCAGAAAAATACAAGGGTGTAAGATTTTTTTAACACAAACTAATGTGGTTATCGTTTGTAGCAAAAATCAATTTATTTTTGATTTAGATCTGTCAAAAAACTGATTTTGACAATATTTGCCTTCGATTGGTAAAATAAACTGTTTTTTTTAAATTTAAATCAATTTTGCAGATCTGGATTTTTCGGGAGATCTACCTCTTTTACCAACACCACTATGCGTTATAATTGACAACCATCAGTGTGTTTACAGTCTGTTGTAAAAAAATAAAATTTTACAATTATACAAGACTTGTTACATCGGATAGTGAATACCCCTAATGTGAAGAAAAACGTAATTAGATATGTACCTACATAAGTTGGCGAAAGAAGTTGATCGCTTGTTGATTTTATGTATCTGGTGTGTATCAGTGTACAAAAAAGGGTAGGTTTTGTGTTTATTGCTTTTTATGGTTAAAATGTATTCTGATTTAAGTGCATATCAGTGTTCAGAGCTCGTGCATAATCTATGTGTTCGGACTCTGTTCAGTGCTCTGCTCAGAACGAAAAAAGAAAAACGCCTATAGAAGTTATTTTTAAAAGTCATATCAATAAATTGCTTAATTTGCATTTGTATATGCAAGCTATTAGCATGTGAAATTCTCAAAATCGTACCTACTGCAAGCTAAAGTGTAAGTAGGAAGGTGGGACAATTTGTTTTGCTTAATGCTTGATTGCCCCATATACCCATAGGAGGTGGGATATGGAGCATTTAAGTTCTCACAATATATTACAAAAGTGAGATTTTTGGTGTCTGTGTACTCTATATCCATTGACAAAAGTGCAGCCAGGTGGAAAAATATGAATAGAAGTAACATTATGTAACTATTTATTACTTAAATAAATAAATAAAATGCTGTAAACGAACTTATGTTCCCAAAATTTAAAGACAAACATTTAAATAACCATAAACATATATAAATTAAATATTTTTTTTTGTTTTTCCTTATTGTTCCTTAAATTAACTTTAAATAAAATCTTTAATTAAAAAAAATGCGGTCTTAGTTTTAATATTTATTGATTATTTGCCGACGTTCTAATTCTGGTCATGGGGAAAATAATTACTTTCTTTAAAGTTAGTTTCTGTCTGATCTTCAGGTTGACAAACTAATTAACTATGTTTAATATATTCTAAATAAAATTTGTATCGACGATAATTAAGGATTTTTTTTTACTAAAAAATAATTTTAAAAAGGGTGAAAAAAAAACAAACTCGAATACTCCTACGAATGTTAATTTTTAAAACCAATTCCGGTTAAAATTGAATGTATTTTTCTAGGAAATTTTATGGACCAAGGTTCATGTTCAGTGTTTTTCATAATAAGTGTTAAAATGTACTTTGTCATTTTCATACGTTTCTTATCGACTTAAAAATAATCCAATGTGATATACATTTTTTTTTACTATTTTGTTTTCGTTGATTTATATGCATAGGAAATATGAAGTTTGGTTTTTCGTAGATTTCGCATTCGTATGGAACAGGGTTCTAGGTAAAGGGTTATCCATTTTGAGGTTTCAAAAGTATAGGGCTGGAATTCGACATCTGTCAAAATAAGTTGTTAAACCAATTTTTTTTCAGTTGAAAGTCTGACATTTACGAAAATGTATCGCTTAACTATCGCACAACGTATAAAAATTGTTAAAAACTACTACTACAAAAAATAGTGATCCTGCCACAGCCACATATCGTGCTTTAAGATGAGATTATGGTTTACATAATCGTCCAACTACGCAAGCAATTGGGAAAACTGTGAAGAAATTTGAAGAGACTGGATTAGTTACAGATATTGTAAGGCCTGCGCATCATCGTTTCGCTCGTACCATTGATAATATCTCTGCTGTAAGTGAAAGTGTTGCCGAAGACCCGAATGTGTCGATTCTTCGTCGTTCTCAGGAATTAGGACTGTCTTACGGCAAATTATGGCGTATTTTGCATTTGGATTTACACCTGCATCCATTTAAAGTCCAGCTCACACAACAACTGAATCCAGCTGACCATTCAGAACGTCGTAGATACGTCGAATGGGTGCTTGAACAACAGGCGGTGGACGGCGATTTTTGGAACAAAATTTTCTTCAGCGACGAAGCAGATTTCTCACTCGGTGGGTATGTTAATAAACAAAATTGTCGTATTTGGGGTTCTGAGAATCCTCAAGTAATTGAGGATCCACAAAAAGACACTGTTTGGGGCGCTCTTTGGTCCGGAGGTGTGATTGGATCTTACTTCTTCGAAAACGACGATGGAACGACTGTCACCGTCAATTCGGAGCGTTATGGTCATATGATAAACGACCTTTTTGCCTGCTATTGAAGAATACGACTTGGAGAATATGCGGTTTCAACAAGACGGTGCCACATACCACACAACTCGAGCGAATATGGCTTTATTTCAAAAGACATTTCCTGGCCGTGTAATTTCTCGTCGTGGCGATATCGACTGGCCACCAAGATCATGCGATTTGACACCGCTGGACTTTTTTTGTGGGGCTACGCGAAAGGCCGTGTTTATGCAGATAAACCTTTAACTCTTGAGCACTTGAAAACCAACATTCGTCAAGTTATATCTGAGATACCGAGCAATATGTGTCAAAAAGTGGTCGAAAAATACCTCAAAAGAATCGATGCTTGCAACAATTCACGTGGTGGTCATTTAAATGATGTAGTGTTTCACACATAATGTCAATGCTCAAACTTTATAGAAATATCATGAAAAAAAATATTTTATGTGTCTTATTTACGTTTACTATTGAAACCGCAAAATGGATAACCCTTTATATCAATTTCTGACTATTTTCAAATTTTATTTTTTTTAAATAACGCTAACGTTTTTGACATCATAGGATAACCGGCTTTTTTTGCCTGCTATTGAAGAATACGACTTGGAGAAAATGTGGTTTCAACAAGACGGTGACACATGCCACACAACTCGAGCGAATATGGCTTTATTGCAACAGACACGATTTTCGCATCTGTTTTAAATGGTAAACATGAACTTAGAAGATAGTGCAGTTCACCCCATGGATAGCAGAATACAAAAGCAGTGTGAAAGGGAATCGAATGTGTGGATCGAATATATAATTCACGTGAATAGCAGAATAGGGCTGAACGTTACCTTTAAAGGGTTTTACGACCTATAGTTCATCAGTTAGGTGCAAAGGTTAAAGAAAATTTATCCATCCGTTTTTGAAGGTAGATAGACACTGAGAATTGTGAGATTAGGTTTGTTAATCTTATTTATTCCTATATTTGATCTACATCTCGTCCTCAGTGTAGTACCTACTATATATACTATGTATATAATTAAATGATAATATAATTCTGGCATGTTTCTTTTTTCTTAAACATACATTTTCGAAACAAATATATAATACATTAAAATATTAAGATTTTATAAAATATGAATGGAGAATTTCAGATCAACAAAAAATATATGCATAGCAAACATTGTATTAATATTCTACAATTTTTCTAAATGTTTATTATGTTTTTCCAATAATTTCTCTAAAAGTTTTGACTGTTTATTGTTGTCAACCATTGATTGATTAAGTTCCTTTCGAAATCTAGGATCTTTGGATGCGGTTTGCAGGGATCGAAATCGGTCTTTTCTGAGTTCGCGGTTTGTTTTAAACTTTTCTCTGAGATTTCTCAGTTTAAATGTGTAGTTTTTATGCAGGGATTGTTTTCGCGTTTGGGTCGTTTCTTCCCGTTCCTCTGGCTGCGGATTGTCGCCATCGTCTAAGGACGTCAAGATGCTAATAGCGTCCCAGCCCTGATTTAATGTTCGAAGGGAACCTCGTCGTTCATTACGTAAGGCGCGTCGTCTATAGAGTAATGATGTTTTCTTTCCAATCGTATCGAATACATTTCGATGAAGGAACCGTGACAAGGATTTAGTGGTCGACTTTGAAATTAATGACATGCGACCGGTTTCAGTTATTGCTGATGATGTTGTGTCCGAATCGAATTTCTTAACATTAAAATTCAATATTAATTTAAAAAAACAATGTACACTTTACTTACCACTTCAATACTATTAATAGGACCATTTTCATTTGTATTAAGTTTTTGACTGGCATCAGCTTGAGTTTCATGTTTCGACCTTTCAGATGAAAGTTCTCTCTTTCTATTGAATTGGAATTATTTTATTAAAGTGTTTAATTTTATAAAGTTCACAAGCTACCTGTTGTTTAATTCAGCCATTCTGTCGGTGTCCGATAACAAAAAAAATACTTTTGAAAAATTTGTTTATTTGTATTTTGAATTGACAGCGTCGTTTTTCAGGTTGTACTTTTTCGACTTAAGTTGGAAGCACATAATTAAATTATAGACAAATATTCACAATCGGCATTCCTGTAAGGAGGCTTTAAGGAGGCTTTACATGCATCTTCATCTTCATCTGCATTGTCATCTGCAAAAAAAGAGGAAACAAAATAACAAATTCATACTTGTGCGATAGAGAGCGAAAACTAAAATGGAGATCATCTTCATGTATGAAGATTATAGGAGGCTTTACATGCATCTTCATCTCCATCTGCATTGACATCTGCAAAAAAAGAGGAAACAAAATAAAAAAATCATACTTGTGCGATAGAGAGCGAAAACCAAAATGGAGATCATCTTCATGTATGAAGATTATAGGAAGTACGAACCTGAAGATTGCAGATTATAGTGAAGATGAACATGTTCATCTTCATTATAGCATTTTCATCTGCACCATAATTTTTTCCGTTCAGATAACGAATTTTCAAGTTTTTTTTTACCATTTCACCTCAGTTTGCTTAAAAACAACGAAAATAGCGAACATTTTCTTCTCAAAACTACATACCTGAACGCTAAGAACATGTGATTATGAGATGTGTCAAGAAAGTTATAGCAGAGTTCGAGTAAGTTATTAGTGTTTACCCTGTCTTACTTTTATGTTGTTTTATATTATTGGCCCGCTCTACTTTTCTTCAAGTCTGCAGATGCAGATCCATGTAAAGCCGCCTTACAATTGAAATTCAAAAAAATGAACTATGTTCATTTTACATAAAGTGTTATACAGATCGAAGAATTTGACTTAACATATCGTTGCAAGAATTTATATTACCAAATTTGGTAGATTAGCTTTGGTATATTACTTTGTTTTCTATACGAAATATTTTTGTTTATTCGAACCAAATAACGGTTATCTAATGGGCCAGATATGTACAAATGTTTTATGCGTGGTTAATCAATTTTAAGAAGTTCAAGAAGATAATTTGCTGTTATCACACACTTGAACCTTTAAACATTCTTCAATTTCAAGTTATTCGCTTAAATGGAGAGTTAAATTATCTGAACCACAGATAAAATATTTGAACAGCGTCTGTATTTGGACCTTTGTAAAACCAATTATGAACAACGTTTGTACAACTGTTCCAGTAAATTTTTTGATGTACAGCTTTGAATTTGTATTTCCATTTTATTAATTTTTGAAATTGTGAATGAAAACCAGGGGGTTCGGGGAACATATTTGTCCATAGATGTTATTTAGTGCAATCAGGCATACAAATTATTTTTTATTTTTTCATTCAGAATGAAAGGTGCATTCTAGCAGGAAATTGAGGTGAATTCAACGCCTCCGGAATTATATTCTGGAACTATATTCCGGAATTACAAGAGAACCAGTTTGAATTTGGCACTTTGAAGCATTGTTTTTTTCGAAAGAATGTGGCGATGCTTACAAATTTCTAAAAAATATGGATTTCGTTGGAATATAACAAAAATTATCGGATATATACGGTGGGAAACTGCTTTATACTTATACTGGCATAAAAAGTATGTCTTTTTATTGATTTACCCATTTTCATCTATTACTGCTTTCACACAAGTAAACTGAGTTGCCGGCAAATGGGGGTTTGATGTCGCGAAGGGCAAGCAGTGAGGGGAATGAAAAAAATCTCCCCGGTCAAGAGTTTGGAGAGATTTTTTGACATTTTGCTTTGCATTCCAATAAGCCCAACATAATCTTCCCAGTTTCCTCCTCAGTTTCTTGGTGCCAGTCTCTTCATCTGAAAGCTACAATGCAATTAAAAGAAAACTTCAACAAAATCTGCAGCAACCGGTTTCCCAGTGTGAAAGGGGACTATTTTATTATGGTTATCGCCAACGCAATCGCGAGATTTACGCGTATTGATTCTAATATATGTGTAATACTACGTTTCCACCGACCACTAAACCGAGATTTAAGTAGATTTAGCTAAATCTCCTACAAATCTTCAGGATTTACCATACAAATTTTAATCTTCTCAGATGAAGATTTAAATCTCATTTAAATCTTCAATCGAACTACCCCATTTCCATATCGAAATGAACACATTCATCGGGAAAGTGAATTTTTCTCTTCGGTTGACACAGATGCACCTGCCTATCTCACTTCTACATCCTAATACTACGTCTCCACCGAATTTTAATCTCATGTAGATTTACTAATCTCAAAAATTGTTTCCACCGCTCCAAAAGTAGATTAATTTTGACAGCACTATTCAAAGTGCTTATATCTTTTCATTTTCTCTTATGATGTAGAAGTGAGACAGGCAGCTTTATCTGTGTCAACCGAAGAGAAAAATTTATTTTCCCGATGAATGTGTTCATTTCGATATGGAAATAGGGTAGTTGGATTGAAGATTTAAATAAGATTTATTTTAAATCTTCATCTGAGAAGATTAAAATTTGTATGGTAAATCTTCAAGATTTGTAAGAGCTTTAGCTCTACTTAAAACTCGGTTTATTGGTTGGTGGAAACGTAGTATAAGCGAAAATGAAAAGATATAAGTATACATGTTGAATAGTGCTGTCAAAATTAATCTACTTTTGGAGATGTGGTACCACTTTTTGAGATTAGTAATTCTACAAGAGATTAAAATTCGGTAGAAACGTAGTATAAGCGTGGGCATTAAATGCATTTAATTTTATTTATTATTGTGATTGAAGCTTATTCAAGTCACATATTTTTCCGAACGCTTACAAGATATCAGCTGTTCACATAACCTATTTTTTTTAGCGGTGAAAGAAAAGGAAATTAGAAACGTTTTGTTTATAACAAAACATATTAAATAAATTGTATTTTTTTTATAAAAATAAAGTCCTAAGAAATGGATAACAAAGCAAAGGTACATCAATATTTATATTAAACAAATTTCGCCGTCAAATGTTATACATTTTTGTTTTATCAGCCCCAAGGTGGAAATGACAACAAAGAAAAACGCCGCAAGGAATCTATTCTTGATCTGTCCAAATATCTAGAAAAAATGATCCGCGTCAAATTCGCTGGCGGACGAGAAGCAGCTGGCGTTCTTAAGGGTTACGATGCGCTCCTTAACTTGGTTTTGGATAATACAGTGGAATACTTACGCGATGTCGATGAACCCTTCAAATTGGCCGAAGAGACGCGCAGTCTGGGTTTGGTTGTTTGTCGGGGGACTGCATTAGTCCTTATCTGCCCTCAAGATGGTATGGAGTCGATACCGAATCCATTTATTGCTCAAGATGCATAGAAATCAATCAATGGTATTTACAAAGAAAAAAACATTCTTTTTATTTTGAATAATGTAAAGAATTTGATACAAACAAAAAAATAATAAATCGCGTTAAAATGTAATTTGCTTAGATTAAGGATGAGAGAATAAATAAGTTAATTATCTATCTAGATATAAAAGCAATATATATGTAAAAGATTTCTTTTGATGTCAGCTTAGTCCAATCCGAACTCATTCCGTAGCCATGGGTACTGCGGCGGGCACTCCTTGCACGTGTAGAAGTAACGATCCTGCTGCAGAACTCTGCTACGAAGTTTGCAAGTGTTGGGAATGTTGCATACAATCTCTTGGGGTTCCAGAGACTTGGTTTTACAATGCCAAGCATCGAATTGGTGCAGTTGATTTATGGGAGTTGGATGACGAATCCATTGAATTGCTTGATGGTTTGTAACGAAGTATACGTCAGGCAACTTTTGTAGGTCGTCAAGGAATTTCTAAAAAATAAAAACATTATCTTTTTGTTTCTTTATTTAATTAAATGAATTATACTTACCAAAAACGCATCGAGATAATCAATTTTCTTGAACCATGTTGAATGGAAAAATAGTCCAAATGGAGCTCGATTACTTAAGTAATGTCGTTTAAAATTATGAGTTAGCATGCGATAGATATCTTCTCCACTCAAATGTGGAGGACAACTATCCACCATGCCACATGTGTATTCCCCGGCTTCCAACTGATTCATAACCATCTCCCAAATGCCCGGATAGCTCCTTGAGGGGCAATTTTGGTTCATTCCGGTGCAACTGTGCGGCATTTTGTAATCAAGTGTGTAAGGCCAGAGAGGGGGATTACTGAATGGTGCTACCATAGAGGAATCGAAAATAAAACCAAATTCTTTCATCATTAGAAACTGACGATTCCAGCCAACACGCAAGAAAGGTACTCGAACACCACGAATCTCTTCCATGCGAACAGCACCAAATTTATTTATGATATTCGCTTGGCCAACCATCTCATCGAACCAATCCTCAATAGTTGCATTCTTAGACCACCATAATTCTGGGCCACGGTGCCTTTATATCGAAAAGAGACAATAAAATAAAAGAAATCTCTTAAGCAGTAGAAATACAAAAACTTACGTTACAGAATGAACTGCAATCTCATGGTCATCGTTCCACAATTTCTGTACAAACTGATAATTAGTGTACTGATGGGATACATAAAATGTTCCTTTTATGGGACATCCATTGGGGTTTTTTCGATGTTGTGTAAAAATAACTTTTGAGAAAAGTTCCCAATTATCAAAATTCACGGCATCATCAAATGTTAAAAGAATCATTTGTGGAACTTGATGCGGATCCAAGCGACCGGGAATTATTGTTCCATCCTTAGAACAATGACAGTCTGGTAGTTTACAAGCAGAAGGATCACAAGCATCAGCGGCGTTAGGATCACTATCAACATCACACCAACCCTAAAACAAACTATTGGATAATATTTCTTATCATCATCTCACAATCAATTAAATACCTCGTCCGATCCATCAGGGCAATCTACTGACCCATCACAGAAATACTCATTTGGCAGACAAGTTCCATCAGCACATCCTAATTGGCTATCATCTTGACAATCAGCATCAGCGAGAAGAGGCTTAGGTACACGAGCCTCTAAGAAATGAAATGCACCATTTATAAGAAAGATATACCAGTTAAATACAACTTACCGGCAGTTACATCACAATTATCAACATTTTGCTTGAAGTCGCAAATTTGTCGCACCACATCGAATAATAAGCCTTCGGAGCACTTGAATTCAAACACTTCTTTTTCTAGGCACAAATAATACTTGGAGCATTCCGAATTTGTCCAGATCTTGTGAACTGGCCTATCGGGATCTCTGTAGAAGCGTCCGTCCTCATGACAATCCACTGTGTTGCGTATGCTACGCTTGGTTACATTTCTGGCACAATCAACTGGAAACAACAAAAATAGACTAATCAAAATAATTGATTCGAATGATCTTTCTTCGATTTCTGGCGTAAAAGTAATAATAATTGCACATCTCGTTGGAAGGTGATTTCAATTGGTTAGCTTCGCACGTTTTGATTTTTCTTATGATCTTATGATGATCCGAAGCAAGCTAATTTCTTTTTTTTTTCAATATATGTAAAAATATATGACGGACAGTAAGCAATCTTAATATGGGTAAAGAAAACACTCTTGACTGACCTTCAAGGTGAATTTATTAATGATCATGACTTATTTCGAACTTTTCAAAATAAAATTGCGATCAATTTGCACACCGTTAAAAAAATGGATGTGTTGGGCTTATATTAGCTTAATTAGCGAAATATGAAAATATAACCGACATTGTATTTTGTGTTAAATCAACAGATTAAGTACATACAGTCAAAGTAGGTTATAACGAACTCGACAGGACTGGAGAATTTACAGCTAGATGAAGCCCCAAATAATTATTTGATTTTGCTCAAACTTTGGTGGACTTTATTTATTTTTCGCGTGCTCCTGTTTGAATTAAAATATTTAAAAATATTTTAAGCATTTTTCTTTTGAAGCTTATACATTATGTGTACAGTACACATATTACATATATTTTATGTGTATTGTTATATATGTATGTATGTATACCACCAAGCAATAACACTGCTATTACCCAAGTGCATACTTTATACATAATGTACATACAAATCAATACAGTTGGTGGGCCAACATCTCGCCTTGTGGATATTTCAGCGTGCAACGTGGAGCCCAATGATGATTGAATAAATCTATTATCACAAGTCTCTAAGGTTCTTACTTCCGATATACATTATGTCGGTACATACTATAGGACCAGTTTTGCATTTGGAAAAGAATCGAACTCGACATTTTAATTAAACTTGACACTACGATGATAGAGAACAGTAAAAAGGTGTGTCCTGCAATTCATTCTGTCTACTGCCTAAATTGTTTTAACAATTTTCTTCAAACTTGCTACTTAAGCGTTTTAGGTGATTGGCTCTATTTTTTTTAAAATCTTTTTTTAGCTCCAAAAATAACGGTACCTGCAATACAATTTTATCCAAGAATTGGAAAAAAAAACTCCCCAAACTAAGACAGACCAAACTACTACTTGGGAATTTTAACCTTTAACGTTTCACAGACTGTATAAGCTTAAGCAGAAACAACCTCAGAATACAGGACACTGCAAACTAAAAAGATACCTAAATATTCTCGGCCTAGTAAGTAGTGCCATATGCAGGTTCTGTGATACAAAAGCGGAAACGGTGGACCTTATTCTGGGCAATTGTGATGCACTTGTCCTCTAAAAGAAAAAACATCTTAGACGATACTAGGTGGAAATGAGTGACTTTACCATCTCTAAAAATACACCAAATACTCAAATTATGAGGGAAATAAATTTGGAGGAAGAGTTGTAAGATGAGTTAATCTCATCGAGCGCTAGGCGAGGGCACAATAGATCTCAAGGTCGCAGTGCAACAACCCCATATTCATTCATTCATATTCATCATTCATACAACTTTTGGAGCACTAATGGTAAATCTTAATTATCTCGAAAACGGCTAACGATTTTAATTAACAAAATTCAGTGCACTATTATAGTTAAATTCTACATTTTGGTGAATACATTTTTTAATTAAAATGTTTTTAAACGGTACCTGCTATATAACGTTTTTTTTATTTTCGAATACCTGTCTCATTTCGGACTCAACGGATTTTCAAAGTTTTTGTTAGAAAAAAAATTAAAGACATTTTTTATATACAAAATTAAGTAAAAAACGACTTTAAAATATATTTAACCGTTTATACTTAGAATCTTGTGTATACGATGTAATGGAACATAACAATACGCGCGATCCATTAATTTATGTATGTAATAAGATATCAAAAAAACTGTACTTCCTGAGTCGAATTCGAAAAAAAAAGTCAATGAAAACAACTACTAAGCTTATGGCGTTTTTATTTGGCAATACGGAATCTCTCTCCGACCCGGGATCCCAACTGAACACTTTTGTATGATTCTGACGATTCTGAATTTTAATAGGATTGTATGTGTTTAAATAATTGTGTACGTGGATATATTCAAATTCAAAAAAAACTGTTTGCTGCACAATTAGGTTTGTTCGTTGAGCCCTGAAGTCGCCCTAGGGTCGACCTAAAGCGTTTTTTGAAAAACCTAAAGTAGCCCTGACAAACAAATTCTGTGTTTTTTGAAACCTAGGCTCGCCCTCAACTCGCCCTGAAGTAAAACTAGGTTTTTAGCAGGGGCAACTTGAGGTAAATGAAATAAACGTTAAAGTCACATGAGATCTGAAGTAGGAATGGGTGATATTGAGGAGAATATCGAGTACTCATCATCGATGTTAACAGTTATCGAATCGAAAACATCGATGTGTTCAAGGGTTTTTCCTTATTCTTCTTTCAACATCGATATTGAATCATCGATTTTTTGTTTTAATATCGATATTTCAATAACATAGATGGACTTATCCATCATCCCTAATCTGAAGCATTTGTTTTGTTGTGAATTCTGGTTTTGTATGTAAATTGTTATTTTTAAAATGGAAATAAAAGAATACTCAAATTAATTTTCAGACACAGGCTTGAAAAATGGAAAGCTTAGAAGTTGAGGATCGTGCGTAGGTTCACCAAAATGTACTAATAACTTAAATTTAACATATGTTATGTTTTAATTATTAAATGACATAACTTGCTTTTCTGCAACATAAATTTAATGGCACTCGGGTGTTTTTTGAGAACCGAAAACCCTAGGTTTTTTTGACAACTCTTGGGGTTGTCAAAAAAACCTGGGTCGACCCTAGGTAAAGTTCAACGAACGAAGCTATTGATACAAAAAATGACAACAGTCGAATTTGAGGTTCAAGTATATGAATGTGTGCGTGCTTCTGGTTCCGATTCTGATTTCAAATCCAGAAGCAAAATTCTCTTGTCAGAATTAGAACTGTCATCTTTGCCCAAGTGAACATTTTCAGAAGAGCCCAGAAGGCTCCCGGATGGCCAAATAAAAACGACATTAGTGTACACGATTGGCAGACCTTACAATATTGTCAGATCTGTCAGTGAAAAACATGCTTACAATGTCTTACTACTGTGTAAACTTACAATAAATTGTCAGAAAATTTGTCTTCCAATTAATTGTAAGTTCATTAATTGTTAGAAATCCTACAAACGTGTGTACGCTAGCTTACAATCGTGTAATTTACAATTAATTGTCAGAAATTCTTTCTGACAATTAATTGCATGACGTGAAATTGTAAGGTCCCTTCAATCAAAATCACTGACCCGAATTTCTCGGTTCACTTAGGAATCACTTTGGAATCCAAGAGAACTGAGTGTCTCACACACTTTTACAAATTTTATGTGTACGTATTGTTGTGAGTATACACATACGTATCCAATAGCGGGGCATTTTGATTTATGATGTTGACCACATCTTCCGCAGGTGTTTTTTACATTTGTTTCATCTGTATTAGTTTTCCATGTTTTTTGTTTTTCCGTTTGATTTCTTTTGTTATAATGTACTTTTGTAAGATTTCGGTTTCTATTATTCGTGGTGGTATGTAATGTACCAACGAAATTTGTATTTGAAGAATCACTACAGCTTTCTAATTGTTTGATTTGTGACCTTGAAATTTCAAGTAGTTTGGATATTTCAATTGCTTTGTCCAATTTGATGTCGCCTTCACTAAGGAGTCTTTCTTTTATATAACTGAAAGATTCATGCAGACCACATATAAAGATGTCTTTCACGAGTTCATCTTTCAGAGTCTTGAATTCACAATTTGCACTGAGGATTTTTAGACTTGTAACAAAATCCTCTATGGTTTCATTAGCAAGCTGCCGTCGTGTGAAAAAGCAATGTCTCTCCATGGAAATATTTATTTTTGGAACAAAGTGGATATCGAATTTTTGTATGAGACTGTCAAAAGTAATATTGTCGATGTCTTCATTAAACGAACTAAAGATGTCTACACTTTGAGATCCCATATGATGTAAGAGTAGGGCTGTTTTACGCTGATCATCTTGTGCTTCAAATCCACTTGCCCGCATATAAATTTTAAATTGAGTTTTCCATTTTGTCCATGCACTTGCTAGATTATTAGCTTGAAAGTTCATTGGTTGCATACTAAAACCACTTGTTACTGGTTCCATTATAGTTTTATTAGAAAAGGTCTTTGTTTTATCTGTTTTATTTTTAATATTGCTCATTAGACTTATTTATTAGAAATACGTTTTTCTTTTAATTAATTCACATCTGACACCATGTAGTATTCTTATAATGAAGAGTCGGACAAGTTTACTTTAAGACTTTATTATCATGACTGCTCTTAGGAACATTCCACTGATTTATGTTACTGTTATATAATACATACAATTGCATATTAATATAGATATACTTAGATAACATATATATGTGGATGAGTGTAGATCTGGATTGGATACGTATGTGTTCAATTGATGTTTATTTTTTGCTATTGGAACGATATGCCGAAAATGTAATAAGCCCAACCATTTTGCTCAAATGTGTAAGTCAACAAAAAATGTAAACATCATCAATTCGCACGAATACAACCAGGAGAGCGAATATACGTCATCAAACGAAGATCTCCACATCGGTACTTTACAAGC
Organism: Philhelius pedissequus; assembly: GCA_910595825.1. Taxonomy (NCBI): domain Eukaryota; kingdom Metazoa; phylum Arthropoda; class Insecta; order Diptera; family Syrphidae; genus Philhelius; species Philhelius pedissequus. The sequence continues at coordinate 278,906,934 of OU343160.1, forward strand.
TGGAACATCATCGTCACCAACATATACAGATCTGTACATCGGTACATTGTTAACTGAGACAGAGATGAAAGATAACAACAGTATTTGGTATTGTAGTGTAGAAGTAAATAATAGAACTATTAAGGTACAGTTGGATACAGGTGCGCAAGCCAATATAATTTCACTAGAAACATTTAAAAATATTGGTTTAAAAACAAATAGTTTACGGGTATCAAACACAAACGTCTTAACATTTAGTGGTGAAAAATTAATTGTAAAAGGAGTGGGTTGCATTCCCTGTGTAATCAAAAAAAAAGTTCATTCTATTGAATTTCATGTAATTGATTTGAAATGTCAAACAGTGTTTGGTTTACGCACCTGTGTACAACTTAATCTAGTTAAGCAAATAAACTCAATTCAAAATAATGAAATTAGTAAGCATGAACAAATGTTAAATGAATATTCTGATGTTTTTCATGGAATCGGGTGTCTTAAAGCAAAATGTAGTTTTCGTTTAAATCCAGAAATTTTACCTGCGATAGAATACGCGAGACGCGTTCCATTCAAACTGCATGCGCTGCTTAAGCAGGAATTAGAAAGGCTTGTTAAGCTTAATATTATAGTCCCGGTAAGTGAACCATCAAAATGGGTCAACCCAATTGTAATAGTTACTAAGCCCAACGGTGAATTAAGATTGTGCTTGGACCCGAAACAACTAAATAAAGCTATATATAGACCTCACTTTCAATTTCCCACCATAGAAGACATTAAATCCAAGTTGTTGCATGCAAAATATTTTTCTTCACTCGACGCGAAATCTGGCTTCTGGGCGGTTCCTTTGTCAAACGAATCGTCAATGTTATGCACCTTTATTACGCCATTTGGGCGGTACAGATTTTTGCGTTTGCCATTTGGCATAAATGCTGCGCCGGAAATTTTTCACGCGCTTATAACTAAGCTCTTTGCTGATATTGAGGGTGTCATTATTTATATAGATGACTTTCTCATATATGCAAATTCACAAAAAGAACACGATATTATATTAAGACGTGTTCTTAACCGAGCTAATGAGGTCGGCTTAAAATTCAACAAAAATAAATCACAATTTTGTGTTTCAGAAATAAAATTTTTCGGCCACGTATTTTCTGAAAAAGGTATTAGTCCAGACAATAATAAAATCAAAGCCATATGTAAGATGCCAACACCAATGTCAGTTACGGAACTGCAAAGATTTTTAGGCATGGTGAACTATTTGGGATCTTTTATAAAAGGTTTATCCATCGAAACGACACATTTAAGAAAATTACTGAAAAATGACTGTTTTTGGTTATGGACCGAAAACCACGAAATAGAATTTCAAAATCTTAAAAAATTAATATCAACAACGCCTGTTCTAGCATATTATGATATTAATCAACCAGTCATCCTGTCGGTTGATGCTTCAAAGGATGCTATGGGTGCGGTAATTTGTCAAAATAATAAGCCCATAGCTTATGCATCTGCCACATTCACAGACCCACAGAAGTCATACGCCCAAATTGAAAAGGAACTTTTGGCGATCCTTTTCGGCTGCGTAAAGTTTCACCAATTTGTGTATGGGCAAAAAGTTACGGTAGAGACTGATCACAAGCCCCTTATAAGTCTTATAGGGAAACCATTATACAAAATTCCAATTAGACTACAACGTATTATGTTAAGGTTACAATCATATAATATTGATCTCATCTATAAGCCAGGAAAGTTGTTAGTAGTCGCAGATACTTTGTCGAGAGCAGCATTGCCAAGTGAAAAGTTTTCTGAAATAGATAAAGATATACAGTTACAAGTCAATCTTATAACATCCTCATTGCCAGTATCAAAATCTAAACTGGAAGTAATAAAAAAAGAAACTTTGGCAGACAACTCCTTACAAAAAGTTATTGAATATTGCAAAAGTGGATGGCCTTGTGCTGCAAAAGACGTAGACATATTAGCAAGACCATATTTTTCAATAAAAGATGAAACTCATTTTATTAATGGTATTTTACTCAAAGGAAGTAGTATTATAATACCAGCTTCGCTCAGGGCCTATCTATTAGGTCTAATTCATGAAGGACATCTTGGTATAGAATCCTGTTGTAGAATGGTAAGGGGTGTTGTTTACTGGCCACAAATAAAAAATGACATTCAAAACTTAGTTTCGAACTGTGAGACATGTATTCGATACAGGCCATCTAATCAGAAGCTTCCTCTGTTGCCTCACGAAATAACTGATTTGCCCTGGAATAAGGTAGGATCAGACATCTTTCACTTTCAAAAGAAATGTTTTCTGCTAATAGTAGACTACTACTCGAAATATGTCGAAGTAATTCCTCTCAACAATAAATCTTCTTCCCAACAAGTAATAACAGCTTTTAAAACAACGTTTGCCCGTCATGGAATACCAGAAAAGCTCGTTACCGATAATGGACCTCCATTTAACGCACAAGATTTCAACAAGTTTTGTGAGGAATGGGGAATTGAGCATATAACATCTAGTCCATATCTTCCTCGTTCTAATGGTCTCGCTGAAAGATCGATTAGAACTATAAAATCGCTTTTGTTAAAATGCTCAGAAACAAAATCTGATCCATATATAGCTTTACTACAGCATCGATCTACACCAAAAGCCAATTTTCATTCACCGTCGGAGCTTTTAATGTCTCGCAGATTGCGAACCAAATTACCAAATATAAAAAAAAATATGTATCCGGTCAAAATCAGTAAAAATAAACATCAATTGAACATGCGAAAATATAATCTCAAAATGAAACAAAACTATGATAGAAACACTAAAGATCTATTACCCATTAATTGTGCAGACAAAGTTTATTATAAAAAAGATCTGAAATCGCATTGGATGCCCGCTACTGTTGTTAACAAATGTAAAGAACCGCGTTCGTTTGTTTTGGAAGATGTCTCTGGTGGTATTTATCGCAGAAGTCGAGAACATATATTGAAAATACCAGATTCGAATAATGGAAATCCAAAAACAAATCACGAAGACACAGTTGACCACTCATCGTCGTCTTTAGATTTGAAGAAGGAGATCCAACAAGAATCTCAAGGTAATGCGATAAGTGATAGTGATCCATTGTTTGTTAGTACAAGATCGGGTAGATTAGTTAAACCTCCTGAAAGATTTTCTCCATCAGATTATTTATAAAACAAAAAAAAAAAAAAAAAAAAAAAAAAAAAAAAAAAAAAAAAAAAAAAAAACTAATAAACTAATATAACATAACTAACTTATAATTATAACTGAATTATTTGATTTGGAATGGAGTAAACTTATTTTGAATTATCAAGTATTACATTAATTAAATTAATAAAATCAATTGAAAGAAAAGGATGTTGTGAGTATACACATACGTATCCAATCCAGATCTACACTCATCCACATATATATGTTATCTAAGTATATCTATATTAATATGCAATTGTATGTATTATATAACAGTAACATAAATCAGTGGAATGTTCCTAAGAGCAGTCATGATAATAAAGTCTTAAAGTAAACTTGTCCGACTCTTCATTATAAGAATACTACACGTATGTAAAAAGAAGAACGATAATCGATATTTTTTTATGGACAGAGAAATAGCGAGAGTTGGTAAGGTAGTCGATATTAGAGTGGGGACTGGGGAGTTTTATTTGTGGACTAGAAATGAAGACAAATGGGGAGAAACTCTGTTAATTCAATTTTGCAGAGTAAACAAGCAAAAAAGAAATTTTTGTCTGCAAGGAAAACCAAAATACATAATAATAAGTCTAAAGAATTTATAAAATAATACTTTAAAATGGAAAAATGGGATTATTTTAAAATAAACAAAGAAGTGTTTAATATTTGTAAAAGACCATATTTCTTATTAGATTAGTTCATTTTTGTTGGATTCCATTTAGGTTCTGTTTTCGCTGAGTATGGTGAAGTATAAGAGTATCTCTCTTTTCTCTCACAATACATTCACATAATGGCTCCGTGGTGATTCTAATTTCCATACTAATTTGATCCGATTTGGAATCGTTTCGGATTCGTTGTTGGATCCGTTTATAAAGTGGTTTCGGATCCAAAACGGAGTCGCTTGCTTGAAGGGTCACCTTTACTTCCCTTCAAGCAAAAACACATGCCCGAATTTCACGGTTCACTTGGGAATCACTTTAGAATCCTAAAAAACTGAGCGTCTCACACATATTAACGAATTTTCTGTGTACGCATGTAAAAAGAAAATCGAGAATCGATATTATTTTGGTATGGGCCGGAAAATAGAGGGAGTCGATATTCAAGTGGGGAGTATTTTTTATGGACTAAGAATGAATACAAATGGAGAGAAACAGTAATTGTTTTTTTTCCAATTTTGCAGAGCACGCAACAAGGAAATTTGTATCTTCAAGGAAACCTTAATATACATAACAAGTGTAAAAAATTATAAAATAATACTTTAAAATAAAAAAACGGGATTATTGCAACAAAATGTGATTATTACAACAAATAAGTATTTAATATTTGTAAAAGTGCATATTTCTTATTAGATTAGTTCATTTTTGTTGGATTCCATTTAGGTTCCGTTTTCGCTGAGTATGGTGAAGCAGAAAACTCTCTCTCTCACAATACATGCACATAATGGCTCCGTGGTGATTCTAATTTCCATACTAATTTGATTCGATTTGGAATCGTTTCCGATCCGTTTTTGGGTCCGTTTATGAAGTGGTTTCGGATCCAAAACCGAGTCGCTTGCTTGAAGAGTTGCCCCAGCTTAAGCCTAGATCTACTTAAGGGCAAGTTCAAAACGACCCTAGGCGTTCAAAGCACAGAATTTGTTTACTAATGTCTGAAGCGTGAAATTTATTATTCATCGAAGCGGTCTCTCAATATGTCTATTGTTTCACGGATGTGTGGAAAATAGGTGATTCCGATCATTCCACCGGGCCCATAAACCACATCAAGCTTTAGGTCTGTTTTTTTACTTTTTGTGTAAAGTTTGGGAGAAAGCTTGGAAAAGTTTGGGCTCAACCTTTTTCATGTTGTTGTTGAAATTTTTAAGTAGAAACGAAAAGTAAAGAAACACATTTGGGTTGTTACTGGGTACTTGATGCATTTAACAACCGAAATTAGATGTGGTGGACTTAGTATTTATGAAAATGTTTTCACGAAATACAGTTTCATTTGCATGTTCTTATCATTTTTGAACTCGACCAAAAGAATCAAAAGATAAATTTATTATAATATTATCCTTTGGTTGTCTCCTTCTTAAAATTGTAAAAAAGAGTTTTAATAGGTACATTCAGATGTCGGTACGATAGCCTATCTAAGATATGTTAGTATCAACTGAAGTTCCTGAACAATAAACATCGAATAGGTTAAATTTGTATGGGCTTGTGCATATGTTTTTGACATTTCTCATGGGATACAAAAGTATACCAAAGTTTTTCGGATAGCTTAAGATTTTTTTTTCGGCAGCAGATTTGTCATCAGCTGTATTTTTACATGGGAATGCAACAACACCAACCTACCTGGATAGCAATAGTTCGGTTATTGAATGAGGCCAATTACACAAATTCAAATAATTCGATCAGCTGATTTCTTGTTTGACAAGCAAGAAAGTGCAGTAGCTAAAGGTCCGTTCCCGTCACTAAAAACTGGGTAAATCTACGAATTTCTACGAAAAACAGTCAAATTCTGTTCCCGTATTCCAAATTTGTATAGCTATCACAGAAGAGAGCGCTCATGAGCGAGTAAAATATTTCCCCAGGCTGCGAATTTTAGTCCAAGAAATTTCTTTGGACAAAATTATGAAGACTGTCAAATGAATGAAAAAAGACAAAAAAACAATACATAAGCTGTCAGTTGCCAAGTGTATCGTTACAAAAGTTGAAAATAATGGAATTTATAGTCTGATCGGGCTTATCCGTAGTATTAATTCAAATTTGTGATATTAAATTGGTTATTTTAAGAAATATTTTCACATAAAACTTTAATAAACATTTTCAAAAATACACTTTTACGTTGATGTTTAAAAAATGGGAACAATTGTTTTTCAAAACGTGCCCGTACTTTTGAAACTTTGTTGCGCTCTGAGATATTTTTACCCCCACTCTTGCAAAAATGACAGTCTTTCCAATTTTTGTGCACAAAATACGGGAACACACTTAAAATGTTCATGGTATATTCTCGCTGGAGGGGAAATGAAAAAAAATAAGAAAAAGTCAAAAGCTCTGGCATTTTCGTGCCAAAAAAAGTAAAGAAACACGTTTTGGGTAAATTTGGGATCCCGAAGGTGAGTAACCTCTCCCGTCGATTTTTCGGTCCATATACGGCAATTTGGCTTACTGGCATATCAATTTAGCCAGAAATGGGCTGAGCATCGCTCAGCAAATTGTTGGTCAAAAAGAGTTTATCTTCAGCAAGTCTCTCGAGAACCGATTCACTGAAACGATGACGCAACGGATCGGGTGTAACTCGATACATGATGAAATGTTAACGAAAATTGAATAATATCGAATTCCAAACAACCATTTCAAATGGATTTCAGATCGATTTTTTGAAGTTAAACTTCTGTTGCCTCGTTGAGGGTAAGAAACCGACAACATGACACGACACGCTCTAAAAAAATGTGCACCCACAATATTGATCTTTCTTTCTATGGCTTTCCCTTTCTCTTTTGTATTAATGTGTGTAATATTTAAGTCGATGGTCTCGTTTCCAGTATCTACTTCGTAGATTTATATATACGGAGTAGTATAATATGTTTTTTTTCTTTTATAATATACACGCGCTCAAGGGATTTTACTACCCTTTAAATGCTTCAACACAGCGCGGGCGTGAGGTTAAGGAAGACAAAGAATGATAGGAAAGATGTGTGGCGCGATGTCCTGAGACTGTAGGTGGTTGTTGTCTCAGATTTTATCTCCAGGGATGGCGGCTGAACTAATGCGGAGAAATTTCCGTGTCTTATTTATCTACGTCCCTTATAACTCGCATTCATTTTTGTATTCTTTGTCATATTTTATCGGTATACTAGCTTTATTCAATCACATGTTGTTAGTTGTATGCCTAAACAGCACGTAATTAGTAAACCGGCAACTCATTGTATGACATTTTATTTTAGAATTGTTTTTTAATGGAAAAATAAGAGGACATAGATTAAGGCATGGATCGAACCTGTGACCATGAGGTTGACACGCGAACACACAACTATCGCGCCACGGCCACCCCCAATTGTGTACTGTAATGTTAAATGTAAAATTGGTGAAACATGAATCAAAATTCGAACGAGGGGGACGTTTGTACAATTGAAAGATGTGGTCGTTATGATGGATGAATTTATGCAAGTACGCTAGTTGACATTCCTAATTTTAATATTTCTGTATCTTTGGAAATGACATTATAGCAGATGTAACTTTGTATGTAGATAATATCATTTCAAGTTTATCTAAGTAGGTATTATACTACGTTTTCACCTACCACTTAATCCAGATTTAAGTGGATTAACCATAAATCCTCTTTGAAATCTTTTAAATCTTGAAGATTTCCTATACAAATTTTAATCTCCTTAAATGAAGATTAGAAATTAATCTCATTGAAATCTTCTTCGAAGTAGAAGATTCTCAAAAGAAACAAACCTTATTTCATAGAACGCGCCTATTCTAATGTCATATTTTCTCCAATGACATTCAACAAAAAAAAAAAAAACTGTCCAACATTATTTAATTTGTTTTTGTCTGGTATAATTTGTCGTTGCCTTCAAATTCTATTTTTGTTTATAAATAAGTATAAGAATACAAAATGCAATAAAGGTACAAAGACCAAAGCGGTCGGTGCCTCGAATTTGTAATTGAAAATTTTTTAGCTATCCTACAGTAATATTTTGAAGTTGTTCTTTCCCAAATATATAAAAACGAAAACCGTGCAAAGGCGATTATAGTATTTATGTAAATATATCTATATGCTGCAAGATGTTGGGATAACAATATTTTAAAGTTTTTACTCTGTATATTATATTTATTGAAATTAAATTTGTTCACTGCACCGAAATAATTATTCTTCCCAATTATTTTGTTTTTGTCTTGTTGTATTGACTTTTGAATGACAATTCATAGTGAAAACGTCAAACTTATCATTTTTTTTACTGGCGAAAACACTTGAAGATTAATTTTTAATCTTCTGAATTTAAACCGGATTATCTTTAAGTGAAAACGTAGCATTACTCAAAACCGAATCTAGTTTAAACATATATTTTGCGGTTCTGATTAGACGTTGTTGAAATTTCAGGCTACATAATAAACGCAAAGTTCAAACAGAAAGTATTGAAATTTTCGTTTGTGTTTTCGTAACTTTCTTCCCATCTACACACCTCACTCTATCTGTGAAAAAGAGGAAAGACGCGAAACAACTAAAATTAAAATGAACGTTGGATCGTACGAACTTGCTATTCTCCAAAGCTTTGTCAATAGATTTTTTTGAGCTCTTCAAGATAATATGTTAAGAAACTACCAAAATCAAAGTTTCGAAAAAATTCAAGAGCCGTGTTCGAAATTTAAAATTTTCCAAAAAAAAATTTTTTTTTTAAATAAATTTTTTTTTTGTTTTTGAAAAATTTTGGCTTACATTAGTGTTTGAATGTTTTAGGAGCGTCTACATAAAAAAAAAAAAACAAATCAACCGTTTTCCAGAAAATCGAAAACAAAAAAAAGTACTACTGGAGGTACCAAAAATAACCATTTTATCCAAAAAAAATTACCAAAAAGTACCATTTCCCTTCAATAATTAGGTAACTGATTTTTTTTATAAAAATCGTTAAAGTCGTTTTTGATAAAAAGAAGATGTACCTTTTTGGAGAAAAAAAATGTACGGCAGGTACCGTTATTTTTCATCTAAAAAATGAAAAAAAAACGTGTGGGCATATTACCGAAAAAACAGTATGTACCAAAGCAAATCTATTCAACCGATTAGGCTGTAACCTCGAGGACAGACAGACCGATGGAATTGCGTGACATACTTTTTTGGTGTTCTCTATGATCGTAATGTCATGCTTGATTGTTAGACCCCTTTCACACAGGGAAACCATTTGCTGGAGATTTTTTTGACGTTTTCCTTTAATTGCCTTGTAGCTTTCACACGAAGATACTATCACCAAGCAACTGAGGAGGAAACTGTGAAGAGTTTGTTGGGCTAATTGGAATGCAAAGCAAAACTTCAAAAAAATCTCTTCAAATCGTTGACCGGGGAGATTTTTTTCATTCCCCTTACTTCTTGCCCTTCTCGCCCGCAAACAACCAGTTGCCGGCAACTCAGTTTCCTTGTGTGAAAGGGGACTTAGAATTTTTTTTACGAATGCATAACTTGCTTTATAGTACCTATAATCGCACGTAAAAATAAAGGTAGGTAATGAAGGTAGTGAATGGTATAACCCCTTATTAAATTCCCCAACCATTTTTAAAAAAATGCGTTATTTCCGTAACGTAATTTTCAATTTTACCCCTGCCGAGAGCTTAGATATTTACACAACAAAAAATATTGAGGATATTTTAAGGAGATGGTTAGTGCGTGTTATCAACTTGATTTTCGTTTTTAAGAATGCAAAAGTTGATGCAAAATTTTAGAATTTAGAAAAATAACATTAGTGGTTTTATACTCATATTGTTGTCCTACTTCCACTCCCAGAATATGTTGTCGGCTTTTGTACTATAATGGGACACATTGGTATAGAGCGTAGATGCGTTTTAAAATAGCTACATTTAAAAGCTACATTAGTCCTTCAAAAAAACATGATTTCGGTTTTACCCAATATGTAATTACATTCTTCAATATTTTTAACCGACTTCTTTTAATATTTATTGTCTAAAATGTATAAAATATATTTTAAATTTAAATTTATAGTCAAATAGTATGTAAATATCTGTCTGTCCGAAGGCAACTAATAACATAACGATTTCATGTCAAATTCAGTACCCTAACGCAGGTATTGTAAATAATAACGACAAAAAAAACTAAATCTAAGTATATTGAAACAAAATAGACCATCGAATTCCTAGACGCGTACCATTTTCATCTTTCTTTTAGAATTCGTCTTAAATTAAAACTATTTAGACATAAATAATTAATTTGATAGCCTCATTTCACGGCTACATGTACACAACACAAGAAAAATCACAAATCAATCAAAACAAAATTACCGTGCGTGACAGCTGCAGTTCGTCATTATTTACGCTACTGGTTAATCTGGTTTACCTATTAAGTATTCAAGTTATCTCCGCTTATTGTACCTCTTTAAATAATTAATTATTTTTAAATCTGTAACTCCTTCCGTATTACAACTTCCAACGACCGTTTTATACTTGTATCATCTATTTCTTTTTTTGAACAATAATTCATGTTTAAACTTTTAAATGAGGTCTCACTCTCACAACATACATTATTACCAAACAATTTTAATTATAAAAACACCAGCCACATTATGTAACTACTGTTTTAGGCAAAAAATATTTTAACATGATTGTATATTGCAACAACTTTTAAAAATGCCATCTGTTTACCTAATTATTGTTAAAGACACATTGTTATCATTCATTCATTTCTTTTTCGAGAAATAAAAATCAAAAGAAAATTCAAAAACAACTTTCACACATGAGAAAAAAAAATAGAAACCATAACTTGCTATATGGAACTTCGAACTGAAAATATCCAAAGTTTATAGAGTAAGGCTTAAATTACCATTTGTAGCAGCGCCAATTATTAACGCAGTAATTACTAATGATGTACTCCACATTGACATGGTCCAATTATTATTTTGATGTTTAAATCTAACGAACATATTTCAGGGTTAACTGTTTTTTGACCTTTATGTTGGGAAAACTTTCGACAATTTCCCCAAATCGACTTCAATGTGAGACAACTTTGCAACACGAAATACCCGTTATTTTTCGTCTCTTTTTTTTTTTTTTTTAAATAAGTTTAATTTATATATTGATCACTATTGCACCACAAAATGTGATGGTAAACCGGCACACGCGCGTTTTTTTTCTTCGAGCATGCGAAGGCGACTCTAGGCGACCAAACGAACTAATCTACTATAAGTTTTGGCTTTACATTGCAGATCTTTTATAGACTTCGACTTTGCAGCTGACAGCAGACTTTGGGTAGCACTTGGTGGTGGTTCCAAGAGATGAAAATGCATCTCTTACCGATACAGCCAACTGAGAAAATTACTTTCTTTTGGTCACGAAGAGTTGCTGCGGAGAGCAACTGCAAGCTGGTTTTAAGTATCTTTGGACTTTGGAGATATCTAACTAATCGAGGAATTTACGATGGCGAAATATTCAATAACAAATTCTTGACGCGGGATTCCGTTTGTTGAGCCTACATTGCATATTATGGCTATGGCATATAAAATTGTTAAATAAAATCAAGCCACAGTCCGGTTCTTATTCATAGGTACATTTTTTTTGATTTCGTAAATCGTTTTTCGTTTTATATATTAATTTATTGTTAACTACGCCACTGTGAAGAAAAGAAATACTAAACCCTAAACGGAGATAAGAAGACAGAGACGACAGTAGATGAATAAGATATATAACATTATTGATTGGGCATAGACAACAGCGAATTGAGAAGCGAGCTTTCTTTCGTATCTTTTTATTATTTTTATTAAGTCAAATTATTAACTTTCATCTGTGAAATAAATTTAATATAATTCATTTATTCCTTTGATACTGTATCTATTTTTTTAGTTAAAGAATTTCATCGATTACAAAATAAACAATTTTAGTTGGGTTAGGTAACAAGTTATATTTAGATATAATAAAAAGCAAACAAAATTGGAGAAAAGAGGTTCCGTGATATTCGACATATATAATCTAAGAGGTAACAGTCTTATTCAAGAGAATCTTGCGTAGACAGACCCAGTGAAATTCATTACCTAAGTCTCTTCAACGTTGCGTAAATTCATATTAATAAAACATTTACGTGTGCTTTTTGGTTCTGTGCAAAATTGCTCTTTGCAAAATTAAAACAAATGTATCCCACTGAAACTATACATTTTACCGGGTAGCCTATGTACTATTCAAGACTATAATCTATCTCTGTGCCAAATTTCATGCAGATCCGTTCAGTCGTTCTAGCGTGAGTAATAAACCTTCTAATTTTTTTTATAATATTAGTAGGTAGTAGGCTGGAATCAAAATTAAAAGCAAAATGATATGAGATGTGAATTGTAATAATATTAGAAATTATTTGTTTATAACGACATATACCTATACCTAAATACAACAATCGAATTATTGAATAGTAGTAGTAGAAAACGTTTTGTATTTTTCAGCTTTTTCTTTCATTACATTTTTTTACAATAGGTTCATTTTAATGTGTCGTCTGTCGAGTAATTGACAATTTAAAATTATTATTGATGTACATATGTTATTTTTAAATATTAAATTTTAAACGTTTATTACAGAAAATTTATCTAATTAAATTCGTTCTAGTCTCTGAACTAATTGAATTCCGTTATTAGCTGTTTTCTATAGAATACTGCTAGAGATATATAATTGGCAAGTCTGTGCCAGTTTGTAGTGTTTCCACCATTGAGCACTGTTATGATTTTACCTTCATTCAAAAAAGCTTTTTCAAAATATCGAACTCTGAACTCTCTGAGGAGGGACATCAAGGAAATGTTGGATATTTTCTTCTTCTCTCATGTTACACATGTTGCATAACGCAGACCCGTTTCCTCCAAATCTGTTTACATTGAGATATATTAGATCACATCTAGCTTTAAGGATCCATGTTATTGTGTTGAGGCTGGAGTAATCAGTAATATAGTTTTGTCCCTGCGAGTAATCTAAGGACTTATATATTGGTGTGGTACTTCCTCTGGCTCTCCTTTCTGTATCATTTCTGTTCTCTAATTTGAGGCTGTCGAGAAGTTGTAAGTTTTTTGGGTTCCAGTCTCTTTCGAGTAATAAGGTCTGATCCCAGTGAAAATCGAATTTACTTCCGATACTGTTGATTTCCTTCACCCAAAAAAGTTGTTTTTCCAAAAGGATTTTGGTGAGCTGGTGAGGTAGCCTGTTGTCATTGTAATCGAAAACTGTTTTTCTGACGTACCTAAGGTGTAGTTCCAGCGTAAAAGAATGATCTTCTTAGCTCCAGTCTCGATGGCTAGGGCATAGTTTGGTGTGTTTGTCCGGAATTTAAAAATTCTTTTGAGAAAATAGCGTTGCAGCTTATCCACTTCTTCGAAGCGTCCAAATCCCCAAACTTCAGCACTATAAGTTTAAATCGCTCTGCATACTGCCAAAGAATGTTTCCACTTTGCACTAAGGGTTATGGTGTTTTTACTTAGAACACAATGCCAGGTAGCGGTGATGCTGCTCTACGCTGTGTTGTTTTTTTTCTCTACATGCTTAACAAAACTCATTTTTTGGTGTGAGAAGTACGGGTGAACGTCCATTTTTCTCTTTGTGATAACCTACCTCTGTTTCGAAAAACCATAATTTCAGATTTCAAAAATTGACTTCTAAGCTCCATTTTTCGCAGTACTTTACAAAACGAATTATCATCTCTTGCAACACTTCTACATCATCTGCTAATAAAACCATATCATCGGCATAAAGCAATAGTCTGATATTTAAATGCCCGATATTAATCCCTCCTTCTATGACTCATGCAAATGGTTTATGTAGAGTGCAAAAAGTAATGGCGATAATAAGCATCCTTGCTTCACACCAAACTGCGTTTGAAAACATTCTGACAGTTCCTTTCCTGACTACGCGGCTGATTGTGTATAAGAATATATACACTCCACCAGATTTACAAATTTTGAAGATACTCCCATTGCCCGTAATTTGTAAATTAGCAATTGCCTCGAGATCTTAACAAAAGCAGCTTTTAAATCCACGAAGAATGCATACATCTTTTTTTTCTGCCAATTTGATGTGAACAATCGAAGCCAAATTATAAATATTATCTGCTGTAGAATATTTCTTTCTAAAGCCAGCCTGATACTCAACAAGAATATTATTTTCCTCGATCCAGGTGCATAACTTTCATTTAAAACACCCATCATGATTTTTGCTATGCAATGCATAAATGAAATGCCTCTGTTGTTACTGGGGTCGTTAGGTTCACTTTTTTAAAAATCGGATACATTATGGATTTCGTGAAAAAGTCCTCTATTCGGCATTCATTCAACATTCTGCTATACGATCTTGCAAGCTCCTCCAAAAACTCATCAGGTCCATTAACGAAAAACTCATATGTAATCATATCTTCTCCAGGTGCTTTGTTAAACTTTACATTTCTTAGCATATATTTAATTTCATTCAGAGCAAACAGTTGGTCCAAAATCGGGTCCTCGAATGGTAGCTGCTTGATTAGGATTAAGAAGATCTTTAAAGTAATTTTTAAATTCCATTGCAATTATTTTATAATATCTTTGTTGGTCTTGGTCTCTTATTTCTATTGCTAGGTTCCACCAATCCTTACTGTCTCTAACATTGTTAATTTTCTACTTAATTTGTTGATAATATAATTGTTGGCACATCTTGCAAACTGACTTATAATTCTTTTGGGCACTCAAATATCTTTGTCTTACCTCTGAATTTCTTGTTTTGTGGAAATTATTCAATATTTTTAAAGCTTTTTTCCTTGCTGCTTCGCACTGTGAGTTAAACCATCTGTTTCTTGGTTTGAAGGTTTTAGTGCTATTACCATACCGCTGAATTCTTAATGATATTTACAAGACCACTTATATCGATCACATCTTGTTCATTCTTTAGAATTTGTAGTTTTGAACTGATTTTTTGTTGGTAAGCTATTTTGCCTGTTTCCTTCCATTTCAGTTTTGGCAAAAGTTAGTTAGAGCTCTTCTTATTAACTGAAAAATTTTGCTGAATGCTTAGTTTTATTGGAAATTGATCAGACCAAATTGCTTCCTCAAAGTTAAACTTTTCAATAGCCATCAACATTTCCTGTCATACAGCACATATATCATTTACCGATTCTCCTATTTTGCTCACGTAAGTAAGATTACCTTCTTCGTCTCCTTTCGTCCTACCATTTAAAATTACCAGTCCGTTATCGTTTATTATTGAATATTAATAATATTAATTATTGAATATAAATTCAAAATGACATTTTGTAACTAAAATACTAGTATCTATCAATTTTTTGAGCTCTAAACGCGATTAGTTTAAAATACATTTATTTAGCCTCTTGTAATTTTGGTATTAAGGCTAAATAATACAATTTAATCCGTTTATTTTCCCGTGTAACGTTTTCCCGCCAAGTTTAGGGTAAAGTTGAGTTTTAGGTGTAGGTATGCAAAGTTTTATAAAATGTATAAATAAATTATAAAATATGTCACAACGTACCACAAAACGCACTTTTTAAACGTATTGAATAGTATTAAACTTATACCGGCACGAAATAGGAGTGGACAATCGGCGCGATAAGCTACAAGTGACTTTTCAAAAATCGGTGGACAAACGTTTACGCGGGCTGCGGGAACTCTATCGATCCCTGATCATTCTGTTTTCTTATCATTTGGATTTTTTAAGAGAAAAATTTTGCTGTAGTGCATAAACCCTAAATGTTTCCAATAAAATAAATTCTTAGGTAGGTGTCCTAATAGTCTAGGAGCCGCTAGCAAATTTTGGAAGAGGTCGCGTATAAACACAATTCCTTTATTATGGTATACGCACTCTACTTTACCAAATTCAACCGTCTGTCAGGTTTTTTTTTTCAGTCGGCGTTGGGGTAGGCGTCCGAAAATGGTGTTTTTCTGATTGTTGTGTCGAAGGTATAACCACTTAAATTCAAAAATTAAAAAAAAAAAACCCTTGAATTTATATACAATAGAGGATTGTGGACTGATTTAGAATATATAGGTCTCAGGCGATTCAGTTTTAGCCTTCGCCCCTCCAGACGAATGTTAAGTTATAGCGAGTTTCATTCAAGAAAAGATTGGCTCTATCTATAAAATGATTGGATCTTTTGAATTTTCAATTCGAACAAAAAGAGCAAGGGCCTGTTTCATAGAAAGTACATCACATACATTACATTGTTACAACCTACATTAAAATTATTTTCTTACATCATATACAATTTTCTGTTTCATAGATTTGACTGGAAGTAATGTATAAGATCTATTTTGTTTGCGATGTATTGATTTTGACATTTGACTTAAATAAATTGTGAGTTTACATTTTTCGATAAATGTTGCTTTCTTCAAAAGAAACAAAAATTTCTAAAACAAAAGGGGTATTCACGATCCGGTGCAACTGGTCTAGTATCATTGTAAAAATGCAAAAGTGCAACTTTTTTTTGCACCACAACAACAACTTACACTGACTATAAGATTTTACAACACTGCACTTTTGCTATACCCTAACCCTATTGCAACAGAAAAATACAATGGTGCAAAATTTGCCTGGTGTCGTTGACAGTTTGGCGGCTGTTATTTTCTGTCAGAACTGGTTGTGTTCAAACTGATTTTGCATTTTTACTCCAGAGTTGAAATAGAATAGAAAAGGTGCGTTCACGATTTATAGAAAAAAATAAAATTTCGCAATTTTACACCTTTTCGTTGCATCGGATCGTGAATACCCCTAATAAAGATTATGGGCCTGCTCACACGGGATGAACAATTTTTGGACTAAAACCAGTTTTCGTCTAAGTCCAAGCACACACGTTATGATTTCAGCTGAGCGAACCTCTTTTTATATGGGTTAGTATTTCTATTGTATTTGACCGTTTAAACTGTTGTGTATGTGTTAGTTTTAGTCTTCGTTCATCCACGAAATTTAGGGTTGAAATTTCAGTCCGTTGCATACTGCACACTTCGCTTCTCTCGCCCATAAAAGCGGTTTTAGTCTGTTGGAAATAGTCTCGTGTGTACAGGCCCAATGAATACAATTTTTAACGAAGATTTATTATTTCATGGGGATTATTGACTTCCAAGAAGATGGCCACGAGAGTTTTTGGAAAGATATTCAATTTGGAAGTCCCATACTTCGTTGAGAAATTCCAGATCCCTACGACATGTGTTAGTTTTGGTCATCCAACGAATTGCAATGACGCTTTAAGTCCATTGCAACAAATATTGTTAAACTTCATTGGATTAGAATGGATGCCAATATCATGGTGTTGGTTCTATGCGTGGAGTTTCGAAGGCGTCTATATATGTGTGTGAACTGTGAAGAGAGTTTGTTCACTTATTTCAGAGCATTTATTGTGAAAACACATATAAAATTCTATAGTCAATGCATATATTCTCATTATTAGTTCCATTTGTATAATGTAATAATTTAAGAAAGTGGTATGGCATGTCTGACTTTGAATAAAAACAAAAGATAGAAAACAAGTAAATTAATTATCGCTTATTTTAGAACACACCGAATAATCTATAAACATCTTTTATTTTAATTCTAAACTTAAAACTCAGCCTTTTGTAGTTTCATTTAATAGAATTCATCTTCCTTACACCAGACCGTTTTGCTGTTTGAAATGTATGACAAATTTACAAATATTTGTATTCAAATGATGTATGATAAAATTCTATGAAACAGGAACATACAACTTTGGAATCATTCCAGTCGATAGTCCGTTCATACAATGATGTATTTCAGTTTATCATACAACGTTTCTATGAAACAGAAATAATAAAACAGAGCTGACAAAATAATACAATGTATGTGATGTATTTTCTATGAAACAGGCCCCAGATCTAGATCAAATCTTAGCACGAAAAATTTGATCTCTGATGGGTTGGCAGATTTGTTCTGAATGCAGACATACATGTAAAAAGTCTGTTCTGTCAACGTTCAAATGGTAAATATTTTATAACTTTTAAGGTTTTTGCGGTGGTTGCGGTCATAACTAATTATTTATTTTTCGAACCATGCTCAATGCAACTTGATGCGAAACGTTCGGGGTGAGTACAAAATAGTTATCTTAAATTTTAATTACGCGGTTTATCCGAAAAATAAATAATTAGTGATGATAAATTTTGTTATTAATTTGTTGTGAACTTGTGAGTGCAAAAAAATTTAAAAAGTTAACAAATAATGGATCAAGATGTTAATAATTTGGATTTTATAAATTTAGTGGAGTTTTTCGTCCTTGTCTTCCTCGTCTTCTGATGACGAAACATATTTATTTCAGGAATGTATGTGTCAGTCATTCACCAATACTATAATTAAATCTAGAATAAAGTTTCATTGAAAAGATCAAACCTCGATTTTGAGACGAGATCTTTGAAATTTGAAATAAACTCCCAATAAGTTTAGCTTTAGAATTGTCACAAAGACAGTTCCATGTGGAAATTTCGTGAAATCAAAATGGAAAGGAATTTGAATGAAGGGCTTCTTTTCAAAGTGTCACAAAATCCCCGGTCACAACATACGTCTCTCTCCCACATGCTTAAAAATCGCAAGCTCAAATTGCATGTAAAAGTAGTAATTGATCGATGATAACAATCGATATAAATGTGTTTTCTCCGACATCTTGAGAAAATGACCCATGTTGATGCCATTATTGTGGATGGGTTCTTTCTATTGCATACAGGTAGTGTAAAAAGATTTGTCGGATGAACGCAAGTAAATTCATGTTGTCTTCGATCGAATTATTTCTCCTTCCTTAAAATATATTGAACGAATTAGACGAAATTGTTCAGATTCATATAATCAATTAATCAAGTTTAATAAAAATGGTAAGCGTCCAGCTAATCTTATAACAACTCTGAGAAAAACGTCCCTCAAGAAAAGAATAAATGAATATGGCTGGATCAAGAATGGAGTGAAGATGGGTACCACCATGTTATGCCACAAGAAACTATATAGGGGTATTCACGATCCGGTGTATCTGGTCTTGTATCATTGTAAAAGTGTAAAAGTGCAGGATTTTTTGGCACTACAACAACAAAATATACTGAATGTCAAAATCTTACACTTTTACACTTTTACAATTCCCCAACCCTATTGTAACAGAAAAATACAAGGGTGTAAGAATTTTTTAACACAAACTTAAGCCTTCTTCAGAACAAATGTGAAACAGATTAATAAATGTGTGTTCACAGTCTGTTGTAAAAAAATAAAATTTTACAATTTTACAAGACTTGGTACACCAGATCGTGAATACCGGCACGAGTACGATAACTTTGGCGCCAAGATATAATAACGGTTTTTGGTAGATGGGCTTAATACAAGCATTTTCTACTATAGGAGGGGGGGTCTATCTCACTTCGTTTAGGCGAGAGGGGTAGTTTTATAAAATTTACTTAAAATCTAGAAAAAAAATATTTAAAAACAACGGCAACACTTACAGTTACAAATTATACTTTTTTTTAAAGTCAGAACTCTACAATTTATAATAAATTTTAAGTAAAGTTGTTTCAGTCAATAGTTTTTGAAATAATTGACTTCAAACTAAAAATTTATGAAAAACAAAGTTAAAAAAATCACTTTGAGTATTATTTTTCTCATGATTATGAATACCAATAAAGAAGTAATTGATGTAGTTAACTGTTCCAATTATTTTTTAATCAAACACTGAAAACTATTCGTTTCTATGTTTTCTAGTTTTTGAGAAAATTGAAAAACAAAAAAAATAATTTTGTATCAGATGGGTGCATGTAAAGTTTCTTTTGCATTTAAAGAATCTGTATTAAAAAAAATAATTGATATTATATACATAAACGTATGTACATAGAAAAAAGAAACACTTAATAACCGCATTAACTGTAATAAAATCACAAAGGTATATATGAAATTTACGATGCAAACAGTGAGATGCCTAAGGGGGCATGCTGACCCCCCTGCTTGGGCTCACTATAGGCTTTGGGGAGGGTGAAAATTTTATTATATGCAAGGTTTCTTTAAAATTAAAGAATCTTTTGGGTTTAAAGAACAAGTATAGTTTTACTATTTTTCAATTACATATCTTAAAAACTAGAATTTATGTCTTCTAGTTTTAGAAGTAGTTTTCTGTGCTTAATACAAAAATAATTGAAGCAGTTAACTACATCAATTATTTTTTTATCGATATCCATAATCATGAGAAAAATAATATTCAAAGTGATTTTTGTAACTTTTTTTTCATAAATTTTGACTTTGAAGTCAATTATTTAATAAACTATTGACTAAAACAACTTCATTTAAAATTAATTACAAATTGTAGAGTTCTGACTTTTGAAAAAGGTATAATTTATAACTGTAAGTGTTGCCGTTCTTTTTTAATATTTTTTTAAAGATTTTAAGTAAATTTTTATAAAATTGCCCCTCCCGCCTAAACGAGGGGAGATAAACCCCCCTACCACAGTAAAAAATGCTTGTATTAAGCCCCTCTATCAAAAACCGTTATTATATCTTGGCGGCAAAGTTATCGTACTCTCCCCTGAATACCCCTTAATATAAAAATAAAAATGCTTTGTCTACAAGGTGGTTAAAAACGGCAGAGGGCAGACATTTATGTACCTACTTGTCATAACCCTGGAAATAGTTCTTTTAACAAGAAATAACATTCACAAAGACTTATCGTAAGTCTATATGTTTATATAGGTATATACACATTAATGAAATAAATGGAAAAAGTTTCATCAAGCTAGAAAGGCTTGGAACGTTCACATTCGTAGAACCAAATTTTTGCATGACCAAAAATTAAAGAAAAAAATACTACACTGTCCCAAAGGTAGTAAGATTTGTTGGTCATTTGTAAGAAATATTCGAAATTCAACTTCGTCGTCGGTTGCAATGGTCGTCTTTAATGACACCCCTTTTGTCAGCTCTCGTGAAAAAGCCAATTTTCTTGCAGCGCAGTTCGCTGATAATTCGACGCTGCCAGAAAATGTTATGACCACCCCAGTACTTGAGAGCGTTAACGATTTCATGGATCGAATCTTCTTTCGCACTCGTGCTGTTGCTCGAGTCTTCAAAGACCTTGATATACACAAATCCGCTGGCCCGGATAGTATCCCACCCATCGTTCTGAAGAGGTATTCTTCAACGCTGGCAAAAATACTGCGTAAGGTTTTCCATCTGCCCTACTCTACTGGTCTCTTTCCGAGTAGATGGAAAACAACATTTGTCCAGCCTGTCCCTAAAAAAGGCGAAAATTCTTCACCAACAAACTACTGTCCTATTGTACTTACGTCCCTTCTTTCCAAGGTCATGGAAATGCTGATTAATTATCAGCTTAAAAAATATATTGAGGAACGAAAGCTACCGGCAGTGTGTCTTTCGTAGCAATAGGTCGACTGATGATCTGATGGTATATCTCACTGAATAGTGGCGCAAATCTTTACATATCGGTTTGGAGAATGTAAGATTATTGCCCTTGATATTTCGAAAGCATTTGATAGAGTTTGGCATCAAGCTCTCTTATCGGAAATGTGTGCATTTGGTATCGATGAATCTCTTATTCGTTAGATTAGAAATAACCTTTCGGACCGTTCAATACAAGTTGTATTATACGGTAATGCTGGTGTGCCCCAGGGCTAAGTATTGTCTCATGTGTGTTTTCATTTTTATTAATGATTTCTTGTCTGGAACTTCTAATCCACTAAATTGTTTTGCTGACATAGTAGCCTCAACTTTTCATATTCATTTGCAGATTCACTTCCTTCTTCTTCGGATGTGGAATTGCAGCGGCAGCTTATGATAATATATTCTTATCTCGACAGAATTGTACAATGGGGAATGAAAAACCGCGTAGAATTAAATACTTCAAAAACTCAGTGCTGTCTTCTGTCGTTAAATCACAACCCACCCCCATGCCGCTATCCATGAGCGGTACTTGCATTGAAGAAACCGATCAACTGTCAGTCCTTGGCATGTGCATCACATACCACTTTTTGTGGAATGACCACATATTCGATGTCGCCAAAAACGCTGCAAAGTGCTTAGGATTTCTTCGAAGCTTCAAGACATTCCCCCCCCCCCCTGATCTGGTTATGTAATCTATAAGGCCTTCATTCGTCCAAAACTGGAGTATAACTCTCACATTTGGGCAGGAGCTCCCAAAACTTATTTGAATCTTTTAGACAGAATTCAAAATAAAGCTCTAAGGATGATTGGCGATAGAACTATATTGGAAACATTTACATTTCTCGAACATCGTCGAAATATTTCACGTTTTTCGTTATTTTATCGCTATTTTTAGAATTGAATGCTTCAAAAAGATTCGTTCTTTAGTCGAGCAACACGAATGTGGAATGCTTTACACTCTATTTTTCCCTCCCATTTTAATATTTCGAACTTCAAAACCTATGAATGTACATCGTTATCTCCTTTTAAATCCTTCCCTATTTTCCTAATGCTCGCACTGTGTTAAAACATATTAAGGGTAGCCAAACCCCCTTTAGTGCGCGCTAAATTAAAAAAAAAAGTTCTATGATATTTCAAGTTCCAATGACGTGTGTAATAAAAAGTTAACCTCCATTACTGTTGAATACTGTCACTTACCTGACATAATTTGTAATATTACCCGTGTTTTATTGGGAAATTTATCCGCCGTAAGTTTATCCCTCGTAGCAATTTACATACAATTCGCTACGGTCGATAAAAAGCTAAAGTAGAAGCTACGGTGGATGGCTGGTTGACGTTCAGTCGAGTCTCGATTCTGATTTTGTTAGTTTTGTTGGTACGATTGACAATTGAATTGAATCTCGATGGATGTGTTCATGAAGTGTTATTAAGTTATTAATTTCATTCGTAGGACAAATCGATCTTTTTGATTCTTTTTTTTAATAGTTGGCCGGTTTATATTTCTCAAATATTAGATAACTCCATTTTTTAATAAATTATAAGCTGTTCTTCTGAAAAGTTTCTTACATTTGCTATTAAAAACTGTATTCTTTGCTCAATTATTTTCTGAAGTACGTCTAAAATTGCACCTATATCTGCAATTTTGCATACCCCTAATGTCAATTAATCAATTGTAACAAATTTTGATATCCATTTTGAAAAAGAAACCAATATTTATCGAATGCATCCCGTTCTACATTTATTTTTGACTAACCAAGCCCAATTTTCGTTTTGTGTTCAATTTTTATTGACATTTGTAAATAAACGGAGTTTGGTGAAAAAAATCATCTTTTTATTTAGATCTACAAAAAAGGAATTTGAGAAGACAAACCGCATTGGGTGGAACTGCACTATAGGTATTGCCTGAGCTGCAAAATATTTATTCGTATAAAATTCTATGAGCTGTGAGCAACTTTCAGTTTTGCAACAGTTTGGTTGCTAAAGGGAATACCATGGACTTATATGAGAGTGCTCGCACATGCAAAAACTATTCACTCCGCCATTCGAGCAACTTAAGAGTTTGTGTTTTGGCACAAATCGAACGATCGCCCCAAATAAGTTCTTCAGTTTGTATCACATCGAACTATAATGTAACTGCGCGCACATTAAATCAAAATGATGTTTGTGTGTTCGTTTATCTCGTTGATTGATTTTTAAGTTGCTTATGTGAGCGATCAACTAGTGATTGAACTATTTCTTTTCGGCAAAATTGCATGTGCGCGCCTAGCCTAAACGCACTAAGCGGAAACTGAACTCACAATGTGTGCTTTTTCTTCACTGTTTAATGGACGTCGGCCATGGGCGGTATTCGATTCATTACATGGACATGGACTGGGCATACATTTTTGTGATCCAAAATGGTGAAATGGCAAACCAAATGTTAACTTTTTGTTACTTACTCCACGTATGTTAAGTGCAGTCTGATGAGTAAATATTGAAGTGAACAAAACATACTCAGAAAATAAATTTGTAAATTGACTTGACAAATAAAACTCTAGCTATCGATAAGCTCAGAAAATAAATAAAAGCATGAAATATAAGGGGAGTGAACAATTTAAACTACGTTGTCGTGTGCGTTCAAAACCAAGAAACATTAAAAGGAAACAAGTAAATCACCGGCGCTTTTGTTTCCTCGTGTGAAATGCATAGACCATTTTTAAAGCAATACAAAAATGGGACTGTGTAAAAAGGGACTTGACCATAGTCTATGAACAAACCCATTCACTTACCATTTCCTTTCTATGGGTGCAAAATGAATGTTCGAATTTAAAACTGCAATTGCAGAAAAAATGAAAATAAGAAATAGGATTGTAGCATAAATTAAATATTGGTACGTTTTTCTACTTGCTATTTTATATGCATAAAAGCTAATTATTGTTCATAACTTTGACATTTTCTTAATTTTACTTTGCAAAAGACTATTTTATTACTTGTGACTGCTGTGCAGGGGTACCAGTCTTACAAAAATAAAAAAGCTACAGTCCATGCTACGGTCGATGCGTTTTTTTGGGAATTACTTACGGTACAATGGATAGATTCCCAATAAAACACACCTATTGTGTTTCAACACAGAAAAGTATTAATTTCATTTGTAAGACTGCTTTCACACAACAAAACTGAGTTGACGGCAACTGAGAGTTTGTAGGCGAGAAGGGCAAGAAGTAATAGGAGTGAAAAAAATCTCCCCTGTCAACGATTTGAAGCGATTTTTTTGACGTTTTGCTTTGCATTCCAATTAGCCCAACAAAACCCTCCCAGTTTCCTCCTCAGTTTCCTGGTGCCAGTTTTTTCATGTGAAAGCTACAAGGCAATTAAAGCAAAACGTAAAAAAATCTCCAGCAAACTGGTTTCCTTGTGTGAAAGGGGACACCTTCAACCATAAGAGCATATTTCGTCGCTATATTTTTATGGCACAGAAATTTACAAATTGTAAATTTTACCTGTAAATGGTCCGTGTGATGGCAAAAATAAGGAATTATTGGTATAAAATTTCAAAAAGTAAAAAAACTAGTTACTGATTTTATTAAAATGAAATGTATTTATCCATTTAATAAAATTATAGTAGTTCCAATATGCTATACGCCACTAATGCCTGCATGCAAGAATGTAGAATATCGCTACCCCGATACATAATTCATCATACAGTCATCTATTGTCAACGAAGAATTTCAGAAGCATTCGGAATGCTACAACATGCTTCCAGATGACCAAACAAAAACGCTATTTGATTGTAATTTCTCACTATGCTATGACGATTTTTTTGCAGGTAAATTCGGCGAAGACAAAAGAGCCCTTCACCCACTTTTGACCAACATATCTGTCCTCATGGAATTTAAAAAAGTCATAATCTAAACATAAGAAATTTGACACCACGGTTACCCTGTACTATTCCATGCCTGCTTAAAAATTTCGAAATATGTCCAAGCGCAGCGCTGTTATCGCTAAATTCATGACTGGTTATGACAATTTGTGACATTTGCATTTGTTTATCATCAGAAAATTATAAGAAATTGGCCCGTTCTCTTTTTCTACCATCTACTTGGCAAGGCAAAAGAAAATAACGTTGATGTCGTTGGTCCTGGGTTCGATAAATTGATTTTAATTTACTTGCCAAAAATAAAGTTTGTCTGTGATAGAATACAATGTCATTTCCGCTGCAGTTCATAATTGCGATAATTCTCATAGCAACAATAGCCGAATCAATTGCAACCATATCTCCTGGAGGTGGCAAAACAAAAACAGTTAAACAATTCAGAATCAAGCAAGGACCTCAAGAGGACAATGTCTTTGATCGAAATCTAATCGATGAAGAACCCGCAGCAAGAGATATAATTATCGAAAATGCAGGATATCATAAAGAAACAGCTATAAGAAGATTCAATGGAACTGTTCTGGGTTATGTTACAGCGGTAAGTACCGGGCATATATATATCATTTTTTTGTATGAAGAAGAGCACTTTACTATGTATATATTTATATGTTTAGTGGAACTCGCATGGCTATGATGTGGCAAAGATTTTTGCAAAAAAATTCGACATCATATCACCTGTTTGGTTTCAAATTATAAAGTCTAGCAGTGGATACGAATTGACCGGCAAACACGACATCGATGCTGGCTGGGTAAAAGATGTTCGCAAAGCTGGTCGATCTGGCAAGAAAAACTTAAAATGTAAACCACTGAATATTATGTCATGTATTATAAAACTCAATGCCATTTGTTATTTTTTTTTTCAGTTTACCCACGAGTGATCTTTGATAAATTCACAGAGAAAGATTATTCTAAGTTGTTGTCAAGCTCAACTGAGAGACGTTTGGTTAATGAGTTATTAGTGAAAACTTGCATAGTTCATCAGTTTGGTGGGATTGTCCTTGAAATTTGGTCTCAACTCGCTGCTAGAGTAGATGACCAGTATCTGTATGATCTTGTTATTGAATTATGTATATTTTCATATTATTATTCAATAGAAACATTCTGACAAATATTTTCTTGTAGCTAAAGAATTCCAACAAGCCGGCTTGAAGCTTATCTTGGTTATTCCACCAATGCGTGAAGAAATGCACAATTTGTTCAGTGAAAAGCATTTCGAACATCTTTATTCATATGTGAGTGCTTTTTCGCTTATGACCTATGACTTCTCCAATGTGCAACGACCAGGTAATATCAAATCAGTATTCGTTTCAGTAGTAAATACACATTAGGTTATTTCTTTCTTCTCACCCTAGGTGCCAATGCTCCGCTTCATTGGATACGAACCTCAATTGAAAATATTGTTCCATCAACCACGGAACATTTTAAAATAAAACGCAAGAAGATCCTGATGGGATTGAATATGTATGGAAATGATTATACGCCCGATGGTGGCGGTCCTATAGTAGCGGGTCAATTTCTTGATTTGGTGAAGAATGTAAAGAAGCGCCTCACCTATGATGAACATGATGTGGAGAACTTCTTTGAAATCAAGTGAGTTTCTATATTCTGAAGTCATGTAATTAAAATTTGATTTCGTTTTGTTTATTATTTTTTTTTTTTGTAAGAACACCTGATGGGCGCCACATTGTCTTTTATCCCACATTGTTTTCAATCAATGAACGCATAAAATTAGCACAAGAAATGGGGGTTGGTATATCGATTTGGGAACTTGGACAAGGATTGGATTATTTCTACGATTTGTTTTAAATAATAAAACAAAAGGAAAAGGCTTTATTTTAAATTTAGAATAAAAATAAAAATTTTCAAAAGCAATACCAATTTAATAAAAAAAAAAAAAAAAAAAAAAAAAAAATGATTATTTAAATTTTCGAATTAAAATGAAGTAAATAGAGATCCACCGCTCTTTCTGCATACATACAGCTTTTAGGTGGCAAAAAATTGCGACAGAGCTTCTGGGTTCCGTGGTGGTTCAGCAATTTTAACTCGACGATTTCAGCGGCTTTGGTATGTTGTTAATCTGTTATAGTATACTTGGACCTTCGTTTACCTAATGTAAATCGCCCAAGAACGGCAGTAAAATTGCAAAGCCATTGATCATCGGTTTTGCTTCCTACTTTATATCATGTTAACTACATTTTAAACTATTATTTTTTTTAAGGTTTTTGAATGAAAAACAGCTCGAGTGTGTTACCACCAAGTTTTTTTTAAATTCTTGCCTGAAATTGTAGCTATTTCACAACTTGTCATATCGATTATCATATTCCTTTGTTTTCTGTTTTGCTGCGTCTACTTTTTCATTTAAATTGAAAACTTTCTATTAAATTCCATGAGGATTTGCATCCACTGAGGTTTATAGAGATTGTACTACCCATATAACTATTTTAATTAACAGTTTGAAATTGAAATGTTAAAAATATGTCGCTAGTAACGAATATTAAAAAAAATTAAGTACGCATTGTAAACTTCGTGCATTTAAAATGATAAACTATAGGGAACTTGAATAGTATTTTTTTATGTTAAGAAAGATTTAATTTTTAAGTGCGATATACATTATATTATAGTACTATATGGCAAATTTTGCATTTGAAAAAAAAATCGAAACTCGAGATTTTAATCAAACTTGACATTAAAATCTGCAATTTCGTCTGTCTGTGTGAAGGTTGATCTACAGCCTAAACGGCTCACGCGTTTTTCTTCAAACTTGGGACTTAAGCGTTTTAGGTACCTGCCATACAGTTATTTGCACCAAAAATGGCAATTCTCAATTATCTCGAAAATGGCTCTAACGATTTTGATACACAAAATTCAGTGGTCAATTATAGGAGTGGTCTACATTCTTTTAAAAATAAAATGTTATTAACGGCTTAAAGGATTTCGATCAAAATTGTTATACATTAAAAACAGTCCTTTGGATTCTAAATAACGGCAAAATTTTTGAAAAATATTTTTTTTTGTATTTATGCAAAAGAGGACCAATTCTAAAAACTAAGATAGAAGACTTTGCAGTAGGGTTGGGAAAAAATGGTACTCAACAGCTTGGATTCAACGATTTGGGCAAATACATACCATCGTTAATTAAATGATAACTGGTGAATGTGGTTGGTGTGTGTAATTGTTTGGCCCAAAATGTGAGTTTTTCGGATAATGAAATTTTCAAAAATTCTTTGTGAAAAACATAAGAAATTAGGTAAAAATTGACAAAGGGAAGAAAAACATAGTTGTTAGTAGACATCAAAAGATTGGTGGTATTTTTTCCATGAAGATTGTGTTTTTTGCCTCCTTATGCAAATCTATGTTACAACCAATGAATCGGGATATAATTCCAAGAGCATTATAGAAAGCTAAAGTACTAAACATAATTCGTAACATATTAAGAACAAAAGTTGGACTAATGATTTTGTTGGATGCCACTCTACCGATTTGCAGTGCTCGGGAGGTGTTATGGCAAATATCAAAAATTATTTTAAACATTCCACTCTTGTATGCCTATAGAACAACAAATTATTATTATTATTATTTAGAAATTCAAGAATACAAAATATGTTATTTCATAAGGGTATACAAATTTTTAATGATCTTCTAAATAACTTGAAATGTGAAACAAATTTAAGGACATTTAAAAGAAATGTAACTCATTTTTGTAAGAGTAATTATTAATAAATTGGAAATACAAATAATATATTATATAAGATTTCAAATAATGTAAACATTTATAAATAATGGCTAATGAAGCTAAATAAACTTTGAATTGAAATGAATCAAATTGAATATCGGTTAAAGTTATAACGAACCACCTAATATAACGACAAAAAAAAATTATCCAGAGTTCGATATAACCGACTTTGACTGTATTAATGTTCTCATATTCGCACTCTCAAAGTCTGTTCTACTCCATCCACTATATTCTATGAGTTTGAGTTAAATCGATATAATTCTAAATCCAACACGTTTAGTGAATTGTGTTTGTGTTGCGCTGGCACATTTGCGTGTGTGCATATGGACCCTCATTAATCAGTGCTGTCGCAAGTATAATCTGATAGGAGGATCAGAAGCACTAGATTACAATTTTCAGACGAAAAATACTCACTAGATAATCTAATGAGATTTGTTTAAAAAACAAATATTTTATTTGTAAAAAACAATTCGACTGGCCATATTTGACTCTTTGATAAATTGTAAAAACAATATAGGTAATATTCAGAAAAGGTAGAACATTATTTATAACTTATTAATCGTTGGGAAAATGGAAATTAGGCCTTGTAAAACAGATTTGAATTTGACTGTTACAACACTAACTTATTTCCATTGGTTGCCTTTCAATCGAAATTTAGTGCGAAGCAAATACGTTTATGTACATATTTACTGATCTCACTCAAAACGAAAATGTACGTACCTTATGCTTTCGACATCACCGACTCTACGATACACTTAAGGAGTCTTCACATGTATCTTCATCTTCACCTGCATCGACATCTCCAAAAAAAGAGGACACAAAATAAAATTCATACTTGTGCGATAGAGAGCGAAGACCAAAGAGGAAAGTATGAAACTGAAGATGGCAGATTATAGTGAAGATGAACATGTTCATCTTCATTATAGCATTTTCATCTGCACCATAATTTGTTCCGTTCAGGCAACGAATTTTCAATTTTTTTTTACCATTTCACCTCAGTTTGCAAACAACGAAAATAGCGAAAATTATCTTCTCAAAACTACATACCTGAATGCTAAGAACATGTGATTGTGAGACGTGTCAAGAAAATTATAGCAGAGTTCGAGTAAGTTATTAGTATGAACCTTGTCTTACTTTTATGTTTGTTTTATATTATGGCCCCGCTCTACTTTTTTTCAAGTCTGCTGATGCAGATCCATGTAAAGCCTCCTTTACTTAGCTTCATTTTGACAGTGTATATAAAAACTAGTTTTTTATATACAATATGATTTTGCGTGCCCTAGTTGGTTTTGTGGTGATGTCAAACCGACTCGACACTGTGTTTTCCCTACCCCACAACACCGAACACAACAGCAGTACTGGATTTGATACACAAACTACACCGACACCGAGTTACCATTTAAGTGCTATCGACATCACTGACTAAAACACACTAACCCAACTTCATTTTCCGTGCCCTACTTGATGGTA
This sequence comes from Philhelius pedissequus, assembly GCA_910595825.1. Lineage (NCBI taxonomy): Eukaryota > Metazoa > Arthropoda > Insecta > Diptera > Syrphidae > Philhelius > Philhelius pedissequus. Next base: position 278,937,293 of record OU343160.1, read on the forward strand.
TTGAATGAGTAATTGTATCAAACCAACCCGACACTGTGATTCCCCTACCCCACACAACACCGCACACAAGAGTAGCACTTGGTTTGATACACACACTGCACCGACACCGAGTTACCATTTAAGTGCTATCGACTTCACTGACTCTAAAACACATTAACCCAACTTCATTTTCGGTGCCCTACTTGATGGTGTTGAATGAGTAATTGTTTCAAACCGACACAATGCCTTGTCTACTACACACAATATTCTGAACACACCAGCAGCACTTGGTTTGATACACCACGCACACTGCACCGACACCAGTTACCATTTAGTGTATCATTTTCAGTGCCAGAGTCCGTTACTGTGTTCTATCCGTTAGCTAGTGTGTTGTGCGATTTATATTATTTGATTTAATTTTATGACGAAGTTTTTCTCAAATAGATACATATACCAATATCAGAAACTAAAGTAAGTAAGGAATTTCAAAAATGTATTTAATAAAACTAGATTAAACCTACTTAGTTTTCAAAGAAAATAGCTAAATTGAATAATAACGGACAGTGTTTTTATAAATCAAACAAAAAAGAATAATTTGGAAACTAGATTTCTATATTAAATTTAATTTTACATTATGATTGTGTTCAATATAAAGCTGATATTAATCTACTCACAAATATAATAGGACTTTATTTTGTTTTAATAATAACTACGTATCTATGAAGAACATTATTCTAACGTAGCGTTACGTGTTTATAAATATATTTATGTGCGTGTAAATACATTTATACATTCTAATTTCTACCTATGGACGCAATTTTTGATGCATTTCTTTTTTCAATTTCAAGAGATTTGTTTTTCTATGAAATATAGAAACTAAATGGAAATGAAACACTGCTTCAAGAAGTTAAAGGGTTACCGTCTGCTTGCCATGAATATGTTCTTTTTCTATTCTATTTTGCCAAATATGGTTCCTGCTACCTATGTATGTTCTGTTATGAACAAAAAAAGTTCATTAATGGCATTTTCGATTGGCCGTCCGGGACAGGTTCCCCCAATAACACACCTGGACACAATTTGACTGATTCTGAATTGTATGTATCACTGTATTTGTGAAAATTAAATTTAAAAAAAAATCACATCGGCTAAAGAGAATTTCCAAAACACTTGATTTCAATTTAGATACACATTTTATTGTATCAATAATAATTAACTTGCTTCTTTTTATGTCATTTTACCAGAAAAGTAGTTTAAATTCAAGAAATAAAAATCGAAATTACACAAAACAAATCAACCCGATAATTTTGACATTTTAATTATGTTATGTCGATTTCGTTTCAATAAATAGGATTCGCTACTAAAACCAATACTTTTTAGCTTTGAAACGAACAATTACGGACCGAATCTCTTTTTGGGACTGTATGTGTTGCTTGGCAGCTCTAAAAAAAACAAATCTTCAATTCGTTAATACATCATTATTTCGTTTTAATTTCCCGATTCCGACGCGGGGGAGTTCCTAAACACACTTGCTCTTTTTTAATATTTGTTTCCAAGAAGTTTTTAACAATTTTTTTTTATTTTTTAATATATTAATTTACTTTTTCTGTACACTGCCACAAAATAAAAATTAATTCACAACACAACAATTGAGAAACTTCAAAACAAATATTGTAGTGTGTGTAAGAATCTGTGCACAAATCCGTTTTGAATCCGTCTCCAAAAAAAGATTCAATACGGATCTGTTTTTCCAGAAAAAAATTGGTTTTAATTTGAAACGAATTTGATTTTCAGAAAAAAATTGACGGCGGATCGACGGCAGGTCGATGTTTTTCTTGAAACGAAATCGACATTAGTGTTTAGTGATTCTGTTTTCGATCTGAAGATGTTCTGTTTAGAGTAACAACTGTCATTTTGTGGGGGTCCGAACAGTTCTGTGGCCATCGAGGCAATAAAAAAGATCTTTTATAATTTTGTATTCAGGAGTTCTTTTTTTTTTATAAAATTGTAGCGTGTTCTTTTGGTAAATCTATCGGTTTCAAAAAGAGCTATCCGTAGCAGCCTGATTTTTTGTATTTTTAAGTTGGTATTACCGACTTTGTGTCTAATAAACAAATGCAAAAAATCATCAATTGATTTGTTTTTATTTCTACAGAATAAAAGCATTTGGGAATAATAAAACTTGAATTAAAAGATGCAAATAAAATGGAATATATATGAAGCAGTAAGATATAATAAAAAGTTGAGTTTTCCACATCTGTGTGTTCCAAAATGTTCATTTTAAAATTATTTTATGTGTTTGACGTCTTTTTTCAATAAATCAAATCTTGTGCCAATGAAATGGTATGTTCGCATATGTTTCCTTGAAAAAATTATATCATTAATTATTTAACTATTATGTATTTTTAAACTTCATTTACACGCGGCTCAAAAATCGAGTTGGAGTAGAGAGATTAATTAAAATTGAGTTGTATTAAATATGGACAGAAATCCCCTTTTAGAATCTCATAATTGGGGTAAATAGTCGTGTTTTGGTAAAAATTATTAACGTCGTAACAAATAAATACTGAAAAAAGACGATTATGTCCACTTTTATATTCACTGGTTGGTCAACGGTCAACTCGACTATGAATTCAAAATGACGGAAGATCGTGAAAATGTGGTTTGACACGAATTTTAAGGTCAAGTTTATTATCTACGACATCCATCAATAAAATTTGACAATTTCTGACTAGGCAATAAACTATATTTTGAAATATTTAGAATGAATTTCTTGCCAAATTTCGCCGAAAAGCTCTAAAATATCACTCTTTTCCGCAGGTGATATTAAATCTGATAATTTCCAATTGTTGGTATAACAAAATTAGGATTTTTTAGAAGAAATCTTAATAATCTTTTCGAGCTTTGGTAGGGGGTGCTGCTCAAGTTTTAGTTGGTTATAATTTTGTAGGCAATTTTACAGCAGCTGACACGAAGCCACATCATTTTTTATTCCATTATCTTTGATCTGGCAATTTTGCACAAATAAGCTAACTTTAACTTTTACTTAAAGTGGAAGAGCGCCCCTACCTATATGCTTATTAATATGATTTAAAAAAGCAACAAAAATAACTAAAAACAATTTTTGGACCAGTTTATTGCGTTAGTAATTTTTATTTCCTGTACGCGAATAGGTGTGAAACAATTTTTTAAAGAAAAGAACACAATTAACCAAAAATTATTGATTTTTAACTGCTTTCGGCTAACTTTTCCGAATCGGTCACAAATATATTCGAATTGTTTGGTTTCCGAGATAACTTCTCTAATAAATGGGTGAACGTGCCCACTGACAGAGAGAAGAACTATGCGAAAAAGGACTTCGATATTCATCAGTCATCGGAACTACCAACTAAACAACATAATAACATTCGATACTCGAATAAATGTCACAAATGTATCCAAAGCAAGATTCTGGTTTTAGTTTTATCGAAAGCAGGTTGTTGTATTTGTAATTTGTGTAAATTCTGCTTTCCTGCTGATGTCATTTTGCCTAAAGAACAGCCCTTATGTTGTGAAACTTCGAAAGCATACCTACCGCCATCTATCATGAACAAAGCAAACAAACCATTTGCACAAATAATTCTAATATATATTTAATTGTACTATTTGTCTTGTTAAATCATCAATTTTAATATTTTATTGAATAGTAAATAGTTCGAAGTAAAGCAAACTCTTGTCAAACTCCTTTTTTCTCATTTTCAAAATTACCAAATACACTAAATTAGTTATCACTGGATAAGAACTTAAACATAGCGATGACATTAAACAAAAGTTTTATGTTACAGTACGTTATTTTGTATATATTTCGGCAATTTTAAATAATTCAATAAATGAATAATTTGACATTCAACAAGTGGAAGAGGAAAATATGTAAGTTAAAATTCTCTTGTTTTATGTATTACTTCTTTAATTTAAAATTCTCTTGATTTCGCTTGCACATTCAGTGAGTGGGGGAAGAAACTTATGTATTTGTGACTTTTTGTTTGTATTTTTTTATCACTTATAAAAAACCGAATGCACTAAATTAGGAATCACTCTTCAAAATTGTAGCTGATTTGATCGTTTGTTTGCAATTAGGCTTTGTAAAATACTAATATGTTCATATCAATACAAAAATTATTTATTTTGTTCAAACATTCTATTTGAACATTTTATTGCAAAACCTTAACCAAAGTGCCAAATTTTCGTACTGGTCTTCTGGTGTATTATTGTTTTGTTTCATTTGCCGCTTCAATTGTCGAAATGTAACATAAATATCCATTTCATATATATTTTTTGATAAAATTCACACAATTTGGTCTTTTATTCTTTTTAGGCTAGCACGCAGTTAGCGAAAAATATTTCTCACGTAATTCCAAAATTGTATCTTGAGTTTTTCGTTCGCTTCGATGTTTGTCGTGTGTTGACATGTTCACGAGTAGTGATTTAAAAAGAGAAAACTATAATAATAAAGTTGGGAAAACAAAAAAAAGTTCTTTCCCATCTTTCTATTCCTTATAACTAGAATGTTCGCCAAATGTTTTCAACGTATATTCACTCGCCCCTCGCTTTTTCCCCTTCTCTCCGAAAAAGTAAAAGTTGCTGGCAACTCAGTTGCCCTGTGTGAAAGAGGACAAAGTGAATTCGTCAGGGCTGCTAGATTAATAAATATAAATATATTCACACGAAACCACAATTTTGATAAATCTTCATAAAAAAAAACTTAACCCTTATAAGTTGAACAATTTACAGTCATTGATACATAAAAACTTGGTCACTAAAATCCTACATATATCCTTATTTTTATTTACAGCATTTAAAATGAATAAGGGACAAAAAAGTGACGTATGGTCGCACTTCAGTCCAATTACGCCTGACAAAAAAGTAACATGCAATTACTGTGGAATATATCTCTCTGCTATAAGTAGAAATACATTCAGCCTTCTTCGTCACTTAAGGAATAGGCACTCTATACTTATGGGCTGGACAAAGGTAAGTTGTCCTTGTCTTATTTTGAAGTACAAACATTTTTTTTTCAAAACAGTAACATGGACATACATTTTTTTTTAAATTGAGGAATACCTATACGTGTATGTATGTGCCTCTATCTTAATACACAAAACAGATTTATTCAAAATTGAACATACTTGAGAAAATAGAATGTTTCAATGATGGGTTTTGTAAACTGAACTTGTCAGAGTATTTTAAATAAATACAAATCAAAATATTGTCTACTATAAACTAGATAACTAACTGTAAGGGAATTTTTTAAAAGGAAGATACTTTCGGAATTTGAGAGGATTGTCAATACTTTGTTTGTACCATACATGTCCGTGTAACAAGAGCTTCTGAGTATTGGTTTTGTTCCGAGCAGTGCTTACTCTTGAAGTGAAGATAATAAATATTTCCAGATTTCTTTAAATAAAAAGAACTACCTATCCCACAAATTAGTTGCATTTAAGTTTTTTTCAAATATCGTTTAACTTAGAACTAAAGAAAATGATGTGATTTTGATAGTAAATATGATTAAAAAGATTTAAGCCTGGGTTTAAATGACAAATAACAGGAGTCAGCGTTTTAAAGAAAAATGTTTTTAATTCCATTGTCCGAATTACCTTTGTAACATGAAAACAAAATAAAGAAATCTCTTAAGCAATAGCTGTATTTAATTGTATTTTGAAGTTCATCAACAAATATGCAAATATATACAGATCAATCGTAAATAATAAATTATCAAAATCATATCATTTTTATTTACAGATTTTAAAATGAATAAGGCATTTAAAAGTAAAATTTGGAAGTATTTTATGCCAATAACTGCTGACAAAAAAGTTACATGCAGGTACTGTGGTTCATCTTTATCTGTGTTAAATAGATCCACGTATACTCTTATTCGTCACTTAGAGAAAAAACACTCAGAAGTTTTCGTTCGGAATAAGGTAAGTTAATTTACCTTCAATAGAATTTTGTTTTTAAACAAATTTAATGTACATTTGAAGTATCAACACAACCCTTTAAAATGAAGAAATATAAAGCCTTATCTTTTTGTAGTTATAATATTACAACAATGTATCTCTTATTTTTAAAGAAATGATAACTCCAAAAATGTAATTCCACAGTAAATGTAGTGTAATTGTGTAGCAAACTTAAAATAAAAACTAAATTTAAACCAGCAGAATAAAATCGTCACTCGATCTGAAAATTGTTAAAAAAATAAACTCACAGAGCTCTAAACATCTACAGTACAACCTGCAAATCGGGACACTATAATCAGACCACCTCATATTCGGACCGCACCCTATGTATTCCCTGCTAATTTTCATACAAATTTCCCCCTATAATCGGGACACTTGCTAATCGGACTATGGACCACTAAAGTGATATGCGTTACTTAATGTATTCACCTGTCTATTTGGTTCAAGCGTAGGAAACACGAAATATGTATGCATTGATTTTTTTTTTAATTGTGGGCCAACGCCTGTTTCAAAGATGCACATTTGTCTCAGAGAGATCTTGCAAAGAAATTTGATTGCAGCAAATCTCAAATCCGTAGAATTTTGAGCGCGAACGAGGGTATCAAACTGTTATTTAAAAAAAATTGTTGGTTTGAAAACAAAACATATGAAAACATTTGTATATTTTGCCGAAATTGATGTAGATGGTTTTGCTTAGTTAGACAAAAGAATGTGTCAATTTCTGGTACCATTCTCTAAGCAAAAGCAGTGGCTATAGCATCAAATCTAATTGATTGTACATTTTCTGAAAATTTATAGGTGGTATATGCACTATCAGTCGTATTTTTATGTACATAAACATAGGTATACATATTATATATCAATGATGTCTGGTCATAACAGCATAAGTCAATTTTTTTCAAAAATTGAGTTAAGTATGCAGAATTATTTTTAAAAAATCTATTTTCGTTTAGTCTTAATAGCATAATTCTAAGAAAACTGGTTCCAAAGATATTTAATGGTTCTAACCACACTTAACTCCGTTTTTTAAAATAATGTTTGATCATAATGGCATAACTCAACTTGTGCTGTTTTGACCAAACAAAATTTTTTTAAATTTAAATCAGTGTATGGTCAAAACAACATAACTCAATTTCTTAATTTTTTACTTTCTATATATATGAACTATGAATTTGGCAAGTCACGGATTCGTAAATAAAATCAAACTCGATGTTTTAATCAAACTAAACATTAAGATGATGGAGAACACCAAAAAATTGGGTCCCATATGTCCATCTGTCCTTGAGTATACAGCCTAAACGGTTGGATGAATTTGCTTCAAACTTGGTATACATATTGTTTTTCCGTAATATTTACATAGACGTTTTTTTTAAATGAAAAATAACGGTACCTGCCATACATTTTTTTTTGTCAAAAAGAAAAAACCTTATTTTTCCCAAAAACGGCTGCAACGATTTTTATAAAAAAAAATCAGTTCATTAATAGAGGGAAGCAAATGGTACTATTTTATAATCTTTTTTTTTTTGTGAGATAAATGGTTATTTTTGGTACCTCTAGTAGAACCCTTTTTTTGGTTTTCGATTTTCTGGAAAAGAGTTCATTTGATTATTTTGAATTTTTTTATGAAGAAACTTCTAAAAAGTTTAAACACTAATGTAATAGTGTAGTGTTATTTAGTACGTTCTTAAACATTGTCTTGAATAGTTCAAAAAAACTATTTTCCTAAAACAAAACAAAAAACAACGGTTTACCTTCCATACAAATGTTAAAAAAACCGAAACAAAAATTATTTCTCAAAAACAGCTCCAAGAATTTTGATAAAAAATACATGTACGAGTATGTATATATAAGTAATCTTTAAAAATCATATGAATCGTATATTGCACCTAAATTATAAAGTTATATGCATTATTATATGTACATCATTTACATATCAAGGTTCCATCTATGTATGTAGCTACATATTATTCTCCTAAGTTACATAATTTAAATCCGAAATCTAGATTTAAATATGTACTTGTTGGTAGGCAAACATGTAACTATTCCATGTAACTATTCCTTGAATCATCCAATCGACAATTCATTATTCTATTTAAACCTGCATAGGATAACAAGACCACCTACCTACTATCAGCGTCAATGTTTATCTTCATTAATAGTTCATACGATCTAGTCGTGCATTTGATTTTATTCTGCCCATGTAAATTTTTTTCTTAATGTCAATTTTATTCCTTCACTAAACAATCGTCTTCGACGGTTTAGCGACGAACAAGTTTGTAAATGTCAAATAGCAGGGATTCTGTTTTATTAATAACATTTTTTGCACTTACTCCAGAAAAAAACTTCTAAAACTTCTCTAGTCCATGTTTACTAATTTGGGTGCATAAGTTCATTATTAATTTCTGATTTTTAATACTGCATTTTAATAATATATTTTTTTTAAAGTTTTTTTCTTATTTTATTTTGTTAATAAAGTTAAATAAATTCGTTCCCTAATAAAAAAACTTGTTTTACAACTTATTTCAATATTGGTATTAAGGACACAACTCGAAATAATCTTTTTCTTGACCGAAAAACAGTTTGGTCAAAACAGCATATCTCACTAAAAAATTATAAACAAGCTTAAAAATTATTTTTTTTTGTTATATTCGTGTAAATGTTATTATTTAAAATAAAATTGTATCCCAATATATATGTATTTAATAAAACTGGATTTGAAAGTTTTTTATAAACTTAAAATTCATTTATCTCAAAACTCAAATTTTAGACTTATGTTGTTATAACCAAACTCCATAGATATATACTTTTAACATACATGTATGCATGAGGGAAAACCCTTTTGAAGTGGACAGGTCTGATTAAAAATGAACCTCTACAATCGGACCAGCTTCTAATTGGACCACTTTTCATCGGTCTCAAAGTTGTCCAATTTTACAGGTTTTAATGTATGAAAAAAAAGTGGTAGTCTGAAGGTTTAATAATACTCTATTCTTTCACTTCTTTAGATACAATGAAAATTGTACTTTATTACAAAAAGATCTTAGATCTTAGAGTCTTAAATCAAATAAATGAATTAAACAAACCGAAGCAAGTCAAGAAAAAGAATCAACTGCTGGTAACCCTTAACGTACTTCATAACATTCCACTTTATATTCCGCCGTTCCCCCAATAATTCATTCATAAAATTGAAATTTCCGTATATGTGAAACCTGAAACGTGACTGTGATTGTATTATTGTGATTGTGAATAGCCATTGTAGCCCGCCAAACCGTCTGATTCTCCTCAAATTTTTTTTATAAAATAATCCATTTTTGATTTATTTAACAGCAATATACACTGTTTTAAAATAAAATTGCGACCCAAAAATAAACGGTAATAATAATTTTCTAAAATATCGACTTGACTTCATTCGTCGATAGTTTGAATTTCCTCTGTGATTCTGAAGTAGCAATATCAATTCACTATTCCCAAATTCATAGCGGGTGTAGGTATCTGTGATTCCTAATGTAAATAATTTGACTGTATTTCATGGATTTTATAAAATATTTATCGTCGTAGTGTTAGAGATGAGCTGTAAATGCTTCTTTATATGTGAAACAAAAACTAGGTAATTTAATCGAAACTATTTTAGTTATATTTTTCTGATAGGTATCTAGGTTGAAGGTCAACAGTCAACACCAGTGTTGTTCCTCTACTCGTGTTTTTATCTGACAATCCGTAATCCTTCTCCAATCCGGGATCCCAACTTAACACTTTTTTTTTGATAATGATTATTCTGAATTTTAGTGAATATGTTTAAAAATAATAGTGTCGGTAAAAATAATCAAAATCAAAAATAATGTTTGTTGCACAAGTAGGTAGAAATCACCACAGATGTATGACGTTTAAGTACATAATATGAATGGGGACGTTCACACAGTTATTGGGGACGTTCACACAGTTATTCTCAGCAATCTATAATAACTTTCTGTTGTTGTAATGCGTGCAAAATCATATCTGATGAAAAAACAGCTGTTCTCATGAAAGCTATCTTGAGTTAACCCAAATAATTTGGAATAACTATAGGGGTATTCGCGATCCGGTGTATCTGGTCTTGTATCATTGTAAAAGTGTAAAAGTGTAGCATTTTTTGCACTACAACAACAAAATATACTTAATGTCAAAATCTTACACTCTTACAATACCCGAACTCTATTGTAACAGAAAAATACAAGAGTGTAAGATTTTTTTAATACAAACTAAGCCTTCTTCAGAACAAATTTGAAACAGATTTTGATATTTGCTTCAGTGTTGCTACAGATTAGTAAAGGTGTTTTCACAGTCTGTTGTAAAAAAATAAAATTTTACACTTTTACAAGACTTGGTACACCAGATCGTGAATACCCCTTATGTATCCGAGAACAAATGTGGGAACAGCTGACTGCAAAATTCATGTGGTATGCGTTTTGTTCTGATTTTTTGACAGCTTTCAGCTAACCTGTCTGATTCGCACACAGATATACTCCGATAGGTTGGTATCCGAGATAACATCTAATAAGAGAGTGAACGCCCGCAATTCGTATGGGTGTGTGTGCATATGTTCTTGACATTTGTATACCAAAGTTTTTTGGATAGCTTGAGATTTTTTTTTTGTCATCAGCTGTGTTCTTACAAGAGAGTACAACAACACCAACCAATTCGCACCAACCTATGGTTCGTTTTTTGAATGTACACAATTGTCTACATCTCAACGTAGACAATCGGTCGACAATGTAGACAACATTGTTGACAATATAGACAATTTGTCGACAATGCAGATATTATGTCGACAATGTAGACACTATGTCGACAATGTAAACTATAACTTTGACATCTTAAATCTCACAAATACATTCCAAAAAGTCTGCTCTACAACAATAGATACGTGGTTTTTAACATTGTCCATAAAAATATATGTCAAACAATAAATTATAATATTTTCTATAAAAATAAAAGCTTAGAACGCTTGAGTATTATGAAGGTGCTTGGCCGACCTAAAAACAAAGCCTTTGAAGAGCTAGGCTATCTCTTGGTGAAAGCCAATAATAAACGCTCAGCTCTTTGCACAAAGTGCAACAAAATACTGCGAAACACTGCTGAAACCCGTCTTCGCAAGCACAGGTAATGGAAAATATTATTATCTAAATATTGATTTCTAAACTAAAGCCTTTGCTTACAATTTACAATAGGAATAGTCGTTGCAAACCTCAAGCAAGTACATCTAAATTGGTTAATGTCTCAATGGTATTTTTATGATATTTAATATTTATATATTACATTTTATCAGAGAAAAATAGTATCTTTGCAAAAAAGATTGTTTATAATTTAAATGTTTGAAACTAATATGTTTATAAACATAAAACTAGGTAGGTAAACGCTTAGATTTAGATACAATTATTTTGTTTCACGGCTATCTTTTTCTTAACTGGTTTTTTTTTATAGTTTATATTTTGTGGTTTGAACAAAAATTATGAATTATGATGCTTTTATGAATTGTTTACATTGTCGACAAATTTATGTAGACAATCATCTAGTCTACATTTATAGTCTACATGGCACAACACTGGTCAACACTCTCAAGGGAGTCGGAGTATGGTCTGGGTGTAATGTGATTGCTATTTAAAAAGACGATACTATAAATTGCAAATTTGTAACCGTTGCTTACTATATATAAGTATGGAATATTCCCGAGGATTCGTCGGCTGTGGGGCCTACAAAACCCAACTAAGTTCGGGAAGTAAACAGCCCTTATGTAAAACGTAAATTTTCTATACGCTTAGCGCGGTTGTGGGGGCTGTAAAACACAGTCAAATACCAGAAGTCAAATGCTCGATTCAAACTCTACACAGCCGCGCATTCAGTGATTTTATAAACTGGCTGTCTGGAGTAACTTCCATACCAAAAGTTCAAATAATGGATATACGTTATAATATCTAATATGCAATTTTGTTTTGTGTGGGTATTTATGTTACAAGAATTGACAATATAAAGCCGTAGGAGTCGAATAAACAATGCAAACTACAAACGATCAAAAAAGGAGTTACATTTCTGAGAAGGATAAGTAAGCTATTCAACCCTATCAAAAACCTGACACGAATTCCCATTACGAAATGATTCTGCCGTATTTCTCTTGGGGATTCATAAAATTTTCCGAATACGATGAGTTGGTGCCAAAGAAAATTGTTTAGGTGCCTACTGACATCAGTATAATCAATGGTGTTGCATACTTTCAATTAAACATCAAATTTGTTTAAGTTATATCGAGTTTCATCCAAAAAAAGATCTGCTCTTTCCGATAAAAGATTTCATCTTTTTGAATTTTTAGAGTTTCATTCCAATTAAGAGCTAATCTAGATCAAATCTTAATACGAAAGATTGGATCTCTGATGGGTTGGCAGATTTGATCTGAATACACACATACATGTCAAGAGTTTTCTGTTAAGGGTCAAATGGAAAATATTTTTTTAATTAATTTGTTGTGAACTATTGCCAATCCGTGCTAAAAAAAATAAAGAAGTAATGGACGAAGAAGTTAATAATTTTTATTTTATAAATTCAGTGGAGTGTTTGATTGCTTCGTTTTCGTCTTCCTCGTCATCTGAGGGTCAATTCCCGATCTGTGAAGATGTGAAGTGATAAATTTTATCACGCTTTCACGTCTAATTCGATTCTCGATTCGTGAAAAAGTGAAGTTAAATGCCAAACATTTTTCATATGATAATTTTTTTATCACAGTCAATTGTTTTGTGAAGAAAATGTTTCTAATCGAATATTAAGAAGAAAAACAGGATTTGGCACATGACAAGTAAGCAACCATTATATTTATACACAAATATATTTTGGTTATAAGTTATATTTGTGTGTATTCGAGTAAATAACGAAATTGTTAAGTCAACAGATTCACAACAGCCGACGCGACGACGGTGCTCATTCCCGCGACAGATCGTTGGAAACTACCCATTGCAAAAAAATGCAGAGAACTTAACCATATTTAAATGGCACTTATAAGTTGAGTGTTTTTCAAGAATACTCTCAATTCGCGTATTAAATCCATGCATAAATGTTTTGGGAATCTATAAAGTTCAATAAAGTGCTCCTATTTGTAACTTCGAATAGATTCTGCCCATCTCGAAGGGAAAGCCTCAATATCCTCACATAAAAAAAAAATAAATCTTACTCAAAACAGAGATACTATTCAATATAATATAAAACCCACAATTCTTCAGTACGACGCCTTTTATTAATTTATTAAACGAATTATTATTCCGGACATTATTCTTAAGCAAATTTAGAAACTGAAATGAAATATATACCTTTCCCAACAAAAAATCTAATCAGAAATGAGAGAATTTATCATTTAGTACTTTTTAGTACAAATTTTATCACAATGAGTTCTAGAATCGCATTAGGCGTGTGCGTGAAGTTGGAAAATGATAAACCTCTGTGAAAACTGAAATGATATTTTTTTTATCACTTCATAATTTCACAGATCGGGAATTGACCCCCTGATGATAAAGATGTGTTTTTTTTTCAGAAATGTGTGTCAGTCATTCACCAATACTACAATTAAATCTGGAAAGAAGTTTAATTGAAAAGATCAAATCTCGATTTTGAGAGATCTATGAAATTTGAATGAAAGACGCTATTAGTTTTGAAGATAGATAATGTAGTTGTAGAATTAGACTTAAGTACTTGAACTTAAACGTGCTTAATTTCTGTTTGCTTCCATTAGTCACAAGTGTACCTAAATTGTTAGAATGAAGCAGTTTTTTGAAATAAGTTGATTGCAACCCTTAATTGTTTATAGCATTGTTAATAGATTTGTCAGATTTGTCGGCAAGCTTGCATAATTACAAACTCTTTCGTAGTTAAAGGCATTAGATTAGTAGTTTCCAACCTTTTTTTTAACATATGCGCCCCTATAGCGAATTCAGATATCTCGTTACAGTTGAATCAAAAATACAAATGTTCAGAGTAGAATATTTCGACTACCTTATGTGAGACGAACTATCTTTTAATTAATTTTCAAGTGAGAATTTTTTGATGGTTTACTCGTGGAAATTTTGTACTGTTATAGTTGAAAAATTAGGGCAGACCAGACCAACTATGTATATCTCATGTTTGAGATGCAACTCAAAATCAAAATCTAACTAATAAGCCTGGTTGTTATTGCTTTTCAGAATACAGAGGATGTTTTGTTGAAGTATTATGGTTGTAAATTAATATAATATTTTTTTAATTTCATTTAACATTAAGAACTGTCAGTTTAATTTGTGATTAAAAAAAAAAACAGAAATAGTAATTATGTATAAGTCAAATAGCAGAAAAAGTAGTTTAATCTGGGACTATTTTACTCGTGTTGATATGACACTTGCTAAGTGTGATGTCTGTGAAAACCAGTTTTCGTACAGAACGTCAATTTCGAACTTGAAAAAACATATGCAAAGCAAACACCCAAATTTTAAATCATTTTTTGAAACACCAAAAACAGAGCCATCAAATAAAGTGTACTTATTTACAAAAACAACGGTAAGTTTAAAATTAATTTTGTATTTGCAAGTGTTTTTATTTTGCACAATTTTTATAAGCATTTCTTAGGTTTTATATTTGAATTTCATAAAGGTGAAAAATAGCTCAACTTCGTTTTTCTGGATACACGAGTATTACTCATGAAGACCTAATATGAGCTTCATTAAAAGTAACAGAATTCTTAATATATTTTTTCTTCAATATTTATTTGCTAGAAAATATATATATCAAATGCACGACTGGATCGTACGAACTTGCTCTTGTAGCTAACAACTGCAAGCTAGCTTACATTGACGAGGTTAGAGTAAACTTTGGAAAGCCTTTTTGAAGTAATTATTGATGTACATATTATAAGTTTTTATTTCAAAAAAATTCAATGACTGGTTTTTGAAAAATCGATTTTTCAAAAAAAATGTTTACTTATTTATTTTTTAAATATCGAAAGAGCAATTTTTTGAAAAACTGAGTATGCAGTTTCATAAACACTTTTAGGGAGCCAATCCAATAGTGAGCAAGTCGAAAATATCAAAAGTTTTTCTATGGGAAGTACCGTAAATAAGTATGCAAAAAAAAAATATTTTTATTCTTAAAAGTGGACACACATTTTTTTTATAAAAATTCTGGGAGCCGTTTTCGAGAAATACATTTTTATTTGCGATTCGTCGAATAAAAAAGTTTTGAGATAACAATCAAACATGACATTACGATGATAGCGAAGACGAAAAAAGATGGTCTAAAAATTCTGTCCGTCTGTATGTCTGTCTGTCAGTCTGTCAGTCTCTCTGTATGTATGTATAGACACCTACAGCCCAAACGGCTGGGCCGAATTGCTTCAAACTTGGTAAATAGTTTTTTAGGTATTTTACAGAGGGGAAATTTAAATTTTTTTTTAGCTCAAAAAATAACGGTACCTGCCATATAACCGTTACGTTCAAACCTATTTTTCTCCGAAACGGCTCTAGCGATTTTGATAAAAAAAATCAGTGCGGCTTTTTAGCTACGACCGATCATATGGTTGAAAAAGAAAATTAGAAAAAATGTCTAAAAACGGTACATTCCATAGGCCCTTTTTTTTTGTTTTCGACTATCTCATAAACGCCTCAACCGATTCTTTCGAAATTTCACACATATATAGGTAGGTTTAGGTTGCCCAAATTATACCGCGTACCAATATTTTTAATTAATATTTTTTTGTATTTTTAAAATAATTTTTAAGACAAAAATTTTAAAAATTTATATTTCGAAAACTGCTCATTAAATTTTTTTTCAAAAATTATATTTATATGTATTTTCAGAGTACCTATAAATTGGCGTTTTTGAATTTTGTTTTAAATATTTTCAAAAAGTTTAAAAAAAAAAACTTTTTCTCAAAAACCGCTCCACAGATTAAAAAGAATTTTTTTTCGTAAATTCAAATTTATCCAAGAAATAAAATGACGTACTTTTTTTTTTAGCTCAAATTAGTTTAAGTATTTATTTCAGAATTTTGAATTATTTTTTTCTTTAATTAAACCGATTTAATCTTTTGTTTTAAAGTTTATATTATTAAATATTTAATATTGTCATACCAATTTATCTTAGAACAAAATTTAAAAAAAATTGTATATGTATATACAAAATTGAGTTAAAAATGACTAAATATATATTTTTAAAGAAATCTTTTGCATCCGATGTGATCGAACATAAGAGCAAGTTCGTGCGATCCAGTCGTGCATTTTATTTTCTTAACGTTTGAGGTGCCGGTATTTTATTTTAGGAATATAGTTTTTTAACTGTTGAAGATAATGTCAAAAAAATAAAAATAAAAAAAAAAAAAAGTGTGGGCATATTAACGAAAAAATAATATGTACCATGTTTGAAGCAAATCCATCCAACAATTTAAGCTGTAGACTCGAGGACACACAGACGGACATGTGAGATACACTTTTTTGCTTCGCTATTATCGTAATGTCAAGAGAACGAGTCAGTATTCTGTATTATAAAATTCTGAAAATGAATTGGAAATTCTGTATGAACATAATCTGTATTTCTTAATTCTAAATTCTGAATTAAAATCTATTTTTAATGACATTAGCTGCATTTTATTATTTACAGGTCTGGGTTATTTTTTAACATGTATTACAAAAACAATACGAGATCCAGGTTTCTATCTTGGCTTGCAAATATTAGTATTAAATTCGGCGAACAGAGGGTAGATTTAAGTACATAACACAGATAGTTTTTGTTTTCACCGGGTGAACTATATGGGTTATTGGCGATAATAAAACCCGGCTATTATTGCAATGTACCTTATGTGATTTGATTATTGTCTGTTAGTCTGTCTGTCGGTCTGTCTGTCAGTCTGTCTGTCAGTCTTTCTGTCAGTCTGTCTGTCAGTCTGTCTGTCGGTCAGTCTGTCTGTCTGTCTGTCAGTTACTACCAAAAAAGTAAAATGCACGGCTGTGCTGCATGTCAGTTTTAAGTACACAACAATATAAATTTTAAGAACTAACTATTAAAAAAATCGTCCACCCGTTTTGGAAGTATTGATTTATTTTCAAAATTTTGATAACCAGTATTATTTAGAATTTGAAGCAACACCGTTGAAGAAAGTCGAAAATAAACAAAACAGGTCAATGGCAGGAGTTAGTAGCTTGACGTACACTTTTCACCATTGTCATCTTGGACACTTTAATACGAAGGGGAGTGTCTTCATGACGAGTTTCTTCATCGTCATTTTTGTTGGCATTTCATCATAAATTCTATCCTCCACCCATGCTCTATTGTAAAATCAGTACCAAAAACTGAACCAGTTGTATCAACGGCATTATGAAGGTTTAAAAGAGCGTCCACTGACTGTTCGTGGGGAGTAATTCGTGTGCATTTTATATCGTTTTTTGTTTAATAGTTCAACTAAAAATTCAGTGTTAGTTTTAAAATATATGTAAATATTTAATGCAATGTGTCAAAATGTGTTATTTTTGTTTGAAACAAAACCGTATACCATTGGTTGCCTTTTCGAGAAGGCTCTCCCAAACTATTCAGTTCTATTGCAAACTCTTTCTAAATAGTCATGCATTCTTTTTGTATATGTAATGTGCATATGTAAATTGTTTTTATTTTAATCTTAAATATTCATGTACATATCATTTGCCTTGTTTTTAAATTTTGTTAAAACTTCTAACTTAATACAAGGTTTGTTCGTTGAGCACTGAAGTCGCTCTAGGGTCGACCTAAAGCGTTTTTTGAAAAACCTAACGTCACCCTGATAAACAAATTCTGTGTGTTTTGAAACCAAGGGTCGCCATCAACTCGCCCTGAAGTAGAACTAGGTTTTTAGCAGGGGCAACTTGAGGTAAATGAATAAACGTGAAAGTCACATGAGATCTGAACAAACGGGCCTTTCAGGATCAAATTCTTTAACTTTTCAAAAATAACTTTTTTAAAAAATTTGTTAAATATGAATGTTTTAAACATTAACTGTATTACCTTTTGTATTAATTTGTTTATAACCTCAATATAAAACATCATTTATTATAAGAGTTTTAGGCCCGTTTGCTTATACGAATCATAAATATTTATGTTCAACTTAAAACGCTTATGGGCTACTTTTTCCTCTGCGTAAACTGTCACATATAAGTTCTTAAGTAGAACTTAAATGCTTAAGTTGTGTATCAGCAAACGGGCACAGTCTTATTTAATAGAATGCTCTAAGCAGATGAATAGTTATACAGTGCATAAGGGCTTATGTAGCCCTTCTATAAATTCCAATTTGTAAAACATTTCCCCATAAATTATAGTTATGCAGGGCTTTATGTCCAAAAAGTACCAAAATCGGGTAATCTATTCCATTTGGCTCTCATGATCAAATCAGCTGTTTGTCAGAAAATGTATCTAGAACTTTTGTTGGTGTTAATGTGTATGTTCAATGAGGCTATTCGGAACAGATTAGAACGCTTTAGAACAGAAAATTACCTACAGAATTTTGCTGTTCAATAAGAAAATTTTCTAAACTGTTCTGGTTTGGTGTTCAATGAGCTAGTTTGGAACACTTTAGAACAGGATTTTCTGCATTTGCTTTTTAGGTAGAACAGTTTAGAACAGATTTGTGAGAGCTGTCAAAACCAATTGTTGGTGTTAAAAAAAAACAGTTCGGTGTTAGTTTTAGTTGATAAATCATTTTCCGTATTGCGGAGGACTTGGAGTACATAACATGCAAAAGGCATAAATTAAAAACTTACGTTTCCTCATTGGGCGTTTATTCCACCCACTTTTCCTGATAACCAAAACCATAAATGTTACAAAAGTAGACAAGTTCTTCTACAACAAAAATCTTCTAAAGGTACGTGGAAAGGTGTTTGTATATAGAAGAACTTGGCTACTTTTTTTTTTAACATTTATGCCTTTGGCGTGATTGTGTTTTCACAAACAAAAGAGATGAAGAGAAATTGAATAGAGGAAGTAAGAACGAGGGAATCTCGTACTATAATAAATATATATAAAAAATTGTCCTTTACCAAAAAAGACGAGAGAACTCGAGAAATAATTTTAGAAGGAAAATGAAGCGTACGAAAAAGAAGTAAATGAGTGTAGAATTTTGTTTTCTCTCTCCTTTTCCATTAGCTCCTAATTAGGTTCATATATCAACAATTGAAGCTTGTTAGTTATAAGTTAGTTATTTAATAAATTCTCGTCTTTTCAGAATTAGAACTGACATTTTTTCCCAAGTGAACGCTTTCAGAAAAGTCCGGATGGCTTCCGGATTGCCAAATAAAAACGGCATTATAGAATATTTCTGTTTGTGCACTGTTCGTTGTGTTGCGTGTTGTTTTTCTCTTTTCTTTTAAATTTTAACCTGCGATAGGGTAAAGTTTTGCATTTGGGAAAAAATCTAACTCAATATTTTAATCAATCTTGACATTACTATGATAGAGAACAGCAAAAAGTGGGTAGCGCATTTCCGTCTGTATGTCCGTCTGTCTGACGATGTATATAACCTAAACGGCTAAAGCGATTTTTTTTTTCAAACCTGGTATTTAAGCGTTTTAGGTTATTATCTCATGGTTGATTGTTGAATCGTTGTTTTAGCCCCAAAACTAACGGTACCGGCCAAATTTGTCTAATATCTTAATTATCTCGAATACGGCTCAAACGATTTTGATAAAAAAGTGTGTGCACTACTTTAGGTATAGTCTACATTTTGGTAATTTTTTTTAAAAATATTTTGTTAAACGGTACCCGCAAATACAAACTTTTTTTGATTTTCGACTTTCCCATAAACGGCTGGATGGATTTCGATAACAAAAATGTATATAGGAGTTCCTTTGAATTATAAATACTTGTACCAATTTTTTTAAAAATATTTTTTGGATTTTTGAAAAAAAAAATATTATTTTTTTTTTGTTTTTGTTTGAAAATTCAATATGTATTTCAAGAACGGATGACGATTTTTTTTCGAAATTACATTTTTAAGTTTATATTATTAAATACATCAAATTGTCATACCAATTTTTTTTTAGAAAAAAATCAAGAAATTTTGTGTATAAAAATTTAGTAAAAAAAAACGAATTAAAAATATATTTAAATGTTTCTACTAAGAATCTTGTGCTTACGATGTGATCGAACATAAGAGCAAGTTGAAGTACGTGCGATCCAGTCGTGTATAGGCATTTGCCTTTTTTCGTTAAGAGCAGATCACTGAACATAGTTCGAACACATAGATTATGCACTGAACTTGTTCAAAACAGAGCGAGCTCTGAACACTGATACAGTGGTGTGCAAAATAATAGGTGTGAAAAAGAATGTTTGGAAGCTTTAGTTTTCTTAAGAAATAGTGAAACAAGTGCTCTAAAATGACTTATAAAATATTTCGCACCACGCTTGTATTCTCTTGTTGATGGTTTATGTGCATCCAGCCGTTGATTTTGATATATTGTCCCTTTAATTATTACCTTTGTAAAATTTCGCTGCGTAAAAAAATTCTTTTATAATTCTAATAATCTCATTCGTGGTTTTAAATTAAGAGAAGAAGTTATTATTTTTTTATGACTAATAATATTTGTATTAATTAATTTACCTATATTTAACCTGGTAGGAATAAAACTGGGTCGTAAATCACATTGTTCTCATCAGTTAAGAAAAAATAATCAAAAAGTTTTGAAGTGAAAGAAACACCTATAAAACAATCGCGAGACAGGTTGGTTGTTCTTAAAACATGTTCACAAATGCCTTAAAATGGACCGGCCATCCAGAAAAACAACTAAAATCACTAATCGACAGATTACAACAGCGATTAAGACCAACCCAACATTGGGGGCGTTCGGTGGCGCATAGCTTTGCTGTGCAATACGTTTGTTGGTGATGTAATACGTGTTAAATGCGGGCGTTCACTCACTTATTAGATATGTTATCTCGGATACCAAGTTATCGGAGTATATCTGTGGACGAATCAGATAGGTTAGCTGAAAGCTGTCAAAAAATCAAAACAAAAAGCATACCAAATGAATTTTGCAGTCAGCTGTTCTATAGATTTGTTTTCGGATAGCTAGTTATTCCAAATTTGTTGGGATAACTCAAGATAGCTTTCGAGAGAACAACTGTTTTTTCATCAGATGTGTTTTTGTACGCTTTACAACAACAGAAAATTATTCCAGAGTGCTGAAAATAATTGAGTGAACGTCCCCAATAATAGACGACAATAACAACGAACAAAACATGATTTCCAAATCGAAAACAAGCTAGCGCTAAATTTGTGGTATACTTTGGCGTTTTTATTTGGCAATCCGGAATTATTCTCCAATCCGGGATCCCAACTGAACACTTGTGTGATTCTGACAGACAATTCTGAATTTTAATTTTAACACATACAACTGTGAATATAATTGTGCACTTGGAAATATTATGAGTATTCACGATCCGGTGCAACTGGTCTAGTATCATTGTAAAAATGCAAAAGTGCAACTTTTGCACCACAACAAGAAATTACACTGAGTAAGATTTTACAACTCCTTTGCTATACCCTAACCCTATTGCAACAGCAAAATACAATGGTGCAAAATTTGCCTGGTGTCGTTGACAGTTTAGCAGCTGTTATTTTCTGTCAGAAATGGTCGTGTTCAAACAGATTTTGCATTTTTACTCCAGAAGCTTATAGCGAGTTTCATTCTAATTTCAAAGAGCTCTCAAAATGGAGATTTGATCTTTTTAATGAAACTTTAGGGGTATTCACGATCCAATGTATCTGGTCTTGTATCATTGTAAAAATGTAGCATTTTTTTGCACTACAACAACAAAATATACTGAATGTCAAAGTCACACTTTTACAATACCTGAACCCTATTGTAACAGAAAAATACAAGAGTGTAAGATTTTTTTTAACACAAACTAATCCTTCTTCAGAACAAATGTGAAACAGATTTTGACATTTGCTTCAGTGTTGCTACAGATTAGTAAAGGTGTGTTCACAGTCTGTTGTAAAAAAATAAAATTTTTCAATTTTACAAGACTTGGTAAACCAGATTGTGAATACCCCTTTTGTGTCCAAATTTAATTGTAGTGTTGGCCGCGTTCGGTGACATACCTAAAGAAATCCGGATTGTTTTGTGTTGTTGTAACGCCTAAGGAAAAACCAGTTGATGAACTAAACATATGTCGTCAAACACAAATCTCAAGCTACACAAAAATTATTATTAATTTCAGGAACAGCTGATTTAAAACTCCAGATATATGCAATACAATTCAACTGACTTAACAGAGAAAGCTACCTGGATCGTTCGAAAACAAACCCACTACTAAGGTATCTTGGCTAGCCTATCGGCATTGCACCGAACGCGTCCAAAGCTGAATGACTGACACTGACTTGGGGGTGGCCGTGGCGCGATAGTTGTGTGTTCGCCTGTGAATCTCTTGGTCACAGGTTCGATCCCTGCCGTAGTCTATGTCTTATTTCTCTCTCTCTTATTTTTCCATCTCTTATTTTTCCATTAATAACCAATTCTAAAAATAAATGTCTTACAATGAGTTGCTGGTTTACTCATTACATGCTGTTTAGGCATAGAACTAACATGTGATTGAGTACAACTAGTATACCGATAAAATATGACGAAGAATAAAAAAATTAATGCGAATTATAAGGGACATAGATAAATAAGACATGTAAATTCTTTCCTTTTCTCCGCATTAGTTCAGCCGCCATCCCTGGAGATAAAATCTGAGACAGCAACCACTTACAGTCTCCGAATATCGCGCCACACATCTTTCCTATCATTCTTTCTCTTCCTTAACCTCACCCTCACGCCCGCGCTGTGTTGAAACATTTAAAGGGTATTCATAATCCCTTGAGCGCGTGTAGATTATAAAAAAAAAAAAAAAAAAAAAAAAAACATACATTTCAGAAAAAAAACATATCTTCATCATCAGATGAGGAAGATGAAGACAAAGCAATAAAAAACTCCACTAAATTTATAAAATTTAAATTATTAACTTCTTCGTCTATTATTTGTTTATTTTTTAGTTTAATTTTTAAGCAGGGATTGGCACAATTTCACAATAAATTAATAACAAAATAGTTTCCATTTGATGTTTGACAGAAAAAACGTTTTACGTGTATGCGTGCATTCAGATCAAATCTGCATACCCACCAAAGATCAGATCTTTCGTGTTGAGATCTGATCTAGATTTGCTCTTTTTGTTAGAATGAAACTCTCAAAATTCAAAAAGATGAAATCTTTTGTCAGAAAGAGCAGATCTTTTCTTGAATGAACCCCGCTATTTGTGTACACGATTGATAGATCATACAATATTGCCAGATCTGTCAGTGAAAAACATGCTTACGATTTTGCAAGCTAGAGTTGCAATAGAATAGAAAAGGTGCTTTCACATTTACAGAAAAAAAATAAATTTCGCAATTTTACAGCTTTTTGTTGCATCGGATCGTGAATACCTCTATTCAAATTTAAAAAAAAAAGTTTGTTGCACAATTCTGAAACAAAAAATGGCAACAGTCGAGTTTGACGTTGCAGTATATGAATGTGTCAGTGCTTCTGGTTTTGATTCTGATTTCAAATCCAGAAGCAAAATTCTCTTCTTTTCAGAATTAGAACTGTCATTTTCACAAGTGAACACTTTCAGAAGAGTCCGTAAGGCTTCCGGATTGCCAAATAAAAACGACATTAGGTAGTGTAATGCACAGCTCAGCTGACTACGAAATCAGCTGTCTTTGCAATTGTTGTTGGTGAACTTTAATTACGTGCCTAATACACCATCTTCTTCTTCTGAATCGGTTGAAACATTTGTGGTTACTTCCTGATTCATTTTTCATTTATATTTTATCGAACAAATGTATGTTTAATTCACTTTAATCTGAAGCGTAATCGTAAGCAATTAGCTTTTTTCTGTTTTGACTTTTGACAGAAATGGTTACCTATTGGATTTTATACGTTTACAAACGCACAATATATTTTTCAGCAATAGGCGTTTTTCTTTTTTCTTTCAGAGCAGAGCACTGAACAGAGTTCGAACACATAAATTATGCACTGAACTTGTTCCAAACAAAGCGAGCTCTGAAGACTGATATGTTTTTTAAACACACTTGAACCACACAAGTCAGAATACATTTTCATTTTTAACCATAAAAAGCAATACCTACCCTTTTTTGTACACTGATACATACCAGATACAGAAAATCAACAAGCGATCAAATTCTTTCGCCAACTTATGTATCTAATTATTTTTTTCTTCACATTTTCCTTCTTGGCATACATTGAATTTGGTACGTTCAGCAATTTACTCACATGCTCAGTCAATTATGTTCAAGCACGTCGAGTGCTATCTACACATGTTCAGAACGAAAAAAAAATACACATTTGGAGCTCTGCATGCTCTGAGTTAAAAAGAAACACAAACTATTTTTTTAAAACTCAGACTGCTCTGAACTTAAAAGGAAAACCGCCTTATTTAGCCTCGTTTTGGTGGTCTCTAGTGATCATTCAATTATGCCCATCACTTCTTTCTACCTTTTAGCCCGGAGGGCCGCCATTCACGTTTTACATACAAATGTGATCATTGGCCATGATACAACTAAACAAGATAACGCATTCCGAGTTTTATTTTTCTTTCGTTCTGCGCATCTATGTCACAAGGGCCCATTGAGCTTGACATTTTATATTAATTGTATGGAAACTATTGTAAACAAAAGATATCTGGAAAGAAAAGTGTAATAATAAATTTATTAAATAAAAACAAATCACGTGTGTTCCTTTAAACAAAAAGACAAAATGAAAAATATATTTAAAAAAAAAAAAAAAAAACTAATTATTCGGAAACTTGAGCCAGCAATATCAATTTGAGAAGATGCAAGTTGTAAATCTTCATACCTTGCAATTCAAAAATTAAGTATTACGTAGGAAATATTGAGTTTTTCCCTTAACTTCTATTTATTATTATTCATAAATAGAAGACCTATAATAATGGAAAAACAATAGCTCCATGGATCAACATAAGTACATGCTTGCAGAAATCAATAAAAGATTGTATATGAATTTCAAATGCTTGTTTTTATTTTCTTGGTTTTAATTTATATTTTTTTCCTATTTTCTTTTCCTTGAGTTTTTGTTTTCTCTTATTTCTCGCGGTCGGAAAAATAGTGACTTAATTCTGCTATCGTAAACGACATTTGAAGAAATTTGAATTATGTGTTGAATATATATACCTACCCAGTACAAATGTATAAAACATCGAATCCGTTGACGGCATTGATACTATTTCCAAAGATAAAAGCTAAGTCATCACCTTCGTCCAAATGGTGTACCCAGAAATTCTCCTTACTCGCATGATCCTACAAATCAGTCACTTTGTTTCTTAAGCGATTGTAAATGTATCCGCCCAAGTTCTCTTAACCATTTTTACCTCCATTTGCTTTAACCTTTTTGTTGATGGTTGCTGGTCCTTGGAAACCTTAAGTAGATGATGGAATCCAAATCCGGTTTTAAAACATCCGAAGCCGCACGATAACAAATTGCTGGCTTCCAAATTTTCAATGAAATCTTTGCTTATCCATTTCATATTAGGTATTAAATAAAAAGTCGTCCTTGGCGAAATTCCAACTCCAAATCCTTGTAGTTTGGGTATTTATTGTATCCTTTCTCTTATAAAACGAAATCCATTTAATTAAACAACATTTCCTTTTGGATCGATTTCTGTGTAAACTAAGCGTCCTAGACACGATTTTCTGATTTTTTCAAATGAATATATGGAAACTTGTTCTTGGTGTGGATTTTTTTCGAGTGTTATTATTACACTCAAATTTATTTTAATTTAAAAATTTCATTTTACAGAATAAGTTCTTTATTTAATTAAATAAATTTATAGGTAACTTAATTCTGCGATCAGAATAAACAATCAACATCAACAAACGGAGCAAAATATTATAAATATCAAAGTCTATGTAGTGGGCCCGTGTGACGTCACGTAACTTTGACATCCAACCCCCAACATGCGCAATCTTCTTTAGTTGTATCATGGTCATTGGCGTTTGTCTACTATAGGCGTTTTTCTTTTTTAGTTCAGAGCAGAGTCTGAGCTGTCAAGAAATTTGTTTGTGTTTCTTTTTAACTCAGAGCATGCAGAGCTCCAAATATGTGTTTCTTTTTTCGTTCTGAACATGTGTAGATCGCACTCGACGTGCTTGAACATAATTGCTGAACGTACCAAATGCCATGTGTGCCAAGAAGGAAAATGTGAAGAAAAAAAATAATTAGATAAATAAATTGGCGAAAGAAGTTGATCGCTTGTTGATTTTCTGTATCTGGTGTGTATCAGTGTACGGGTAAGGGTAGTTTTTTTTTTTTTTTTTTTTTAAACGATTGCGCGCACTAAAGGGGTTTTGACTACCCTTAATATGAACAAGCACAGTGCGAGCGTTAGGAGATTAGGGAAGGATGCAAGAGGAGATACTGATGCACATTGGTTTTGAATTTCTGAATATCAAAATGGGAGGGGAAAATAGAGCCGTGTAAAGTATTCCACATTCGCGTTGTACGGCTAAAGAAAGAATCTCTGTACTTGACAGTACGTCCGAAGTTAGGCTCAAGGGTAAACTGATGAGCATTCCTAGAAGCGCGAGTATTACGGTTGAAAAATTTAAGGGGAGGAATGCAACTGGCTATTTCGCTGGAACAGTGTTTATAAAAATAGCGATAAAATAATGACAGACATGTAACATTTCGACGGTGTTCTAGAGATGTAAATGTCTATATACTATATTTCTGTCGCCTATCATTCTTAGAGCTCTATTCTGAATTCTATCTAAAAGAATCAAATGTGTTTTGGGAGCTCCTGCCCAAATGTGCGAGTTATACTCCAGCTTTGGACGAATGAAAGCCTTATAGATTACAGCCAGATCAGACGGGGAGAAGAATTTCTTGCACCTTCGAAGAAAGCCCAGACACTTTGCAGCATTTTTGGCGACATCGAATATGTGGTCGTTCCACAAGAGGTGGTCTGTGATGCACATACCAAGAACTGAAAGCTGTTCGGTTTCTTCAATGCAAGTGCCGCTCATGGATAGCGGCATGGGGGGTGGGTTCTGCTCTAACGACAGAAGACAGCACTGAGTTTTTGAAGCATTAAATTCTACGCGGTTTTTAATTCCCCATTGGACAATGCTGTCAAGATCAGAATTTAATGAGCTTATCATACGCTGCCGTTCCAGTTCCACATCCGAAAAACAAGGAGGTGAATCTAAAAACGAATATGAAAAGCTGAGAGTACTATCGTCAGCAAAACAATTAAGTGGATTAGAAGTTCCAGATAAGAGATCATTAATAAAAATGAGAAAGAGGGTCGGAGACAATACGGAGCCCTGGGGCACACCAGCATTTATTTTGTGGATATCAGACTTGAAACCGTCCAATACAACTTGTATTGATCGGTCCGAAAGATAATTTCTAATCCAACGAAGAAGAGATTCATCGATACCAAATGCACGCATTTTCGATAAGAGAGCTTGATGCCAGACTCTATCAAATGCTTTTGAAATATCAAGCGCAATAATCTTACTTTCTCCAAAACGATGTAAAGATTTGTGCCACTGCTCGGTGAGATATACCATCAGATCACCAGTGGACCTATTGCTACGAAAGCCATACTGCCGGTCATTGAGGAGCTTTCGTTCTTCAAGATATTTCTTAAGCTGATAATTAATCAGTGTTTCCATGACCTTGGAAAGAAGGGACGTAAGTGCAATTGGACGGTAATTAGCGGGTGAAGAAGATTCGCCTTTTTTAGGGACAGGCTGGACAAATGCTGTTTTCCATCCACTCGGAAAGAGACCAGTAGAGTAGGACAGATGGAAAAGCTTACGCAGTGGTTTAGCCAGCGTTGAACAACACCTCTTCAGAACGATGGGAGGGATACTATCCGGGCCAGCGGATTTGTGAATATCAAGGTCTTTGAGGACTCTTGCAACTGCACGAGTGCGAAAGAAGATTCGTCCCATAAAATCATTTACGCTCTCAAGTACAGGAGGAGTCATTACACTTTCTGGCAGCGTCGAATTTACAGCGAACTGCGCTGCAAGCAAATTGGCTTTTTCACGAGAGCTGACAAAAGGGGTGTCATTAAAGACGAGCGTTGGAACCGAAGATGACGATGAATTCCGAATGTTTTTAACAAAAGACCAAAAAATTTTTACTACCTTTGGGACATTGTAGTATTTTTTGCCTTAATTTTTGGTCATACAAAAATTTGGTTCTCCGAATGTGAACGTTGCAAGTCTTTCTAGCTTGTTGAAACTTTTTCCGGTTATCCTCAGTGGGGTTGGCTTTATATTTCCGGAAACTTACTTCTCTATCCCTAATAACCTTTTTACAGCTCAAATCAAACCATGCATTTTCTTTCGGTTTGATAGGTTTCACCCTATTCGGGATGAAAATTCTCATTCCGTGAAGAATTAAATTTGTTATCATATCTACACTGGAGTCTACGTCACTACCGAGGAAGCATAGTGACCAGTTAAAGATCCTGAAAAAGTTATTGAGACCGTCCCAGTTGGCTTTCTCATATTGCCAAACGGTTCTCTTAGGTGGTTTTTCTTTAACTGAGAGGTGTTGGCATGAGAAATTTGCAGATATGACACAATGGTCTGATGTGCCTAGAGGCGATAATACATTTAACGTGTATTTATCGGGGTCAGAGGTAAGAAACAAGTCTAGAGTGTTGGCGGTTTGACCTACAACGTCAGGGATTCGAGTTGGCTCGACAACAAGCTGAGTCAGTTGGTTTAACTCAGCAAAGACCTCAACATACCTTCCTTCGGGTGTTGTCTGGCTCGAAAAGCGGAGCCAGCTAGAATTGTGTACATTGAAATCGCCCGCAATGACGATTTCAGTGTGAGGGTAATGGGAAACAATTCTTTGAATGGAGTCGGACAGAGCATCAAATTCGTTAAAAGTTGAATTTCTGTCCAGATTTGGGCTCCGATAAATAAAACATGTGTGTATGATGCGCTTGTTTACCGAGAATTTTAACCACATGAAATTAAAATTTGTGTTTGAGCACAAACCATATTGTGGTTGAAGTTGGTACGCAACATCATTTCTTATGTATACGGCGAGACCATGGTGGAAAAAGAATAATGGTACTAAGTTATACCCAAACAGATGAAATTCTGACTGATCAGAATTCTCACCTATTTGGGTTTCGCTCAGTGCCAAGACAGCTGGCCTGTTTTTGACAGTGTGGACATACACGGCACAAAAATTTTTTCTAAGCCCGCGAATATTGGTATAGTCGACCCTAAAAACACCAACCATTTTAACATTTAAAAAACAATAAAACACAAGTCAGACGAATATCTATGCTAAATGTTTAATCTGAATTCCAATTTGAACTTTTCAATAACAAATTGTCACTAGTGTTATGCCTTAGCGACAATTTGTACTGAGCCGCCCCTGGTTAAACAGAAAAAAACAGTCAATAATCCATCTGACGTTGTGCTAACCTAATCATTGCATGCACTGTGTGATAAGCTCCACACATTACCTACAATGATTAAGCTAACACAACTGCGAGAAGTGAAGGAAAAGGAAGGTTTACCGTTCTTGTGCTTGTCATTTCAGCGAAACCAGAAGTATTAATATAGGAGTTCCTCAAGGCTCAGTGTTAGGTCCAACTTTGTTCCTTATCTATATCAATAGTGTATTTAGTCTTAACTTAAAAGGAAAAGTAAGTGGCTTTGCTGATGACATAGCTTGTGTTTATTCTAGTCCCACAATGTTAGATTTGATTTCGGATATCAATTTCGACTTGGAGTTATTCAGACATTGGTTTGGCATTCATAAGCTTGTTATTAGTGAAAAAACAAGAGTTATGTTTTTCAATTTGACTGCTTTAGATATGAATCCTCAGCACAGCATAGACTGTAGAAAATTCTCACTAAGTAGCTTATCTTGTTGCGTCTCTAATAGTGTCCCAACAAATGTAGCCGATGTTGTTTGTTCTCCTAAATGTTTTCGTATCGAAATTGTAGCTGAATATAAATATCTTGGTCTGATAATTGATAATAAAATTAACTGGAAAGTGTACACCTTAGCTTTAAAAAAATATTTGTTGTCAACCACTTATGTCATGTTTCACTTGAGAAACCTTTGTTGCAAGGAACTTATGGAGACCATTTATTATGGACTAGTTCAATCAAAATTACAATATGGAATAATATGTTGGGGTGGTACTTACAAAAACTATATACAACCTTTGTTAGTTACTCAAAAGCATATTCTAAGGACCATCTGGAAGAAGAAGAGATTTGAACACAGTTTTTCGTTGTTTGTCAGCTCTGGTATTCTCCCTCTTAAACACCTCTATTTTTATAAAGTATTAAAAAATTTTTTCTGTAGAAGTGGTTATCTTGTAAGCCACAATACTCCAGCTTACACGTTACGGAGTAGAGATAGGAATCTTGATATCATTCCTGTGCACAATACTCATAGCTTTCTTAACTTTTACACCTCAGTAGCACCTAGACTATTCAATGCATTACCCCCGGAATTACGTAGCATTCGATCAACTCATTTATTCAATAAAACAATTAAAAAATGGCTTTTTAATTTCGATTTTGATACAGTCTTTAACATTATCAAAATATTGGTTTAAACTTAAAGTAATGTGAATCATTTCATCCACTTACAAAAAAAAAAAAAAAAAAAAAAAAAAAAAAAAAAAATTAAGATATTATTTTCTCGACATCCTACCCCACAACACTTGTTGATTAAATAACTATTTAGTATTACGGAATTAAATATTTCTTTGGTACTTTCGACACTTGTCGTCAGACATCAGATCGTGCCTTTACTTTTTCTTATTTATTTTCAAGTGAAAAACACTTAAAAAAAATTAAAAAAAAAAAAAAATGTTTATATTGTAAATACTATTATTGTTAAATTTTTAGTTGTTTTAAATTATTTATTATATTTTTTATTTTATATAACTGTAAAAGAAGAAAAATAAATTGAAATTGAAAATTGAAATTGAAATTGAAAAATTGTTTTGTTAGTCTATTCTCTTTCAGCTTGGTTGGTTTTTGTTCTTCACTGACACTGAATTATAATTAATTTATATTTAGCGTATGGTTTTTTATTTATGAATTTGGTGGTAGGTATTCAATTATTTTATTTTATTGGGGCACATATGATTTTTTTTTTTTTTTTGTAGGTGATAAATTATAGGTTTTTATTTTTTTTTGTTTTCTATTTTGGAATATTGGGGCTTTAAGTGAATAGGCACAGCACAAACAGCACAACACAAATATTTTTAAATAAGCTATTTTTCCCTTTTGCACGATCACTTAATACACCGATGTGCAGCCGATGGGAAGCTGATCAGTACTGAATTTGCTTTTTATGCTTAAAAGTGAAAATGTATTCTGATTTGTGTGGTTTAAGTGTGTTTAAAAAACATATCAGTGTTCAGAGCCCGCCCTGGTTGGAACAAGTTCAGTGCATAGTTCGAACTCTGTTCAGTGCTCTGCTCTGAACGAAAATAGAAAAACGCTTTATGCCGCAAGATTTACAAAATTTTCACTAATCTTGAAGTTTGACAGTTGTTACACTTATTACTACAAAAAAGATCCCAAACAGACTTATTATATGAAATATTTGACTCTACTTAAGAATTTTTAATTCAGTTTGAAATGGTCTTTGCTTTGGGTTTGAGATTGTTCTATACCTAGTTCAACCCGCACTTGAGGCAAAATAAAATAAGAACTTTTTCAATAGAAATTAAAAAGTATTGGCCCTTCAAGCAAAATCACTGACCTGAATTTCTCGGTTCACTTAGGAATCACTTTGGAATCCAAAAAAACTGAGTTTTTCACACACATTAACAAATCTTATGTGTACGCATGTAAAAAGAAGAATGAGAATCGAAATTTAGAGTGAGTAGGTAGTCGATATTCGAGTGGGGAGTATTTTTATTGACTAGAAATGAAGACAAATGGAGAGAAACTCTGTTATTGTTTTTTTTTTCAATTTTGCAGAGTAAACAAGCATCAAAGAAATTTGTATCTTCAAGAAAAACAAAAAATACATAATTACAAGTGTAAAGGATTTATACAATAATACTTTAATTGAAAAACGGGATTATTGTCAAATAAACATAGAAGTGCTTAACATTTGTAAAATACCATATTTCTTATTATAGATTAGTTCATTTTTGTTGGATTCTATTTAGGTTCGGTTTTCGCTGAGTATGGTGAAGTATAAAACTCTCTCTCTCACAAAACATTCACACAATGGATCCATGGTGATGCTAATTTCCATACTAATTTGATCCGATTTGGAATCGTTTTGGGTCCGTTTATGAAGTGGTTTCGGATCAAAAACGGAGTCGCTTGCTTGGAGGTGGCATAATACTAAAGTTGTTGTTGTTGTTGTTGTTTCATTCAACTCTTGAGGTTGGAAAGAAAACCTATACCAATCCTAGATAACATTGAAAGAAGTAACCTAGATATTAGCTTATAAGTTAGAATTTCAACAAAATGATTTAAGTCATTCTCGAATAAATATTGCAAATATTACATACATACATACGTTTTCATGATTAAATGTAATAATGTCCACTTAAAAGTATGTACGAGGGGCGTTCAATATATTCTCAGTATCGATATGAAGGAAAATGCGAATTCAATTTAAATTGTTTTTATTTTTCAATATAATCTCCCCTAACATCACTGCATTTGTTACATCTTGAGATAAGCTTTCTTAAACCCTCAAAAAAATAAATTTCCTCTTTCTCTGCAAAATACCCATTGCCGACTTGAGTTCTTCATCATCCGAAAATATTTTTCCACGAACATTTTTTCAAATCCGGAAACAGGAAATAATCACTAGGGGCAAGGTCTGGACTATAGGGTGGGTGTTGGGATTTCTTCGAAACCACAATCTCTCTTGAAAACTCGTGCCGTGTGAAGAGGAGCGTTGTCATGAAGAAGCAACACACCCGCTGCGAGTTTACCCCGTCTTTTCTTTTTAATTTCCTCCCGCAAATTATGCAAAGTGGAAGCGTAGGATGTGGCGTTGATGGTTTCACCTTTTTTTTGTACTCAATGAACAAGATTCCCTTTGAGTCCCAAAAAACTGTGGCCATGAGCTTCCCGGCAGACGGAGTGACTTTGAACTTCTTCGGGGGGTCTGTTCCTTTTTTATGCCACTGCATGGACTCTTGTTTGCTTTCAGGGTCATAGTGGTGAAAAAATGTTTCGTCCCCAGTAACAATTCGATCCATAACACCGTCCGCGTTCTCACTACACATCTCCAAAAGCTCTCTACAGCATGCGATTCTCACTTTTTTCTGAGGCGCTGTGAGCATTAGTGGCACCCACCTTGCACTGACCTTTGAAAGGTTAAGATGGTCATGAAAAATGGTGTGAATGTTACCAGTTGAAAGCTTGGTGATCTCTGTCATCATTTTCACCTTTATTCGGGCATCCTCAAGAACAAGTTTTTCGACTTCTTTGATGCTTTCTCCCGTACAAGCAGTAGCCGGGGCGCAGGAGCGGGAGTCGTCTTCAATGATCTCTCTGCCTCTCTTAAACTCACTTGACCACTTTTGCACAGTTGATAATGAAGGTGCGGAACCCTGGTAAACACCCACCATCTCTTCATGAATAGTTTTTTGACTTTTTCCTTGCTTAGTGAGAAATTTAATTACAGCGCGATGCTCAATTTTCACCATCATTGTCTCAGTTGCCATTATGATTCTGTTTAACTAGAGATAAAACGCGAATTAATAATCACATTTATATGAAATTTTACATGAATGCACTAAAATAATAGTATTACTTGATAAATAAGTTAATTTATATATATAACCACAGCTTCACCCCGATACCGAGAATATATTGAACGCCCCTCGTAGGTAACTAAATAGTTATTATCTGACTACTTCTTGCGACTTAGTTGTGACCTTTACTTATAGCTTATACAAAATGTGGTGGAAATTCCAGTTAGGTGGTGTAATATAAACCCACACAGCCGTATTGTTGACCTAATTCAAAATAAAGCAATAACATTTATATAAAAGACACGAAATAGCGCATGTGCGAAAAAGCACCAAGTCAAAACCCCATATATTTATTTAAAATAATAAAATGACCCACTTCGTTATTAAAGTCTACTTTCTACTAATCAATAATGTGAACCTATGGCTCATACTTTATATTATTGTTGTTTGTTTATTTAAGTTTTGCTTAAAAAAACCAAGTATGTTTATATAATATACATGGTTGAATACGAGGTAATAGGCATACTACATTATATACATTATTAAATTATTTACTTTTAGTTTGTGGTATGTGAGTCACAAGTCCACAATTGAAATGGAGTGCTTTCTCATTCATTCTGCTTTGGTTTCGGTGTGGTGTTATATACAAGCAAGCACTTATACCATTCCCTTTTTATTTTTTTTTTTAGATTTGTTGCCTCCGGGATTAAGGGGGAAGTCAGGTTTGAAAATAAGTAAATGTTTCAATACCTATCTACCTACCTAAGTTTGTATGTACACAACAATGAATTGTGGGATTATGGCTTCTGTTATTTAGTTCATTTTCATGGTCATAGCCGACTGGTAGTGCAAGTGAGGTTGCTGTTGAATTAAATTAAATTAAAAATTGTTTTTAAGTTGACTTATGTACATGTTCATATATGTATATAGACTTTATTGGGCTTATTAGTTAACTGTATTTTTCTCTGTATTTGTAAACCTCGGACGGAATATTAGTTTAATAACTCCCTAGATAATATACATTCCTATGTTCTTGGACTTTATTATTGAGTGGTGAGGACATTACTTTTTGAGTATTTTTTCTTGGATAATATCAATCTCAAATTATTGTGGCATCAAAATATTGCACCTGTCAACACCTAAAATGGAGGATATTAATATAAAATCAGAATTTAATGATGAAATGGAAGAAGGGCATTTGAACTATGATTTAAATGCTAGCTCTGAAAATGACATTCAAATTGAAAGTGTAAATATTAAATATGATTTGGCAGATGAGTATGAAATTGAAAATAGAAATGACAATTTACCTGATGCTGGAAATGAATTTGATGACGTAAATAATACCCAATGTGATTTAGTTGCTCAAAATGTAACGCAAGGTGAAAATATGAATTTTAGTGCAAAAAATGTACCCATTAGAAATGTTGTAGACGGGAGAAATGTAAAATTTGAATTCACTGCCGGATATCGACGAAATAGTGTTCTTATATATTTAGTAGATGAAAAACAATTATTTACAAAAAAATATGCTCATAAATATTTGGACCGTTATACGTGTTATACAAAATCGTGCAAGGCGAGCTTATTATTTGACACATGTTTGAATAAAATTGTAAAGTTATATCATACGTTTCACTTGCATCCTGATCAATCGGACGTTTATAAGAAAATGAAAGTTCTAAATGAAATGAAAGATTATTGCTTGACAAATGATGGATCGAATCTTACTACTAAGCAGATCTTCGATCAGAAGTGTAATGTCATGAAGGAAGCTGCTCATTTGGTAGAGTATAATAAGATAAAACGAAATTTGAATAGACTCAAGAAAACTGCTATGCAAAAACCAATAAAGAATACTCATGACGACATGTATGGCGTATCATTTTCGAATGATTTTGCGCGGGCATCAAACGATTTCGCTTTGAAATGGGTAAGGTTTAGTTTGCATGGTACCTACCAATATATATATATATATATTAATAATTAAGCTAAGTA
Source organism: Philhelius pedissequus (assembly GCA_910595825.1). NCBI lineage: Eukaryota > Metazoa > Arthropoda > Insecta > Diptera > Syrphidae > Philhelius > Philhelius pedissequus. The sequence goes on from OU343160.1 coordinate 278,973,061, forward strand.
TATACGATTGGACGATCTTCCAATATTGGTCGAAATGTCAAAATTGCCAAATTGTCCTAATTTTAAACACTTTTTAACTAGTACCATACTAAATCTATTTTCTTAATAAACTACAACTAAACACGCCTAAAATAGTGCAAACAAGTAAGCGAACATAACTTTTTGATGTTTGTAAATGTCAAAGTGGCATATAGATTTAGTACGATACTAAAAAAATAAAGTAGCCATTTTGTGATTTTAACTTTAGTAAAATGTTAAGAAAACAGTACGATACTAAACTGGTTTAAAATTAGCAAAATCCTCTTTTTAGCCTAGTATCATACTAAAAATTATTTAACATATTACTAAATCGTTTAAAATTTTGCGCCATTATCTTTCGCATGTTAATATCAGTTGTCAAATAATAAGAACAAAAATGAAGGGTGCTTTCATAAATGTATGGTTACGAAAGTCCGACAAATGCATAGCATTCATAAATGCAAATGATGAATGTCAGCGTTTCATAAATGTAAAACGCAAATATTTGCAGCGTAAATGCGCAAATATAAAATCTCATGCATTCCGATTTCTTTTCTTAAAGAAAGAGACAGTATGATGTAAATGGTGGTACACCTTTCTTACTGTTCACATCTGTCAAAATTTCTACTAGAAAACTCAATGTTGAACTCAAAACTAAAAATAGACATCAGATTTTCTTTCTGGTCTACAGGAAAATGAAGCAAATCAGAGAGTGTATTCATAAATGCAAATAAAAATGCATTCGCAAATAGTTTTTCTGACGTTAATATGATCGATCGATCGTTCAACTGATCGCATGTAAACAAAACAACCACGCATTTATGAAAGTATCCGAATTCTCAGAACCCCGTCATTGCACTTGAAAATATCCCATCCACTTATGTAATTATAATAAACACAAATTATGACAATTCGGCAATGAGACAAAATTGCTTGATATGTTTTGTTTAAATAATTCATACGGGTACCATAAGTTTTAAAATTAAAAACAACGAGAACAGAGTTTCAATTTATAACGAGAAAATTGAGTTTGTTTTAAAAACCACTGCACTTAGTACAATAAATAGATCTACATAATTTTTCTTGTAAGTTGCTTCATGATGTCCCTTCGAAAATGAAAATTATAGGTATTAAATAAATATCTGCTGGTTTATTTTTAGAAAGTACAAGCAGAATAAATAATCATTCTAATAAAATAAAGTGCCACCACTGATTCGTACGAACTGGCTCTTATAGTCAATTCTTTGAGTAATTTTTCTCCCAAGAGTTGACTTAAGGCTTTTTAGTTATGGGTCTTTTATGGGGTTTTCGTTTGGTAACAAAAATCAATTTATTTTTGATTTATATCTGTCAACAAACTGATTTTGTCAATTTTTGCCTTCGATTGGCCAACAAAATTGATTTATTTTTTGATTTTAAATCAATTTTGCAGATCTGTATCACCACTATGCATAATAATTCATAATTGACAGCCATCAGTTTGACAAGACAGCTGATACCGCTAGCTGGTTCACAGACAAAAATATACACCAATACCTTTGTATATACATTTCTATAGTACTATCATGAAGAGGAACGCCCGTGGAGCCACGTGAGTAGAATCTATAAGAATTGTTATCTTGGGCTCATTTGCAAAATGTGTATAGACTAATTGAAAACCAAGAGGGAGTAGAATGCATATGCTTTAACATTTTCTAAAGTTAAAGCAAGAGAAAAGAAAATTTACTTTTTGTGCGTATTTTTCTTTCCTCACATTTATTTAAAATTGGAGAATCTACATATATACATGTATGTATAAAGATTTTTGGAAGAATTGTATCCCGTTTTACCTAGTTTAGGTTTTGGCATTATTATAATTATATATGTAGGTACAGCGTGGCCCACGAATCGTGCTACAATAAGATATTTAAATAACTTATTTTAATCGATGTATTTCATTAATTTTTTTTTTATTGGATTAAACATTAAATTTTATTTTAAATAACTAATGGTTTTTAAAAATGATAGACCGCAAATGACCTCCACGCATATGCGGCACCTGATCAGAAAATTGTTCATTGCGGCCTGAAGGGTTGAAATTGGGATCGCCTGAATTATTGTCTTAATGGACTGCTTCAATTCAGTCAAGTTCCTGGGTTTTGTTTTGTACACTTCCTGCTTGACATAGCCCCATAAAAAGAGTCTGGTGCAGTCAGGCCAGGTGACCTTGGGGGCCAGCGGAAAGTGCAGTTTCTGGATATCAATTTGTTTGGGAATTTTCGTTGGAGCTCCGCCATAACTTTTGTAGCTACATGTGCACTTGCTCCATCGTGTTGAAACTAAATCCCGCTGAAAGGATACGTCTTCGGCGAAGTTTTGGGTAAAAAACTCCTTCAACATTTTTAAATAATGGTCCTAATTGACAGTTTGTGTTACACCGTTTTCTTTAAAGAAGTATGGCCCGACAATACACTTTGATGAAACTGCGCACCACACAACCACACAGTGACTCGTTCTGGGTGGAGTTCCGTCTCATGGAGCATTTCTGAATTAGATTCATTCCATATACGGCAATTTTGCTTGTTAACATTGCCGTTTAAGTCAAAATGGGCCTCATCAGACATGAACAAACAATTTATCAATGTGTTGTCTTCTTCGGCCATTGCAATAATTTTTCGGCGAAATTCAAGGCAAACAGGCAACTCCTGAGGGTTTACCTTGCTTATAATTTGGATTTTGTACGGAAACAAGTTTAAGTCATCATGAAGTATCTGTTGTAATGGCCGTCTGCTAACTCCAATTTGGCCCGATAAGTTTCGAGTCGAAGCACTTGGATTTGCCTGTATTGTCGATGCAACAGCCACGATTGTATCCTGAACCCGAACATTGGGATCTCGATGATACGGTCTTCGTTCGATGCTTCCAGATTCGGCAAACATGTTCAACAGCCTCATAATGGTCCATCTACTTCTGGGAGTGCCTCCAAACTCCAGCCTAAATTCCCTTTGGACGGAAATGACGGACTGCAAGAATGGAATCGCTGCACTATCCAAATCCTTTTTTCAGTATCCCAAGCATTCATTTTGATAAATCTAAATAGTAGTCTATAAAATAAAAAAAATAGCCGATTACTCACACTGTTTTTAATACGTTTTATTTTTGTAGCACGATTCGTGGGCCACCTGTATGTGCGGATTAAATGTTTGCCGTGTGTTCGTTTTGTGTTAAAAAAAAACAGTTTTTGACCTTGATTTACAGCACTTTTCGTTTAGGCAATAAATTTGTTTTAAAAAAAATATTAAATTGCGAGGTACTACTTACATACATATAGGTATGTCAAGTTTTGGATTCGTAAACAAATTTAACTCGAGATTTTGATCAAACTTTACATTACGATGATAGAGAACACGAATAAATTGGGTCCAGCAATTCCGTCTATCTGTCTGTCTGCGAGTCCACCGCCTAAACGCGTGCATAGATTTTATTTAATCTTGGAAATAATAATGTTCTTTCGGTAATAGGTATATGCCCACAGGTTGTTTGCATTTTTTGGGACCAAAAATAACGGTACATTTTATTATGCCAAAAAGTTAAATCTTGAAAAAAATCAGTGGATTATTGAAGGGAAAATGTAATGGGTTATCCATTTTGGGGTTTCAAAAGTAAACGTAAATAAAACACATATAAAATATTTTTTTTTCATGATATTTCTTTTTTATTATAAAGTTTGAACGTTGAGATTATGTGTGAAACACTACATCATTTAAATGACAACCACGCGAATTGTTGCAAGCAACGATTCTTTTGAGGTAATTTTCGACCACTTTTTGACACATATTGGGTGGTATCTCAGCCATAACTTGACGAATGTTCGTTTTCAAGTGCTCAAGAGTTAAAGGTTTATCTGCATAAACACGGTATTTCGCGTAGCCCCACAAAAAAGTCCAGCGGTGTCAAATCACATGATCTTGGTGGCCAGTTGATATCGCCACGACGAGAAATTACGCTGCCAGGAAATGTCTTGCAATAAAGCCATATTCGCTCGATGTGGCACCGTCTTGTTGAAACCACATAGTCTCCAAGTCTTATGGCCTTTTCGATTGGCCGTCCGGAACACGTTTCTCAATAAAACAGACGTAAGCAATTTGACTGATTCTGAATTATATGTATGAATGTAATTGTGAAAATTAAATTAAAAGAAAATCACATCGGCTAAAAAGAATTTCCAAAACACTTGATTTCAATTTAGATACACATTTTATTGTAACAATAATAACTATTACTTGCTTCTTTTTATGTTATTTCACCAGAAGATGAGTTTAAATTCAATAAACACAACGAAATTACACAACAAATCAAGCCGATTATTTTGACATTTTAATTGTGTAAGTGTATTAGTGATTCTGTTTTCGATTCTGAAATGAAATCCAGATTCGTTTTCTGTTCTGTATAGAGTAACAACTGTCATTTTGTGGGGGTCAGTACAGTTCTGGACGGCCAATCGAAAAGGCCATTATTCTTCAATAGCAGGCAAAAAAAGTCGGTTATCATATGACAATAACGCTGACAGTTGTTCCAGCGCCGTTTTTGAAGAAGTAAGGTCCAATCACATCTCCGGACTAAAGAGCGCCCCAAACAGTGACTTTTTGTGGATGTAATGGCCTCTCTTCAATTACTTTAGGATTCTCAGAACCCCAAATAAGACAATTTTGTTTATTATCATATATTATTAATATATTAATCATAAAATAACTAAAATCCAAACCATTGTATGTAGGTATATACCTACACATCAAAACTACCCCAACAATTCATTACCTAACTTATAATACGTATGTATCATTGTACATACTCGTATATGCAGAACCTATACGCGATGGAAGTAACAAAATTACTACAAGCAAAAAGAAAAAAAAATCCAGTCGTATGGTATCTTATATTTGTATTCCTATTTGCCTTATCCTCATATGAAATATAAAAATACAAAATGTGATGTCGAAAAAATACACCACATTTGGTTTTCTCCCTTATACTCATTAGTGTTATAAAAACAGAAATAAAACTACCTCATCTCTTCTTTGTTCCCTCTTCTTCCTCTGCCCTGGTCTTCAAAACTAATCTCGCAAAGCGACACAGACGACATCTACAGCATGGAGGAAGAAATTAATTTTCATGTTCCATGATAGTACTATAGAAATCTATATACAATGCCAATACATACTACAGCAAATGAAAATCAATCTGAAAACGTATTCGATTTGTTACAGATCTAAATATAATCTCACCAAACGAAAACCCCATTAGTCTTTTCAACTAAACCTACCTTTCAGCTTTTAAAATTAATTCCATTAGTGTCAAATTAGTCTTATAAATTGTAATTAAATTGTAAATTTTAAGAGATAATATTTACGAATCCATAAATCGCCTTAAAATTCTTACATTCAAAATTTAAAAAAAAAAGAAGATTTGCATCTACGTATGCGCATACCTAGACATCAGGGTTCAAACGCATTTGTTATCAAGTTCTTACTGTATAATGCACAAACTTAAACATTTTCGCAGATTCACATAAATAGAATATTAATGAGCCCTAAAGCCTTTTTCCATTTAATTATGAAAAACTTTAAAAAATCGCATTTGCACCAAAATATCTTTAGTTTAACGTGAAAACTCTGTCGATGAAGATGCAAGTTTGAAAAAAAAAAGAAAAAAATATTCTGCTAAGCATAATGCCACCGGTTATTGGTGGTTCGAAAGCATTTTGGACAGATTTCATTAAAACCTACGAATCCTTGCCGGTTCTTTGGAACGTTAAAAGTGATATCTATAAAAATCGTTTGTTAAAAGACGAAGCTTATGAAATACTTGTTTTGAAATTACAATCAATTGAACCAAATGCTAATCGTGAAATTGTACGCAGGAAAATTAACAGTTTGCGATGCAGTTATCGGCGGGAATTGAATAAAATTAAAGAAAGTCAAAATAATGCTGTTGTGCCTGACGTCTATGGATTCTATCAAACGTCATTGTGGTATTTCGAATTGATGCATTTTTTGAACGACCACGAACACCTTTGTGATAGTATTGTTAAAACGGAACTGGTAAATGAAAGATTGAAACAAATACGTTTTATAATATATTGTACCTTAGAATACAAGTATTTAAAAAAATTTAAACTCTCTTTAAAACGACTACAATACAAAAAGTATGTGTATAATATAAAACGTCGTTGTAAACATTCCGATGTCATAACATAGCACAAAGTTTTCGACGACACACGTTTCAAGAATGTCTCTAAAAACTAGCTCGAGATATTGATCAAACTTAACATTACTATAACCGTGTTCTTTTGGCAAAAGCCATCGACAGCAAAGCAGAATTTACACACATTACAAATACAAGAACCTGCTTTCGATAAAAGTAAAAGCAGAAGTCTGCTTTGGATAGATTTGACATTTATTCGAGTATCCCCTTTAAGCAAAATCGCGGACCCGAATTTCTCGGTTCACTTAGGAATCACTTTGGAATCCAAAAGAACTGAGTGTCTCACACACTTTAACAAATTTTATGTGTACGCATGTAAAAAGAAGAAGGAGAATCGGTATTTTTTTATGGACAAAGAAATAGAGAGAGTTGGTAAGGTAATCGATATTAGAGTGGGGACTGGGGAGTTTTTTTTTGTGGACTAGAAATGAAGACAAATTGAGAGAAACTGTTATTTCAATTTTGCAGAGTAAACAAGCAACAAAGAAATTTTTGTCTTCAAGGAAAACTAAAATACATAATAATACGTGTAAAGAATTTATAAAATAATACTTTAAAATGGAAAAATGGGATTATTGTAAAATAAATAAAGACGTGTTTAATATTTGTAAAATACCATATTTCTTATTTGATTAGTTCATTTTTGTTGGATTCCATTTAGGTTCTGTTTTCGCTGAGTATGGTGAAGTATAAGAATATCTCTCTTTTCTCTCACAATACATTCACAAAATGGCTCCGTGGTGATTCTAATTTCCATACTAATTTGATCCGATTTGGAATCGTTTCGGATCAGTTGTTGGATCCGTTTAGAAGTGGTTTCGGATCCAAAACGGAGTCGCTTGCTTGAAGGGTCGAATGATATTATGTTGTTTAGTTGGTAGTTCCGATGACTTTAATGAATCTTGAAGCCCTTGTTCGTAGAGTTCTTCTCTCTGTCAATGGGCACGTTCTCCAATTTATTAGATAAGTTATCTAGGAAACCATACAATTCGAATATATTTGTGAACTATTTGGAAAAGTTAGCTGAAAGCAGTCAGAAAATAGGGGTATTCACGATCTGGTGTACCAAGTCTTGTAAAATTTAATTTTTTTTACAACAGACTGTGAACACGCCTTTACTAATCTGTAGCAACACTGAAGCAAGTGTCAAAATCTGTTTCATATTTGTTCTGAAGAAGGCTTAGTTTGTGTTAAAAAAAGTCTTACAACACTTGTATTTTTCTGTTACAATAGGGTTCGGGTATTGTAAAAGTGTAAAAGTGTAAGCCTTTGACATTCAGTATATTTTGTTGTTATAGTGCAAAAAAAATGCTACACTTTTACACTTTTACAATGATACAAGACTAGATACATCGGATCGTGAATACCGCTATTATTTTTTGGTTAATTATGTGTTCTTTCTTATTTTCTTTAAAAAATTATTTCACACCTATTCAGGTACAGGAAATAAAAATTACTAATGCAACAAACTGGGCCAAAGATGTTTGAGTGGCTTTGTGTCAGCTGCTGTCAAAAATAATTAACTAAAACTTGAGCAGTGCAACCTTTCAAAGTTCTAAGATTGGAATAGCAACAAGCATTTAAGGCCGTGGCATGATAGTTGTGTGCTCGCCTGTCAACCTCATGGTCACAGGTTCGATCCCTGCCTTAGTCTATTTCCTCTGATTTTTCCATTAAAACCCAATTCTAAAAATTGTCATAAAATAAGTGGCTGGTATACTCATTACATGCTGTTTAGGCATAACACTAACAACATGTGATTGAGTAAACTATTATACGCATAAATATGACAACGAAATAAATAAAATAATGTGAATTATAAGGGCCATAAATAAATAAGACACGGTAATTCTCTCCACATTAACTCAGCCGCCATCCCTGGAGATAAATCTGAGACAACAACCAGCTCTAGTCTCAGAACATCGCGCCACACATCTTTCCTATCCTTCTTTCTCTTCTTTCACCGGATGCCCGCGCATGTTAAAAAAAAAACATATAAAGGTTATTCATAATCCCTTGAGCGCGTGCAAAATTCTATAAAAAAAAGGGTAGTATAATCCCTTGAGCGCGTGTAGATTATACAAAAAAAAGTCAGCGCATATCTTTTATTTAGTAATAATTAAGCACTCATTAGCAGCACGTAAGTTTATGCATCAATAAATATTTCAAAATATAGTTTATTGCATAGTCAGAAAATGTAAAATTTTATTGATGGATGTAGTAGATAATCAACTTGACCCTAAACTTGATGTCAACCCAGATTTTCACGATCTTATGTCATTTTGAATTCAGAGTCGAGTTGACCGTTGAACGACCAGTGAATATATAAGTGGACATTATCGTCTTTTTTTTTTTATTTGTTGCGACGTTAATAATTTTTTCCAAAACACGAATATTTACCCCAATTATGAGATTCTAAAAGGGGAATTCTGTCCATATTTTATATAACTCATTTTTAATTAACCTCCTACTCCAACTGGATTTTTGAGTCGCATGTAAACAAAGTTTAAAAATACTTAATCATTATTTAAATGAATGCGATCATTTTAGCGAGGAAACACAATGCGTACATACCCTTTCATTGCCTCAAGTTCTGATTTATTGAAAGAAAACGTCAAACACATAAAATAATTTAAAAACATTTTGGAACACACAGGTGTGGAAAATTCAAATTTTTATTATTTCTTACTGCTTCATAGATATTCCATTTTGTTTGCATCTTTTAATTCAAGTTTAAGCATTCTTATATGCCTTTAATCTGAAGAGATATAAACAAATGAATTGTTGATTTTTTGAATTTAGTTATTAGACACAAGTTCGGTAATACCAACTTAAAAATACAAAAAATCAGGCTGCTGCGTATCGTTCTTTTGGAAAATTATTTACCAAAATAACACGGCTTATGATAGAGAATACCAAAAAAAAATGGGATCGCGCAATTCTGTCTGTCTGTATAGGTCGATCTATAGCCTAAACCGCTTAATTATCTCAAAAACGTTTTTAACGTTTATGATAACAACATTCAGTGCACTATTTTAGGTATAGTTTAAATTTTGGTTTAAAAAAAATGCAACATAAAATGTTATTAACGATTCATTGAAATAGTTTTTTTAATTTTCGACTCTCATTAACGGCTCGCCGAAATTTCTGTGCAGGAGGTTTAAAAAAAATTTGTTTTGAATTTAAAAAAAAGCATTCTTTTTTAAATTTTGTATATGCATATACAAAATTTCATTAATTTTGTTCTAAAATAAATTGGTATGACAATATTAAATATTTAATAATATAAACTTAAAAACAAAAGATTAAATCTGTTTAATTAAAGTAAAAATAATTCAAAATTCTGAAATAAATACTTAAAGTAATTTGAGCTCAAAAAAAAGTACGCCATTTTATTTCTTGGATGAATTTGAATTTGAGAAAAAAAGTTTGAAAATATTTTAAAAAAAATTCAAAAACGCCAGTTCATAGGTATTCAGAAAATAAAAATAAATATAAATTTAAAAAAAAAAATAAATGAGCAGTTTTCGAACAATAAATTTAAAAAAATTTTTCTTAAAAATGATTTTAAAAATACAAAAAAATAATAATTAAAAATATTGGTACGCGGTATAATTTGGGCAACCTAAACCTATATATTTCGAAAGAATCGGTTAAGCCATTTATGAGATAGTTGAAAGCAAAAAAACGGTCCTATGGAAAGTATTTTTTTCAACTATATGATCGGTCGTAGCTAAAAACCCACACTGATTTTTTTTATCAAAATCGTTGGAGCCGTTTCCGAGAAAAATAGGTTTGAACGTAACGGTTATATGGCAGGTACCGTTATTTTTTGAGCTAAAAAAAAATTTCAATTTCCTCTGTAAAATACCTAAAAAACTCTATATACCAAGTTTGAAGCAATTCGGCCCACTCGTTTGGGCTGTAGGTGTCTATACATACATACAGAGAGACTGCCATACAGACGGACAGAATTTTTAGACCATCTTTTTTCGCCTTCGCTATTATCGTAATGTCATGTTTGATTGTTATCTCACAACTTTTTTTTTCGACGAATGCATAACTTGCCGTATAGTACCTATAATCGCAAGTAAAAATTAAGTAAAAAAGAAACTATTCCTACGAAAATTTATTTTTAGTAGTTTTTTGACATGTTCATCGGTACCTAACATACTCGTACAAAATGTTGAAGAAAAAACTTTTTTCTCAAAAACGACTCCAAGAATTTTGAGTCACTTTTAAATAAAAACAATTCTAATTTGCCTTCCATGCTTTCTTATAGCTACTTCCCATAGAATAAGATAAGAAAAAAATTGTTATACGGATGTATAATAATATTAGGTATTCAAATTTAAAAAAAACTCATTTATTTTGAATTTTGGATTTTTTTTAGATTAAAGTTTTATACGCATATTATTAATTACTTTAAATTGGCGATCCAATTTTTTTTGGCACCAAGAAACTGGGAAGATAATGTTGGGCTTATTGGAATGCAAATCAAAGCGTCACAAACATCTCTTCAAATCGTTGACCGGGAGATTTTTACATGTCCCTTGCTTCTTGCCATTCTCGCCATCAAACACCCAGTTGTCGGAAACTCAGTTTCCTTGTGTGAAAGCAGTCGTATTGCCATTTTAAATGTAAAATCTTATTAAGATTTAACTACATTGCCCCACTTATTAAGCCTTAACACATATTCAACACAAAAGTGAAAAAATGTTTTGTCCTTTTCCAATATACTGCTCAATCCTAAATTGTATTTCAAATACTGCTCAAATAATACTCCCAGTTGCCAGCAACTCAGTTTCCTTGTGTGAAAGCAGATACATTTTACAAAAGTAAAAGTTAGACCGCGTTTTACTTTTACTTTTGTGCAAAAGTGTAACACTTGTAAAATTTGAAATATGAAATAGGTTTGAGCAGTATGTTGGAAAAAGATTAAACGTTTTTTTCACTTTTGTACAAAAGCCCGGTCCCTAACTAGCTGCCACCAGTTACGCACACTAAGTTGGTTGAGGTCGTTCACCACTTGATCGCGCCACCAAAGATAAGGCCTTCCTATGTCGCGTTGTCCACCGGGGTTGGATACGAAGACTCGTCGGGCTGGTGCGTCGATGTGCATGCGCCCCACGTGACCTAGCCATCTCAGCCGCTGTATTTTCAGCTTTTTGACCAGGTTGATATCGCTGTAGAGCCCGTAAAGTTCATCGTTAAATCTTCTCCACTCACCACCGATGCACACACTGGGCAAACATAACTCGAAGAATCTTTCTCTCAAAGCAACCCAGCTGGTTTTCATTCGATTTTGCCAGTGTCCATGCCTCTGCCCCATACAGCAGGACTGGGATGATTAAATTTTGCTTTTACTCTTAATTATTTACTTACCAATTAAACACATTTTATTCTAATATAGGTAGTCCTCATCCTGGAGCTGTCGCCATACAATGGAACTTAAATTACCTGCAAACGTTTAAAGGTCTTACCAAAATCTGTGACAACGATTATACGATTTTTGTGAACAGTCAAACATTTGTATATAAACTTATAAGCTATTAAATCAAAAATTGAATTATGAGAATCATCCACACTCCAAACGGAACTGTTGTATAAATGAGAATTTTTCTTTTATTAAATTTAAAAGATTAAAAATAAATAACTTTTAATTATATATACCAGTTATGATCATACTAAGAATTCACAAATTGTATTCTCTTTTAATTTCAGGATACAAAACAATCTAAACAACCAGCACCATTAAGAGTAAGATCCCCATCAATTTCATCAGACGCAGATTCATTATCTGCATTAGCGTCAATTGAACCAACTGCCAAATCAACTCCTGGTCCAAGTCAGTCAATCGTGCAAAAACCTGCATTCAAAAAGATTAAATTATCACAAGAAGTCCCATTTACCGAAGGTTATCTAGAGGATACTACTAATTTTGAATTAAAAACTGCATACAGGAGAAAATCACCTCCAAGGCAAAATCCCCGTGTATATCAGGATGAAACAAATCACATTTGTTCCTCGTGTCCATGCATTGCAGCTCAGGAAAGTGAATATGATAAAATTGGCAAAGCATGGGCATCCGAATTGAAATTAATGAAAAAGGACCAACAGATATTTGCTAAAAGAGCAATTGCTGAGATAATATTCAATGGTCAGTTGGGTGCTCTAGGTCGTAGTTCTGTTGTGATACGTCAAGAAAATCCAACAACAAATGAAGATGATCCTTTTGTTGAAAATACTGATTTTTTATTCGAAAAATGTGAGCCAGAGGCAAATGTTAGTTAATTTTCTATCAGTGATAATTTAATAACTAGTACATAAGTTATTATGTATAAAAATAATTTAAGGAATTTAATTAATAATAAAATTAGGAAAGTACAGGTTTCCTTTGTATATAAACATAAATTTGAGTTGGATCCAATTTTCTTATGTTTAAAATATATACATATAGATATTTACCTCTGCACCTGTTTTGATTGTCAATTGCAAATTTATAATTGATAAATACTGTCATTTAATATTAAATAACCCAACTGATGATAAGACTTTTGGTCATTGAGAATGATTCAGACCATTGTGAATTACAAGAAATTTCATAATTACCAATGAATAGTTGTAAAGTTTTTAAATAAATTGAGGTTTTAAAACAAAATTTCAGTATTAATGATTGACAATCGGAATAGCGCCCATTGTGTATGTCAGATTAAAGAAAAAGTAGTTGTGTACCAGTAATTTAAAAATGTTCTCAACCAGGTGCATATACCGTCTTTCATAAAAGACATGGTGCAGCGCACTTTCCAACACAAATAGCTTAAAATATTCCCCCAGAAAAAAAATACTTACCCCCAGTTTCACAATGCGAGTTTAAACTTAAGATCAACTGAACCTTAAACTGAGTTTAAATTTTTGGTTTAATTCGTCCGGTTTCACAGTGAAATCTGATCTTCAGATCAGTTGAACTTCGTTTAACTACATTTTATCAAATAGTTGGCAGCATTTTTCTTGCCTTGGCTTCCCTTTCTCTCTCTGACACAAAAAAACATGCGAAACAACATCAAATGTTTTTTGTTGTTGACAAGCGAGGAAAGATTTATTTTATTTCAAAGTCATTATTCTGATTTTGTCAATTCGGAAGCGAAACGGGAATAACAAATAAAATAATATTTAAATTGGATATAAATTTTAAAAAAAGCAGTTCCTATGAATAAAAAAAGATCTAATAATTTTTCGTCAGAAGACGTAGACTTGCTGATGCAATTAGTGACAAAAAACATAAAAATTATCGAAAATAAAAAAACTGACAAGGCGCAATGGAAAGAAAGTCGCGGTATGGGAGTCCATTGCAAATGAATATAATTTAGAGAGTGGGTCCCATTATCGGACATCGGATGTACTAAAGCTAAAGTATGATAATTAAAAGAAAAGGCGAAATTAAATGCGGCTTTAGAAAAGCGAAAGCTTTATGAAACTGGTGGTGGTCCCCAAGAAATAATAACGGATGCCCTAGACAAAACCATTTTGGACATTCTTGGAGATCAGGCCCAATGGCTTCCATCTGTTTAAGACTGTGATAAAGTTCACCCAAAAAGTAAGTTGACATTAAAAAGATCTTTGAAAAGCTGTACTGATATAGCTTCAATTAAATGTAATCTAGACTCGATCGTTAATAATGAAAAGGAAGGAAGTCCTTTGCTTCAGAAAAAAAAGGAAAATCGAAGCCCAAGTATCGTGAATAACCGTCTATAAGTAAGACCATTTGCGCTACCAGAAAGTCAGGAGTTCTTACAAATAGAAAACGTAATTTAGTTCCTGACAAGTGGGTGGAGCTTGCAGTAGAAAAGTGCAAGTTAGTCAGGCTACAACAGGAAAAAGAAGATCTTCACATGGAGCAGATGAGAGAAGAGCACGAAAAAAACTCATTACCATTATTTATTGGATCGTTTATTAAATTTTCCTCTGTTGTTTATACAGAAAATGCTCTGAACTGTCGTCATTTTCACTTTTATTCCTGTTAATAGCGTTCAACACAATTTCGTGTTCGTATTTGAGATTCATTGTACGATATTTCCTGAGGATTGTTGCAACCATAAACTAATAACATAAAGACCCGAAACCTCTGCTTTCATTTGACATTTGCCTACAAGCTGAAACACGCACACAAGTAACTTTTCTGTTCCTCTTCCTATAGACACATAGACAACGCAGCCCTAGTAATTTGTTTTTGTTTTGTTTTTCGATTTCCCATCTATTCATGGATAGAGTTTCAAAGCTACAAATACAACAATGTAAACAAATGGGTTTTGGGGGGTGAAACGTACGAAGGTTTCTGATCTTAGGTTGCAACTACGTAAAGGAGTCATCATATAGTTTCTGCAGGTAGCCACCGTCCGCCACTATGAGATGATTTCCAAATTCCCCATTTTCAAATCTAGCACAGATTCTAGAATTATTGAAAATTGTGGAATCATGCCACGATCCAGGCTATCTTGCAACTATGTCCATTATTTTTAACTTTGGATCACACATGGTCTGCACGTTTAAGGGAAAATAAACTTTTCGGTTCCGAAATATTTCACCATTCGATCCTCCTAACAAAGTTTATGATATGTACATTAGTGACACCATTTATAAATTTGGTTATTATTCATATTACCTGGGGATTGAACCCGTACATGGGTACAATCTAATGCAGCAATAACTCGGGGAAATTTTGCACATTGCTAAAATCCATTTACAACTTGCAACTTTTCCTCATATTTTGTCGGGAACTCTATATATTTTTCCCGAAACAGATCAATATGATGAGAGACAATCTTACAAATTCTAATGGCGGAGGATTTCGATAAACCACAAAATGAGCAAGCATCCACTTGCATAAAAGCCTACAAAATATTCTTTTCTTATCTTTACTTACATACATAGATTTATATATTATTTTGTTACCAATTAGTTACATTTTCAATTTGGGATCGAATTTGCTCCAAAATAATGAATGTAGGCCTAATTCTTTGACATTCGAAATCTTTCAAAGAATTCCAGATCATCCCAATAACCAAAGTGATCTGTTCTCCTTTGAATCCGTTTTTCTCATCTCATACTCGCAATTAAGGCAAAGTTTTCTTCGTCAATTATATCTTCAAAATCACTTTCAAACACGATAACATTTTAATACACACACAATTTTTTTGTTTTTTATTAATATTTTCTGAAAAAAAAATAAAAACGCTGAACTGAAGTTTAAACGGGAGAATAATCTCGTTTAACTTTAACTAAAAATTGAACTCAGTTCAAGGTTTAAACGACACTGTGAAACCGAATAAATTATTGATCTGAAGTTTAAACCAAAAGTGGAGTTTAAACTCGCAATGTGAAACCTGGGGGTTAAATGTGTAATTTTTTTTAACAGACACTTATTTGCTCGTAATTTTTATAATACAAAACTATTATTTCAATAAAAAAATAAAAATAAATATGTCGAAGATAAAAGGCACGGAAAGTCAAACTGACAAGTAAAAATCTTTTTACTACTATCATATTTATGTTGTACTTTTCTAACTCATATCTTTTAATCATTTTCCTTGTTACATTGATTTTATGTATATAATTTTTCTACTCATTATGTTTAAGTAGTCTGATCTGGAATCTTAACACGAACGCATCGGCGATGAAAGAAAAATAAATGAAAATACCTAAAAAAAGCTGTGTCGTCTTTCTTTTTTTTTAATAAACTAAGTAAGTTTACGAATACAAAACATTTTTTGGTGCTTCCTGTGAGGTAAATTCAACAGTGGTTGAATAAAAAACAACGAAACTTACGAAGTTCTACCTATATATCAAAATAAAAAAGCAATCAAATGTTGTGTAGGCGAACGGTTGCGCACATACGGTTCATATGTACATATATAAATAAACAGGCAACAAATAGAGTGATCAATTCCCCTGCAGAATTAAATAACGAAGAACGATAGAAGTTTTTTTTTCCATCAATCATACGAGAACAAGAAGTACATTAGGCAAGCGGTTGTTTTTAAGAACGTTCATAGAGGCGGGACAATAGTTGTTTCTTTTTTAGTTAGTTTTTTTATTTTTGGCTTCTCGGCTTCAATTTGCGAGCTGGCGTAAAGTTTAAATTTGATTAAATATAAACTAAGATAATTTGAAGTGACTATGGCTGAATTAAATCTACGGATGATTGCTGTGACGGCTATTTCGAAGTTGGCGATAAAATTGAAGGATGGATAATTGACTGAGCTAGACCTAGCTTTGAAACGTGCCACTTTGGACAATTTAGAAGGCGATGGATGCACATACAACTTTGTTAGAAATTGTGGAGGAAAAATACACAAAGGTGAAGGCCATGCTTGCGGGTGCAATCGATTTGGCTATGCAGGAGCAGCAGGCATCGGATGTAAGTATGAGGCGACCAGCTCACGGTCAACAAAGCGATTTGAACAATTTACGTCTCGAGAAAATTGTTATTCCGGAATTTCATGGAGAATTCAACAAATGGATTGCATTCCGTGATATGTATGAGGCAATGGTGCATTCCAAAGAGCATCTTTCAACAGCTGCCAAATACATCAGGCTTTTGAGAGCACTGAAAGGCTCAGCTGCTCAGGTAGTAGCTGGCTTTCTACCAACCGATGATTATTACGAATCAGCATGGCAGACATTAAAAGCGAGATACGACAACGACCGTCTCATTGTGTCGGCCCATTTAAATATTTTCCTTAATATGGATTCTATTGAGAAGGAGACTAATACAGGCTTGCGTCGTCGAGTAGTCGACATTACCAATGAAACTACACGCTCATTAGCGGCAATGAAACGACCAGTTGACACGTGGGACGACATCCACATTTTGGTGTCAAAACTCCCAAGGACCACTATCATACATTGGGAAATGCTGGTGAAAGGAACAGAGCTCCCAAAATTGGCAGAATTACTAGTATTCATGGAGGGTAGAGCACGAGGTCTTGTACACATGGGAGGTGCGATGGCAGAAAGAATGAATAATGCAGGCTACAATAAACGATCTGCATCTAATCTAAAGGCACACACGAGTACGAATGCAGGCACAAGTCAGAGGCTGACACGATCCAACTTGCCGACAGAAGATCGTGGTCACTGTTATTACTGCAATGGTGACCACTACATTGGACGCTGTCCAGCTCTAGAATAATTAACCCCATCGGAGAGAGTCGGTAAGATAAAAGATTCTAATTTATGCTATAATTGTCTGACTCCTGGTAACGCAACACGAGCTTGCTTATCAAAACGTAGATGTGGACAATGTCAAGGTATGCACCACACAATTTTATGTCGCACGAAGACGACATCATCTACTACGACAACGGCTGCTTCGGTGGCACCATCGCAACCACAGGCTTCAGCATGACTCAATATTTCCCCAGCTGTGACATCATTCGTATACAATGGTCACACTACGTTGTTGGCAACCGCCACTACAATTTTACTCGATAGTCAAGGCAATCCCATTACGGCACGTGCACTATGCGATACAGGCTCGCAAATCACTTTTATTACAGAACAATGTATGCAGCAGCTTCGAATCAAAAGGCAGAAATTTGACATGGTCATCGCTGGTGCAGGTGATGTAGAAGGGCCAACAACACGAGGTGTAGCAAAATTCCAGCTATGATCTCGATATGAAGCAGATTTTTGGATTCAGGTAAATGCTTTCGTCTTGACTAAAATTACAGCAGATTTGCCTGCTTATCGTATATGCATGGATCAATGGCACCATTTACAAGGCTTACCTCTGGCAGACCCAAATTTCGGCAATCCAGGCGATAAAATCTATTGATCGGGTGCTATGTTTGTGGTCTGATTGTTAAAGACGGACTCATCAATGTTGTAGCAGGCCAACGTCATGCGCAGAATACACATCTGGGTTGGGTAGTATCAAGCCCAGTCGATTTGATACATTGTAATTTGGCACAAAGTATGCACACACGAGGCAACGAAAATTTAGAGGAGGCTCTTATACGATTCTGGCAATTAGAAGAACCAACCTTTTCAGAAGTCAAGGGCCTGGCGATTGATGAATGTGAACAGCGATATAAAGAAACAGTGCACCGGCAAGAAATTGGCCGGTATGTGGTTAGCATACCCTTTTTAACATACGAACCGAAGCTTGGTGACTCACCTCGAATGTCAACGCAGCAGTTTTACAGAAACGAGAAGCGACTGCATTCTGACCCCGATCTATTTGCAAAATACGTCGCTTTTATGAAAGAGTACGAGGCATTAGGTCACATGATGTTATACGAAGAGGTGAGTAATGATGCCCAGGCCTACTACATTCCTCACCACGCGGTCACAACTAAATTTCGTGTTGTGTTCAACGCGTCAGCGAAGTCAGAAAACGGTGTGTCACTCAACGCCACACAACATATTGGTCCATTAATACAGGCCAAATTGGCGAACATTATTCTACGATTCAGGCTTTATCGTGTGGCAATTGTAGCGGACATTGAGAAAATGTTTCGCCAGGTACTGGTGAATCCAAATCATCAAAAGTGGCAGCTAATATTATGGCGAGAGAATCCTACCGATCAACTAAAAACTTATCGGCTAACAACGGTGACTTATGGCACACGTTATGGGCCATACTTGGCAGTGCGCACACTTCATCAATGTGCTCGAGATAATTACACTATTATCAAACCTGAAATGGAGGCAATTGCGGCGAGGCGCAGCATCGATTAAGATTTTAACGTCGATGACTACCTTTCCAGCGCTCCAACTCCAGCGATCGCCATCCGTCGATCGAAGAATGTTGATTGTATCTTACAGCAAGGTCATGCATTTACGAAAATGGCAATCTAACATCAATGCAGTTATACAAGCAATAAATGGCGAAAGCAATTCAGGTATGCCCCCATTGCTAATAACCCCAAAAGAAACGTATATTTTAGGCTTACAATGGGACAATGAGTTTGACATGCTGTCATTTGAAATCACCTTGGATGAGACAATAACACGCACTAAACGTAAGTGTCTCAGCGACATTGCGAAACTTTACGATCCGACGGGACTGTTAGCACCAGTCGTCATCAAAGCAAAAATATTTATGCAGAGGCTGTGGTTGGCAGGCATTGGTTGGGATGAGGAAATGCCAGATGATCTACTCAGCGAGTGGTTCACTTTTCGGCAAGGCTTGTTCCAACTATCAAACCTGGCGATAACACGACATATTGGAATTCATCCAGGCCAGCAAACAACCCTACATGGTTTCTGCAATGCATCACTACATGCATATGGGTGATTTATGTTCGGACCATAGACGAGACAGGAATGTCAACCGTTCATTTGCTCACATCTAAGACCAGAGTAGCACCGGTGAAGACGGTCTCAATTCCAAGGCTCGAGCTTTGCGGAGCACAATTATTAGTGACTACAATGAACACGGTACGAGAGGCAATGGAGATGTTGAATCTGGAATATTTTCTCTGGACCGGCTCAACAATAGCAACTTCCTGTCAGATTTAAGCCATACGTAGCGAACAGGGTGCGTTACGTTCAACAGTATAGTGAACCCCCAACATGGCATCATATTCCCACGAAACATAATCCAGCGGATTGCGCTAGTAGAGGACTATTGCCTTCTCAGCTACAGGCTCATACACTATGGTGGAAGGGCCCTGACTTTTTCCAACAAGGCGATCTATACAGTACGTCAGGCGAATCATTATGCTCACCAAATGATCTGCAAAACTCACGAAAAGAAGAAAGGATACCGGTTGTGACACATATACGCATAGAACGCACAGGCTTGCTCTTGACGAGACGACCAGATGGCCAGACGATTAATTTCCTGGATCGAACGAATTCCCTCACGAAGATAAAACGGATGATTTCTTATATTCTTTACGCTCTTTATGCTGGCAGTTAGAAGCGTATTACATATGGTTCCGACATATGCAGCGTGGAAAGATTACATCATGCAATGCAAGTATTGAAGCGTTTAGATCAAAGGCAATGATACTAAAGTGAAATCGAATTATGCAATCAGGCGAAGAACTTATCAGGCTCCAGCACACACAGTTCATTGAATCCATTTCTCGCTGAAATAACATTTTGCGAGTTGGTGGCCGAATCAAACGGGCAAAATTGGACGCGAATTAAAAGTTTCCAATAATCTTATCGAAAGATGGCAGACATGGTGGTGTTCAATTGATGCTGCAGATTATTCGACAAACGCATTGGATAATAGGAGACCGGGCACTTGTGAAATCATGCATACACAAATGTGTTCCATGTCGCTTACAACGAGGTACGGTGGTCAAGCAACGAATGGGTGACTTACCAAAGCATCGTGTTAGTCGACATCGTCCATTTCTTATAACAGGCGTAGATTATTGCGGTCCATTTCTGTTACGATTAGGAGCAAAACGACCGAAGACAACAACCAAGACCTACCCTGCCATTTTTGTTTGCTTGGCGACAAAAGCGGTTCATATTGAACTGGCGATGCATTTATCAACGGAAGCATTCCTAAAAGCATTTGCACGATTCACCAGTAGAATAGGACCATGCGAGCAACTTCATTCAGATAACGGCACAAATTTCCAGGGTGCAAATCGTCGACTCCAAGAGGACCTAGATGCATGGCAGAACGAGCATATAAAGCAACAATTGGCTCATCGTGGAACAACATGGTATTTTATACCGCCAGCAGTACCACATCAAGGTGGGATTTGGGAGGCTGATGTCAAATCAGTGAAGAGGCACATCGTACGAGTGGTTGGAAATCAAACTATGAGTTACGAACAATTCAACACCTTGCTAATACGTATCGAGGATTGCTTAAACTCCAGACCATTAACGGCTTTATATGACGATCCAGACGAAAAATTAGCATTGTCCCCAGCCGATTTTCTTACGGGTGGTCCCATCATTGCGCTACCTGAACCCACATACATAAATTTTCCATTGAATCGCATCAAGGAATGGAATTTAGTGCGGCGGTGGAGTGAAGAAATATGGCAACGTTGGCACCAGCAATGCCTAACAACACTACAGCAAAGAATTAAGTGGCACAAGGCAGAAGAAAACGTCAAAGTTGGTGATATTGTGGCAATTAAACACGAAAATTTGCCACCGACACAGTGGTGTATTTGCCGGATAACTGCTGTCCATCCAGGCGAAGATCAACTGGTTCGAGTTGTTACAACGAAACACTATGATAAGGTGACAGGTCGAACATTTTCTCGACCAATTCAGAAAATCTGCATCCTGCTCGCAGAAGATAACTCAGAAACGGGTGTTTCAGAGGAGGGCGGTATGTCGAAGATAAAAGGCACAGAAAGTCAAACTGACAAGTAAGAATCTTTTTACTACTATCATATTTATGTTGTACTCTTCTAACTCATATCGTTTAATCATTTTCCTTGTTACATTCATTTTGTGTATATAATTGTTCTACTCATTATGTTTAAGGAGTCTGATCTGGAATTTAACACGAACGCATCGGCGATGAAAGAAAAATAAATGAAAATACCTAAAAAAGCTGTGTCATACAATACAAAACAAAATATGATTTGCAAAAAAAAAAATGAATTTCCTTCCACAAAAGCCGTGGTTCAGCTACACACTTAAATTCTTAAATTGCACCCAACAATCTAAATTCTGATGGTTTTGTTTCATTTTTTTATAGGTGCACGATGACTTGTGAAGAAAATTCGTTTTTATAAAAAACAATTTTATTGATAAAATTGTTTTTTTTTATTATTAAAACTAGGATCCAAAAAATATCTGTTAGAAAAATTGACTCATTTCTGGTGGAATATTTTAAACTTATTGGCAACTTCATTTCCTTTTCAATGTTAACCGAAGCATTTGCTTAGCATGATATTTGCTAAATCTTGCGCTTATAATCTTGGATAATTTTTCTTCTCAGAAAAATAACTGCCATTCAATCGAAAATGGTATTGTTCAGAGAAAACTTACAGGTGGAATTATTAAAAGATTGAGAAGATACTCGTACGATATAAGATATTTTGTAGATGTAATTTATGTCATTGCGACTGGCAAATTGTGTCAATAAAAAAAAAACAACAATCTGCGAATTTAAATCATTTCTCCCATATTTTAGATATTTATTCTCATAATCGTATGTCTTGACAAATGTATAATGATTTCAAAATGACACCATATGGAAGGAATTTATTTTTGTATTATATATAACGTACATTAAAAACGGGAAAATACTGTGAGAAAATTTGACGTCGGAAGGCTACAGTCGCAGGAAATCACAAGGTCCTTTTCCGATCAAGTCTCTCACGCCCTCTTAAATCGTCCTTTGCCGCCAACTGCAAGTATCGAAAACCAGTGGAAGAGTTGTCAGGAAGCAATCAGAGATACCGCCTCTAACGTGCTTGGCCTCGCACGACCACCACAGCGAAACCCCTGGTTCGATGAAGAATGCCGGCAAATACACACAGCCAAACAACAGGCATACAAAGCGGCGCTGCATAGAAGGACTAGAGCTGCTCGCGAGCTCTAAGAGCAGAAGAGGAGAGAAGAACACAAGCTTCTAAGAAGGAAAAAGAAAGAGCATGAGAAGCGCGCGATCGAGGAAATAGAGGGATGCCATTGCAGGAATGAAATTCGGAAGTTTTACCAAAAAGTAAAAAGAAACTCCCAGGGGTACAGGTCCCGAACCGAAACCTGCAAGGATGATCAGGGGAACATAGTGGTAGAATCGCAGTCGGTGCTGAGGATATGAAAAAATTATTTCTGCAAATTGTATAACGGCGATGACGAACCGAATCCCGCTATTGTGCAGACTGTACCATTCAACCTGGACGATGTAGGCAAACAATACCGTCCACCCGATCTCGACGAAGTAAAGATAGCTATATCTAAACTTAAGTCCAACAAAGCTGCTGGAGCGGATGGTCTTGCGGCCGAAGTGTTCAAAGCGGCTGGCGATGAACTGGTAAGGAGTATGCACCAAATCATCTGCAAAATATGGTCGGAGGAAAGCATTCCCGATGAATGGAACCTCAGCATTGTTTGCCCGATCCTCAAGAAAGGCGATCCTCTGGCCTGCACCAACAGAGGCATCAGTCTTCTTAATACCGCCTACAAGATCTTCTCTGCCGTACTTTGTGAGCGCCTAAAGCCTTTCGTCAACAACCTGATAGGTCCTTATCAGTGTGGCTTTAGGCCAGGGAAGTCCACTATCGACCAAATATTCTCACTACGGCAGATCTTGGAAATAAACCCAGGAATTTCAAATCGATACTCACTACCTTTTTATCGATTTCAAGGCCGCGTATAACAGCATCTACAGAGACGAGCTATATAGAGCCATGTCTAGTTTTGGCATCCCTACCAAACTCGTTCGTTTACGCTGGATGACGATGGAGAATGCACGCTGCTCCATCAAGATCGGCAAATACCTCACAGATACCTTTGATGTCAAAAAAGGTTTTAGGCAGGGCAACGTGCTGTCATGCGACTTCTTTAACATCATTCTTGAAAGAATAGTGAAAAACTCTCACGTCAATCTTTCAAAAGTCCGTCCAATTACTCGCTTACGCTGACGACATTGACATAATCGGACGAACAAAGCGTGATGTCAATGGTGCTTTCGTGAATATTGAGAAGGAAGCCAAGAAAATGGGCTCAACAGTGAACGGAAGCAAAACAAAATATATTCTGTCAACAAGAAAGGACACCCAGCACCGGCGTCTCGGACAGAACGTCACTATAGACAGCTATAATTTTGAAGTGGTCAGAGACTTTGGATACCTAGGATCCGCTATAAACTCAGCGAATGATACCAGTGCTGGGATCAAACGCAGAATTACTATTGGCAATCGCTGTTTCTTTGGGCTAAGAAGGCAATTGAGAAGCAAAGCCCTCTCTCTAGCAACTAAACTGTCCATATATAAAACGCTCATCATCCCAGTCCTGATGTATGTTGCAGAGACATGGACAATGTTAACGGTGGATGAGAACGCGTTAGGTTGTTTTGAGAGGAAAATTCTCCGGGTGATTTTTGGTCCCGTCTGCATAGATGGGGAATGGAGAAGACGATACTACAACGAACTATACAGACTGTACGGCGATAACGACCTAGACACAAAATTGAAAAGCCAACGACTGAGATGGCTGGGTCACCTAGAGCGAATGGACACCAATGCTCCGGCCTGGAAAGTCTTTGAATCCTGCCCCGTGGGACAGCGCAGTAGAGGTGGACAGCGTAAAAGGTGGCGCACGCAAGTGGAAGAGGATCTCAACCAACTTGGAGTGCGAAACTGGAGACAGATAGCTAGAAACCGAGCCGACTGGAAGGAGCTTGTTGGTTGAGGCCCTGGTCACCCCGTACAGTAGCGCCACCTTAAGTAAGTAAGTAAGTAAGTATAACGTACATTTTTTAAGGTATCTACATTGTTTATATTAAATTTAATGAACATATCTTTATTGGAAACAGTGTTGGTATACATATCTAATCTACATATTTATTTAAGTTGGATGGCTTGTTCGGAAAAAGGGAATTTTAATTTTATTTAATGTATAAGTAGGCGAACTTTGTCTCGCCCCAATTTAATGGCTTCAAATGAACTACAGAGCTATAATAAAACACAGACAATTTGTACAAACAAGTACACGGAATGCCAATGGGAAATTCTCTTTTACCGACGATTGCGGACTTGGTTCTAGATTTTTTACTCCAGGAATGTTTTAAACAAACCTAAGCTTATAGCAAAATACGTTGATGATATCTTTGCGATTGTAGATAGAGGAGAAATTGATAATGCCTTACGATGCTTTAACCATTTTAATGAAAAAATATAATTCACCGATAGCTTTCTTGGACGTTAAGGTTTATCGCGAAAATGACCGACTTTTATTCGACTGGTACCAGAAAGATATGGCATCTGGGAGACTTATCAATTTCCGATCTAATCAAGCCAAGCACATTCGTATGAACACTGCGTCGAACTTAATAAACAAAGTCTGCGTTGAGCGACCGAAAATTCCACTCCGCTAACGAAGAAAAAGTTACACAAATACTCTCAGAAAACAGCTTTCGTCAAAAACACCAAGTTCGTTCAGCAAATAAGTTGGAAGAGAGGAGATGTGTTTATAAGAATGTCGTTTATGTGCCAAAACTTTCCGAAAATTTCAAAGAAATAGTCGCGAAAAACATCCTGGATGTGAACTTGGCATATATGTCGAACCAGACTGTTGCATCCCTATTCACCTCCCTGAAGACGAAAACCGACAAAGATCGCCGTTCAGACGTAGTTTATAAAATAAATTGCCAAGGGAAAACGGATGAATCCTGCAATCTTTGCTACATCGGCACCACCAAACAACTCCTTCGGCAAAGAATGGCGAACCACAAGTAATATATTCGCTTAAAAAGTTCTGAGAATACGGCAATGGCCGCTCACAGCGTTGATACCGGTCACACACCGAACTTCGAGGGAATGGAGATCCTTGCAACAGAAAAACATACATGTAAACGTTACACACTAGAGACACTGCATATAATTAACAACAAGAATAATATGAACCGCAAACAAGACACACAAAATATATCAGCCGTTTACTGTTCCTTAGTTTCTGACAGTAAATATTATAAAACGTAAACTAATCTTCAAGTGAGAAGTGTTCAAAATCTGTTTTTAATCTGTTTTTTTTATATGTTTTAAACAAATTATTGTTTAGTAATTTAAAAACGTAAAAATCTTAAAATTTAACGTTATGTAAGTCATATTTTGTTCGTTTACTTGTATCAATATGTACAAACATTATATCTCTTTTTAATTTTGTAAATAAAGACACCCCTGAAGAAGACGGCAGCCACCGTCGGAACGACCAATAAAGCCGATGAGAATCATTTTTTAAAATTCTCCAAAGTCCACATAAAAACCAACTTGGTCAAATCTTAAATATTAAAACACAGATAGTTCTAATTTCAATGTGATTTATTTGAATGGAACAAAAATAAAGAGAGAGTGATATGATAAACAATGTTTTTCGATTTGCTTTCCGGCGCAAAAACAAACAACAAATACCGTTTACCAAGCTATCGACGACGTCCTTTTTCTTCGCTGCAAGTATTGCCCGTTCACAAATCCATTTGAAATTTTTATAATTTTTTGGAATGTGAGGAACGCTTTACTAAGGTGATGTGTTTCTCCTTCGATGTTGTTAACTCGCAAAAATTTGCCGGAAATAATATCAATCCAGTCGAGACATCAACAGAAATTTGGCCATTGTCAAGCGCCAGCAGTTGTCTTCAGAATTCAGCAAGCGATTGGTCGTTCTGCAATATAACTCTCATATTTGTGGTTAATTTCAACTTCTGGACATACCGGCTTAAAGACGACGATTTCAAGCATGCATTAAATTCATTGGCAGCAGTAGTTTTGGGATGACGGGAAGAGTTTGACGAAAATCTCCGCTGACCACCAAATTATCACGAATCACCTTGTAACTCCTTCATTGTTAGGTCAACTGTTTCCAATGCTCGTTTATCTATTGGCTTGTCCAACCGTTAGAAAATTCATCGCCAGCTTCAAAGGGGAATGTGCAGTTCGACCGCCTTCAAACAGTGTGGCAGCAATAAATGAGCATCGGGAAAGTAAATGCGATTGCGGAATCGTATTCCAAAGCAACGCAATTGTAGTCTACATTTACCACTTTTCTTCTCCTAATAACTTTTTGTCAAATTTGTGGGGTGATTGTGCAGTTTGAAGCTGTGCAATATGGGCACATTTATTTCTTTTGCACGTTCCTCTTGCGTTTGATTTTCATGGACAATTTGATTAATTATTATTGCAAGACGTGTAGGTACGTCGTCAAAGGTCAGACCGAAATCAGTGTAATAATACGCAAAACTTGAATCAATTTCAGCAAGAAAAAGAGCACATTTTCTGAATAGAAAATTATAATGTGACAAGGACACCTGTCAAATCGCGCACAGCGTAATAGCGAGATTCATTCAAATTTCAAAGATCTCATCTCAAAATCGAGATTTGATCTTTTCAATGAAACTTTTTTCCAGATTTAATTGTAGTATTAGTGAATGACTGACACACATTTCTGAAAAAAAAACACATCATCATCAGATGACGAGGAGGACGAAGACGAAGCAATCAAAAACTCCATAAAATAAAAATTATTAAGTCCTTCGTCCATTATTTCTTTATTTTTTAGCACTAATTGGCACTAGTTCACAACAAATTAATTACAAAATATTTTGCATTTGACCTTTGACAGAAAAGACTTTACATGTATGTGTGCATTCAGACCAAATCTTTCAACCATCAGAGATCCAATCTTTCGTGTTAAGATTTGATCTAGATTTGCTCTTTTTGTTGGAATGAAACTTTCAAAATTCAAAAAGATGAAACTTTTTTCGGAAAGAGCAGATCTTTTCTTGAATGAAACTCGCTATATGTCAATGTACGACGCAATCTATCAGGCTGTTGATCGCAGCACAGTGTCATCTATTACATATATATCTCGTAGGCTTCTCCACCCAAAACGTCTTCTATTAAAATGAGTTTCACAATTAACCAAAATTTTCCAAGCTTCACAACGAATAAACAAAGAGAAACCAAAATCAAAGCGTGTGTATACAAAGCAAAACACATTATTTATACTAATAAAGCAATAACGAACATGTAATTACATTTTTAACTTCGGTTCTATACATCGGACGGCAAATAGATTTCTTATATGCACTCTCCGAACATGTCCTAAGATCTCCTGAAAATTTCATTCAAATCGATCAAGCCAAAAAGAACAGAGCGCACAAACATAATTTGGATTGTTCTTTATATATAAGAAGATTGTTAATGTAAATGATTTTTAATATCTAATTTCAATATATAGTTAGCTCAAGGACAAAACCAAAGAGAATTTATAATAACTTTAATACAAAGAGATGTCTTAACTCCTGGATTTCTCTTCGACGGTTTTCCTACCATACAATGCTTGAATAGCCGAAATATCATCTTCGTTAAGTTTGAATCCGGGATCAAATCCTCTGTACATTGGAGCCATTAAAGCTGATTTGCTTTTAGAATGACTCAATCCAAGAGCATGACCAATTTCATGAGCTGCTGCTTGAAATAGATTAATACCACGCCTTTTGCCAATTGTCCAATACTCGGCGATATCAAAATAAACATCTCCTCCACTAACTGGGAAATAAGAACGAGCCACCACTTTACCAGGCCCATCAAAAGGATCACCATTTTCTATATTATCAAATCTGTTTACATACAAATATGTAGATATATTTATTAAAAATTGTTTAGCAAAAATGATAGAAATTTCACCTGATATCAATGTCAACAGTTCCATTTGATTTCGCTGTAAAATTTAACGGACTATATTTACTCCAAACATTAAATGCTCTTAATATTTCTGCATCGACATCAGATTTTTTTAGTCTCTTTGGATAATTTGTTATTTTATAAGTTAGATTTTTGACAGGCCAACGTGAACCTTGTAATACATATCGTTTAGAACGATTTGCAATTCGCCAGGTTCTTCTGGATTTTATACTTAGTAACGCAGCATCATCATCTCGTTTCGCAATCTGTTTTGTATCGTCAAGCCTTTGAACAATTTGGTGATCTTTTAGTAATTCCGGTGATATTTCGGTACAATCAGAATTAGTTAAATATTTCTGTAATTGGTAAAAAATTGTTTTAAGTGAATTTTAGGTAAAAATGACAAAATTTCGGATCATAGTTCTAGTGCATTATAAATGATGTGGATGGATTTTTGATTGAAATTGATTTTTATGAAACAGATTCTAGGTACTCGTATCTACATATACTCTTTTGTATTAAATTACTCAGTCTCATGAGATTGAGCTCTAGGACTGAGCTCCAGATAGTGAGATTGAGCATTTGCAAGGAGACAAATTTCAATTTGGGATGCAAGAGGCCCCTCTGATCTCACTATTTCAGTATAAAGAAAAACATTCATTTGAAAAATGAGGATACCAATCGCTTTTTTGTGAAGATTTAAAGAAAAATATTGTGGTCATAACAAAAAGTCATGCCAGATTCTGTAATGAACGAAACGAAAGCGATGTTTCGTTTTTCAAAACGAAAGAAATTGTGCGAAAACGAATGTTCAAATTACTTATCGCATTTCGTATCGTATTCTTTGTTGGCCAATGCTTCAAAACAAGAAAAAATGTATTGCATACTTCTAGGGTACAGATGGCTGTCAGATAGCTTAGAAATGGACGATACATTGTAATCGATAATTAAAAATTTAAGAAAATCGATTATACTTGTATGATTTAAGAAATAAAACTTGCAAAACTTGTAAACAAATTTACGTAGTGTATTTTAATAGTGGTTGTAACTTTGATTTTGTTGTTTGGTAAGTAAAAGTAAAATAAATAATGGGAAAACTTGTCATGCTGAGTGGAGTGTTATCGTGGAAGAAAAATTATATAATTAAGAAATCTCATCACTATTATTTTGACAGTTCGTATTTTGAACATTTCAGGAAAATTAGTTTGGAATAGTTATTTCTTTGGCAAGAACTACTCTTATACTACGTTTCCACCGCACTTTAATCTCTTGTAGATTTACTAATCTCAAAAAGTGTTTCCACCACTCCAAAAGTAGATTAATTTTGACAGAACTATTCAAAATGCATATATCTTTTCATTTTCTCTTATGATGTAGAAGTGACACAGGCAGCTTCATCTGTGTCAACAGAAGAGAAAAATTCACTTTCCCGATGAATGTGTTCATTTCGATAAGGAATTAGGGTAGTTCGATTGAAGATTTAAATGAGATTTATTTTAATACTACGTTTCCACCGAACTTTAATTCCTTGTAGATTTACTAATCTCAAAAAAGTGTTTCCACCGCTCCAAAAGTAGATTAATTTTGACAGCACTATTCCAAATGCATATATCGTTTCATTTTCTCTTATGATGTAGAAGTGAGACAGGCAGCTTCAACTGTGTCAACCGAAGAGAAAAATGTGTTCATTTCGATATGGAAATAGGGTAGTTCGATTGAAGATTTAAATGAGATTTATTTTAAATCTTCATCTGAGAAGATTAAAATTTGTATGGTTAATCCTCAAGATTTGTAGGAGATTTAGCTAAATCTACTTAAATCTCGGTTTAGTGGTCGGTGGAAACGTATTATTAAAATGTAATTATATCTACAATAAAATTTTAGAAAATCATTTTCGTTTGATTTCCTTATTAAGGACCTCAAAAACTACACCCACACAAAAAGCATTTTGGCGCAGTATATGAATAAGTACCCATTTTGGCCACAAATTCTCCAGCAGGTAGGTAGTTCAGGCAGGGATATGTGTAATAAACGTTGGGAGGCACTTGCTGAACAATTAAACTTAAATGGACCACTTGAAAAAAATGTAAAAGCTTGGAAAAAAGTAAGTTATATGTGCATAATTGGTTTACTATTGTTCAAAATTCATATATCAAATTTTAGAAATTACAAACATCGGGCAAGAAAAAAGCTTGGACCTAACAAAAACTCCCCAAATAGAACTGGTAGAGGATCATACACGGAAGTTGAGTAGATTCCTCTCCAGGATGCTGTTGTAGAGCCGGCAAAAATCGATACAGCAGTGTATGGCATATGCGATGTTAAGACTTTTTGTGATGAAAACAGTCAGCAAACAACGCAACAAAAACCGCACTTATTGGTGTCTGAAAATGAAGTCGAAACCCTTCTCGAGATCTAATGTGCAATAAGTATTGCAATGCTAATTTTAACTGAGAAAACAATTCAGAAAGTGAATTTACCTGACAAGCTGGAATGGTTTAAAAATTCTGCCAATTCCAGTGAAGAATTTCAGAAAAAGCCGATTGATTTTTTTTTGAAAATACGGACCTTAAACGTGAACAAATTGAATTTTTTAAGAAGCAAGCTAAAGACAGTGTTATTCTCCAGAAACGAAAATTACTTTTAAGAGAACAACAGAATTTTTTCAAATTAAATGATTCAGAATCAGTGTTTTCTTCACTATCGCTCATAAATGCAATGTATCATTTTCATTTATTAATACATTTCTTTTTTTTTAGCTAAATTACATCAACTTAAAGATTCACGATGAGAAACGTCAAAAAATAAGCTGTCGTTTTTTTTCATTCGCACGTGCGAACGAAAGTTTTCGTTTTTTAAGTAACATGAAGCAAATCGTTCGCACGCACGAAAACGTTTGATCGCTTGTGCGATACAGAATGTCACCCCAGATTTCGGAAGTATAAAAAGGAAAAGAATGCTTTATTAGCCTTTAAATCCGAGTACAAATAAAGAATTGAAAAAACCAACAATATTTTCGCAGCAAATTGATAAAACAAAAAACATGTGAAGTGATAACTTAAACTATTAGTCTGCAAATTGTACGATTACTCTTGAAACGGAACTTTGGTTGATGTTGATCTTCTTCGGAAATCCCACAGTGGAAAGTGTGATCTCCAACTTAATCACCCGAAACTCCTTATTAGTTTGAAACAAATAAATTTGTTAATGTTTCAACATGGGATGGGGTAAACCTATAAATAGTTTTATTAAGGTATTCAGCAATTGCACGTCCTGAGATAACTATTTACAGGCTCAACATTTTGTTAGATTTATCTCTTTGGGCTGAGATTTGTTTCTTTTTATCCGACTTGGGATAGTATATTTACTTGTGAACTTTATTAAGAGACACCCAAATTCGACACGCTTATAACTTTAATAGCTGAGATATTTTTTTTTAATTTAAAAATGTCATCAATATATTTTTTTTTTGGAAAAGTTTGTAGTATTTTTATCGTTTTTTTTTTTTTTGGTTCATATGTAGTAATTATTTTCGAAAAACAAACACAAACATTAATTACCATTTTAAGTAATTTTTTCAATGCTAAACATTCTCCTAAATTTAAACTTGTTAAAAGTATAATAGTAATTGTACTGGTAAAACTGAGAGCAATTGCTTTCTTCATTTATTTTTTTTTCCTTTAATTAGGTTCAACACTTCTAAAATGAAAAAGAATCATGTGTAAGTTTGTTTATTATTTAAAAAAAAATTATCTTTATCATTTTGTTTTTCAAATGAAAATAACTGACAAAAAATGGTCATAATGCACTTTATTACATATGTACACTTTTTAGATACAAAATATGTATACTCTCATTGATAATATTTGAAAGCAAATACAAATTGCCACCATCTGTTTTAACAACTCTTCACTTCGAAATATAAAAAAACACTAGGTTTAAGGACACACATTTTTCCAAAAATAACCATTGTCATTGCATTCTTTTTTGTTCATGGAGGATCGTGAAAAATGTTCTTATCTCTGGATTTTACATTTTGCAATTTTACAGCAAATATGTCGAGATGCGTCTGCGGAAAAGATAAAGTACCTATTGGTATTGTATTTTGCTCAGTATTGTTTCTTAAATTCTTGAACTGTTTAGGTACAATCAAAATTAATGAACAAGATATAAAAAAAATCACAGATAATCAGTTGAAACACTTAATTTTAAAATTTTGAATTTATGTCCGCGAAATTTAAAGATATGTCTTGGCGAAAACTTTCCGTTTTATGGAATGTTGACGAACTTAGCGGAAAGAAGTTGAAATATTAATTAAAAATAACAAAGCCGATAATAGGTCAAGATCAATATTCTTTAATGAAGATGTGCGAAAATATGCTCCGCTAATTAAAAGATTGCAAATAATCACTTATAAAGTTTATTTTAAATTCTTATCAAAATCCGTCGTTTTTGCATTGCGAATTGTTGTTGGAAACCAGAAGATTAAGGTAATTCTATTTTGCAGGCTTGTATGTTGTCGATATTTGAAATGTTTGTCAAAGAAAAATAAGGTTCTCGGTTGGGTTGCAAATATTTGTCCATTCCGTTACAATTCAATTTGAACTTAAATGGAACTATTATTACCCACATTCAAAATTATAAGAAAGCGACTAAATAGGAGGGGAAATTAGAAAAAAAACTTAATAGAGCCCATTAGGAATCTCCTAGGGTGTTTCGTCTCCCATAGAATATTTTATTTCCTCGAAATTTTTTATGCGATCGTTAATCTCCCACGGAATAAATTTACCTCGAACAAAAAATCGTATACTCGTAAAATGATTGCGAAACTCTCTGGGATTTCTTGCCGATACCAATTAATTCCAAAAAAATTGTGAGCATCATTCACGTTCCCTATACATTCGAATGAGAGAACATTTTTAGGGAAATTTTTATTCACGATAACTTCCAATAAGAAAAAGAGTAAAATTCAAATGCAACATATAAAATAAAATAGGTTGGTAGGTACTATATATTTATTTTATTTTTTTCTTAAATCGAGATATTAATTCCAAGCAAGTTTTTAGGAAACAAAAATTGCTTGCTTCAAAAATTTTGAAGAAAAAACAAACTAAGTACGTACACCCTGACGAATTCGCGAATAACGACGTAACGTTGGGAAAAGATAAAGTAAACTTGTTTTATTTGAATTGATATATAAATTGACCAAAAAGGCTTTACATATAAATAAAATTAAAAAAAAGCAATTTTTGTTTGATTTACTTTTACATTAATCCTCATTATTTTGTTTTCCAATAAATTTAAGTAGAAGTTGAGTACTACGCTGTAGTATAATGGCGGTGTATCTGTACAAAAAAAACTTTAATTAAGCATACACTCTAGTATAAAATTGGATAATTAATGCTATCAAACTTTTAAAAAAAGTGTGTGTATATTCATGTAAACGTGCCAAAAGTAAAACTTCCCTAATTTGAAACCATTTTTGCTTTCGTAATTCTATGTCAGCCAAAACATATTTAAATTTAATGGAAATCGGTTATAGAACAACGAAGTTGACATATTTTGATACCGGCCCCGTAGTCCCCTTTCACACAGGGAAACCAGTTGCCGGAGATTTTTTTGACGTTTTCCTTTAATTGCCTTGTACCTTTCACACGAACAAACTGTCACCAAGAAACTGAGGAGGAAACTAGGAAGATTTTGTTGGGCTAATTGGAATGCAAAGCAAAACGTCAAAAAAATCTCTTCAAATCGTTGACCGGGGAGATTTTTCTCATTCCCCTTACTTCTTGCCCTTCTCCCAACAAACTTCCAGTTGCCGGCAACTCAGTTTCCTTGTGTGAAAGGAGACGTACATGCATAAATATACATTCCCCATAACGACCCCCTCTTCTAATTGTACAAACATCACCGTGCGTCGTTCGAACTTTGATTCATGCATGGTTCAGAAAATTTACATTACATTACACATTATACTACTCCGTGTATATAAATCTACAAAGAAGATACATTTACGTACTAGCAACCAGGCCATCGACTTAAACATTACACAAATTAATACCAGAGAAAGCCATAGAAAGAAAGAACAATATTGTGGATACACATTTTTACTTGCGATATAGGTCCTATAGGGCAAGATTTGCATTTGGAAAAAAATATAACTCGAGATTTTTACAAACTTGACATTACGATGATAGCGAAATTTAGGGTTACCAGATTGAAAATATGGAAAAGGGGGCATAGTGGATTTTCTAGGGGGACAAGTGTTCAAAAAGGGGGACAAAAATGTTATTGAAAATACAAAACCCGAACAAAAAAAGGGAAGTAAAAACATTTTTATTCGATTTTTTTATCAATAAAACATAATCACAAAAATCAAAAATTAACTAACCAGCTAAAGGGAATCAATGGAAACAAAAACGATAAAAATAAATTACTTTTTCATCAAAAAAATAATAAAAAAAAGCTAGACAACGGTTTCCTTCACAGTAAGTGTAAATTCATAATATAATAACTGGGGACATGAATAGTTAAAAACTAATACACTAAGATTTAAACATATTTTTCAGTTGACTTCTTTTTTTCTGTCATTTTGAATAATAAATTTGTAAAACTCCTTACAATTCAGATGGTAATTTTGCTTTATCATTAATTCATTTTCAACGGACTCTACAAGCAAGCGATTTCTATCTTTTCTCCAAGCGTTTAACATCAAACTGAAAAATCTTTCAGGTTGGGCATTTGAGTGTGGAAGAGAAAAAATGAAATTTATAATTTTTATTTTTCAAAATTCGGAACTTCACACCCAAATGTCTCCACTTTAATTCCAAAGATGCTTCTTTATTTTCCATTAAATCAAACCATTTTTTAAGGTTATGTATTCTTGGAAAAGATTATCTTCATTTATATTAGCAATTTTAAAAGAAGATACAAGTTCTAAGCAATCACTAAAAACAGGAAATTTATTCAATTTTAAATTTTCTAATTTTTTAAGATAGTCATAGGATCAATTTGGTTAATTGTGAACAGGGGTAATTGTCGTAGCCTATTAGTCTATTAATTTTTAATTTAAAAAAAAATCTCTAATCTGTTTATTTTTATAGGTACAAGTACCTATGAATTTTTTTAAATCGAGAAAAACATTTTCCTAAAAATTTGTATATGCAATATTATTAATATATACTTTTAAGGAGCACTTGTTTAAAAAAAAAAATTTAATCGACGAATAATGAAAGCTCGAAAATATGAAAAGTAGTTCTATGGGAAGTAGGTACCTTATCTACCTACTTACCGTTAATAAGAAAGCAAGAAAGATGTATTTGGGTAAATGTAAACTGCACTAAGCACTCTCATTTTTTTTAAATCAAAATGTTTAGATCCGTTTTTGGTAAAGGACCAGTTTTGTGAAATTTTTATATGACAGATGCCGTTTTTTAATTTAAAAAAAAAAATGAAAAGAATGTTCCGGCATAGGTATTAGCTGCGTTTTATTATTTACGGGTCTGGATCTGTGTTAGTTTTTAACCAGGTTTATATCGGGGTTTCTATCTGGGTTTGCAAATATTAGTATTGAATTCGGCGAACAGAGGGTACAAATTGTTGTTATTAAAAGACAAAACCAGATTTATTTGTATGAATATACAAAAGTAAAATTTATTTAGTATTAAGCAAAACACGTCTACTCAACAGTACAAGTAATGAAGGAAAAAAAAAAGTTTCTCGAACAATTCGTTAATTGGAATAAAACAACATTTAAAAAAGTAAAACACGAGCGCCATCGTGATATTGAAACTTTAACTAAATTATTGTTAGGGCGCGTACATACTAATTTCAATACTCCCACTTTTAGTTAAGAGATTCTACATTTTAAATTTATGATAAGAAAAACTGTTACAAAACAATCTTAAAGTTTTATGATTAAAAAAACTATTTTATCAAACAAAAATCAAAAATTATTTTAATTCAAAATTCAAATCATAAATTGTTGATTGTGCTTGGAACTATTTATTATTTACTGGAACTACTCAAATTCATCATTGTGCAAAAGGATTGATGCTTTACCTTTGGTAAAGGCTTCGTCAAAACATCCGCCAGTTGTTCATCCGTTGGCACATACTCAAGATTAAACATACCATTTTAAAATTGTTCACGTATAAAATGGTAACGAACGTTAATATGTTTAGGACGTTTATGATATTCTGGATTCTTTACAAGGCGAATGGTACTCTGAGAATCCATGAAGAACATCGGCTGTTTAATTTCCTCCTGCAATAACTCCACCAGAAGGCTTTTCAACCAAACCAACTCTTTGATGGCATGTGAAGCTGCCATGTATTCAGACTCCGTGGTTGATAATGCAACTGATCGCTGACGCTCTGATCCCCAGGAAACAACACAGCCTCCCAATAGGAAGACATAACCAGATGTTGATCTTGCTGTTTTTCTGCAACCTGCATAGTCTGCATCGATGTAGCCTATCAGTGTCAAGTCTGTGCCACCTTTGAAACATAATCCCATATCAGATGTTCCTTTAATATATTTTAAAATTCTTTTTAAGGCATTGACATGTGCCTCTGCAGGATCTTCCATATATCTGCTGACATTCCCCACTGCAAAACTGATATCTGGCCGTGTACCTACAGCCAGATACATCAAACTGTCAACTGCTTCTCGAAACGGAAAATCAACTTTCTTGTTGGCTTCAAAATCGCTTAAGTTCTGAGAGTTGTCTAATGGTATTGGAACTGGACTAGAATTTTGTATTCTGAAACGGTGAAATATTTTCTCTGCATATGCTCGCTGGTTGATTAGTATTGACCCATCAGACTTCTGATCAATTTCAAATCCCAAGAAATATTTAGCCTGAGAAACTTTTATTCCAAACTCCTTCTGCAAATGCTGAACAACTTGAAGAATTTTGGTTTCGTTCTCTGCTGCTATCAATCCATCGTCAACGTAAATTGTAAAAGGATCATCCCATCAGCACCATGGTGAACGAAAACACAAGGATCCAAAACACTTGTTTTGAAATCAAATTTGGATATAAAAACTGTAAATTTCTTGTTCCAGCAACGGGAAGCCTGCTTCAAGCCGTATAAGCTTTTATTCAATTTGCACACCTTTCCACTATGATCATCGAACCCCATCGGCTGTCTCATAAACACGTTCTCAGTCAAGTCTCCATTTAAGAATACGGCCTTCACATCAAACTGCTTCAACAACATACGTTTTGATGCTGCCAGTGTAAGTATGGTTCTTAATGATGTAAATTTTACCACAGGACTAAAAGTTTCTTGATAGTCGACGCCGTATTGTTGTGTAAGACCTCGCACAACCAAACGTGCTTTAAAGCGATCGATGCTGCCATCGGTTTTCTGCTTTAACCTATACACCCAACGATTATCAATTATCTTATGGTCCTTTGGCGGTTCAACCAATGTCCAAGTTTGATTTTTGGAAAGGGATTCAATCTCTTCGTCCATCGCCTTCTCCCACTGCTCATGGTCATGTGATGCAATTGCTTCTTCATACGATGTTGGTTCTTTGTAAACTGCTATAAACGCTGCTGCATGATTAGCTGATTCATCAAAAGATAAACGACGGCGTGGTGGTGACAAGATTTGATTTCTGAGACGTCTTTTGATGATGTTTTTGTTGTCCAAACTACAAACAGCACCATCATAATTTTGGCTCACTGGTGTCTTCTGCGAATCAAAATCGGTTTCATCTGCCTCAGCAATATCTTCTGACTCCAAAAGCACATCTTCGCCCCCTTCGTCATCAATCATTACCTCAACGCTCCCAGTATCAACAATAGTCATTATTGCTTCTTCTACGAGAAAAACCACATCACGTGCCACTTCAATGCAGTTTGTCTCAGGATTCCAAACTCTATACGCCTTGGAGTTGTTATCATACCCAACGAAAATACATTTATTTGCTTTTCGGTCTAATTTATGCCTCTCCTCCTTTGGAATGTGTATGAAGACTTCAGATCCAAAAATGCGCATGTGGTCAATCTTCGATTTCATATTAAACCACAACTCTTACGGTGACTTATTTGGAACTGTACTGGTTCCAGAACGGTTCAACGCATGAATGGCTGTATTTACAGCTTCCGCCCAGAAATTCTTGTCCATTTTCTTCGCATGCAGCATTGTTCTCGCCTACTCAACAATTGTTCTCATCTCTCTTTCAGCACAGCCATTTTGTTGAGGCGTATATGGCACTGTACGCTGATGATGAATACCCATGCTGTTGAAAAATGACCTCAGCTCATCATTGCCCGATCTCAGAACACGAACGTTATGACCTTGTTCTCTTTGCACTAATTTTACAAAACTCTTGATATTGTGCGCGACCTCAGATTTGTGCTTTAAAAAATAAACACGACGAAAATGAGAGAAGTCATCTTTTAGCAACAAAAAGTACTTCGATCCACCAAGAGACTGTTCTTCCATCGGGCCGCATACATCAGCATAAATAATTTGTCCGCAAGTTTTAGATACCTCGTCCCGACTCTTATAACTTAAACGATGATGTTTTCAATAGACGCATGCTTCCTCGTCAATGAAATCAATACCTTTTCGAAGCAGGAACTTTCTAACATGCGGCAAATGTTGATGACCGAGTCGTTCATGCCAAATACGAATGGAATTCTTTTTTGTTACTACATTTGCAGACACGTCTTTAAAATGCATTGACTGGTGATATACCACTTTGAAAAACATCTTGAACAACTTTTCATGACGTGCTCCCACTGCAACGACTTGATCTCCATTCAACAGTTCACAAAATTTGTTATCTGATCGCAACACATACCCAAGATCCATAACCTTCCCTGCTGAAAACAAATTCAAATGAATTTCTGGAACATACAGCACATCTGTTATATGCTTCCGAAACCATTCGCTACCATTGTATGCAAGAATTTGAATGTCCCCTTTTCCTTGAGCTACGATATTCTCACCGTTCCCAACAGTAACGTTCATCGATACTTCCTTGAAATTTTGGAACCACTCACGACGATGGCTCATATGGTCACTTGCTCCAGAATCCATAACCCAAATATCTTTGTCTGCTGGAGAAAACGATATGTGACTCAAAAAAGCACCAGTAGATTTAGGTTTGGTTTCATTTTGTTTGCGTGGACAGTCCCGCTTCCAGTGTCCCTTTTCACCACAAGAAAAACATACTTCTCTGGGTTTCAGATGTTTCTTTGTATGATTGTCCTTGACACTCTTGGATGAATTGCCTCTTTTTGAAAACTGTCGTTTCATAACCAAAGCTTCCACGCTTTCTGCTTCACATTCTGCTTTTAATCGAAGTTCTTCTGCCATCAGCCTTGCACGCAAATTGGACATCGTCTGCTCAGATGCACTAGTTGATTCTCAGGCACTGTGAAAGTGATTGAACTCAGATGGCAGTGACATAAGTATCTTTGTCATTACCATTGAATCGGAGATATATTCTTTTTGATCCTTCATCTGCTGGACGATTTCCATTAGCTTTGACAGAAATGTAGCTATATCATCCGATGAATCTTTTGAGAAACTGTAGTACCTCTGTTGCCAAAACAAAATGTTTGACTTTGAAGCCTGTTCATACGTACTCTTCAGAGACGCCCACATTTCATAAGCTGTTTCGCAGTTCATTATTTGCAAAAGCGGCTGCTTGAGACATGCACCAGAAATTGTACGACGTGCCTTTGCATCAGCCTTCTTCCATATAGCCATATCGTCTGTATAAGTTTTTGCACCAGCCAGTGGAGCAACTGAAAGCCCATCCACAACGTCCCACAATTCACCTGCCTCCAAATACTGTTTCATTAGAAACTTCCATGTCAGCCAGTTGGAGCCACCCTCCAATCTATCAATATGGAAACGCTCTCCTTCCATGTCTCGATAATTTCTTTGCAAAAACAGACTCAAAAAAAAATTTACTTTACCTTAATTTTCTTTTCTGGTATGGTCTGGGCCCATAACCTGTTGTTATTAAAAGACAAAACCAGATTTATTTGTATGAATATACAAAAGTAAAATTTATTTAGTATTAAGCAAAACACGTCCACTCAACAGTACAAGTAATGAAGGAAAAAAATAGATTCTCGAACAATTCGTTAATTGGAATAAAACAACATTTAAAAATGTAAAACACGAGCGCCATCGTGATATTGAAACTTTAACTAAATTATTGTTAGGGCGCGTACATACTAATTTTAATACATCTACATATCGGAGTGCATAACCCAGATTGTTTTATTTTTTCGGGGTGAACCATATGGGATATTCGCGATAATAAAACACGGCTATTAAATCCACTTTTTTTTCTCTACTTCGCTTTCATCATCGTAATGTCAAGATTGATCAAAACCTCAAGTTTCATTTTTTTTACGAATCCAAATCTTGCAGTATACCTACCTACATATTTTATATAATGTAGGTAATTATCAACTTTTTAAATGTTCAAAATTGTGCCTTTCTGAATAAGAAAAATAATAATATAACTATGTGGCTGCATAGATACTTACACCACACGATTCATAATCTTTTTATTTAATTCATAATGCAAAAGAATAACTAACTTCCTACCTACATAACCTACATAGCTATGTTATCACTCATCAGTACAGATGATATTGTAACCTTGCCTACATTTCCCATATCTCCCATAATTATGTTGATATACCTAAAGCGAATACTATCTGCAATGCTTCGTTAGAAAATCATTTTATAAGTTTTATACCTATACAAAGGCGCAGATGTCTATATTTTCATAATATTACATATCAATGCAATAAAAAATGAATTTAAAGAAAAAAATCTTTTTTTTTCTTTATAGGTACCTACCTATAAACTTTTCCTTTAAAAATTATTTTGTTTCATTTTACCTAAGTATTATTTTTTTTCGTAAATTGTTATTGAAAACATATTTCCTTCATAATATAAAATTTTTACAAATTGAAAAAACCTTGCGTATTGACATACATATTTTGATAAGAAACAATTTTTTGCTACCTCACTACTAGACCTTGATAAAATTAAAACTGATAAAATCAAAGTTGATGTAATTTTTACCGATGTTATCTTTTTCTGCTTAGTTAATTTCGAGCCAATTGGTACAAACTAACTTAATTTAGAGCCAATTTGTACCTACAAAAATTTATTTTAGACAATCACCTAAGACACTTAAATAAGTAACTACCCAGGTAGGTGCCTATACCAAGTTTGATGAAAATCGCTTCAGCCGTTTCCGGTTTAGACAAAGGAAATTGTGGGACAAACTCTTTTGGTGTTCTTTATCAAAATTTGCCATATACCTAGTACCTACGTACATACATCGCAAGTAAAAACTTACGAATTGCAACCTTCCTACAATTCAAAAAGAGAATAGTAAATAAATAACCTATGTATTACATCTTCTGACATACGTCCTTGAACTTGAAACAAGAAACCTATTCCTAAAAAAAGATTTAAAACATCTTTTTTACGAATAGGTTTCTTGTTTCAAGGTATTATACAAATATCAGTAAGCATTTTTTTGCCAACAATGCAAATATGAAAAAAATTGTAGGTAAAAAATAACCTACACTGATATAATACCTTCAAACCAAAAGCTATTCGTAAATTTCATACACATAGAAACATTGCCTTTTTTCTATTTTCTCCCTCAATTCGCTTCGTAGCAATGGCGGACAATGCAGTTTTGGTAATCTCTTTTACCCGCACTAATATTGTCCCAACTGTTAAATAGAGCCCTCTCTTTCTTCTTTTCAGTCTCCAAAGTATAATTTATCATTACAGTAGCGCCATCACATGGCCACGATATTGCACAAAAAATCGACTCCATAAGAGTACTATAGGTTTTATATACAATGTGGGAGTACTATATAAATATAAATACAATGGTTTTTATATACAATGATACAGGTTTATTTTGAGACAAACTTAAACTCATCGATGCACGCGCATTTGCTTTGGAATGATTAGTTTGACTCACAATTTCGTGCTGTTTGCTTAGTTGTTTAGTTTCAGTTACTCTTTGGTTTTGCAGATTAAAAGGTTTTCTTAGTTATGAGTACTAAAAAGTATAAATGCTTGACGAATTCTGAGTAGAAAGAGCTGCAAAATAATTTAAGATTCTTCTGAGTATCCTCTGAACCAAAATAAGACACAAGGAGAAGACTGTTTAATATTTCGAACTCTTCGTTATACTTTAGAGAGTCGACATTGTATAATGAATGAAGAATATTTATATTTGCTTGGAATCTTCAGTGAACTGAACTAAAATGAGCAAAATAGTTCAGTAACACGATTTGAACTAAATTGATCTCAAATTAACTAAATTAACCAAATCTACTAAAAATCGTAAACGAATTTGTTTCTGTTTCATTCTCTCTCAATACTCACACAAATTGCGCGAACGATTTTTGAGATATTTGCATTACTTTAACCGTCCTGTGTTTCAAGTGTCAACCGTAACCATCACACCACGATATTAGTTAACTTGCACTCACTTCCACAGTTAAAGATTGTCTGACTCATCATTGCATATAGGTACATATAAACTATAGACATGTGAGTTCAATTCTAACATTTTTTAAATAATTTAAAAAAAATTAAAAAGAATAGTGCGTCGACAAAAATTTTCTGAACTTGTATATATAGCCTCCGTGGCGCAATCGGTTAGCGCGTTCGGCTGTTAACCGAAAGGTTGGTGGTTCGAGTCCACCCGGGGGCGATCTATTTTGTAACACTCACCCTAAATTAAAAAAAAATTGTATTTACCCTTGAAGTCGTTTCGTATATTATGAAAATCATATACGATGTATACAAGTATTTTAAAACTGTTGTATCTCATGCGAGAGCACAACTGAAGAAAAAACTGCTGTTCTCATGAAAGCTATATAATATATATCTTGAGTTATATTAAAAATTTATCCCATAACTCATAAATATTTCGTTCGAAATGAAGAAACCCCTCCAGATAGATGTAAGAGCACAATAACTGAACAACAGAGCTCCCAAGACAATCGACAAGTACACAGTAGTCAATATTCTCTATTGGTGATATTGCGTTTTCTCCGGAAGCAGTACAACCGCAGAACAAGAAAATAATTTTGTTGTGATTTGACTATTAAAAAACTGAAGCTCCTTTAAAATATTTTTACATTATTTAATGAAGTAAGTTTTTGTTGTCTTTTTAATATTATCTGTTACTTACAAAAAAATCTTTATTTTTAATTGATTAATATTGTCAAACTCTACCAATATTTAAAAAAAATGAATGAATTAAATATGTAAAAAAAATAGGCTATTTTCTATAATTTTCCACGTTTTTTGATTGACCCCAATCACTATTCAAGCAAATTGACTTTTTTTTCTTACAAAAATTGATAAACCACTTAAAACAACAAACATGCATTTAAAAAAATACTTCCCACAAATAGATTGAATCACTATCTTAAGGATATCACATACCTCCATCATTGCTTATCTTATAAATCGCAATGCATGTATATAATATAAAAAAAAATTGTTTCAAACGTATAACCAGTTTCCCATACTTTAGTATCCAAAAAAAGTTATATAATAAATGAGTGAATGCCCTCATTATTTATTCATTAAATTTAACTGTAAATTAAATCACGACCTCTCAAACTCCCGAATCTTCTTTTATTTAAGATGGGTCAAAATTGAAACACATCGGGCATCTATAGATGATATTCCGTCTGGTCTGATAAGGCCTTGGTGCAAATCACACCCACTCTGCTGTCAAAACGGCTGCTATAAAACAACCGCTTTGTCAAGGCAAAGGCGCCCCTATCCATGGCCATATCAGCACTTATTTGTCTTTTTTTTTATAGATAAAGGGATTATGACCATTAAAATGTTAACACAGTGAAATACAAATATGAAAATACTCTGATAATACTAGTTAAACCAATGGAAAAGTCGCTTAACGTGCACTCGCTTCCATAGTTGAAGGTTGATTGACTCACTATCACTACTCAGCACGCTCCATTTGTAAATTGTAATAAGGGGCAATACTGATCACTGATCCGTATACAGAATTTTATATAAACTATAAGCATGGGACATCCATGTTAAAGTATTAATCAAAAATAATTTAGAAAAGGATAGGGCGTCGACAAAAATTTTCTAAAATTGTTTTTTTTTTTTTTTTTTTTTTTTTTAAATTCATTTTTATTTCATATTAACTTATAACTATCTTAAAGCTAGACAAAAATGTTTAAAACTA
Organism: Philhelius pedissequus; assembly: GCA_910595825.1. Taxonomy (NCBI): domain Eukaryota; kingdom Metazoa; phylum Arthropoda; class Insecta; order Diptera; family Syrphidae; genus Philhelius; species Philhelius pedissequus. The sequence continues at coordinate 279,017,925 of OU343160.1, forward strand.
GCCTAATTATCAATAACTTACAACTAATTTACTGGCCCTTTACGGGCGCTCTAAATTAAACAATAACTCTTACAACTAATGTCTTTCGACCTAAAAACTATTTTAATTAAATCTAAATTTTTTTTTTTTTATTTATTTTATATTTCAAGAAACTTTTATACAGAAAACTTGGTATCTGATCATTTTTTTTTTTTTTTTTTTTTTTTTTTTTTTTTTTTTTTTTTTTTTTACCTATAAACTAAACTTAAATATATATTAAAAATAATTAAAACTAAATAAAACTAACTTATACTAACTAAAAATAACTTAAACTACTTAAAATACCTAATAATACTTATAACTACTTAAAAACTAGAACAGCCACAGCAGCATTTTTTTCGTTTTTTAATTTTTTTTTGTTTATTTTTTATATGCATGCAGACACACACTAGCATGCAACCCACCCACACATGTACATACGCACATACATATACGTACGCACACACATGTACAGACACGCAGATACATGCACGCATGCCCCCGCATACATACATATTTTTAATTTTTTTTTTTGGTGCCACCCTGACTGTTACCTATACCTAATGCCCTAAATCTATGTAAGTCGGCCAAGATATATCATCTTCATCGACTTTAAATATCACGATGCTGTTCAGAGAGCCACCAGAACTGGTTCTCCTGTTTCGCCCTATCCCTCCGGTCCCGATAGGACACAGTCCTACTGAACCGAAGGCGCTCTTCTCCACCTTGAGCGATGACGTCTCGACTATACAGGAGTCGCCTATCCACAGTTTTCCGGCTGACGTGGTAGATGAGCGGAACCGCCCCTCCATCCTGTATCAGCCCTCGACTGTCTAAATAGAGGAATGCCTCAGGAGGGATGTAACCACTTAACCGCGCACTCTCAAAATATTCGTTATTGGGGTAATAAGCCCCAAAAATTAAGCTGTTAGTTGAGGACATCGCTCTTGCAACGTGACCCCGAATCAGCTTGAACAAAAAATTATCTATTCTGTTTATGTTGGCTCCGTTGTATAGAACCTGGTTGGAATAATATCTTGTGTACTCCGACTCTGGTGTTCTGTGTAATCCAAGGCAACGTCTAAGACATTGCCTCTCAAACACCCGAATCTTTTCCATTTGAGATGGGGCAACGTTGAACCACACCGGGCATCCGTAGGCAATCATCGGCCTGATGAGGGCCATGTAGCAAATCACCTTCACCCTGCTGTCAAGACGGCTGCTATAAAACAGTCGTTTTGTCAAGGCTAAGGCTCCCCTAGCCCTGGCCAAAGCAGCACCTATATGTCTGTCGAAATACAGGTACTGATCCAACCAGATGCCAAGGTACTTTACTACACTTTTACTCGCCAGTGGATGTCCATGTGGCCCTACGATCACCAGCTTGCGCCAGTTCTTTCTCGTATCCCTTGAGGCGCTAGACAGCGGAGTCCTAAACAAAATAGTTTCTGATTTCTGGAAGTTGATTTTCAACTTCCAGTCATCACAATATCGCTGAATCTTGTCGAAGTCACTCTGCAAGAGACTTTTGATGACCTCAACTGTATGAGCTGTTCTGTACGCAATTAGATCGTCGGCGTACGCAATTGCCTGAGTTAGACTACCTATCAGATCGCTGGTGTAAATGTTGAATAGAATCGGCGAGTTAACCGCTCCCTGCTGAAGACCATTATTAATATTAAAAATTGCAGTAGAAGTTACATTGCCACTCTTGACAACAAACTTTCTACCATTTAGCATGTCATAAAGCATATACAATAGAGGTTTACTTATACCTAGTCTGGTTAGCTTTAGATAGAGACCTTCTAACCATACGGTGTCGAAGGCCTTCTCCAAATCAACCAGACAGGCACCCGTACACTGTTTTTTAGTTTTGTTCCATTGGATATCAGAAACAAGTTTAGACGCGGCATGAATTGTGTCATGTCCCGCCTTAAAACCGAACTGATTATCCGGGATGATATTTTTGTCCTCCGCCCATTTGAACAGGGCTCTATTAATAACCTTTTCAAATACTTTGCTGATACTCGGAAGAAGACTTATCGACCGGAGATTCGCCGGATTGGAGTTGTCCTTTCCCTTTTTTGGGAGAGGGTGCACCACAGCTGTCTTCCACCGCACTGGATAATATGCATTATTCAGCGCGTTGTTAAACAGTGTGGTATAAATGTCAACTGCTTCTTGAGGCAAATGTCGTAGTACAACGTTGGATATACCATCGAGTCCTGCAGACTTCTTTTTCTTTAATGAATCGAAGATGAGCTGGAGCTCATTCTTCGAAATTAACAGGGGGCTGGGCCCATTTCGGTCGGCGATTATGGCGTTTGCCAAATCTTCATCATTAAACCTGGTAAAACCAAGGTTCTCAGATCGCCATTCGGTTATATCGTTCCGGAGCCATAAGTGATGAAGCAGAGCTCTGTTCTCCAGGTCATGATTCGGGCGAATGCTAGCATTCACCTTGTACACTTGCTGGAAAGCAGCCCCCACAGCCTCCACTCTCTCCTGCGGATCTTCGATTATATAGAGGTCATCGTCCAATACGGCATCCTCTGGGTCTATGCCTGCTGTCAGAAGTACGTCTCTGTTCTCTGTCGTCCTCTGGAGCTTAAGACACGGAAGATCGTTTTGATCCTTTCTTCTAAAAATCTTATTAATTTTTGGGAACATACTTGGGTCGCTGGAGTTAACGGCACGAATTTTATTGTCCCAGAACGAATTAATAGCCAATCTATAATTTTCTTTGATCAATTGGTTGATGTTTTTGATGGACGACTTCAGTGTCCTAATCTCCAGGTCTCGTGTATCAGTAAACCGCCTGTACAAGCGTTTTAGTCTTGTCAGTAGTCCACTTTTTTGTCTGTGAAGTGCGTCAATTGTCGCGTTACGGTACATGTCAGTTGCGTTACGTTCTTTGTATTTCGGTATTGTTCTGTTCATTGTTCGTAGAATCGTTTCGTCAATTTGTTCTAAGTATCTGTCGATTTCAGTATTTGTTAGGTTCCTGTCATTTGGTGGGGATATACCATTTGAACGTAATTCACTCAATAAGGCATTGGAGAAACGTGGCCAGCGCACCTTACTGTAATTGTAAGTATGCACAGGCACATACTCCTCCAACTCCATAAGCTGGTTCGGAAGTTGTATTACGGCTGCGAGTCCGCAGTGGTCACTGTCGTACTCGATCGTTCGTAAACAATTTCTTGGCCTTTGACCCACAGCGTCAGTAATTGTTAGTCTTGCGTCTTTAAGCAATAGATCCAGATAGGCACCGCTTCTTGGGAACGATGGCCTGTCTGTGGCTAGAAGATCGATGCGATACTCAAGGTTGTATCGACCCATCCAATTAAATAGATGGTTACCTCGAGGATTTTGTATTTGATTTCCCCAATCTGTGTGCTTGGCGTTTAAATCACCCGCCAATATATAGTTATTCTCTTCCGAGCTCAATCTTAAGCATTCAAAAAGCTTTTCAAGCTCTGTTATAAACTGCGTGGGCTGAGGTGTTTCCGGTGCATAGGCAGCGATCACATACATTCGCTTCCCCTGTTGGAGATGAATGCATATGATGCATGCCTCTAACGTCCGAAATTTTCGCACATCACTATTATATATTACCTTATGACTAATGCCTTTACGTATAAAGATTGCGACGCCTCCTCCTTGCGTGGAGTTGGGTCGGTCTCTTCTTACGATATTGTAATTGTTGTTAGTCAATTTATGTTTCTGGTTAAGCTTAGTTTCGCTAGCCATAAACACATCTGGACTTATGTCTTTAAGCAATTGGAATAAATTCGCTCTACGTTCGGTCCTAATCAATGAATTTACATTCACAGCTAGGATCTTAAAGGGCCTCTCCGGCAGCGCGCCCTTAACCTCTAAGTTGCGTTAAGCTCGGCAAAACAGAGTAGAGATAATCCACCCTAGTCGCCTGCTCCCTGATCTGGTTTTGGAGGCCGTTCAACTGGCCCTGGATGGCCAGTAGAACGCCCATAATATCCGCCTGTGCCGCCGGCGCCTTAGGCACGGGGGCCTGTTGGGCGACCTTTGGTGTAGGCTGTACCGTGCTTCCCCTTCCTGACGCCATTTGGGCGTAAGAAATTTGGGGGTTGACGGACGTTGTTGTAGGAGGGCGCACTGTTGGACGCTTTTCTACCACTGTTTGCTTTGCTGCTTTATTGTTTTTTATAAGCTGAAACGTCGGGCATCCCCGATAATTAGCGGGGTGTCCGGCGCCTCGGCAGAGTACACATTTAAGCTGGGTCCTATCTTCGACCCGTTCTTTTCCTAACTTGCATTCATCTGCATTGTGGTTCTCTCCACACTTAACGCAGCGTGACTGCATTTCGCAGTTTGCTGCGGCGTGGCCGAACCTTTGGCAGCGCATGCATTGAAGCATGTCGCCGCGCCTTTTTAATTTGTCCCAAGTTACAACCTGGCAGTTGAGGACGGATATACTCCTCAAACTATCCAGTTTGCTGCTGGGTGAAAGTTGAACGAGGAAGAAGGGAAGACTCCGCTTCTCCCGCCTAGCTCTAACTGTAGCGAACGGCTTGACCCCGCTAAAGTCGAGATCGTCATTCGCTTTTTGGCGGAGTTCATTTAAGAGCACCTGTGGTTCCGTGTAGGAATCTATGCCCTTCAAAAGGACCGTTTGAAATTTTTCGGTTTTAGGAGTGAAACTAAAGAATTCGGTAGTAGTTTCTTTCAGCAACTCTTTAATTTTTTTGTGCTGTTCCAGTGTGAAGCACTGGATAGCATGCCTATCGTTATTTAATCTTTTAATAGTAAAATTTTGACCTATGGTCAACTTACATAGATTTATGGTATCCTGTAACTCCATTTTATAAGTATTAATGGGTGGCACCTTTTCTTTTTTCATGATCGGCGGCTGTGGCTGCTGCTGCTGAGACTGATTTTTCTGCGGCTGTTGATTCTGCTGCTTTTGAATCTGCTGCTGCTGTTTTTCTTGCGGTTGTTTCTGGACTTGTGTCTGCTGCTGTTGCTGTTGTTGTTGTTGTTTTTGCCGTTGTTGTTTTGGCTGCTGCTGTGGCTGTTGTTTTTGTATTTGTTCTTTTTTCTGTTGTTGTTCTTTTTCTTCGAGTTCTTTTAGTTGCCTCGCTCGGCGCGCTTCTTGGCTGGCCTTAACTTTACTTTTTATCTTTTCTATTTCTGCCTCCAAAGCATCAATTTGGGCGAACATTCTTTGTTCGTCCTCCTCAGATGACGCCTCTGATGTGGAGAGGTTCACGAAGGCAGTACTATCGCCCGTCGTGAAGTGCCCTTCTCCTTCTTCAGACATATATGCTATACCCTCTTCGGGTGAAGTGTCTAACTCGGTTTGTCTTGCTGCCTCTGACGTCTCGTCTATATCGGACGTATGCACCCCAGCTGGCAGCTTTGCTGAGGTGGCCGTGGATCTCCTTTTTACCAAATTTGGTGCGCACTTGATCCTCTTTCTGCGCTTTTGATTAGCATCGGATGATGTTGCCGTTGTTGTTATTGCTGTTGATGTTGTTGCTGCAGAATCACTGCTTGTAGTTGGAACATCTTTCGATGTTCCCTCAGCTGATGCCATCGCTGACCTCATTGGCCCTAGGACACCTTTCGATGCCCCGGTGCTTAAACTCCTCCTCCTTTGCTCGTTTTCCCAACCAATAAAGTTAACTACTTCACGGTTGTGAAAAAAAGCTGATAAAGTTCTGATGCCCTCTTGGGAATCGAACTGGCGACCCTCGGATTCTCGGTCGGCCACTCTTTTTTTTTTTTTTTTTTTTTTTAAATTCATTTTTATTTCATTTTAACTTATAACTATCTTAAAGCTAGACAAAAATGTTTAAAACTAGCCTAATTATCAATAACTTACAACTAATTTACTGGCCCTTTACGGGCGCTCTAAATTAAACTATAACTCTTAAAACTAATGTCTTTCGACCTAAAAACTATTTTAATTAAATCTAATTTTTTTTTTAAATTTTATTTTATATTTCAAGGAAATTTCACAAAAACTTGATATCTGATCATTTTTTTTTTTTTTTTTTTTTTTTTTTTTTTTTTTTTTTTTTTAAACTTATAAACTAAACCTAAATATATATTAAAAATAATTAAAACTAAATAAAACTAACTTATACTAACTAAAAATAACTTACACTACTTAAAATACCTAAAAATACCCAAAACCGCTTAAAACTACTTAAAAACTAGAACAGCCAAGCAGCATTTTTTTCGTTTTTTAATTTTTTTTTGTTTATTTTTTATATGCATGCAGACACATACAAACATGCAACCCACCCATACATGTACATACGCACGTACATATACGTACGCACATACATGTACAGACACGCAGATACATGCACGCATGCCCCCGCATACATACATATTTTTAATTTTTTTTTTTTTGGTGCCACCACGACTGTTCCCTACACCTAATTCCCTAAATCTATGTAAGTCGGCCAAGATATACCATCTTCATCGACTTTAAATATCACGATGCTGTTCAGAGAGCCACCAGAACTGGTTCTCCTGTTTCGCCCTATCCCTCCGGTCCCGATCGGACACAGTCCTACTGAACCGAAGGCGCTCTTCTCCACCTTGAGCGATGACGTCTCGACCATAAAGGAGTCGCCTATCCACAGTTTTCCGGCTGACGTGGTAGATGAGCGGAACCGCCCCTCCATCCTGTATCAGCCCTCGACTGTCTAAATAGAGGAATGCCTCGGGAGGGATGTAGCCACTTAACCGCGCACTCTCGAAATATTGGTTATTTGGGTAATACGCCCCAAAAATTAAGTTGTTAGTTGAGGACATCGCTCTTGCAACGTGACCCCGAATCAGCTTAAACAAAAAATTATCTATTCTGTTTATGTTGGCTCCGTTGTATAGAACCTGGTTGGAATAATATCGTTTGTACTCCGACTCTGGTGTTCTGTGTAATCCAAGGCAACGTCGAAGACACTGCCTCTCAAACACCCGAATCTTTTCCATTTGAGATGGGGCAACGTTGAACCACACCGGGCATCCATAGGCAATCATCGGCCTGATGAGGGCCATGTAGCAAATCACCTTCACCCTGCTGTCAAGACGACTGCTATAAAACAATCGTTTTGTCAGGGCAAAGGCTCCCCTAGCCCTGGCCAGAGCAGCACCTATATGTCTGTCGAAATACAAGTACTGATCCAACCAGATGCCAAGGTACTTTACTACACTTTTACTCGCCAGTGGATGTCCATGTGGCCCTACGATCACCAGCTTGCGCCAGTTCTTTCTCGTATCCCTTGAGGCGCTAGACAACGGAGTCCTAAACAAAATAGTTTCTGATTTCTGGAAGTTGATTTTCAACTTCCAGTCATCACAATATCGCTGAATCTTGTCGAAGTCACGCTGCAAGAGAATTTTGATGACCTCAACTGTTGGAGCTGTTCTGTACGCAATTAGATCGTCGGCGTACGCAATTGCCTGAGTTAGACTACCTATCAGATCGCTGGTGTAAATGCTGAAGAGAATCGGCGAGTTAACCGCTCCCTGCTGAAGACCATTGTTAATATTAAAAACTGTGGTAGAAGTTACATTGCCACTCTTGACAACAAACTTTCTACCATTTAGCATGTCATAAAGCATGTACAATAGCGGTTTACTTATACCAAGTCTGGCGAGCTTTAGATAGAGACCCTCTAACCATACGGTGTCGAAGGCCTTCTCCAAATCAACCAGACAGGCACCCGTACACTGCTTTTTAGATTTGTTCCATTGGACATCAGAAACAAGTTTAGACGCGGCATGAATTGTGTCATGTCCCGTCTTAAAACCGAACTGATTATCCGGTATGATTTTGTTGTCCTCCGCCCACTTGAACAGAGCTCTATTAATAACCTTTTCAAATACTTTGCTGATACTCGGAAGAAGACTTATCGACCTGAGATTCGCCGGATTGGAATTGTCCTTTCCCTTTTTAGGGAGAGGATGCACCACTGCTGTCTTCCACCGCACTGGATAATATGCATTATTCAGTGCGTTGTTAAACAGTGTGGTATATATGTCAACTGCTTCTTGAGGCAAATGTCGTAGTACAACGTTGGATATACCATCGACTCCTGCTGATTTCTTTTTCTTTAGTGAATCAAAGATGAGCTGGAGCTCAATCTTCGAAATTAACAGGGAACTGGTCCCATTTCGCTCGGCGATTATGGCGTTTGCCAAATGTTCATCATTAAACCCGGTAAAACCAAGGTTCTCAGATCGCCACTGCGTTATATCGTTCCGCAGGTAAAAGTGGTGAACCAGAGCTCTGCTCTCCAGGTCATGGTTCGGGCGAATGCTAGCATTCACCTTGTACACTTGCTGAAAAGCAGCCCCCACCGCCTCCACCTTCTCCTGCGGATCTTCGATTATGAAGAGGTCATCGTCCAAGACGGCGTCATCTGGATCTATGCCCGCTGTCAAGAGTACGTCTCTGTTTTGTGTCGTCCTCTGGAGCTTCAGACACGGAAGGTCGTTTTGATCTTTTCTTCTGAATATCTTATTAATTTGTGGGAACATACTCGGTTCGGAAGCGTTCACGGCCCGAATTTTGTTGTCCCAAAACAAATTAATGGACAACCTATAATTTTCTTTGATCAATTGGTTGATGTTTTTTATGGACGACTTCAGTGTCCTTATCTCCAGATCTCGTGTGTCAGTAAACCGTCTGTACAAGCGTTTTAGTCTTGTCAGTAAGCCACTTTTTTGTCTGTGTAGTGCATCAATTGTCGTGTTACGGTACATGTCAGTTGCGTTACGTTCTTTGTATTTCGGTATTGTCCTATTCATTGTTCGTTGAATTATTTCGTCCATTTGTTCTAAGTATCTGTCAATTTCAGTATTTGTCAGGTTCCTGTCATTTGGTGGGGATATATCATTTGAACGTAATTCGCTCAATAAGAAGTTCGAGAAGCGTGGCCAGCGCACCTTACTGTAATTGTAAGTATGCACAGGTACATACTCCTCCAATTCCATAAGCTCGTTCGGAAGTTGTATTACGGCGGCGAGTCCGCAGTGGTCACTGTCGTACTCGATCGTTCTTAAACAATTTTTAGGCCGTTGGCCCACAGTGTCAGTAATTGTTAGTCTGGCGTCTTTCAACAATAGATCCAGATAGGCACCGCTTCTTGGAAACGATGGCCTGTCTGTAGCGAGAAGTTCAATGCGATACTCCAGGTTGTATCGACCCATCCAATTATACAGATGGTTACCACGAGGATTTTGTATTTGATTTCCCCAATCTATATGTTTGGCATTTAAATCACCAGCCAATATGTAGTAGTTTTCTTCCGAGCTTAATCTTAAGCATTCAAAAAGCTTTTCAAGCTCTGTTATAAACTGTGTGGGCTGAGGTGTTTCCGGTGCATAGGCAGCGATCACATACATTCGCTTCCCCTGTTGGAGATGAATGCATATGATGCATGCCTCTAACGTCCGAAATTTACGCACATCACTATTATATATTACCTTATGACTAATGCCTTTACGTATAAAGATTGCGACGCCCCCTCCTTGAGTGGAGTTGGGTCGGTCTCTCCTTACGATATTGTAATTGTTGTTAGTCAATTTATGTTTCTGGTTAAGCTTAGTTTCGCTAGCCATAAACACATCTGGACTTATGTCTTTAAGCAATTGGAATAAATTCGCTCTACGTTCGGTCCTAATCAGTGAATTTACATTCACAGCTAGGATCTTAAAGGGCCTCTCCGGCAGCGCGCCCTTAACCTCTAAGTTGCGTTAAGCTCGGCAAAACAGAGTAGATATAATCCACCCTAGTCGCCTGCTCCCTGATCTGGTTTTGGAGGCCGTTCAACTGGCCCTGGATGGCCAGTAGAACGCCCATAATATCCGCCTGTGCCGCCGGCGCCTTAGGCACGGGGGCCTGTTGGGCGACCTTTGGTGTAGGCTGTACCGTGCTTCCCCTTCCTGACGCCATTTGGGCGTAAGAAATTTGGGGGTTGACGGGCGTTGTTGTAGGAGGGCGCACTGTTGGACGCTTTTCTACCACTGTTTGCTTTGCTGCTTTATTGTTTTTTATAAGCTGAAACGTCGGGCATCCCCGATAATTAGCGGGGTGTCCGGCGCCTCGGCAGAGTACACATTTAAGCTGGGTCCTATCTTCGACCCGTTCCTTTCCTAACTTGCATTCATTTGCATTGTGGTTCTCTCCACACTTAACGCAGCGTGACTGCATTTCGCAGTTCGCTGCGGCGTGGCCGAACCTTTGGCAGCGCATGCATTGAAGCATGTCGCCGCGCCTTTTTAATTTGTCCCAAGTTACAACCTGATAGTTGAGGACGGATATACTCCTCAAACTATCCAGTTTGCTGCTGGGTGAGAGTTGAACAAGAAAGAAGGGAAGTCTCCGCTTCTCCCGCCTAGCTCTAACTGTAGCGAACGGCTTGACCCCGATAAAGTCGAGATCGTCATTCGCTTGTTGGCGGAGTTCATTTAAGAGCACCTGTGGTTCCGTGCAGGAATCTATGCCCTTCAAAAGGACCGTTTGAAATTTTTCGGTTTTAGGGGTGAAACTAAAGAATTCGGTAGTAGTTTCTTTCAGCAACTCTTTAATTTTTTTGTGCTGTTCCAGTGTGAAGCACTGGATAGCATGCCTATCGTTATTTAATCTTTTAATAGTAAAATTATGACCTATGGTCAACTTACATAGATTTATGGTATCCTGTAACTCCATTTTATAAGTATTAATGGGTGGCACCTTTTCTTTTTTCATGATCGGCGGCTGTGGCTGCTGCTGCTGAGACTGATTTTTATGCGGCTGTTGATTCTGCTGCTTTTGAATCTGCTGCTGCTGTTTTTCTTGCGGTTGTTTCTGGACTTGTGTCTGCTGCTGTTGCTGTTGTTGTTGTTGTTTTTGCCGTTGTTGTTTTGGCTGCTGCTGTGGCTGTTGTTTTTGTAATTGTTCTTTTTTCTGTTGTTGTTCTTGTTCGCCGAGTTCTTTTAGTTGTTTCGCTCGGCGCGCTTCTTGGCTGGCCTTAACTTTACTTTTCAACTCTTGGATTTCTGCCTCCATTGTTACAATTTTAGCGATCATTTTTTGTTCCTCGTCCTCCTCAGATGACGCCTCTGATGTGGAGAGGTTCACGAAGGCAGTACTATCGCCCGTCGTGAAGTGCCCTTCTCCTTCTTCAGACATATATGCTATACCCTCTTCGGGTGAAGTGTCTAACTCGGTTTGTCTTGCTGCCTCTGACGTCTCATCTATATCCGACGTATGCACCCCAGCTGGCAGCTTTGCTGAGGTGGCCGTGGATCTCCTTTTTACCAAATTTGGTGCGCACTTGATCCTCTTTCTGCGCTTTTGATTAGCATCGGATGATGTTGCCGTTGTTGTTATTGCTGTTGATGTTGTTGCTGCAGAATCACTGCTTGTAGTTGGAACATCTTTCGATGTTCCCTCAGCTGTTGCCATCGCTGGCCTCATTGGCCCTAGGACACCTTTCGATGCCCCGGTGCTTAAACTCCTCCTCCTTTGTTCGTTTTCCCAACCAATAAAGTTAACGACTTCACGGTTGTGAAAAAAAGCTGATAAAGTTCTGATGCCCTCCTGGGAATCGAACTGGCGACCCTCGGATTCTCGGTCGGCCACTCTATCACTGTGCTACTGCACCACTTATAAAATCTTGATTTAATTTAGAACTTAAGCTCACACACGAATTTTAATTGGAAAAACTGGGAAGCCGAAAACGTCTTAACACTTCCACAGTACGAGATCGACTGGTCGGCCACTCTATCCCTGTGCTACTGCACCACTTGTGAAATTTTGATTTAATTTAGAACTTAAGCTCACACACGAATTTTAATTGGAAAAACTGGGAAGCCGAAAACGTCTTAACACTTCCACAGTACGAGATCGACTGTTTCTAAAATTGTTTCTATAGCCTCCGTGGCGCAATCGGTTAGCGCGTTCGGCTGTTAACCGAAAGGTTGGTGGTTCGAGTCCACCCGGGGGCGAATTTTTTTTTTGTAAAGTAATTAATTCATGCTTATTTTAAACATGATAGATAAGCCGCCATACCTATTTTTCTTAATTTTTCCTTTTACTTTAAATTTCTAGAAAAATTTTTACACATTTCTGTGGAAAATAAAAATTACACTTAAATGTTAAATATTTTCTTTCACCAATGCAAAAATGAACAATTTTAGGGAAAAGCCATGCGCATATGAAAACATCTTTGCCTTTTGAATTAGATTTTACGTTACGATTTTGGTGCACCGAAACTAATGCTAGTTAAATAAACACCAGCACCGATATTCAGCAAATTCGAAATCGCAGTGAGATGAGTCACTTTTGATTAAAAATCGATTCAGCTAGTAAAAGTGAGGGGGTGAATGAATGAAATGAAATCTCAGATTAGACCCCTTTCACACAAGGAAACTGAGTTGCCGGCAACTAGGAGTTTGTTGGTGAGAAGGGCAAGAAGTAAGGGGAATGAAAAAAATTTCCCCGGTCAGCGATTTGAAGCGATTTTTTTGACGTTATGCTTTGAAATTTTCCATTTTGACTTCTGTCTCTGATAGATGTCAAGCATATTTTTTTAAAGAGAAATTGTTTCTTACAATTATATTATTACATTAACCAAACCAAGTGAGCTACTTAAATAAATTCATTGTGAAAGAAAATTTCAAGTTTTAATTCTTGTAGGCCAGGCATTTAATTCAATCCATCATGAGTTGGTACACATTTCATACATACTATTATGCGCCCAGGCATGGAAAATCGACAACTAAACGTACGGGCCAACTAAGCTCTCAGCTTGTGGCTTCATCATCACATTTGGTTTATAATGACGTTCCTGTATTAGCGAGCAGCAGCAGGCATCACCACAGGTTTCAGTCATATCAGCCTGACAGTGGTTTATGTGTCCAACTGTACAAATAAAGCTTATAATCTTCCCATCATCACTATAATGTGTTGGGTCCAAGATTTGGATGGCAAGAGAAACGCACAACAAATCTGCACACAAATCAATTTTCTCCTGCTTAATTGTTTTTCCGTGACCTTTTAATATATTAATTTAGCAAACTATTATCAACAACCACAATAAAAAAAAAAAAAAACATTTACCTATATAATCGCACCAGGTTTCTTTATTTTGAATTTATTTTTCTAAAAATAAGCTGCGGTTAATTTATAACTCAAAATTGTGTAGAATTTTCCAGCCGCGAAGCAAATTGTTTGTTTACAAAAACCGAATGTCAAATCAAAAGCAATTCAAAAAACGAGCAACTCAGTTTCCTCATCAATGTTTTTCGTGTGAAAGCTATAAAGCAATTAAAGGAAAACGTCAAAAAAATCTCCAGCAACTGGTTTCCCTGTGTGAAAGGGTACTTACTCGCCTGAGATTTCAGCAGTGCGTGGCGAGTCATCTCACTTCACTCGCCAAATAGATGAATCTCGGTACAGGTATTCGTCGGTCTCTATTATATGTGGCGGAGTACACCCATGCACGGCGGAGGAATATCTCTAAGAAAATTGTTTGCTGCGGGCATGCAGCAACGTCCAATCTTATACTACGTTTCCACCGAACTTTAATCTCTTGTAGATTTACTAATCTCAAAAAGTGGTTCCCCCGTTCCAAAAGTAGATTAATTGTGACAGTAGTATTCAAAATCCATATATCTTTTCATTTTCTCTTATGATGTAGAAGTGACACAGGCAGCTTCATCTGTATCAACCGAAGAGAAAAATTCACTTTCCCGATTAATGTGTTCATTTCGATATGGAAATAGTGGTCGGTGGAAACGTAGTATTATTCAGCAAATGATCCAAATAAAACCTTTGTTGTTTCAACAATTATAGCCTTTTCACACCAAACCCAAAACACGGTTTTCGCGAAATTATCGGTTTTGGCTGAAAATCTGAAGCGAAAACACAAGTTTTCCCATACATTTTTGTTAAACCACTTGCTTTGATAAACTACAAGTTTTAAATAAAACCTGTCGAAAATATGTTGGATTTGAACTAATAGTTGGAAGATGAACTAAACGAACACACCTTGTGAAACATTCAGTATCCAATTAATCGTCACATAAAAATCTGACGGGTTTCTGCCAGGAAAAAACGGATAAAAAATAGCTGTCTGCGGTATTTTCAATTTGAATTCACAACGTATTTGTTGTTGTCTGTGGTGCCAAAATAATTGAAATGTCAAACGAAAACTTGTAAATGTTCAGTGTGAACGGCTTTCGGTTTTGGGTTTGGTGTGAAAAGCCTACACAAAAGATCAATTTATTCACATAAACGAAATTAAAAATATTTTTACTACATTAATGACTCGAAAGCATAAGTTGTCCCAAAATGTAAATTTTTACTTGGTTAGGTTTTTAATTCTTATTAAAAGTCTATCGGTGTGTGCGGTCGAATGAAGAATTCTCGCCGTCTGGCCAGGTGACGTCGACAACAGATATCTTTTGTAGAAGTTGAAAGAGTGTCAACATTCTCATGAAATCAATTGGGCGCATTCAAATCTTGAGAGCCGATCCCCATTCAACTTTTCATTAATTTTTAGTCTAGATCTACACATGTCGATTGTTACCGTCACATCACTCCCCCTCCAGTTGAAGGCAGGGAGCTATGCTTAACGAAATCTATTGGGACGGAAAATATTCGCCTTGTCCGCGTTTTTTGGTCAGGTGCAATGGAAGTGTGGTTCTACGAAAATGTAACTTTTTTGATCACGATTGCTTTCGATTTCGTAGGCCATGAGAAATCTTCCGAGTCCGCTTCCGAAAAACAAGGTCTTAGGCGGTCGATACTGATAGCCGATTCTTTAGCGTTGACGAGGACTTTATAAGTTTTTTCGGCACGATCGAAAACTGTTAAAGGTCATTTATAGGGTTGCTGAAGGGGTTTACGTACGGCGTCGACCCTGACGAATACGCGAGCCCAATTTTTTAGTTCCTTCAATACAAAAGGCTTATGATGGCAGTGACGCGAAGGCGCGACTGGTCGAACGGAATCGAAATGCTGGTATCGTTCTTTGACGAACTCAGATTGAGGAACGACCGAGTTGTTAGTTAAAAAGAAATCCGAAGGTAACCAAAAACTAGCTCAGATGCGCTGGTTTCGAAATCTTCGCGATAAATGGGTCTGAGCCCCATTAGAACCTGTGGCAATTTCCTAGTCCACTGCACGTTGTTATGACGTTTAAGCGATGCTTTGAGAGTTCGATGCCACCGTTCGATAAATCCGTTCACTTCGGGATTGTAGGCGGTGGTGGTTCGATGGTGTTCTATACCGAGACGCTTGCAAAGTTCGATGTATAAACCGGATTCGAACTGTGAGCCTTGATCGGTCACTATTACAGACAGTATACCGTACTGCGAAAACCAATTTGTGAATAATGCGTTTGCGACCGTTTCGGCTGAAGTATCGGAAATGGGAACCGCTTTCGGCCAACGCGTATACCTGTCCATAATAGTTAAAGGTACCGAAAACTTTCCGATGGTGGAAGAGGTCCAACTAGGTCGATATGAATTTCATCGAACCGTCTAGAAATTGTCCGAGTGGACTTCTGACATGTTTCGAAATTTTAGACTTTTGGCAGGCCGTACAGGCTTTTGCCCAATTTCGACCATCCTTGTTGATGCCTGGCCAAAAGTACTTTTTCGCTACTGATTTGACCGAGGATCGCACACCTTGATGAGCTAACCCCTGGACTGAGTCGAAAATTAGTTTTCGAAAGTCTTTGAGTATGTTCCGACGAAGTGTACCGGTTGAGGTATCGCATAGAATTGACTTGTTTGAACTCGGAACGTTGTATTTTTCAAATATATTTTTCAAATCTATTTGAGCTGGAAAAGTTATTTCGTCCAACCTTGACAATGCATCTGCTACCACTTTTTACTTGCCGGGAAGGTATTGAATGCCGGTAGAAAATTGACCGATAAAATCCAGATGCCGAAGTTGCCGAGGTGAAGCTTTGGAGGCCTTTTGCCAAAAAGCGAAGGTGAGAGCCTTGTGGTCAGTGAAGATAGTAAACGGTTGCGCCTCGAGGAAATAGCGAAAATGCTTAATTGAGAGGTATACTGCTAACAGCTCTGTGTCATAAGTGCTATATTTACGTTGAGCCTGGTTTATTTTTACCGAGAAAAATGAAATAGGCTGCTAACTATTATATTGCTGTAGTACGCCTCCGATTGCGAAATCTGACGCGTCGACACATAAAAAATATTTCGCGTCAGGAATTGGAAAAGACAAGAGAGTAGCTTGGCAGAGCTCAGCCCTGCATCGCTCGAAAGAGGAGAGTGGATCCGCCGATAATTCGATGATTGTTTTGTTACTTTTCTTTTTTTGGCCTTTAAGAAGTTCTGTCAAAGGAAATTGTATTTTGGCAGCTTTAGGAATGAAGCGCAGGTAAAACTTTAACATTCCTAAAAACCCTTAGTTCGGAGATGTTTGTAGGAGGCTTGACATTAGCAATTGCTTCGACTTTTCTAGGTAGAGGTTTGATTCCCTCTGCTTATATAAGATGACCGAGGAAAGTGACGTTAGTTTAAGCGAAATTACATTTCTCGGTGTTAATTACCAATCCGAATTAGACGATTAGCGCCTCTATGTTTTACTATTAATTTTTGCGTCGAAATTGTCGTATTTTTCTTATTAAAGTTAAAATTAGTTTATTTTTGATCATTTTCAATTAAATTTAGTAAATATTGAAAACAAAAGCGTTAAATGAGCCCGAAAAGGGCAAAATCAAAGCTAAGTGAGTGTGGCCAATCAACTAAACAAATTTTTAAAAAAATAACAGGAACCGTACATTTATTTCCTCATTCTTACGCAATGAGCTTAACTATTGAAAGAATATGAAGGCCGGCCATCTTCCGTGATTACAGTGGCTACAAGTGAATTATTTTAAGGCTCGCATCCAATTCGCACGACTCTACAGCCAAAATAAAATAAAAAACGGTATTAAAGCAAGTGTGCGGACTGTGTTTCTAATGCTGAACATTTAAAACGTCTGAAAATAAAAAAAAAACACCTCTTAACCAATTTCGAAAGACGCAACGCTTCGATTTCTGCAGAACGCATATGACCTGGAAGAAGGAGTGGCAGCTTGTAGTCTTTTCAGACGAACACGAATTAATTTAGAGGGGCCCGGTAGCTATGCTTTTTACTTTCATGATCTTCGAAAGGAAGAGTACTTTAGAATTTAGATCGACTGCACATCCGTGCTGGTGGCGTCATAGTATAGGGAGCCATTACCTACTATGGCACCATAGAATTGCATACTGGTCGTATGAATGCCACAGCATACAATAGTGTATTAAAAAAGGCTTTCCCTGCAATCAAGAATATTTTTTGGGCCCTTGGAATGGAAGTTCCAGCAGGATAACGCAGCTATCCACACCTCTAAGCTCGTAAAACCTTGGATTGAGCTTCAAAAGGTGCCCTTATTAACCTGTCCGCCATACTTCTCCGACGTCAACATTATAGAAAATATTTGGGGATGGTTAGCAACGTATACGAGTCTGGAACGCAATATCAAACTGAATCGGAACTCATTGAAATGATAAAAAGTGCCTGGGAGACTATTTCACTGGATTATAAAAAGAAATTATATGACTACTTGATGTACGAGGCCATAGTTAGATTATTGGAATTAAAATTTAAAAAAATTATTTAGTGTCGTTCTCTGTCTATTTTCTCTTCTTATTCGGCATTTTCAAGTGGCGGTTCAATCAAATCCGAAAAAAGTCAAAAGTCCGAAAAAAGTGAATTTCTCATATTAAATTCTTTAAAATTCTGTTAAAGTGTTATTAATTGAGTTACTACGTTAACTTCAATTCCTTTTCGCGTATAATGTTATAAACTTTCATGGCAAAAAATTTATTTCAAATATTTTAGTTGATTGTCTGATATTAAGCTCCAAAAACAAGAATCATATATATTCAATTGGATCACCATTGCTATTTTCTATAATACCGCACATCCCAAACT
Source organism: Philhelius pedissequus (assembly GCA_910595825.1). NCBI lineage: Eukaryota > Metazoa > Arthropoda > Insecta > Diptera > Syrphidae > Philhelius > Philhelius pedissequus. The sequence continues at coordinate 279,035,923 of OU343160.1, forward strand.
TTACTCCTTCCTCTTTTGTTCTTGATTTTAAATTCTCCGCTCACTATTTTGGCTTTGATAGCTGTTGATTGTTTAGCATACCTGTTGTGTTACCCATTGAAATATTAGAATCATTTGTGGAACCTAATAAACATTTTTGAATGTACAAAAGAAGTAAATAGGTGATTTGTTTTTGTTTTAATTCATTTTTATTTAATCTTAACTTATAACTATCTTGAAGCTAGACAAAAATGTTTAAAACTAGCCTAATTATCAATAACTTACAACTAATTTACTGGCCCTTTACGGGTGCTCTAAACTAAACTATATCTCTTAATACTAATGTCTTTCGACCTTAAATATATTTTAATTAATTCTAATTATTTTATTTTATTTTTGTTTTACCAAGAAAACTTTTTTTGAAAACCTCGGTCTACTATCATTTTTCATTTTTTACTTATAAACTACCTAAACCTCGACTAAAAATAATTAAAACTAGATACAATTAACTTATATACTAACTAAAACTAACTTAAACTACTTAAGATACCTAAAAATACCCCAAGCCACTTAAAACTACTTAAAAACTAGAACAGCGACAGCAGCATTTTTTTGTTTTTTAATTTGTTTGTTTTTAACTCGTAGTTTGCATACGCATGCAGACATACATCTGCAAAAGAATTTTGATGACCTCAATTGTATGAGCTGTTCTGTACGCAATTAGATCGTCGGCGTACGCAATTGACTGAGTTAGACTACGTATCAGATCGCTGGCGTAAATGCTGAATAGAATCGGTGAGTTAACCGCTCCCTGCTGAAGATCATTATCAATATTAAAAATTGCGTAGAAGTTACATTGCCACTCTTGACAACAAACTTTCTACCATTTAGCATGTCATAAAGCATATACAATAGAGTTTTACTTATATCTAGTCTGGTTAGCTTTAGATAGAGACCTCGACCATACGGTGTCGAAGGCCTTCTCCAAATCAACCAGACAGGGACCCGTACACTGCTTTTTAGTTTTGTTCCATTGGATATCAGAAACTAGTTTAGACGCGGCATGAATTGTGTCATGTGCCGCCTTAAAACCGAACTGAGTATCCGGGATGATATTTTTGTCCTCCGCCCGCTTGAACAGGGCTCTATTAATAACCTTTTCGAATACTTTGCTGATACTCGGAAGAAGACTTATCGACCGGAGATTTGCCGGATTGGAGTTGTCCTTTCCCTTTTTTGGGAGAGGGTGCACCACAGCTGTCTTCCACCGCACTGGATAATATGCATTATTCAGCGCGTTGTTAAACAGTGTGGTATAAATGTCAACTGCTTCTTGAGGCAAATGTCGTAGTACAACGTTGGATATACCATCGACTCCCGCTGACTTCTTTTTCTTTAATGAATCGAAGATGAGCTGAAGTTCATTCTTCGAAATTAAAGGGGACTGGGCCCATTTCGCTCGGCGATTATGGCGTTTGCCAAATCTTCATCATTAAGCCCGGTAAAACCAAGGTTCTCAGATCGCCATTCGGTTATATCGTTCCGGAGCCATAAGTGATGAAGCAGAGCTCTGTTCTCCAGGTCATGATTTGGGCGAATGCTAGCATTTACCTTGTACACTTGCTGGAAAGCAGCCCCCACAACCTCCACTCTCTCCTGCGGATCAGCGATTACATAGAAGTCATCGTCCAATACGGCATCCTCCAGGTCTATGCCTGCTGTCAGAAGTACGTATCTGTTCTCTGTCGTCCTCTGGAGCTTATAACTAATGCCTTTACGTATAAAGATTGCGACACCTACTCCTTGAGTGGAGTTGGGTCGGGCTCTTCTTACGATATTGTAATTGTTGTTAGTCAATTTATGTTTCTGGTTAAGCTTAGTTTCGCTAGCCATAAACACATCTGGACTTATGTCTTTAAGCAATTGGAATAAATTCGCTCTACGTTCGGTCCTAATCAGTGAATTTACATTCACAGCTAGGATCTTAAAGGGCCTCTCCGGCGGCGCCTTTTTAATTTGTTCCAAGTTACAACCTGGTAGTTGAGGACGGAGATACTCCTCACACTATCCATTTTGCTGCTGGGTGAGAGCTGAACAAGGAAGAAGGGAAGATTCCGCTTCTCCCGTCTAGCTCTAACTGTAGCGAACGGCTTGACCCCGATAAAGTCGAGATCGTCATTCGCTTTTTGGCGGAGTTCACTTAAAAGCACCTGTGGTTCCGTGCAGAAATCTATTCCCTTCAAAAGGACCGTTTGAAACTTTTCAGTCTTAGGGGTGAAAGAATTCAGTAGTGGTTTCTTTTAGCAACGCTTTAATTTTTGTGTGCTGTTCCAGTGTGAAGCAATGGATAGCATGCCTATCATTATTTAATCTTTTTATAGTAAAGTTTTGACCTATGGCCGACTTACACAGATTTATGGTATCCTGTAACTCCATTTTATAAATATTTATCGGTGGGACCTTTTCTTATTTTCTAATCGGAGTCTGTAGCTGATGCTGCTGAGACTGATTTTACTGCTGCTGAGACTGATTTTACTGCTGCTGTTGATTCTGCTGCTTTTGATTCTGCTGCTGCTGTTTTTGTTGCGGTTGTTTCTGGGATTGTGTCTGCTGCTGTTGCTATTGTTTTTGCCGTTGTTGTTTTGGCTGCTGCTGTGGCTGTTGTTTTTGTAATTGTTCTTCTTGCTGTTGTTAGAGATAAAAGCGAAACGTTTGAAATTGTAAAGCCTGGATTTTGTAATTGAAATTGTGTATTTTGTTTTATGTGAAATAGCTTAAAAATGTTGTGTGCTGTTTGTAGGTGTAATAATAAAAACAATACCTTAAGGAGAGAAGATGTGTCATACCACAGTTTCCTAAACGGTCCTGAACTGCTGAAAATTTGGATTCATTTTTGTGAAAGAAAGGATGCCCTTAATGCAAAAACAGCTAGAATCAGTAGTGACCACTTAACTACAGATGACTTAGAAACGAACCTCCAATTTGAATTGGGTAAGTGCATTTGAGTTGCCTTATAATATATAAATAAAAAAATTATTCTATCTTCATAGGCTGCGCGCATAAAAAAGGCCCCGTCCTTAAGCCTGATTCCATACCAACAGTATACAAAGCAATGGGAACCGCTGATTTATCTGGATGGTCAACTAGGGTTTTGGCCAGGGACAATAAAAAAGTAGTAGAAACCTTGTTAGACGTAAGCCGATTTGGATTCAAGTAAGTTTCGTCGTATAGATTGAATCAGGACGTATTAGAAAACACATTTGGTATATTACGTGGCAAGGGAGGCCTCCATTATCATCCTGATAAAACAGAATTCCTCTTTAGATTAAGGTCCAGCCTTTTAGGACACAACGAGGTTGTTATTTCGGACGCAGCAAATGTAAGAGCTTTGACGATACCCTATAGATTTGGCAGCGCCATTGACCGGTTTGCAGATATTGCTTTTGATTATACAAACAAATAATCTGAAATGTCTTTTTAGGCACTATATTTCAAAGCATTGCTTGGGAACCAGAAGAGGATAATACCGATGGCTACAAAGATGATCAAGATTTGGCCATTTTAGAGAGCGGTGGGCTAGAAAATATGGCCAGATACATATGCCATACGCTAGAAAACAAAATTCCAGCTTAAGAAAATGTCATATTCATGGGTGGACCACCTAAATGAAGGAGTCATGTCAAAGCCATCACCAATGATCTTGAATGACTTGACGAACTTGGACAACATATTCAAATCCTTCAAAGGAGAACGATCTTCTTGAATTGGCCAAAGACATTGACTGCGATGTGAAAATAAAAAAAAATCGTTTTTTCCCCAGGAGGATGTATTTTATAATAAGAACACTTAACAGAACAATTGTAGATTTATCCTATAAATAAAAATAAAAATACAACAATTTAAAACATAAATAAAACATTTTTTTTTAATTATACAATTCTATATAATACTGAAATTATTCAGCCAAGTAGAAGACTTAGCATTATACTTAATTGGACTTGTTGAATTATTGATTCAAAATAGCTTTTTACCAGCCTTTAGTCCACAAAACTTGCATTTCGTCCTGGCGATCTCACTTGAACTCATCTGTTGGCTAGAAAGCGCCTTACTAATACGTACTTTTTGTTAAGTTCGGGTCAAATTACATGCATTTCTTGACAAAAAAAAACAATGTGAACAGTATCCAACAAGATTAAAATTTTAATAATTAAAATTGGAAGATTTTGTCGTGGGCCAGACATAGTTAATAAGAAGGTAAAGATCGACACCAATGCTTACTTATGATGGTGCTACTAGCGCGTGATGCTCCTGGGCCTTGCTTAGTATGCCCATCCAGCCGGCTCGATCTCTAGCCTGCCGTCTCCAATTTTGCACTCCAAGTTGTCGGAGGTCTCCCTCCACCTGGTTGCTCCATCGAAGATGATGTCTACCTTGGCTTCTGGCTCCCTCTGGTTGGGCGTTAAAGACTCTACGAGCTGGAGCGTCGATGTCCATCCGCTCTACATGGCCCAGCCATCTAAGTCGTTGAATTCGATTTTTTTTGGCTCGGTTTATGTCGCTGTACAGTTCGTATAGTTCGTCGTTGTATCTTCTTCGCCAAATGTTGTTTTCTTGATTTACGCAGACAGAACCATAGATCGTACGCAGAACTTTTCTGTCCAAGACTCCTGGTGACCTTTCATCCGCTTGGGAGAGGGTCCATGCTTCTGCACCATATAGCATGATCGGGATGATAACTGTTCTATACAGTGTCACCTTGGTTCTTCTCGATAGGGATTTATTCCTCAAGAGTTAGCCTGCGTTTGATTTCTGCGCTGATGTTGTTGCCTGTGTTTACAGCAGTACCCAGGTACATAAATTCACTGACTACCTCGAACCGTTCTGCTCGCTGCTGACTCCATAGTAGTGAAGGCACCGGTTATTGCTCGCTTTGTTCTTCCTACCACGTCAATGTCTTCCGCAAACCCAAGTAATTGTGTGGATTTATTGAAGATATGGGTGTTTCGTATGACATTTTTAAGCACAATGTTAAAACCGCTGCATGACAGTGCGTCACCTTGTCTTAGCCCTCTGGTGGTTTCGAAGGATTCAGTAGAGTCCCTACCAACTTTGACGGAACAGCGAGCATTTTCCAACGTCATCCTGATAAGGCGTGCCAGTTTAGCAGGGATTCCAAAGTTGGACATGGCACGATATAGTTCAACTCTATTAACATTGCCGTAGGCTGCTTTAAAATCAACGAACAGGTGGTGGGTGTCGATGTTATATTCTTGGGTTTTTCCAAGATCTGGCGTAATGTGAATATTTGGTCGGTTGTAAATTTTCCAGGTCTGAAGCCGCATTGGTAAGGACCTATTAAATCATCAGCAAAAGGCTTGAGACGTTCACATAAAACGCTAGATAGGATCTTGTTTAGAGTTAGATGTTTAGAAGACTTATGCCTCTGTAGTTGGCGAAGACAAGAAGGCGGTCTCCTTTTTTGTGGATCGGACAGATGGTACTAAGATTCCACTCATCGGGTATACTTCCCACCGACCATGTCTTGCAGATGAGTTGGTGTATGCTCCTGACCAAGTCATCCCCGCCGTGTTTAAAAAGCTCCGCTTGCAGACCATCGCATCCAGCTGCTTTGTTCTTCTTTAGTCTGGTGATGGCTACTTTGATTTCATTTTGGTCGGGTGGATGTAGCTCATAGTTGTCCTCTAGATTAACTGGTACAAATTGATCTTGGGCGGGATCTTGGCTGTCATCGCCATTTAACGATTTAACGACTGGTTAAAGTAATCTCTCCAGATGAGTAACATCGCCTGTGTTTCCACTATGGTGTTTCCATCCTGATCTTGGCAGGGCTCAGGGCGGCTTGTGAAACCTGATGTAGACTGTTTCACTCTTTTGTAGAAGCTTCGCACCTCTTTTCTGCAATAACATCTCTGCATCTCCTCGACTTCACGTTGCTGGTGGTCTTTTTTCTTCTTCCTGAGTATGTGTTTCTCATTTTTCCTTCGCTCAACATAGAGATTTCTGGATGCTCTAGTATCTCTCTGGAGCCACGAATGGAATGCCTCCATTTTAACTTTGTTTGTCTGAGCACATTCGGAGTTGAACCAGGGGTTTCTGGGGTTAGGCTGTGAGAAACACAATACCTCTGGCGCAGCACTTCTTATGGATTGTTGACATAGCTGCCATTAGTCTTCCGGGTTCATAGCATCAGTCGATTTTTCGCAAGCTCAAGGGATACGCGGTCGGCATAGGCAGAACGGTCTCTTCCGATTGAAGTCGTCCAACATTGAATTTCCTCGACGTAGTCGGTATTCGCCTAAGAACTTCCATGGAGATCCGTACTCTAAGTTTTGAACCGACTAGGTAGTGGTCCGAGTCGATATTTGCTGCCCGGAACGTACGGACATTCATAATGCTAGAGGAGTGTCTTCCATCAATCGCAACATGGTCGATTTGGTTGCACGTTCGACCGTCTGGGGATCGCCATGTGCCCTTTTAGACGTCGGGGCGTGGGAATCGTGTGCTGCTCAGCACCATGTTTCTTCCCGCTGCAAAATCGATGAGCCTGAGTCCGTTATCGGAGGTAGTGTCGTGCAGGCTGTGTTTTCCGATCGCCATACCAAAGATGTCCTCCCACCCAATTTTGGCATTAAAATCTCCCAAGAGGATTTCAATGTCATGTTTGGGACATTGCTCTTAACTTTTGGTGAGGAGCTCGTAGAAGCTTTCTTTGGTAGCGTCGTCTTTCTCTCCTGTAGGGGCATGTGCGCTTATTAGGCTTATGTGGTGGAATTTTGCCTTAATGTGAATCGTTGTCACTCTCTCGCTGACTTCGCGTTTTGCCTAAGTCTTCCTCTGACAGCGAATCTGCACCCAAACAAGCGCGATCTCCCATCGAGGTAGCATTTTCCATAATAGAAATTACAGTCTTCTGTAATTATCAGGCCCCGTCAATCCCATTGCATCTCCTGGAAGGCTGTAATATCAGCTTGGAGACTGGCTAGGGTCTCGGCTAACTGTTCGGCTTGTTTAGCGTTCGCACATTCCATGTGCAAATCCGTAAATCATTGTCCGTTTTTCGTTTGCATGGGGGGTCGCCAACATTATTGGTTTGGTCATCCGAGGCATTATTTGCGTTTTTTATCACAATTTCGTTTCCCTTTCGGGAGCGGCTTGTGAGGCCTATGCATGACGTGTAGATCGTGTCGGTGGTTGGATCTTTATAGCGCACCTTTCCTCCTGCTCCTGGTTCCTGAGAAGAGAACTCAGGTATCTACAACCTATGGATCCGATGGATCCAACGCTCGTCGTTAGTTCACCTTTCGGCTATCCAGCAGGCACCGCAGGGAGGTGACGATGCCATTTTGCCCACTTCGACACCAATACCCGAGTGCATATATCTGGAGATACAATATGTAATATCTGCATCACAATCGGAAGATAAAACATCCCAAGGAATTTCAAGAAAGTCGAAGAAAACGCAACAAAATTCAATTAATTTGTGTTTTTCATAGATGATTTTTTTTTTTTTAATTTTATAGTAACGTGTATATTAATAGACTCAAAAGAACTGCATACCAAAATTTCGAAAAAAAATGGCTTTGGCTCCGAAAGTTCTTCTTGAGAATCCCGGCCATCTCTTCAGTTCATCTTCAAGCTAAAACCCAAATTTTAATTATTACTTGATTGAAACTGATTATATTCTTACCAAATAAATTATTATTGCGGATATTTTTAAAGAAATTTTAGGTAATTCATCACTTTTGTAGTTTGCAGATTATTTTGATATTACGTTTGTTTTGACAAATCAGCTGGCCGCCATCACTAAAAAAATCACCTTCCGGTGGTGAGTTTTCTTGTGAGGTTTTTATATGAGGGTCTCAAGAGAATACCAAGTTGTGGCCTCATAAGAAACCTCACAAAACCAACCTTACAAAAAATTGTGACATGTGAGTATCACAACGGCATAATAGGGCTGTTAGTTTAAGTTATCTAAGCTGAAACAATAGCAATAAGTGTTATGCATATGCATAGATGGAAATTGAAAGACATTGTATAAAAAGCCTATACTCACTGTAAATGCATAGGATCAAATTTGCAATTGGTGATCGACACATCGCATACAGTTCATTACAAATCGTCACCGCATACAATCCATTGCCAATCACCGCATACAGTCTATTAAAATCGTCATCGACACACCGTCCAATATATGTGTTCTAATTATTTATAATAATAATTTAATAAAGTGTAGTCATTTTTTAATTTAAAGTCTAACTTTTGCTTGTTTTTATCTTCGACTAGATTTTCAATACTTTCGCTTCACCTTGCTTTTATTTTTGTTGCACAATATTAGGCTAAAAATCTAGCTGCATCATATAAATTATTATGTACATACGAGTATATCTATTTATAATCATATGTATAGGTGCAAAAATATTTCTTTAAGTATTTAAAATTACTTACATCTTTTAAATCCATTATTAAATAAATTTCAGCAATTTTTTAATTTGCACTCCATTAAAGCTAGAAACGAACTACGAACAGCACATACCCATTCATTCAAGTCATTCACTGAACTTAGTGCGTTTATACCTACCTATTTGTATTTCTTGTATTTTTCCAATTTATTCAAGAAGTCAAGCTAAAGCCTACCAGTGAATTCACTGACCACTGACCAAATAAATAAAAATAAGTAGTCACTGACGCATGGGACTACTGGCAAACTTTTCTGATAAGAGCGTCAGTGTACTGACGCAGTCCCATCACTGGCAATCCTCGAAATTTCTTGCCAGTGAAGAAACCCCGCCAGTACACTGACCTATTTTTTTACATTTTTGATTTGTGCAAGTCATTTCAGATTTAATTGGAGGTTTGCATGTGGCATCCGCCAAGTACAGACGTGTACAATTTAGCTAAATGCAAGTAATCGTTAACTAAATTATTTAATATCTAACATAAAAGTAATGTGTGGCATAAGATTATGCAATTTAACAAAAAAAAAAGGAAACCAAGTGATACATGTTGATGAGGGGGGTCAAACTATTGCCGCAAAATAAAGAATACAACTATTTACATCTGGTTTACAAGCCATGTTGGCATTGCACTGCAGAACGCAAAAACTGAACAGGACGGCCATAAGTTATAGCATCCGGTATTTACAACACATACAGGGTGGCCCACGAATAGTGCTACAAAAATAAAACGTAATAACTTTTTTTCAGTGTGAGTAATCGGCTTATTTTTTTTTTATTTTATAGGCTACTATTTAGATTTATCAAAATAAATGCTTGGGATACTGAAAAAAGGATTTGGATAGTGCAGCGATACCATTCTTTGCAATCCGTCATTTCCGTCCAAAGGGAATTTAGGCTGGAGTTTGGTGGTACTCCCCCGAGTAGTTGGACCATTATGAGGCTGGTGAACGTGTTTGTCGAACATGGAAGCATCGATTGAAGACCGTATCATTGAGATCCCAATGTTCGGGTTCAGGATACAATCGTGGCTGTTGCATGGGCAACACAGGCAAATCCAAGTGTTTCGACTCGAAACTTATCGGACCAAATTGGATTTAGCAGACGGTCATTACAACGGATACTTCATGATAATTTGAACTTGTTTCCGTACAAAGTCCAAATAACAAACAAGTTAAACCCTCATGATTTGCCTGTTCGCCTGGAATTTTGCCGAAAAATGATTACAATGGCCGAAGAAGACAACACATTTATAAATTGTTTGTTCATGTCTGATGAGGCTCATTCTGACTTAAACGGCAATGTTAACAAGCAAAATTGCCGTATATGGAGTGAATTTAATCCAGAAATGCTCCATGAGACGGAACTGCACCCAGAACGAGTCACTGTGTGTTGCGCAGTTTCATCAAGGTGTATTGTCGGGCCATACTTCCTTGAAGAAGCGGTGTAACACAAACTGTCAATGGGGACCGTTATTTAGGTTTTTTGACCGTTATTGAGGTTTTTTTTATCCAGAACTTCGCCGAAGACGTATGCCTTTCAGCAGGATTTGGTTTCAACAAGATGTAGCAAGTGCACACGTAACTACACAAGTTATGGCGGAGCTCCAACGAAAATTCCCAAACAAATTGATATCCAGAAACTGCACTTTCCGCTTGCCCCAAGGTCACCTGACCTGACTGCACCAGACTTTTTTTTATGGGGTTATGTCAAGCAGGAAGTGTACAAAACGAAACCCAGTAATTTGACTGAATTGAAGCAGTCCATTAAGACAATAATTGAGGCGATCCCAATTTCAACCCTCCAGGCCGCAATGAACAATTTACTGATCAGGTGCCGCATATGCGTGGATGAGCGTGGAGGTCATTTGCGGTCTATCATATTTAAAAACCATTAAAATATAATTTAATTTTTAATCCAATGAAAAAAAAGATTAATGAAATACATCGATTAAAATAAAAGTTATTTAAATTTCGTATTGTAGCACGATTCGTGGGCACCCTGTATTGTATATTAATAATATATTAGTAAGTAAGAGAAAGAAATAAGAACACCTGTTTTGTTAAAAGAAATTTTAGTTTCAATAAAGATACATATATACATACATACATCAGATTTAATTGTATTTGATTTATTTTGGAGCTTGATCGGCTGAACATGTGCATTTGCCATCGAGAATATTACATTTTTGGAATTCGCTCTACTGGTTTTTCATAATTAATCTGCATTTCAATTTAAAAAGATTCCAAGAGTTTTCATTGCAACTGTGAAGTGAAATTTATAATCGCTTATAAAAGTTTTTATAACATATTCATTCAATGCTGAAAATAAAGTACCTACTGTTAGAGATTTCGTTGAACTCATTAAAAAGTAATTATAACAAAACAAGAGTCCCGTCTCCACTCCATACGACAACGATTATGGACTCGAACAAAAATTTAAAACAATTGACATCCAGTGGCATCGACGCACGGTCAGTACTGCAAGTGTGCTGTGATAATACATCTGTTCACTGACACGATTTTTCTTAAATTTAACTGACTCATATTGCCAGTATCATGTGTCAGTGAATCGTGTTAGCCAGTGTAGTGTGTTAGCCAGTTTTTCAAGCCTCAGTAAACCGGCTGCTTGTAAGAAATTTCACTGACGGGCTTCATACGTCAGTGAGTCTTGGGACACACTGGCGCAAGCCTGCCAGTAAGTGTGATAACCATTTTTTCTCCACTGACCACTGACGAGAAATAGCGTCACAGCCCGTCAGTGGTCAGTGAATTCACTGGCAATGTGATATAGGCTTTACAAGAGACACCAAACAGTGTATTTGATATTATACTCGGTGCATTCGAAGTATACGGTGTTTTTATAACTGTAAGGCTTGTTCCGTTTTATTTGATTTAACCATTCAAGCCTAGGAGAGAAACCAAACAGTGTATTCGTTCTGTTACAAAGGTATCGAATGGTGTGCAGTGGTTTGTTTTTTATAATAGTGTATTATTTTTCAGTGTATTCTACTTTCTATGAATGCAACAAACAGAATACACCGAAGCACTGTGCTTGGTCAGGGAAGGCAAATGAATATATTCATGCATACCTCTAGTTGAGACCATACAAGTTGGCTTTCTCATACTACCAAATGGTTCTCTTAAGCTGCCCATACACATAACACTAGTGTATGACACTTGTGTCAGTGTTATTGAATGTCTAGTGTTTGTGGGCTTGTTTATACACAGATTTCTGGTGTCGAATACGATGTCGACAAAATCAAAATATTTTAATTTTTCGTGTCTGTGACTTTATGTGTTATGTGTGTGGGAATTTGTATAACATATCCGAGGAATATTTCTATTGCTTGCAACTAATGTGTGCGGATTGGTGTTGCGTGTGTGTCTGAATGCATATTTTGTGTCATGACACCGGTGTCGACATGAGAGTCTGAGAGTTGTTGGCATGAGAAATATGTGTATATGGTACAATGGTCTGATGTGCATAGAAGTGATATTACATTTACCGAGTATTATCAGGGTCAGAGGTAAGGAACAAGTCTAGAGTGATTCGCATTTGCTTAAAATGACACAATACTAATTAATAATTATGAGAAAAAAAAATAATCCCCAAAACCAATAGTTTATGTAAGATTTAAAAATTTAGTTTAACGGCCCATTTTTAATTAATTCATTAATCTTCGATTTTTGTAAAAAGCTTAAAATGGGTTATTTAAATGCTCGTGCAATTTTTGTTGGTAGAATTCCATGCAATCATCCATTTTTGTCGTCTTATTCCGTCAAATCCAATTTTGCATTTTTACAAAGATTTGTCATATCTCTAGCGTCAAATCATAATTTTTGATTTTCCTTAAATTTGCAGCACTCAAACATTTCCAATTTTTTTCAAATTACTTCCAACAAAGAAAAGAATTTGGAAGAAAGCATTTTCAATGGTACTTCCAATTGCACCTAGGTTTTTCTGATTCTCTTTAATAAGATTTTTGTTTACGTTATTCCGTAGAACTCTATTTAATTGCGTTAAATGTTAACGATCGGTTAATTAAGTATCCATGAAAAATTGATTGCAAATACAAAGAAAGACTCAAAGAAATCATTAAAAAAAAAGTGCCATAAGAAGTTCCAATTGGATTTAATTTTCAGCACAGTCTACAAAAACTAGATGTTAATATTAAAAAATCAAAGAAACTTTGTAATGATTTGTTCATAAAAGTTAATCTAGTATCTTAACCTAAACAACATGAACTATACCGAAATATTGATAAAGAAAATACCGATAAAAACACTTGTAGCATAAATGGTTCAGAGTAAACCTATGCTTGAGTATTTTTCTGAAAAAAAAAATAAACTGCTTACAGTCAACATTCCTTGAAGGTATTTTATTTCAAAGATAAGGAAAAGTTTGAAAAATTTGTAAAAAGGAGATAATGTGTGCCGAAACAGCTGCCCCTATAGAATAAAAATAAAAATTTGTGAAATTTTTTAAAAACAAAAACATATTTAGCTTTCTTTAACATATTAATAAATAAAGCAACTATTATATTATTTGACAAAAATAAAGTAAGTTTAATATTAATTTGTCTTAAATGAATTAAATAAACAAAAATATATAATAATCTATTTTAAATAATAAATAATAATAATAAATTAGATGAATAAGAAAAGAGCAAATTATCATTTAAACAACAACATCTATCTTTTTCTTTGATTTTTACTTGCGATACTATAGGGCAAGTTTTGCATTTGGGAATATGGAGATGGAGAATACCAAATAAGTGGGTCCCGCTGTCAACTGTTCCGTCTGTCTGTCTGTCTGTAGATCGATCTATAGCCTAAACAGCTGAAACGATTTTCTTCACACTTGGGTCTTTATAGTTTTATGTGATTGCATCAAATAGATTTTTAATTTTTTTTAGTTCCAAAAATAACGGTACTTGCTACACAATTTTGTCTACCATAATTATCTTGAAAACAGGTCTAATGACTTTGATAAAAAACAGTGTGTATAGGTATAGTCTACATTTAGGTCAAACATTTTTTGTACATATTTTGTATCCTATACCTGCCATAGAAGCAGGCTCAACGGATTTCTTTCAAAAAATTTTATATAGGAGGTCCTTTGAATTCTAAATAATACTGCATTCCAAAATTTTCAAAAATTTTTTTTTTTTATTTTTTAACACAAAAATATATATCTTTTTGTTAATGCAATATTTCGAAAACGGATGGAAGATTTTTTAAAATTTTGTTTTAAAGTTTATTTGTTTAAATATAATTGTCATTTTTAAAGAAATTTTTAAGAAAAAAATTAAAGAATTTTGTATGTAAAAAATTAAGTAAACAAAACTTTAAAAAGTCAAAAGCCGGTTGGTTCTTGACTTGACTTGCCTTGTAACAAACTTTGGTTTTGATATTTCGATATCCAATGAATCTGCTATTACTTCTATATTCTATTTCTTGGAATCAACTCGAAAAACCAGTAGTTGCATGTCTGAGTTTATTTTCAAGAACAGAAATTGCATCATTTAGGTACTGCGTTAATTGCACATTTTGAATCTAATTTCGGCGATTGTAATTTTCTGCTCAGTGAAACGGTCTCACCTGCATATTAAGGGTATTCATGCAACGAGATAATTTTCCGCTTGCACAAAGATATAATTTGCACCCAGACGTTTGCATGAACACACCCTTAAAAATACTTGCTTTAATGTGGGAAATAATCAGATGTTCATTGAAATAAATTTGTGAGGTTTGTTTATTCTCTTTCAACATCAAATTCGTGAAATAATTTTATCTGATTTGTAGAATATTTATCCTATACAAACTTTGACAGTTCATTTCTGCGGCGATAAAATGATCTAGTCTCTGGGGTTCATCTGGGTTTTCCGTCGTTGCATGAAAACCCTTATTATGTTATTTTTTTTTTGAACTTATTGATTTTATTTTTACATAACAGTGAAATATGCTTAACTAATAGGCAATTTTACTTGGTTACTTAAGTAGTACATATACGAAGACTTTACCGTATTATGTAACCTACGTGGAATATAATCACATTACCGACAAATTTCAAGAATATCACCAACTTAATTCAAGAAGCAATACAAAAACCGTAGATGCCTTTTTGGTAACTTGAAATTTTTTCACCAATTTTCGAAACTTTGCTTTTTTTTCAATGGGTTTTGGCAGCAAAATATGAAAATCAGCATGAAATTTAACGTTACCGAACACATCAATGTAGGAAAGAGTGGTGGAGGTAGAATTTTGTTTCCCCAAATATTTTTTTTTCATTTTATGTCGAATTGCTTTCAACGAATTTAGGTCGATTTTTTTTTTTTTTGGGTTTGAAGGAATTTGTAAAAAAATCTAATTTTTATGTGCTTGGTAGCGTGTTGGTTGACAGAAATGCTTACAACAGCGAAAGATTCATTACGATCCAGAATTGAGAAGTTGAAATACTAAGGTATTTTTGAAGTATTTCTTGTCGAATAAAAACTTTCGAATATTTGTTTCGTTTCAACATTAATTTATCTCAATAAAAACAATAGATATTTGTAATAACTTTTATACTTTTCTTCGTTTCAAATGTTATGTTATGTCAACCAAACGTCAAATTAATCTTTTTTCTTTGGTGAGAACACTTCAAGATTTATTTTAATCTCTTGCCTTGAATTCCGGATTATTTTCTTGGTGGAAACGTATAAGAATAAGTATAAGTATAAGGCTAAATCTGCTTACATAAATCTTGGTTTAGTGGTCAGTTAGAACGTAGTATTATTCACGCTTCTTGACGAGCAATCGAAAAAAAAACAATTTTGGTTGTATGAACTGTCACGGTTTTACTAAGTGTGTTCAGCTAATGTAATGGGCTCAGTACACTACTGATTAAAATTAAGATAAGGTCATAGTAAATGTGTTAAGGCTATAGTAAATTTTTTAAATAGTATCATTAACATTTGATTGTTTAAGGCTTTACAATGTTTGTATTGAAAAATAAATCGCCCCCGGGTGGACTCGAACCACCAACCTTTCGGTTAACAGCCGAACGCGCTAACCAATTGCGCCACGGAGGCTACATGCCAGAACTTAAAACATTTTTTATTACCGGGGTTACCGTAGTGTATTTGCAAAATATTCGAATACAAACAGCTAAATATATTGTTAAAGACGTTTTTTTTTACAAATTTTTCTATATAAAACATTTCGTAAATTTTTTTTCTAAGAAAAATTGGTTTTACAATTTAAAATATTTAATAATATAAAAAAAATCGTCTCCCCGCTTTAGAAATAATGAATTTTCAAAAAAAAAAGTTTTAAATCTAAAAAACAATTTTTCAAAAATTTTGAAATTCAGTATAATTCAGAATTCGAGGAACCTCCGGTTAAAAAATTTTCATCGAAATCTGTTGAGTCGTTCATGAACGGCTCGTCAAAAATCAAAAAAATGTTTGTGTGGCACCATAACCTGGAACCGTTTATATCGAAATATGCAACAAAAATGTTCGGTCAACAAAATGTAGACCATATCTAAAGTAGTACACCCATTTTTTTTATCAAAATCGTTAAAACCGTTCTTGAGATAATTAAGATGGTAGAAAAATTCGTACGGAAAGTACCGTTATTTTTGAGGATATAAAACAAAGATTCAAAAATCTATTTTAGACAATCACCCACAACGCCTATGTACCTACCAAATTTAAAAAAAATGCGGTTTAGCCGTTTAGGCTGTAGATCGATCATCGTAACGTCAAGCTTGATTAAAATCTCGAGTTAGATTTTTTTTCCAAATGCAAAACTTGCCCTATACCTAGCACCTACAATTTCAAAGTAAAAATTAAAATTTTAAATTTAATTATGTATTTCGAAAACACCGGATTCAATTAAAGTTGTCTTAGGAAATATTTTCTATCTAATTTAAAAATCAGAATCTACAACAAAAAACAATAAAACCTGATATATTATACAACAGATAAACAATCATTAGGGTCAAGTCTTTTTTCTTCAAAAGTAAATTCGCCCCCGGGTGGACTCGAACCACCAACCTTTCGGTTAACAGCCGAACGCGCTAACCGATTGCGCCACGGAGGCTACATGCGAATCAATTTTGAACATTTTTTGAAAACCGGTTCAGTGCTATAGAATTAAGACCTGGATGACAGGACCCTGATTCACTTACTAATGAAACTGTGAAATGACATTACGCATTCATCGGATTCATTGAAGAACATTTGGTAAACGCCATTTTTTTTTTTTTTTTTTTTTTTTTTCATTTTTATTTCATATTAACTTATAACTATCTTAAAGCTAGACAAAAATGTTTAAAACTAGCCTAATTATCAATAACTTACAACTAATTTACTGGCCCTTTACGGGCGCTCTAAATTAAACAATAACTCTTACAACTAATGTCTTTCGACCTAAAAACTATTTTAATTAAATCTAAATTTTTTTTTTTTATTTATTTTATATTTCAAGAAACTTTTATACAGAAAACTTGGTATCTGATCATTTTTTTTTTTTTTTTTTTTTTTTTTTTTTTTTTTTTTAACCTATAAACTAAACTTAAATATATATTAAAAATAATTAAAACTAAATAAAACTAACTTATACTAACTAAAAATAACTTAAACTACTTAAAATACCTAATAATACTTATAACTACTTAAAAACTAGAACAGCCACAGCAGCATTTTTTTCGTTTTTTAATTTTTGTTTGTTTATTTTTTATATGCATGCAGACACACACTAGCATGCAACCCACCCACACATGTACATACGCACATACATATACGTACGCACACATATGTACAGAGACGCAGATACATGCACGCATGCCCCCGCATACATACATATTTTTAATTTTTTTTTTTGGTGCCACCCTGACTGTTACCTATACCTAATGCCCTAAATCTATGTAAGTCGGCCAAGATATATCATCTTCATCGACTTTAAATATCACGATGCTGTTCAGAGAGCCACCAGAACTGGTTCTCCTGTTTCGCCCTATCCCTCCGGTCCCGATCGGACACAGTCCTACTGAACCGAAGGCGCTCTTCTCCACCTTGAGCGATGACGTCTCGACTATACAGGAGTCGCCTATCCACAGTTTTCCGGCTGACGTGGTAGATGAGCGGAACCGCCCCTCCATCCTGTATCAGCCCTCGACTGTCTAAATAGAGGAATGCCTCAGGAGGGATGTAACCACTTAACCGCGCACTCTCAAAATATTCGTTATTGGGGTAATAAGCCCCAAAAATTAAGCTGTTAGTTGAGGACATCGCTCTTGCAACGTGACCCCGAATCAGCTTGAACAAAAAATTATCTATTCTGTTTATGTTGGCTCCGTTGTATAGAACCTGGTTGGAATAATATCTTGTGTACTCCGACTCTGGTGTTCTGTGTAATCCAAGGCAACGTCTAAGACATTGCCTCTCAAACACCCGAATCTTTTCCATTTGAGATGGGGCAACGTTGAACCACACCGGGCATCCGTAGGCAATCATCGGCCTGATGAGGGCCATGTAGCAAATCACCTTCACCCTGCTGTCAAGACGGCTGCTATAAAACAGTCGTTTTGTCAAGGCTAAGGCTCCCCTAGCCCTGGCCAAAGCAGCACCTATATGTCTGTCGAAATACAGGTACTGATCCAACCAGATGCCAAGGTACTTTACTACACTTTTACTCGCCAGTGGATGTCCATGTGGCCCTACGATCACCAGCTTGCGCCAGTTCTTTCTCGTATCCCTTGAGGCGCTAGACAGCGGAGTCCTAAACAAAATAGTTTCTGATTTCTGGAAGTTGATTTTCAACTTCCAGTCATCACAATATCGCTGAATCTTGTCGAAGTCACTCTGCAAGAGACTTTTGATGACCTCAACTGTATGAGCTGTTCTGTACGCAATTAGATCGTCGGCGTACGCAATTGCCTGAGTTAGACTACCTATCAGATCGCTGGTGTAAATGTTGAATAGAATCGGCGAGTTAACCGCTCCCTGCTGAAGACCATTATTAATATTAAAAATTGCAGTAGAAGTTACATTGCCACTCTTGACAACAAACTTTCTACCATTTAGCATGTCATAAAGCATATACAATAGAGGTTTACTTATACCTAGTCTGGTTAGCTTTAGATAGAGACCTTCTAACCATACGGTGTCGAAGGCCTTCTCCAAATCAACCAGACAGGCACCCGTACACTGTTTTTTAGTTTTGTTCCATTGGATATCAGAAACAAGTTTAGACGCGGCATGAATTGTGTCATGTCCCGCCTTAAAACCGAACTGATTATCCGGGATGATATTTTTGTCCTCCGCCCATTTGAACAGGGCTCTATTAATAACCTTTTCAAACACTTTGCTGATACTCGGAAGAAGACTTATCGACCGGAGATTCGCCGGATTGGAGTTGTCCTTTCCCTTTTTTGGGAGAGGGTGCACCACAGCTGTCTTCCACCGCACTGGATAATATGCATTATTCAGCGCGTTGTTAAACAGTGTGGTATAAATGTCAACTGCTTCTTGAGGCAAATGTCGTAGTACAACGTTGGATATACCATCGAGTCCTGCAGACTTCTTTTTCTTTAATGAATCGAAGATGAGCTGGAGCTCATTCTTCGAAATTAACAGGGGGCTGGGCCCATTTCGGTCGGCGATTATGGCGTTTGCCAAATCTTCATCATTAAACCTGGTAAAACCAAGGTTCTCAGATCGCCATTCGGTTATATCGTTCCGGAGCCATAAGTGATGAAGCAGAGCTCTGTTCTCCAGGTCATGATTCGGGCGAATGCTAGCATTCACCTTGTACACTTGCTGGAAAGCAGCCCCCACAGCCTCCACTCTCTCCTGCGGATCTTCGATTATATAGAGGTCATCGTCCAATACGGCATCCTCTGGGTCTATGCCTGCTGTCAGAAGTACGTCTCTGTTCTCTGTCGTCCTCTGGAGCTTAAGACACGGAAGATCGTTTTGATCCTTTCTTCTAAAAATCTTATTAATTTTTGGGAACATACTTGGGTCGCTGGAGTTAACGGCACGAATTTTATTGTCCCAGAACGAATTAATAGCCAATCTATAATTTTCTTTGATCAATTGGTTGATGTTTTTGATGGACGACTTCAGTGTCCTAATCTCCAGGTCTCGTGTATCAGTAAACCGCCTGTACAAGCGTTTTAGTCTTGTCAGTAGTCCACTTTTTTGTCTGTGAAGTGCGTCAATTGTCGCGTTACGGTACATGTCAGTTGCGTTACGTTCTTTGTATTTCGGTATTGTTCTGTTCATTGTTCGTAGAATCGTTTCGTCAATTTGTTCTAAGTATCTGTCGATTTCAGTATTTGTTAGGTTCCTGTCATTTGGTGGGGATATACCATTTGAACGTAATTCACTCAATAAGGCATTGGAGAAACGTGGCCAGCGCACCTTACTGTAATTGTAAGTATGCACAGGCACATACTCCTCCAACTCCATAAGCTGGTTCGGAAGTTGTATTACGGCTGCGAGTCCGCAGTGGTCACTGTCGTACTCGATCGTTCGTAAACAATTTCTTGGCCGTTGACCCACAGCGTCAGTAATTGTTAGTCTTGCGTCTTTAAGCAATAGATCCAGATAGGCACCGCTTCTTGGGAACGATGGCCTGTCTGTGGCTAGAAGATCGATGCGATACTCAAGGTTGTATCGACCCATCCAATTAAATAGATGGTTACCTCGAGGATTTTGTATTTGATTTCCCCAATCTGTGTGCTTGGCGTTTAAATCACCCGCCAATATATAGTAATTCTCTTCCGAGCTCAATCTTAAGCATTCAAAAAGCTTTTCAAGCTCTGTTATAAACTGCGTGGGCTGAGGTGTTTCCGGTGCATAGGCAGCGATCACATACATTCGCTTCCCCTGTTGGAGATGAATGCATATGATGCATGCCTCTAACGTCCGAAATTTTCGCACATCACTATTATATATTACCTTATGACTAATGCCTTTACGTATAAAGATTGCGACGCCTCCTCCTTGCGTGGAGTTGGGTCGGTCTCTTCTTACGATATTGTAATTGTTGTTAGTCAATTTATGTTTCTGGTTAAGCTTAGTTTCGCTAGCCATAAACACATCTGGACTTATGTCTTTAAGCAATTGGAATAAATTCGCTCTACGTTCGGTCCTAATCAATGAATTTACATTCACAGCTAGGATCTTAAAGGGCCTCTCCGGCAGCGCGCCCTTAACCTGGTAAACGCCATAATCGACGAGCGAAAGCCACAGTTAAAGGTAAATTTCTAAGCTGAAACTTCAACTTACTTGTATCTAGGCCTGTCATTACAGAAAAAAAGATTCTTCCCATGCAAGTATGTATACAGATGTATATACATATGTATGTATAAAGAGTACTGATTTTTTTTTTAACTTTTTGAAACAAATTTGTGGTTGTCAAATGTTTCTCGATGCTAATAAAATAAAAAAATATATATATTTAGATACCGATAATTTTATCCCCGCAGAAATGAACTGTCAAAGTTTGTATGGGGGAAATATTCTGCATAGCAGATAAATTTATCTCACAAATTTTATGTAGAAAGAGTAGAAATAAACCTCATAAAGCTAGTTCAATGAACAGCTGATTGTTTCCTACATCTACAGAAGTAGGTATTTTTAATGGGGCGTTCATGCAAACGTCCAGCTAAAAATATATCTTTCTGCAAAGTGGAAAATTATCTGGTTGCATGAATACCCTTGTTGTTATGTAAAATAATAAAAATATAAAAAAAAATCAGAGAACTCTCCACATATTTGTATGGTAGAAATATGATGCCTTGCCTTTTTCAAGATGGCGGCTTTGCTTTACTTTTTGTAATTATGTTGGGTATCTAGGTAAGTAACAGCGAGTTTCACTCAAATTTCAAAGATTTCATCTCTAGAGATGTGTTCATTGAGAACAAATCTGCCAACCCATCAGATATCAGATCTTTCGTGCTAAGATTTGGCCTAGATCTGCTCTTTTTGTTGTTGGAATGAAACTCTGAAAATTCAAAAAGATCCAATATTTTTATAGAAAGAGCCAATCTTTTCTTGATTGAAACTCGCTAGTTATAAGTGTACTTTGTATGCAAAAAAGTGAAGACTGTCATTTTTGCAAGAGTGGGGGTAAATATCTAAACGTCAAAATAAAAGTGTATTTTTGAAAATATTCTTCATTTCTGTGAGTCTTCATAATTTTGCCCAAAGAAATTTCTTGGACCAAAATTCGCAGCATGGGGAAATATTTTACTCTCTCATAAGCGCCCTCTTCTGTGATAAACTACGAAAATTTGGTGTACGGTCTACGGATTTGACTGTTTTTCGTAGAAAATCGTAGATTTTCGCAGTTTTAGGGAGTACGGGAACGCACCTATTTTTCGCAATTATTTGTCCCTTTCTAAAAAGTGATAACTAAAAGAAAAAAAAAATTAATGCATTTACCGTGATTTCTAAGCTTTCCCATTTGAACGCACTATTTTCAATTAGGTAAATTCATTACGTTTTGTTTGATTACCATTAAAAAGCCTGACAAAGCACGAAGCCTAGCGAGAGCCTGATTGAGATGTTAGAAGCCTGGGGTTTTCATCCACTATTGGCTTATTTGACTCTTCGCCATATAATCTTCAAATTACTCTGTTCTTTTCAGGTAATAAGTGCTTTACCTAAGAATTAGAAAGTTAAAATTTTGCGAACTCGAACAACTTTATTGTAGAATCGAACTACATAGTTGGGGCCCTGATGTGTCAGGCAAAATCCTGACGGATTGTATACGCCTGCCTCCGACCCTCTTATTAATTTACCTACAAAGAAAACAAAAGTTTTTATTTAACAAATTTTATTCAACTTATAGGTATAAATTCTAATACTACTCAATTAAAAATTTCAAACAACGTTTCAGTTAATTAAATATTTTTCCAAGAGCCAACTTTGGCATACATAACAGTCTTTACCCAAAAACTTTAGCCGACTTTTTTTCCAAAAGACAACAATTGTAAATAATACACTAAACAAAAAATAGCAACTATTTTTATCCAGCTGCGACCTTGCCTCTGCCTTTGAACAACATCATTGATTGTGGACCTCGGATGACACGTGACATCAATTCCCAACTCATTTTCGTTGGCAAAATACTTAAATTCAAAAAAATATAAGTCATAAGCAAATTAAACAGTGGGTATGTTATTGTCATAATTGTTTACCATTTCAAAGGAATCAAAGCCCTGATGTGATTTGGCAAAACACACCAATTGTCATTTCTTCGAATTGCCTTGGTAATTTCATCAGCAACGTATTGTGGTTCGAGCATGGGAATTGCTCTTGGTTTCACTCCGGCAAACATGCCTGTTTTAATGTAGTAGGGACAGACTAGGGTCATGCCGATATTATTATAACCATGTGTCCGTAAATCCGTGTAAAGACTCTCATGAAATCCATTGCAAGCGAATTTCGTTGCACTGTAATCGCTACAACCGTACGTTCCCAAGAGTCCTGTCACCGAACCAACTGTCACAATATGGCCGCGATTATTCTTCATCATTTCTGGTAGAAAAGCCTTCACTGTCCAGTAATGCGATATTATGTTAATCTTGAAGGTGTTTTGGATCACTCTGTCGGACAGATCCCAGAACGGCTTGCAACACACTACTCCCGCATTATTGATCAAAACTTCAACTTCACCGATTTCTTCTCTCACCTGATCGGCTCGTTCATACACCTGTTCACGATCGGAAATGTCAACCACGTAACCTTTGCAGGTGAACCCATTAGATAAAAGAAGGTCTATGGTAGTTTTAAGACCTGAAAATGAAAAAAAGAAAGATATAAAAAATGTATGTGTAATAGTAGTTGACATTGGTGTAAATATTTTGAAGAGTTTAGAAGTTTAGAAATACTAAGTTTAGAAGGCCTAATTTTTAAATTAAAGCAAATTCTACTCTCAATAACTTGTCGCTTGAGGTTAACTTCTCTGTACTGGTAAATGGATTAAAAGAACTATTAAGTCGGATCCAATCCAACATTCTTTCATCTGTCCTTTGTGATTGTTAATCCGGAAGAACTCTCCGATCGGGGACTGCAATCGAACAAGTATAAACACTAGATTCTTAACTCTGGAAGTGAGTGTAAGTGTTAGGCGGGAAATGTCAAACGCATATTTGTGATTATTTTATTTTCTAAACATGGCTGATACAAATTTAGAGGAATTCGATGTTATTCCTGATGAAAATGGATAACTTGCAGTCATTAAAGAGAAGATTTGTCCTCGAAACAGATATAGTAAGTAAAGATAATATATTATCTTCAATCTTGGTTTTTGCTAACAAGCAAAACTGATCTGTTTGCATCTGTGTGACTGTGATTTTGACTTGAAGTCCAGAATGAAATTTCTTTTCTATGCAGGAAAAGATCTGTCATTTATTACCAATCGAACAGTTTAAAAATGTCCGGACGACCAATCGAAAAGGCCATAAGTTTTCTGATTCATGAGCAGGGTATTATTTCACTCGTTCGACACTCAAGCACTCCGTGATATTGAAGACGTCGGTGGATTCTTGAGAAAAATAGTACGAATGGGACTCCTCCTACTGGGATATGTTTCAACGTAGTTCGTATCAGTTATGGTTTCACGATCTCGGCCATCAGCTAAGTCGTAGCTGAAGTGCATGTCAGCTAATTCTTTTCTGGATTAGTGTGACATCGTTATGTCTTGACATTCAATTTCAAAATATAGTTCTTAAGTAAAAATTCCAGGCCGTTTAATTGTTCTGTAGGTAGCACATATTTTGTATTTTAGTATTTAACAAATTTATTGTGTTTTTTAATGGGATGGTGGATATAAAGGAAATAATCATTCCTATCACGAATTCCACCTTAATCGGAAACTTGTTACGAATCAGGGAAAAATCTATCACAGAATCCATCGTATTGGAAATGCTTATACAAATTGCCATTTCGAACGGATTCTGCATTAACTTTTTTCGGGATTCGTAAAACTTTCCGACCACGATGGAACTTGTGATATGGCTGTATAAAAAAGCTTTTCTTAAATAAAGAGTTTAGACTTTAGAGTTCTGTTTCTTTACTTTTTGGGTAAAGCTTGGGAAAAAGCTTGTTAAAAAGTTTTGGCTCAAGCTTTTTCATATTGATGCTGCAATTTTTAACCAGAAACGAAAAGTAAAGAAAAACATTTGGGTAAATGTGGGATCCCGCGAGATCCTAAAGATGAGATTTCTGCGAAGATAAAATTATCTGGTTTCTGAGGTTTATCTGGGTTTTCCGCCGTTCCATGAATACCCTTACTGCCTTTGTGTTAAATAATGGACCAAAATGAAAAAATCATACGACATTTAGATTATCATAGAGCAATTATATTTGTCGTCAAAAAGATCAAAGCATTGTGGTTGTTGATAGAATTTATTTATGATGGAATCCAAAATTAAAACAAAAATAATAAGAGCTGCGAATTTGGGGTTCATTTGCTGAGGTTAGTAATTATTTGTTTATAACAGTATAACGACATACATGTATATACACATGTAATCAAAAAACGTAAAAGTACCGTTATTTAATGTAATGTCAAAATGACATTACTAATATCTTCTTAACGCGTGTAGCTTGGAATGCCATTATTCAATAGTTTTTTATGAATCTTAGAAGCATTTTAACTTTACACAGTGTTTATGAGTAAGGCTGGTAGTGTTTATGTATTTTTCACAAGAGATTATTTCAATGATTTGAGTTAAAATTTATTTTGTAACTGACACATGTCATTATGTATGAAAAAAATTGTTCGAGTATAGAAAATGTGGGGGCAACCTGTGTTGTCCTTATAATTGAATTGTCAACTGACATAATATATCTGTTTTCTTTAAACGTTTCTTACTAGTGCGTTTTATATCACTTCGTAGGCTCCAAGTGGCCACAATCAAAGACCGCTTAAGTCGACGTAAGACAAAAATGAGTTTAAGGCTCCATCATAATCTGTATGCTCTCTTCTGTTATATCAAAAAATCCTGCTTGTCTAACTTCAACTTTCGTCGAAATAAACCAAAAAGGAAAAATCGCTTAAGTCGTTATCATAATAAACAGCATTTACAATAACCGCTTATCTCACAAAAGAATTTTAGAACTACAAAATGTCGGTACCAAATAATGACTTAGTTTGATTTAAAATACTTTCCAAATCAAAAAAACTATTCACAAATCAACCAAGCATATGATACTGAAAACGACTTAAATCGACTTAAGCGTTTATTCCAAATTTAACAAAGTTTCTTCGTCATAGCTAAACAGACATAAGTCGTTATTGTGAATTTCAGTTGCATACTTTGAAGGGTAAGCGTTTATTGAAAAAATAAAATTCTAGAAACTACAGAATTAAATCGACTTAAGACGTTATTCCAAATTCAAGGGTGAAATTTCAGTTGACTTAAGTGATTTGGTAAGTGAAGTCCTTCATAGAATTTAATTGACATAAAAGTGCCAACAAAAAATTCTTTCCTACCATTCTCTTTCTTCTAACTAGTGCCGGGCAATTTAGGTTGCATTTAAAAGATCTAAGGTCTTACAGGCATATAGTTAAATTAAAAAAAAAAGGTGTTGTGAAGATAGGTGCACATAAAAAAGCCAGTGCAAATGTACGATCTCCCGAGTTTTACAAATTTTGAGCTTGGCAAGAGAAGGTGTGTTAGGTAAACGCGATGAAAAGATATTTGTCGACGGAAGAAAACAAACGATTCCCATGGCAAAGCATGTAATATATATATATATTATTTTATTGTAGCAAAATATTTATACATTATTTTCTTAAACTATATTGCACAATTTACAGAGTTATGGTATAAATCTACCTTACTACTGTCAATACATTTTTTTTTTTGATTTTAAGTATAAAAGAACAATGAATTAAATATGATTGAAGGAAAAGCTACTCAAAAACCTTCATTAAGCAAATATACAAAAAAAAAAATAAATTAATAAAAACTATGTAGGTATAATATTATATACAGTAAGGAGTAGAAGGGTGGACGGTGCGAATTTTTCAAACCAGGCTTTATCTCCCCAAAAAAGTAGAAAGTAAACACAAAATATGTAAATAAATAAAAGTATGAATAAATAAATTAACAATAAATAAATTAACAATCATATAAATTATTAACAAATAAATAACTTAACGAATAATAAATAAATAAATTTATAAATAAACAAATTAACAATTAAATAAATTAACACATAAATAAATTAACAAATAGATAAATTAACAATTAAATAAATTAAAAAAATAAATAAATTAACAATTAAATAAATTAACAAATAAATAAATTAACAAATAGATAAATTAATAGATAAATAAATTAATAAATAAATAAATTAACAATTTAATAAATAAACAAATAATTTACATAAATAATAAATTAACAAATAAAAATAAATAAATTAACAAATAAATAAATAATTAATGAGAAAAAAAAAAATGTTTTATTAATCACAAAATAAATAATTTATTGAAATTAGTATCACAGAATCAGTCTTATTAAAAAAAAAAATATGTAAACTATAAAGCTAGGTTTGAAATTAGAACGTTATCAGACATTACACAAGAAGTGACATAATGCTCATTAAGTTTAACAATTCTGGATGTTACCAATTCAATATTTGAAATCTCGTGAAGTTCAGCTGTTGAGAAAGACCATGGGAGGTTAAGCATCATTTTTAAAACTTTGTTTTGAGCTATTTGGAGCCTGCGGATGTGACTGGATGCACAATTCCCCCATGCCGGCGCCCCATAAAACATAATTGCTTGGAAAACTGCTTTATAAATCAAGAGTTTATTTTTGTTACTTAATTTTGATTTACGATTTATAAAAGGATAGAGCGTTTTAATAGTTATGTTAATCTTCTTAATTACTTCTTGTATTTGCACTCTAAAAGTTATTTTTGTATCTAGGTGTACACCAAGGTATTTAACATTTGAACACCATTCGGTTCTTAAGCCATTAACATGAAGATTGTTGCTAGGCAGGAAACAGGGTTTTCTTTTTCGAGTAAAAAAGATAGCCTGTGTCTTTGAAGCATTTAATTTAATCTTCCAATCGAAAAAATAATCTTGTATAACATCAAGTGCAGATTGCAAGTTCGTTTCAATATTGAAACCAATCGAATCTGATGAATAGATGCAAGTGTCATCGGCGAACATTGCTTTTTTGCAGATAGTGAGGCATGGAAAGTCGTAGTTGAAAATAATGTATAATATTGGGCCTAGCACTGATCCTTGAGGTACACCTGCTACAATATCATAAGTACTCGAGTACCAATTATTAATAGAAACTTTGTAATTACTTTCGGATAAAAAAGATTGAATTATTTTGATCAAGTAGATTGGAAAATTAAGTCTAGAAAGCTTATGTAATAAACCATCATGCCAAACTGTATCGAATGCCTTCTCAACGTCAAGCAGAACCATTCCTGTACTTTTTCCTCTTCTAAAATTAGCTTTAATATATTTAGATATTCTATCAACTTGATGGACTGTACTATGGTGAGCCCTAAACCCAAATTGTTCGAGTGGTAATATGTTATTTCTTGTTACTTGAGAAAGAATTCTACTTTTTATTATTTGCTCAAAGCATTTGCTTAAAGAGCTTAACAAACTTATAGGCCTATAATTGGTAGGTATATTAGCACTTTTACCAGGCTTTAAAATAGAGATGATCTTAGCTGTCTTCCATGCATTAGGAAAATAGCATAATTTAAGACAGCAATTAAAAAGAAGCTTTAAATATTGAATTCCTGATTTTGGCAAATTCTTAAGGTAAATGTTTTTAATGCAATCAAAGCCTGCGGATTTTCTTGTTTTTAGGTCTACAAGAACATTCGTGACGTCTTTAAATCTAACTTCTTCCTGAGTACCATTAGGAGTACTTAGATTAATCATATTGACTGTGTCGCTAACCATAGATTCAACTATGGTATTACAGAGAATACCACTAGTTACCAAGTGGTTATCAAAGAAAGTTTTAGCCAGGACATTAGCTTTGTCACCATTAGAAACTAATATATTGCTTCCTAATTTCAGAGCTGGAATAAGTGTATTTTTCTTTTTAATTATTCTTACCATGTTCCAGAATGGTTTACTTCCTTTGTCTAAGCTTCGAAGTTTCTCGTTCCAAGATCTATTCCTATACGTTGAAATGGATTCTTTTATTAAAGCGTTAAGTGACTTAACTTCATCTTTATAGAAAAGTTCTCTTGTTCTTATCCATTTCCTCCGATTGCCGTTTCGAACTTTAATGAGTTCAAGTATATAAGGAGGTAATGTATTTGAACTATTGTAACGCATTTGTTTTTTAGGAGCTGCTTTTTCAATACTTTTTCGAACAGCATCTGAAAAACAGGAAATACTAAAATCTATTTGTTGTTGATTGACTGCATCAATTAATGATGAGGCATGGAAATTAGTCAACCTGGATCGGATTTCTCTTTTATATGTGTTCCAAAGCAAAGCATGTGATTTAGGTAAATTGTTTTCATAAATGTCTCTATATGAATTTGTATTGCTTGTTTGCCCTTTTTGTACAATTAGCATCTGACGGCAATTTGTTTTCTGAGCCTGTAATTTTCGAAACAAAGTCATCTGCAGATGGAGTTGATTATGACAATCTCGATATACTTTTTGAAGAATTTGGTGGCAATATAAACAGAAACACAGAATCAGACGATTCAGACGAACTCACTTCAGACGAATCTGTCCGTGATCTCAATTTCGAGCTTTCAGACACGGACATTTCTTCAGATTCCCCAGACGAAGAACTATTGTAGGTAGATGAGAACTTAACTCGAGGAAAGTTTGTTAGATTCTCCTCTACATACTACAATTGAAAACCAATTGGAATATGATCAGAGTAAAGTAATTGCAATAAAAGGAAATAGAGATCATACACTCGAAAACTGGAGTGGTTGAGGCAAGAAAATGTAAGCGTCTTAACAGCTTTCGACAAAATTGCAAGGACGAAATCCCTTTTCAAAAACAGAAGGAAATCTACAAATCCAATTGGGCGTTGAGAACGTACAACAAAAGAATCCTTTTTATCGGAGCTTTGATAGAAATAGAAGATAACAAATCACAGATATTGAAAAAAGCGAGATTCGACCCCGAAACAGAAAGCATAATGTAAAATACTAATTAACTTTGAGAAAGAAAAAATTCGTGTTTGTCAAAAGTGCTTCAAACTATGCTTAAGCGAAACTGAAAGTTTTCTGAAATCTGTTCAAGGCGGAACGCAACTATCATTGTGTGTACTCCCCTTTATGAATTGTACTAGATTTAAATCCAATGATTTCATATAATTACGTATACATCATGTAAGATGTCGCTTCATAAAATGTGTATCATTTGGTTCCTTGCTAGCTTTCTTTTTTTAAATGTTTCCTACTAACCTTCTTCTTGAATTACACCACCTGTGGAGGAACCAGGATGACGACTCTACAAAATTTGTATGGAATAAAGTGAAATGGTTGAGATACAACAAAAATATGTTTGGCAAAATTGGATACAAAACAACCCTAGATACAAATCAGCCTTTTTCAACCATAAATGTTGCAAACGGGGAATCATCTCACTTTAATAGATTGAAACTATCAATGCACCAGCAAAAAAAGTTCAAACAAAAAAGCAGATCTTAAAAGCTTACTCCCGTTTATTGATCCAGCATTTCATGAACTTTATACCAACTTAGATGCGGAAAAGCACAATGTAGCATTCATCCTGATTTAATAGATGAAGATGAAAATGATAAGTTCTAAGCCTTTTCATATTTTTTAGTTTTTTTATAAGATTTGTTTTTGTTATTCTGAATTTACCTCTAATCTGTAATTTTTAATTGTATAACCTAGTACGCTGCTGATGCGAAACGAAAATTTTCGGTGGTCTCCACTAGGAGAGCGAAATGCTAACGAAAACCACAGTGGAAAAATATTTGCGGAGAGTTCTGTAAGCTGTCAAAAAAAGTTGATAAGTTGTAAAAAAAGGAGTTTTGTCACCAAATTACTTTTAGATACATTTTTTATGTCACCAAATTACTTTTAGATGTAATTCTTATGAAATAATTCTTTGATATAAAAATGGTTCTAGTTACACATAGAGGATCTAAAATAAAACTCAGAACCGTTTAAATGATCCAAATTAAGCAATTACTTTTGGATTTATAAACTGGTTATCTGCCGATTTGATGAAATTTCTATCAATTTTAAGAAAATCAATGAAGTTGGGAGGTGAGCCACTCTAAGATTCGAAAACTACGTGCTTCATTGGGATGGTGTAAACGGTTTTGAATTCTAATTTATGGTTTTTTACTAATTCCGGTCACCATTTTCAAGTCCAAGAATTATTTCAAAAAAATTATATATAAATGAAATTTGGTGAAAAAAAATACATCTAAAAGTAATTTGGTGACAAAACTACTTTTGGTTTTGGTAATGCTTCCTTTGAAAGTATGAAGTTTTGATTCTAAAAAGATATCGCTCGCCTTTATTGGACAACCCGTTCCAAAGATAAAGTCCAAAAGCTATTCACTTTTCACCTTGAAATACATAATCTGAAAATACTTTGGAATGTATCTTTGGAACGGGTTATCCTAAAAACTTGGTCGATACCTTTTTGTAATATACTCTTGATACTCTCAAAACCAGCTCTGCTACGCTGCGTTTATGCAATTCGTTCCGCAATTGCTCTTTGATCGATTCCCATTTTAACTATAGGTCTTGCTTCCTCAATTAATACTGAAATCGAATGAATAGTATAAATGCATGGCCTTATATGTCAAATCCAATTGACAAGTGACCAGCTTGCAAGCAGCTTGATTTGCTATCAAATCCACGAGCAGTGCATCTGCCACACGATGGTTCAATTACATTAAAAAACTTCATCCAGAAAAGAAGAAGAAGGTAGCGATGGCAATGCGAGGTAAGTGATTTGTCATCATCTTCCTTCTATCACCACAACACAGGACTATCGAGGTCATAAGCAGAAATTGTAGACTAAATAACAATGTCCATCCCGTTCCGATTTTCACGAAGTAAACATTAAACAGATTGTCTGAACTTGAGAAATAAGTTCTGGGGTATGGTATAAAATCGCCAATCAATGAGATCGGAAACAGGCTTTCTAAATAGAGGTGGGTATCGTTTAAGATGGCCTTTTTGCAACCAAACATTATTGTGGTAACGATGATTTCCTTAATTGTCGTTGGTGCAGCGGAAGGCCGCTTACCTTTGGCTTCCGGCCTGGATACATCTTGTCCCGACCAGGTCGGAAATTCATATTCGTACTGCCAGTAGAGGGCGGTCGATTTGAATTTTTCTTTGAGGTAATTGAGTTAATTTATGTGTTGAAAGTATGTAGTTAGAAATGGTGAGTGTTTTTTTATATTTATATGGTGTCAAAGGTCGCATAGAATCTAAAAGTCGGAGTAACAAATGTATTTTAAAAATCGTGACATGGACAGTTAATTGCAGAACAAACTACTGAATCTTGTTTATAACATTTTTATTTAGTAGTCACTTAAAATAAATTAATTTTAAAAGAACATAGATTATTTTTAATCTAAGCACTAGCACAAGTTATGAGAAAAGTCGATAGTTGGTTATAATAAGCACTCCAAAGAAAGATCCGCTATATCTTGTTCGCCGATAAGATATATGAAGGGTGTGCTTCTGTCCAACTTCCCATTTTGATTTTGCAGATTTAGTTTAGTCGAATTTGAAATTGATCAAAACCAATTTCATTGGTTTTTCAATTTCAAAATTAGAATTGAATTTATTTTGAATAATTTAATACAGAAAATGCACAGAAAAACCAGACAATTGAGAAAACCCAAAGCCAAAGAAAAATCAAATAAACAATTCAAGAGCTTGACTTTTTTTTTTACAAAAAATATGAAATGTCAATATTTCGCAAGCAATTAATGTGCAGGTCAATTAAATTGAGAACGAAAAGAGTGGAGAATTGTACTAAGGAATCTAGTACAGCTATCCACTAAAATTACACATTTCGTAGTTCAGCAGCGTACTGGAAAACGAAAAGTAGAGCGAAATTTTTCGTTCATGATTTCGTTGTGTAATTTTTTTACTAGGCTTATTTTTCAATAAAAAATAATTGAATAAAAATAATTATAATGAAAAACAGCTTATTTTATTTAAGAGAACATGAACGAAATTTCCAGTTCGCAATAAGAGCTCAAGTGACATAGGAAAGCAAGAAGGGGAGGAATTAATTTTGAAAAAACAACTTTAGTCACTTTTTTTGCAATTAAATTGATAATAAACAAATCTAAAAACAGATAATTGTTTTTACGAAGTGCTTTTCCCAATAATTACATTTTGAGACTTAAGTGGTTTGTGCTTGTGGCCACAGTTATATCATTGTATTGTTTTTCGATTTTGAAATAGTTAAACAAAGAAAATAACACTTTGATACAAATATGATAGTTATTAATTTTACGACACTAAAAATAAATTTTATTATTTTAATGATCGAATTCGTGTTCAATGAACAGCTGATTTTCGTTGATGATGTAAAGTGGAACATTATCGGTCCAATAATTTTATTATACACACGTTCAGAAGATACAATTATGTTGTCAATTGCCTTCATACACAAAGCAAGTCGAATTACGTTGTGTTGTTGTAATGAAGAAAATATCTGATAAAGTAAACATCTGTTTCCAAATCATAGCCTACAATTATTGGATTCATTTCGAAATTTGAGGAACAGCTGACTCAAAACTGCAGCTGTGTTTGCAACACTACTGATTTGACAGACAATGAAAATGCTACCTGATCTATAGAAAACAAAGCCGCTACTATGGTAGATTGGGTAGCATTGTAGCTTCGACCAGAATGCGAGCATTGACTAGTTTATTTTTCATGTCATCTATTTACATATGTCAAACTTGGACCCTTACTTCGTTTAGTTGATCTTGTAAAAAAATTGGTTTGGAATATAAAATGACTTCTTGTTAAATTTTACAAATTTCTTATTGTGGCAATCATTGACATCATAAGAAAAACCGGTTGCAGTTCGAGAAAAAAATTATTTTCGTAGTAACTAAATGCCAACAAAATAAATATAGGAATGTTGAAACTTTTGCTCTGAAGTATGTCATGTGAAATGGGAAGGGAAACCCACCGACCAGTTAAATTTGACAGCCCTGCTACAGAAAGAATGCATCGAACAAACCTTTTTTATAATTTTCGTTATGACTGACTTTTTTATTCCCTAATATGCTTTTCACACCAAACCCAAAACGGTGTTTTCAGCTGAAAGCTTACGAAAACTCGAAAACCGTTCACACTGAACATTTACAAGTTTTCGTTTGACATTTCAATTATCTTGACACGAACTGTCAAATTTGGCATCAATTCAATATTAGCTAAAAATTTTGTCGTGATAATATTAGATTTATTTAAGTAAAATGAATTCTACCCAATTAAAACAAATGTTTATACATCAAAAGAAAAATGAAGAAAATGTGAAGATTTTGTTTAACTTCTTCATATCGCAAATCCGTATCTTGAAGAGAAAACGTGGTTTTATTTTGCGAATTCTGCAACTTTAAAAAAAAGCTATAATGGATGCAGACAATAAGAAATACGTTTCGAATTGCAATTGAAATTACCCCAGACGGCTGTTTTTACGTTATTCCTGGCAGCTATTTATGTGCCGTTTAATTGAGCACTGAATGTTTCACAAGGTGTATTTGTTTAGTTGATCCTGCAAATCAAACATGTTTTCGACAGGTTTTATTTAAAACTTGTACTTTTTCAAAACTTGTGGTTTATCAAAAATGTATGGGAAAACTTGTGATTTCGCTCAAGGTTTTCAGAAAAAAACCTATAATTTTGCGAAAAGCTTGTTTTGGATTTGGTGTGAAAAGGCTATAATAATGCGTTTCCACCGAACGTTAATGTGATAAAGATTAATTCATCCCAAATAGTATTTTCACCGCCCAAAAGTAGATTAATTTTGACAGCACTATTCAAAATGGGAATGTTATTTCATTTTCTCTCATGATGTAGAAGTGAGACAGGCAACTTCATCTGTGTCAACCGAAGCAAAAATTCACTTTCCCGGTGAATATGTTCAGGTCAATATGCGAATAGGTTAGTTCAGTTTGTGCATCTATTGGCCCTATGAAGATTTAAATGAGATCTTTTTAAAATCTTTATCTGAAAAGATTAAAATTTGTATGGTAAATCGTCAAGATTTAAAAACTTAAAGGCTAATGTGGATTATATTCTAAAAGTAATGAATCGATCTAACCAAAACTTGCAAAAGCGGATCCTTAGTATTTCATTTCCATGCGGCTATAGCCCATTTAAGAATTGGTATGATCTTGCTATATCACATAACTTGGCAATATATTTGACAGTGAACAATGTGGAACAACTGAAAAATTCACTTTACGACTTTATTTCTTTCATAGATGATAAAATATACCAGTTGTGTGTTATGAGGGGACAGAATCGACATCCAGATGGTCTTACAAACAACTTAATTTCAAACTCGGGGTAAAGAACTATTTTAGAGAAGAGTTCAAATTACCTGAAATCAGTCTTATTTTCAAAATAAGAACTGAAATGCTTGATTTAAATCATAAACCGCATAGAACAGATCTTAACCCTCTGTGTTTACTCTGTAACCTTGATCAGAACGAGGATGTTTTACATTTTTTAGGCAATGGGGGTGGCGCGATAGTTGTGTGCTCGCCTGTCAACCTCGTGGTTGCGGGTTCGATTCCTTCCGTTGTTTATTTCTTTTTATATTCCATTAAAAACCAATTCTAAAAATTGTCAAAAAATACGTTGCTGCTTTGCTCATTACATGCTGTTTAGGCATAGCACTAACAACATGTGATTTAGCAAACTAGCATACCCATAAAATATGACAACGAAATAAAATAATGCGAATTATAAGGACATAAATAAATAAGACACGGTAATTCTCTCTGCATTAGTTCAACCGCCATCCCTGGAGATAAATCTGAGACAATAACCAGCTCTAGTCTCAGAACATTGCGCCACACAGCTTTCCTATCCTTCTTTCTCTTCTTCCACCGGATACCCACACTGTGTTAAGAAAAAACATTTAAAGGGTATTCATAATCTCTTGAGCGCGTGCAAAGTTAAAAAAAAAAAAAAAAAAAATCTTACAGAAGATTCGAAGGATTTATTTTAGTTCTAGTTTTCTTTCGTTATCAGAATGTGTCAGATTTCTAAACGGAGACTATGGTTGAAATTTCCGAAGTGAATATTTGTTTTGATTTATTTTTTTTGCTGGACGTGTATTAGACAAATATGAAATTTTTGAAATAAATAAGCATAAGTGCATGAACATTTTAAACTTACAAATTGACTTATTGAACAATAGCCCACTTCTTAACATATACTATTTTTAAAAAAAATATATATTATATATTAATTTTTTTGTTTTATATTTTTTCCATATTTTATACTTAGTTTAAACCTTTTTTAAAGTCAGATCTCTATGTTTAATTTTCAATGTTTATTAATTTGTATGAACACTTTTGTTCACCAGTGTCGTGTTACAACCTTTATGATTATATGATTTGTTGAAAAACAGAAAAAAAAATGTATTGCCCTGATGATGTCCTAACTAAGACGAAACGCGTTGGCCTTAAAAAAGTTTTTTAATTAGATATTAATAAAAACCAAATTTTAAATTATGGAAAAACAAGTGCTTAATTACTTCTTTATACAAAAATGTCAAATATATTGTTTTTTTTAAATCATTTGAAAAAAAATAAAGACCCAATCTTATCTTATCTTATCTTGCCGGATAAACCAAGGCTAGTGGAGCTTGGACGTGCCTAGTTAGTCCCTCCTCGAGGTATCCGGTGGAAACGGTTGGAAGTAGCGATATGTTTACATACAATGAACCCAACCGGCAAATCTAACAGGCTTAGCGCCTCATAGAGGCGGATTAGAGTAGAATGATGTAACCGTATGGTCAAGGCAGTTAGAGTTTATATTCAAGTGATTGTGGAGACCATCCCAGAAGTTTCGGATGGAACGATGGAACGACGTATAAGGTTGTGAAGTCGGATAACGTTGTAACAGATGTTTTGATGATTGATCGATGCAGAGTGAAAGCGATTGCTAGTAGCGTTGGGAGTAGAGGGCGGCTACTCAAGCTAGACAATCAGGTATATGGAGGGTAGGGAGTCTACTTGAGTAGACGCTCTCTCTGGGATCATGCGGGTTAAACCGTGTGATTGAGTAAGCGTGGCGTGTATGAATTAATGCATGGAAGTTTTGACAGGTCAAAATGGTAGAAATACCTGAGGCCTGAAGATAACTGATGACGAGCAGTTGAGTGGCATGGCTGCTCTAATTGAGCAGGCATTCCCTCTTCGAGGCCATGCAGGTAAAACTGCATGGAAGGAGTAAATGCGTGCATGAAATATTGTACGAGGCGTGAATGATGTTGAAGTGCGAAAGTGAGTGATTGCAAGTAGCGAGTGGTAGTGGAGTGGCTGCTCGGATAGGCAATCAAGTAAATGGAGTGCAAGGCGTCTGTCTGAATAGCCGCTTCATTATGCATACAAGTAAAATTGTATGGATGAGTGAGAGCTGATGGAATGAGAGAGAAGTTTAGATCCAAAAATATGTATGGTAAAGAGTACCATCATTACCTTGTCAAGCAAGGTAATACAAATCTAAATTAACGGAAATTGGATGCTAAAGAGTTGACGAAAGATGGTTATTTGATTAACGGGGTGAAGCCAGTAAACAAGTTTAGTGGTGAGGTACTTCGGTAAGAAAAAAGTTGAATACCAAGAATCTTAAATTGACTGGTAGTGGGATACTAAGTCACTACACATGGTAGAGGTGAACCATGTATAAATTAGTGAAAATACGATGATCCATTAACCCGATGGTGAGGAATAGTTTTCACTTAGGTCTCCTTGTTCCTAGTTGAGGTAGCCAAACAAAATAAGGCAGGATTATCGTTCCTGGGTAGTCATTCTCCAAAGAAACCCTGGTAGTGCATTCTCACTTAGGTGATGAAAAGACTCCAGAAATACCGTAATTCGGTACTGTGGGGTCTGTATCCCATTGATTTCCCGCTAATTGCACGAAATTACAGACCATTGGGTTGGCTTCCTTGTGAGAGCTTCGCAGTGGCTAAAGGTTATACCATACAAGACACGCGTATGGCTACTGGGGCAACACGGTAGTTAGATAAAAGGCTACAGGTACGTCCGATGCCTTAAAAATGAGACCCGAGGTGGGTAGGCCCACCGTGGGATATAAGCGTTAGTTCGCGGGCGCCCACGTAAAGCCCTATTCATTTCTTATCTTATCTTATAAACCGCAAACCACCTCAGTACATTACGTATGTTACAAGAAAATTTAAATCTAAACAGGGAACTTCCAATTACATTAGGTATATCTATGTAGGTAGATATAACGGCCACATTCACATTCAGAATATAAAATGTTTAGAATCAGCATTCTGTAAGATAAAAGTTTGGTTAGAAAAATTGCTCCCTACTTTCGATTGTGTTCGAATAGAATTATCATAATCCATGAGCTAAGCTTGTTTGAAAGTTGGAATAAATTAATTTTTTTCTCACGCTAACTTGTTAATTTTTTTTAAATACCTACCCAATTAACATTACGAAACATTTTCAAGAAGATGTCTTCTCTTAAGTTCACTGACTTTTATCAACAATAACACACACATTAAATACAGAATTTTAAATACCTTCTTGGCTAATATCCCATATAACGACTCGAGCGTTAAGCTTTGCAAAATTAAGTGCCAATAAGCGTCCAACGCCACCACCTCCTCCAGTGATTAGAACTACTCTGCCGGAAACATCCTACGAACAAACAAAAAAAAAAAACAAAAAAAAGTAAATAAAACCATCACATAAATTTTCTAATGAGCATAAAGCATAATGTTGTTCTTCTACTAATTCCAAATGTTGTCAAAACCCATTCCAAGACTAAACATATTTTATCATAAAATTAACATTATGTTGATAAAAGAGAAAGCAAATGTTTATGTATCTCTGGAAATCTTCAGATTGCTTTAAAGTTTGATACCTGTCAATAAATTGAATTTACATTTATTTATTTATATTACAATCAATTTGTAACACTTAATGATGATGGCTAGTCTTTTTATAAGTTTGTATCATCACATTAATTAGAAACCTATTGGTCAAAATCAAATAAAGTGGTATGTAAACACTATAGTTTCAAAATAGTGCTACCACTTGTATAATAACAAATTTGTATTTTATGTATAATTATCACTTTAAATGTAAACACAATTTGATTGTGCATGCAAACTACGAGTACAATGCTAACATCGTAAACATCTCAGGTCACACGAAAAAGATACATTACACCGGAAGAGACACGTAATTTGGGTACAAACGGCAGATGAAGATAAAGGTATGTCTACATAATTGTTATTCACTTTTAATTTTGTTATTTCGTATAGAAAGGAGACGTTAGAGGAAAAGGTAAAGGTAAAGGCTAGGGTGTAATAATGGGTTATCCAATTTGCGGTTTCAAAAGTATAGGGCTGGAATTCGACATCTGTCAAACTAAGTTGTTAAACCAATTTTTTTTTCAGCTGAAAGTCTGACATTTACGAAATTGGATCGCTTAACTATCGCACAACGCATAAAAATTGTTAAAACCTACTACAAAAACTGTGATTCTGCCACAGCCACATATCGTGCTTTAAGTGGAGATTATGGTTGACATAATCGTCCAACTACGTAAGCAATTAGCAAAATTGTGAAGAAATTTGAAGAGACTGTATTGGTTACAGATATTGTAAGGCATGTGCATCATCGTTTCGCTCGTACCGCTGAAAATATCGCTGCTGTAAGTGAAAGTGCTGCCGAAGAGAGTCGTTCTCAGGAATTAGGACTGTCTTACGGTGTATTATGGCATATTTTGCATTTGGATCTACACCTACATCCATATAAAGTCCAGTTCACACAACAACTGAAGCCAGCTGACCATTCACAACATCGTAGATACGTCGAATGGGTGCTTGAACAACAGGCGGTGGACGGCGATTTTTCGAACAAAATTTTCTTCAGCGACGAAGTACATTTCTCACTCGGTAGATATAATAAACAAAATTGTCGTATTTGGGGTTCTGGGAATGCTTAAGTAATTGAAGAGAGTCGATTACGTCCACAAAAATTCACTCTTTGGGGCGCTCTTTGGTCCAGAGGTGTGATTCGACCTTATTTCTTCAAACGACTGTCACCGTCAATTCGGAGCGTTATGGTCATATGATAACCGATAGAAGTAACATCTTACAGACCAATATCGCTTATACCAATCATGGCTAAAGTTTTTGAAAAACTGCCTTTTCATGCCTTTTCAGTAAAAGGCTTAGCAAAATAAAAGAAGAAAGAATATTAATTCCGAGCCATCAGTTTGGATTTAGAAATAAACATTCCACGATAGACCAAGTGCATCGACTTACGAATGTTGTGGAAAAGGCACTTGAAGAAAAGCAAGTATGCTCGGCTCTTAGATGTTGCTCAATCCTTTGATTGAACCTTTGGCAGTTGGGACTTGAGTACAAACTGCATAGGGACCT
This sequence comes from Philhelius pedissequus, assembly GCA_910595825.1. Lineage (NCBI taxonomy): Eukaryota > Metazoa > Arthropoda > Insecta > Diptera > Syrphidae > Philhelius > Philhelius pedissequus. The sequence continues at coordinate 279,076,034 of OU343160.1, forward strand.
TCCCAGGCAGTCCAATCTGAAATCCACGTTACGAACCGACTCTTTAGAGTACAGTATGACCAAAATTACTCGGAGCTATAGAAAATTGAAGCCGGTGTACCACAAGGAAGTGTTTTAGGACCAACCCTGTATCTGTTATATACAAGGGATATTCCAGTGGACATTGGGCACGTGCGGCAATATTGGTGCCAGATAAATCCGTTACGAAGGTTACACAAAAATTTTGCAAAATGCTATCGATAAAGTTAGTGATTAGACGCAGACATGGCGTATCAGAGTAAACGAAAAAAATTGACGCATATAAACTTTACAAACAAAAACATAAACAATGTTCAAATAGTAGTACAGTAGTACCTTACTTCAATACCGCCAAACACCGTGGAATGACTTTGGATGCAAAGCTTAAATGAAAAGAGCACATCGAAAAGAACCGACAAGAACTAAACTTGAACTACAGAAAAATGTACTGGTTAATAGGAAAGAACTCTGACCTATCTATCTAGAACAAAGTAATGTTATATAAGCAAGTACTGAAACCCGTTTGGACATATGGCATCCAGCTATGGGGCTGTACAACGAAACCAAATGCTGAACCCATCCAAAATTTCCAAAGCAAGGTCCTTCGTGGAATAATAAATACCCCTTGGTATATAATAAATAGCGATCTACATCGTGACCTTCAAATTGAAATGGTGACAGAAGTGCTGTATCACACAATCAGCGACTGCAAAATCATACCAACTCCGAAACGAAGGCCGTCTTAAATGTACGAGACAATAGGAGTATTCACGATCTGGTGTAACAAGTCTTGTAAAATTGTAAAATTTGAACACACCTTTTCTAATCTGTAGCAACACTGAAGCAAATGTCAAAATCTGTTTCAAATTTGTTCTGAAATAGCTTAGTTTGTGTCAAAAAAATTTTACACTCTTGTATTTATCTGTTACAATATGGTTCGGGTATAGTAAAATTGTAAAAGTGTAAGACTTTGACATTCAGTATATTTTGTTGTTGTAGTGCAAAAAAGTGCTATACTTTTACAACGATACAAGACAAGTTACATCGGATCGTGAATACCCCTAATGTTCGCAGATTAAGAAGAACCAAGCCTAATGAGCTGATGGTCTAAAACCTATTGGAAAGTGTTATAACTTTAAACTTCCCACAATGCGATATATAAATTAAGAAAGTAAAATCATTTGTCGATCTTTCATAGATTAGTCCCGATTCACCGGTGGTTTTAGTGCGGTTAGAGTCCCACACTATTCGACTCTGTACCGATTCTTACCGAGTGTCCTTCGAAGATTTTCATCGGAAAAAAAGTAGTAACCAAGAAAACCCAAACAATAGTGAAGAGTGAACTTTGTTGACAGGTACAACAGTTTGTCACATTAGTTCCCTATTTGCTATCGTACAGATATATTCGACATTTTGGCATCTCTTGAAGCGCTATATCTTGCTTATAATGGCATGTAGAAAAAAAATATCAACAGTTTTTTTTGTAGAAAATTGTAAGGTCTACAACCCACAGATGAGTAAAACCAAGATTTGAATCTTTCGTACGTTTCACCCTACAAAATGCATTTGCTTACATTGTTGTACATACTCGTATTTTGATTTCTTGTCGGTGAATAAATGTGAATTAAGATTTTGGAATGTGTTCAAAACGTTAGGCGTAGGGCATACTTTTTTCTTATTGATAGGTACTACATTTTAATTATGTCGTTTTCTATTAACCAATAGGGATTTTGATCAGGAACTAGGGATTTTTCTTGGAAACACAACGCAAACATTTATTTTAAGTTTTATGTGTATGTGTAGAGTAAACAAAACCGTTTGACGCTTCAGCAAATTTAGCTTGTCTTTGGTGTTCATTCAATCGCGTGTTTTATGTATGTACATGTAAATCCCTCTAAAAATCTGGATCAGTGATTTTGATCCCGCATCAAAAAAAAATCGATCATTTTGGTCGAAAAGGACGCGAAAACTGATCCAGGGTCAAAAATCTGAAATTTTCTAATTTTATTGACATTAAATGGTTTTCGATTAACTGGATTAACAATCTTACAATTGTGGTCCACCCTTGGCTTAATATTTGAACTAGGTTTAACTCCTGTGAAATGTTAAACAATTGAAGCTTAGACTTAACTCACCGCTGAATTTTCGATTCTCGCCTTTTATTTTGTGCTCGTATTATACTTTCTCAGCAAGATTTAAAAATTTTAAGCGCTATTAGAAAGCAAGATTTGCTGTTTTTTTTTAATATTAAGTAAAACGCAGCTTATTATTTATATTATATCACTCCTATAAGATATTAAAACGAAACTTCAAATTGGAATTTCATAAAAATGTTTATAAAATTAGGATTTGACTGACGTTAGAGAAATGTCAAATCTTACTAGTGTGAGTAAAGTAGATAGGATTCTGGTCAAAATTAATAATAAGGAATAAAACCGATTTTGTTCAAAAAATTTTCAATTTTGACCAGAAAATTTAATGATTAAATGGGAATTCAACAAAAATTTTAAATAACCCTTTGTCAAACAGAATATATTTAAATCGTACCTAATTTGACGGGATTACCTTTTTTGTATTAATTTAAAAGCGCTTGCAAAAAATGTAAACCCAATGCATTAAAGATGAGCCCTTGAACTTAATTTTGAATTGAAATGATATACATTTAAGGTGAGGTTAGCACTAAAAAGGAAGTTCATTCCGTTTTCATACTTTTTGAACATACCCACCGAATGCAAAACGCAGGAAGCACTTTATGGATAGTTGTGCACCTTTACGTTAGCAGCTTGTATGCACTTCCGTTTTTCAGCCGAGGATCGTATCCTTATCTATGCAACAAATTTTACATTTATGTACTATAACTAATTAATGAATTTTGTTTAAAAATATTTAAAAAAACATTTTTACTTAGGTCCAGTTTTTCTTTGCGAGATCAATCTAATTTCTGGGCTTAGTCCGAGTTAACTACTAAAAGCGTTTTCTTCTGTCCCAGAGTTAACTCAACAAATTCTTCGGGATTAACTGAGCAGATATTTCTCAAAAGTCTGAAAGATGCTTATCCAAAATCTATTGAAATCACTGTGCGAAACTATGGAAAGGGCGATTTAGATCGTATCACCATCCCTATTTTCCATACTAAATGGTGATTTCCATCCAACTTTGATTTTGATAGATATTTGACAATTGAAATTCAAAATTAATCAACCACTGAAAAACTACTTTCTACTTAACTCGGGGCTAGTATAGTTATAACTGGGGCGATGAAGAGTACCCCAACAGCGGGATTAGAAGCAATACTCAACTTAAGACCCATTGACCTATACGTACAAGAATCAGCAGTTAACAGTTCCTTACGGCTAAGCCAAACTAACGCCTGGAGCAATAGCCACATAGGACATGCTCAGATTCTGCAGAAAATTTATGGTAAAAATGTGTGCACAGACTACATGTCACCAAAACTTGATTTTAAAAGACCCTTTAAAACCTGTTTCCCCACCAGACAAGTATGGGTAAGCAACGAACACCATACTGATGGGTTGACAGTATCTATATATACCGACGGCTCAAAGATGGACACTGGAGTTGGTGCAGGCTTTTTCTTAGAAAACCTTAAAGTAGCCAGTTCCGCTGGGCTACCTGATCAGTGTCTTCCCGGCTGAGGTCATGGCAGTGAAAAATGCTGCAAAACACGTATCAAAGCTAGAGATACCACAAACTGACATCACCTTTTTTAACGACAGCCAAGCAGCAATAAAAGCGATTGCGGCTGCAGTTATCAAGTCAAAGTTTATAACTAGCTGTCGCGGAAGGTTCTTGGCACAAAGCACAACATTAGACTCTGCTGGGCCCGAGTCACAGTAATGTATCGGGCAACGTGTGAGCTGATGAGCTGGCGAGGAAGTGTTCAACACTTGACAGTACCCAAATAGACCCGCCGATTAAGATCCCACTCTGCGTCATAAAACAGAACATTGGGAAAAAGATTCTTTTAAAAACCAATGAAAGATGGAACGGACTCGACACCTGAGCTACAACCACGAAACTATGGTCTAACTTTGAAAAGAAAAGAACAGAAAGTATTACCCACATAAACAAGAATTCCCTTCGAACTCTTGTAAGCATACTCACTGGACATAATCTACTCGGCTATCATAAAAAGAAAATGGGGCTTAGTAATGATGACATATGCAGAGATTGCAATGACGAAGACGAACAAGAGGACACCACTCATTTCCTATGTCATTGCCCAGCACTTTGTCATATAAGGAACAAATTCTTGGGCAGCTATTTCTTCAACAGTTTAGAAGAGCTCTAGAATCTTTCATGCAAAAGCCTGTTGAACTTCATAAAAGCCTCTAAATGGCTCGATAATGACTATCCATAGTAATCGTAGGTTATACAATTCGAGGTTACAACACTTCGGGGATCACAACGGGTCTACCTTGATCTAAGTGTGCCGGTAACAAGATCAACTGGCAGCCCATTTACAAAACTTAACTTAACTCGGGGTTAATTTATTTACAGGATTAACTGACTTAAAAAAAATGGGCTTTATAAATTAGCCGAGATAAATTTGACACTAGCACAGCGATATGAAAAGATACATTTCCATCTGTCAAAAATGTATATTCCTCGTTAAATTTTCGTTTTCCACAGCGATGTTTTCTTTCGGAAACATTTTTTTGTTCAAAAGAACTGTAACTACCTATAGTAAGCTTAAAGCATAAATTATATATGAAAAATTTACGCTCGATAAGTATATAGTCCATTTGAAACACGGCTTAGAACTTAATTTGGAAGTGTCCAATCTTTGTTGTGGTAATAAACCAGCCATATGTATGCATCATTGTAAATGTTTTAAATTTTACATACAGGTCAATGTAATCTTTTCAAGTTTGGAATTGAATAAAAAATAAATAAAACAAAACATTTCTGGGCAAAACGATTTAAATTTTTAATCCAACACCAACTAATTTTCTACGTGCTTACCCAACAAATTCTCTTATTCTTTTTAACTACGCAAATTACTTATTCGTCATCAATCAATTTTTCAACACAAAATGAAAATTGACAATCGAAGACATGAGAGAGGGACATACTCGTATCTTGACAATAATTTTCGTACCCGGCATTCGTTGGAATTCAGTGAAAGCACTACAATTACACTATCTGATGGCGCCATTTATTAGCATGAATACAACAAAGAAATTAGTTTCATAATGAAACACTTTTTACCTATCAATGTACAGTACACTTAAAAAAACATTGGTATTGATTCTTTTATTCGTCTTCCTTTTTACAACAAGTTTATTGTTTAAGAGAAAAGAAATGATAATAGACATGATAGAAAATTAATTTTGTTCATCCCACCTGAATCATACTACTCGTATCATAAATATAATATCATTATAAATACATTCATAAATACGTGAACACAAAATATTTGGGTGTCTTTGATTTAAGTTTATAATAATCCAAGGGGCATAAATTATTATTATTATAAATACATATGTAAAACGTTCGAATTGTTTTGTCGACCCTACTATTGTCTAGACCATGGTATTTCCTTGTTGAATTTTTACATTCATAGGTTGACTTTCAAAAATGGTAAAACATTTGCGTTTATAATTTATGAACGAATTTTTAATTTAAAGTTTTATGATAAAACGAAGAAGTTCATAAATTTTTTTTGTTTAATTTGAATCTACATAATTATCAACGTATATCTTCCCCGTATATTACAAGAAAATGCATCTCTTATCTAGCCCCGGAATTTTGGTTTACAAAATCAGGCAAAAATGACATCTGTCCTAGACAAAATAATAAAAAACCTTTCGGATGGAAATATGTACTTTGAAGCGTGTGATGTTATGCTTGTGTGTGTGTGCGAAAAGAAAACCCAATGACTTAGATGGCCAGAGCCATGCGAACAAAATATTCGTTCAGCCCGTCTACTGGAATGACGTAAAATGATGACGGCGATGAGCGGAAAAACAAAGCAGCAGAGCCAGGTGACCATAAAATGTTCAGCCCGGCTAACTCAGTCGGTAGATCATGAGACTCTTAATCTCAGGGTCGTGGGTTCGAGCCCCACGTTGGGCGCCAATTGAGGCGCGTGATGTTATGATTGTGTGTGTGTGTGTGGTTTGGATGTCCAAATTGCGAAAAGAAAACCCAATGACGGGGATGGCCAGAGCCGGGCGGCCAAAATATTCGTTCGGCTCGTCTACTGGAATGACGTAAAATGATGACGGCGATGAGCGGAAAAACAAAGCAGCAGAGCCAGGTGACCATAAAATGTTCAGCCCGGCTAACTCAGTCGGTAGATCATGAGACTCTTAATCTCAGGGTCGTGGGTTCGAGCCCCACGTTGGGCGCCAATTGAGGCGCGTGATGTTATGATTGTGTGTGTGTATGTGGTTTGGATGTCCAAATTGCGAAAAGAAAACCTAATGACGGGGATGGCCAGAGCCGGGCGGCCAAAATATTCGTTCGGCTCGTCTACTGGAATGACGTAAAATGATGACGGCGATGAGCGGAAAAACAAAGCAGCAGAGCCAGGTGACCATAAAATGTTCAGCCCGGCTAACTCAGTCGGTAAATCATGAGACTCTTAATCTCAGGGTCGTGGGTTCGAGCCCCACGTTGGGCGCCAATTGAAGCGCGTGATGTTATGATTGTGTGTGTGTGTGTGGTTTGGATGTCCAAATTGCGAAAAGAAAACCCAATGACGGAGATGGCCAGAGCCGGGCGGCCAAAATATTCGTTCAGCCCGTCTACTGGAATGACGTAAAATGATGACGGCGATGAGCGGAAAAACAAAGCAGCAGAGCCAGGTGACCATAAAATGTTCAGCCCGGCTAACTCAGTCGGTAGATCATGAGACTCTTAATCTCAGGGTCGTGGGTTCGAGCCCCACGTTGGGCGCCAATTGAAGCGCGTGATGTTATGATTGTGTGTGTGTGTGTGGTTTGGATGTCCAAATTGCGAAAAGAAAACCCAATGACGGAGATGGCCAGAGCCGAGCGGCCAAAATATTCGTTCAGCTCGTCTACTGGAATGACGTAAGATGATGACGGCGATGAGCGGAAAAACAAAGCAGCAGAGCCAGGCGACCATAAAATGTTCAGCCTGTCTACAATAACTATACTGTCGATGAGCAGTTAAAAGAAATAAAAAGACTTTGTTAATCTAACTAGAGGTTGTATGTTACTTCATCAGTTTATTGTTCAGACTGCTATCTTCTAACATTCGGTTCTTCCTTTTATACTAAATATGAGCAGCACATTACATTTATTTTGTGATGCTCGAAAATGTGTTTTCTTTGATCTTAAATAGCATTTTCAATTTTTATATGTTAAGAAAAAATGTGTTGCTTATGATTTATTTTTTTATATAATTATGAAAGACAAAAGTAATTGTTTTTAAAAAGTAATTGTTTTAATTATAAAAGTCAAAACTGATTGTTTTAATTATTATATAAGACAAAAGTAATTGTTTTCTGAGGAAAGTGATAATATAATAACAATAATAATGTTTTTGTGAATGATGGCCGTTACAACTTTCAATTTTTAAGAAGAAATTGTTTGAAAATGTTGTTATTTAAACTTAACGGATATTGATAGAAATAGGTGAAGTCATTCACGAGAAATTCAAAAATAAAAGGAATTGGCACAGTATTTAAAATGGCCTGATGTTAAGGTATAAATTGTTTAACATTATGCGCAAATGTTTCTGGTTTAATTTTTATGTTAGGAATTTTTGTATTGTTAATATACTCGTAGCATTATAGAAAGTAGAGATAATTTTAGAGCTGAACAAATGATGTAAGCTAAATCTGTAAGTAGGTATCAATTTGAAGAAAAGCTTCATGGGATTAATGTCAAGGTCCAGACAAAACTAAATAAATTATAGGTACTTAAGTGTTCTGAGTTATTTAAAACATCGAGATCAATGTTCCACTTGGGGCCTATAATACAACGCGACAAGTAATTGTAGGACAAGAAAAATACGACAAGTCTTATAAAAAATTATAACACAAAACGACAATCCTACAAGCTCTGTGACCATTGACATTCTAAAATGTGACAAGTGGGAAATTATTGGATTTCCCTCCTTTTGTAACATAAAGTGACAAGTGCCACAGAAAACTTGCTAAAGCATGGCTAGTGTGTTACAGGTAATTAAAAAGCTGTCTTTAGCTTACAAGTGTATATTTTCTGAGTAAAAACAGTTTGAAAATAAGGAATTTAAATTGTGGAAGAATATAATGTACATACATTAATAATTTATAAATTTGTTTTCAACACATATTCAATTTAAAATGTATTCATTTGATTCTGATTTTGATAGTCACAATGAAAATAAAATAATGAACTTTTGTACAGATTAAAAGTGATTAAACCAAGAATAAATTTTGAAGTTGACGACCATTTGCTTCTCGAAAAATTTCGAATGTCAAAATAAACGGCACAGTATGCATCTTTCCCAAAAATTATTCGTCCTTATTTTTGTGGCCTGAATATTGGACTTTTTGCCAACGTAAATATCTCTGTTCACTTTTATTTACGATGATGGAGAACACCAAAAGAGTGGATCCCGTAATTCCATCTGTCCGTGTGTCTGTAGAACGATCAACAGCCTAAACGGGTGAACCGATTTTTTTCAAACTTGGTATTTAGATGTTTTATGTGATTGTATAAAATAGATTTTTGAATCTTTGTTTTAGACCAAAATATAAGGTACTTGCCAGACAAATTTGTCTACTATCTTAATTATCTCAAAAACGGCTCTAACGATTTTGACGAAGAAAAGTGTGCGTACTACAATTTCCCAAAATTTTTTTTTGCATATGTATTTTGTTATTAACGGTACCAGCCATACAAACTTTCTTATTATTTTCGACTTTCTCATAAACGGCTTAACGGATTTCAAACAAAATTTATACACCAGGTTCTTCGAATTCTAAATAATACTGCATTGAAAAATTTTCGAAAAATGGTTTTTTTGAATTTTTGAAAAACAACAAAAAAATATTTAAATTCAAAATTTCGAAAACGGGTGGACGATTTTTTCTGAAATTTAGTTCTTAGTTTTTTATTAATAAATATTTCAAATAGTCACCCCAATTTTTTGAGCAAATTTTAAGAAATCTTGTATAGAGAGTAAAAAAAAACTTTAAAAATATATTTAGCCGTTTCTATTAAAAATCAAAAAGAGTATTTACTCTTCTCTTATTTTTGTTAAAACAGCAATTTTTTTCCTTTAGGAATTTTTGCCATCTTTTATTTTTGGCCATTTGTCACACAATAAGCGATAATCTTTTTTAGTTCAGAGTCTGATTTGTCAAAAAATTTGTTGGTGTTTCTTTTTAACTCAGAGCATATGCAGAGCTCCAAATGTGTGTTTCTTTTTTCGTTCTGAACATGTGCATATCGCACTCGACTTGCTACAACATAGGTGACCGAGCATGTGAGTAAATTGCTAACACACACCAAATGCCAAGTGTGCCAAGAAGGAAAATGTGAAGAAAATAAAATGCACGACTGGATCGCACGTACTTCGTCCTATGTCCGATTACATTATATGCAAAATATTCTTAATAGAAAAATATTTGTATGTATTCTTAAAGTCATTTTTCACTATATAAATAACAAAATATTAAAAAAAAATGTTTGGCCAAAATGTAGACCAAAGTAGTAAACACACCAATTTTTTATAAAAATCGTTAGAGCCGTTTTCGAGATAATTAAGATGGTAGAAAAATTTGTATGGCAAGTACAGTTGTTTTTGGGGCTAAAACAACAATTCAAAAATCTATTTTGGACAATCACCTAAAACGCTTGAATACCAAGTTTGAAGAAAATTGCTTTTTGGGCTGTAGGGAGTTGTACAGACAGACAGACGGAATTGCGGGACCTACTTTTATTGGTGTTCTCCATCATCGTAATGTCAAGTTTGATTAAAATCTCGAGTTCGATTTATTTTCCAAATGCAAAACTGGCCCAATAGTACCTATATCACAAGTAAAAATAATTAGATACATAAGTTGGCGAAAGAAGTTGATCGCTTGTTGATTTTCTGTATCTGGTGTGTATTAAGCTAGTATTAGACGGTCCTTGTAATGTGGCAGTGCCGTGACACTCTGACCTCACTATGACGTAGTTGTCTGTCCTAAAAGTGTCACGTCGTGTGATCGTAATTGTTTTGCATGTCATTGCCGTGACAAAAACAATGACAGGCACCGTGACACGTCACTTTTAGGTCATTGCAATGACAAATTGCCGTGACCGTGTGATAGCCCTTTCATTGTTGATGGGACACCGTGACACGTTGCCTGTCGCTGCAAGGACTGTGTCCCAACCGTGACATGGCAGAAATTTCTGCCATGTCATTATATGTCACGGTTGGGCACAAGGTAACTACCTACAAATGTATATTTAAATAGATTTTAATTATGTTAATTTGGAGGGTAATTTGTACCTTTCTACATAGATGGAACTTAGGTATGTAAATATGGAAATATATATATGTGACGTTTACAAAAATGTTATATCTATAGTTTGAGTGAAAAAATGATGCCATTTGAATTCTTGGCAAATACCGTAAGTTTTGTTCTGATTAAATGATAGCTAGTACCAATTCTCAAAATTTTGTATCAAAATCTTTGGAGCCGTTTTCTAGAAAAATAAGCTTTTCCTTAACAACCAAGACACAATGACTCGATTGATCGATGCCGTGTGATCGTTACTGCTTAAAATGATAAATGTCATTGCAGTTTAGGCTCACCGCGCCAATGATCAGCTGTTTGAGAGTTGTCACGTCGTGTGATAGTCATTGTTTTGCATGTCATTGCTGTGACACCGCGACACAAATATCACCGTGGCACACTTTGACGTTCATTGTATTTTGGGACAACAATGACAGACATGTGTCAATCGTGTGATAGTCATTGTAGCTAGCCATGACACGAGTACATTTGTCACGGCAATGACGGTGGTAGAACCTATTTTGTTGTGACGTCAGAGTGTCACGGCAATGACACATTACAAGGACCGTCTAATACTAGCTTTAGTGTACAAAAAAGGGTAGGTATTGCTATTTATGGTTAAAATGAAAATGTGTTCTGAATTGTGTGGTTCAAGTGTGTTCAAAAAACATATCAGTGTTCAGAGCTCGCTCTGTTTGGAACAAGTTGAGTGCATAATCTATGTGTTCGAACTCTGTTCAGTGCTCTGCTCTGAACGAAAAAATAAAAACACCAAATGTGGACAAGTCAAGGGAAATTTATGATTCTGCCGAGTGCAAGAGTTTTGCGTTGTGTTACAGAATATCCTTCTCTTGTCGTACAAGTATAGTTTGACAAGTGAATTTAGACTTGTTGCGTTGTGTTATTATATGCCCCACGACCTACGACATGTTCCAAGTAGAAGTTACTGTAAATAAATGGAGAACTAACATAAGTCTTATGCACAAATAATTCTTTGGTTCAATAACATAAAAGCATTTAAAGTTTTGTTTAAGTGTAGAGAGGAAAATCTTAAATTGCATTTAGCAGATAGTATACAAAAATGAGCTTCAGTCGCTAAGGCATAAACCTCAGCAGGTGCTCGACTGTGATGTTGATATTTTACGATGGTCGGTTATAAAAACAAAAAACAATAGGTAACTACCTACGTATAGATTATAATTAAGCATGTTGCAAATCATAGACCGAGGAGGGCTTTTAAAAAAAGTGAAAGGAAAAACAAATTACCTCTCTACTTCTACTCTAAGCAAAAAGGAAAATATTTTGCAGCAACAATGCCAGAGGTTGACTGCAGAATTACATATGTACAAATGTAGGTAATTTCTGATGGGTAATTACATAGGGTCATCTATTTCGTGATTCCAAATTTCCGACCATTACCAATTCGCATTCGCAATTCGCTGCTCATATGAAAGGCGCTTAAATAGATTAAAAATAAATATTTTTTGTAAGCACGAGTGGAAAATCAGTGAAGGATGAAATTGACATCTTGTCGCTTGAGTAGGTATTGGTAGGGATAAGGCGGCACTTACTCTTCCGCTTCGAAACACATCCCGCTTTCATTCACGACTTAACTTTTTTGCAAGTTTTTGTTTTATTTTATGAAAATCCAGTATTTGTTTCTGATCACCGTGTAAATTGTAAGATCCCCGTTCCAAAATTTGGCGTTTACATCAATAATATGAATTTTTAATTTTGATGGATACACGACAATACAATATTGAATATCTCAGCAGAGGAAAGAGATAGTTAAAAATGGATGCCATATTTAAAAAATACGTTTCCAAAAAAATAAAACTGCATTAATAAACTAAAAAGTCAATTTTGTTGCTAACGTTAAACCATTTATCAGGCGACATTTTGCTGGAGATTTTTTCACGTTTTCTTTTAACTGTTTAAAATACGTGTAGTGTTTATTCAAACCAAGAAACATTTAAAACCAGCAAAAACAATCTCCTGCAATTTTGCTTCCTCGTGCGAAAAGTACAGGAGATTGTTTCGCTGCCTTTAAAGACTGATTTCCTATAGCGCGTTCGCGTTAACTGAAACATTCGATTTTTTTCTGAACACAAATCTTGCGTTTTTAGCAAGATTTCATAATTGCACCCAAACTATTTTTTGCAAGTTTCTTACAACAAACAGTAAAGTGGAATTAGGAATTTCCATCAGACATAAAGAGTCGTTTGACAGATAATAAAAAAAAAACATCTTGTTGTTGTTGCATCCACACAATTATTGATCTTCGTCTGGGCCCTCTGACGCAAAAAGACACATTCAGAATAAATTTGCAAATTAAAAGTTAGCAAAAAAAAATAAAAAATCAATTAAAAACACGATAGTGTGTTTTTTAGGTTCGACTCCATTAGGAATATTTATTTCAGCCATTATTGCAGACACTACTACTAAAAATTTATATTTCTTTGCTATGTGGGCAAACATAAATCTTAAATTTCATTCTTCTCCTAGAAGCGCTAAGCGGTTTATGTACTTTATAATAGGTATAATCTGTTTTTTTAAATAAATTATTAAAATTTAGCATGACCATAATCGAACTATGAACAAGATTCAATGTTTTGTGAGAAATTTGTACACGATTAATGTGGGTTGTCTGTCATGAAACGTCAAATTTTATTTCTTCGTTTATTTTTTTGAGAAGACAAGAAATAAATACAGATTCTCATGTCTGAAAATAAAAAAAATCCAGACATAAGGGCCTTCACAAGAAATATATCTCACCACCAGGGTTATACTAAGTTTTCACCTACCACTTAATCCAGATTTAAGTGGATTAACCATAAATCCTCTTTGAAATCTTATGAAAACTGAAGATTTCCCATACAAATTTTAATCTCCTCAAAAGAAGATTAGAAATTAATCTCATTGAAATCTTGTTCGAAGTAGAAGATTATCAAACGAAACAAACCTTATTGTCCTATTCTAATGTCATTTCCTCCATTGTCATTCAACAAAAAAATAAACTGTCCAACATTATTTAACTTGATTTTTTCTGGAGAAATTATTCGATGCCTTCAAATTCTGTTAAATTTATATTTTTTTATAAAAACATAAAAATAAAAGATGCAATAAAGCTATAAAGACCAAAGCGGTGCCTCGAATTTGTAATGAAAATGTTTTTAGCGCCGAGTTGCGATCTCACAAACGAATTGGATGTGTGGCTTTGTCTTCCGACTGTTTTTTTTTTCAGGTTGACAAGGAATCTATTAGCTGGAAGTGTTGGTCAGATAAAGCTGCAAATATTGTTCATTCACCAAGTTGGTTTTTCATTTTCCTTCTAGATTATCGACTTCGTGTCCTGTCCAGATTTCATGCACCAGGAATATTATTACTGCTTGAATTTTGAGGGATAAAATGATGGGATAACAATATTGTTGAGTTATTACTCATTTTTATTTTTTGAAATTAAATTTGTTCACTGCACCGCAATTATTCTTCTTCTTTCTAATTATTATATTGTTTTACTATTGATATATTGACTTTTGGATGTCAATTCAGAGTGAAAACGTCAAACTAATCTTCTTTTTCTGTGGTGAAAACACTTCAAGATTAATTTGTAATCTGCTTAATTTAAACCGGATTATCTTTAGGTGAAAACGTAGTATTAGCTTTTAACTTGTACAAGTTGGTACTTCAATTCTGAATTGTCAACCACGGTGTTGCCAAATAACCAAACAACTACTTTATAATTTATTAAGTCTGCTTCTACACCAGTGCAATTTTTATGTGGTTTCCCATTGGTAAAAGATATCAATTTTACCAAGTTAAATCCTTCCATGGGCAAACAAAAATTTGTCTCTTATTCTGAATAAATTTTGCAGATCCGTATTTTTCTGTGGACCAACCTCTCTTTTTACAAACACTAGTACAATTGAATACATTTACTTTGACAACTAGAAGTTTAATATGCACGAATACAATCCAATAACATATCGAAAACAAAATCATTTCAAATCGCTTTTCATCAAATTCTATATTTAGCAATTGAAATGGAAAGTAAAACTTACTTTTGTTCAAGTAAAACAGAATCATCTCTCCACACTCCTTAGTCTTTATTCATACAATAAGGTAAAGCACAACAAAGAAAGAGTGATAACTCAGTTATTTTATTTACCCCCGCCAGCACCTTTCGAAAGATACTATTCCTCTGTGCAATACAATTCAAACCCCCATAACTGGCTGAACAGAATGGACACGGGGTCGATCTGGTGGCACTTCAAAAACCGCTCTGTCAATATTAAAATGCATAGAAACTCAGCTGAGTGAATATAATGGATCCGCGGCCGCGTGTCACGACGCTATACATTGTTGAACTTTTTCCGTTTTTTCGCGCGTCGTTTGACAGTTAACAAAAAAAAAAAAACATCTTGCTGGTTGTTGCATCCACACAATTATTGATCTTCGTCGGGGCCCTCTGACTCACAAAGACACATTCAGAATAAATTTGCAAATTAAAAAATTGCAAAAAAAAAACTACAAAATCAATTAAAAACACGATAGTAGGTGCGTTTTTTTTTGCAATCCCCGGGGGAATTGGTTAAAAAAACAACCAAGACGCTTAGTGAAAAACTTGGCAGCACTATTAATTTGCAAAATGACATTTGAAGAACAGCTGTAATACAAGAAAAAAACAAACATCACTGTTTGCCTCATCCTCATCCTTCTAAAAATCATCGGGTTGATTTGTTTTGTGTAATTTCGATATATTTATTGAATTTAAACTACTTTTCTATTAAAGTAACATAAAAAGAACCAAGTTAATTGTGATCTTCTTTTAATTTTAATTTTGACAAATACAGTGGTACATAGAATTCAACTACTTGAAAACTACCCCAGTCGTCGGTCACTGGTGACATGATATTAGTGGACGAGTTGCTTATTCGGGACGGTGCGCTCAGTGCCTATGTCATTGGGAATATAGGTCTGAGCAAGAGCGGACGACGATCAAGAAGATTGAAATATGCCTAGGATGCAGCAGAAAATCTGTATTGCGTTGCTCTAGTGTACAACAAAACGCAGCCGAAAACAATTTTCTCAGAGAAACCTTTGTTTTGTAGTTCATTCAATTCTTGTTAATTGAACTAATATCAACTTCAGGAAATACTTTTTTATTTAATAATAATTTCACAGTCAAGTTTTAATATACATATAATAAAAATAAACCCAAAAATGAAAATCGCTGTAGAAGGTTGTGCTCATGGCGAGGTGGAAAAAATCTACGACACCATAGAGGAAATACAAAAGCGAAAATGTTAAAATTGATTTCGTGTTGTGTTGCGGAATGTATATTAAAAGGTAGGTTAGGTTAGGTTGACATGGTCGTCAGGAAAACAACTGACACACTTAGACCAAAAGCTCAATCAAACCAAACAAATTTGATAATTATTTGCTATGTCAAAATGTCAGTTTTGAAGTTTCTATACATTTTATCGATAACTTAGTGAAAAAATTTTTGGTAGCACAGTTTTTATCCTCTCCAATAGCTAAGCCCCGAGAATTCTCTGGGTTTATACTAAGCACCCCCGGGGATTAGTTGTTGTTGGATTTAGTATGCAAATTGTTAATCCTACTCATCGTTTTTTTCGTCCAATTAGAAATTTTTATTTCGACCATTATTGCAGACACTACTACTTATACTACCTGCATAAATACATCCTCCATAACGGCCCAATCTTCCAATAGTACATACGTCACAGTCGCGTCGTTCAAACTTTGCTATGTGGGCGGACATAAATCGTGAAATTTCATTTTCCTCCAAGAAGCGCTAAGCGCTTCATGTACTTTGGAATAGGCATAATCTATTTTTTTAATGAATTATTAAAGTTTAACATGAAAATAAGCGAACTATGAACAATATTCAAAGTTTTGTGAGAAATGTGTGCACGATTAATGTGGGATGTCATGAAACGTCAAATTTTATTTCTCCGTTTATTTCTTCTGAGAAGACAAAAAAATAAATACAGATTCTCATGTCTAAAAATAAAAAAAATCCAGACATAAGGGGCCTACACAAGAAATATACACTACATGACACATTTCTTGCAATAATTTATTTCAAGTGGAGGCCTAGGGTTATTTTACTTTTTTTTAGGTAAATTAAAGATGAGACAAAATACAGTAGTTCACTGGCGCGAACCGAACGAGGGGAAAACCCAACAAAAATCGTTTCAGTTTAGCATCATTTATTTTTTTTTTAACAGGTCAAAAATCTTTTTATGGAGGAAATCTTCGCGTCCGGTTATGCATTGAATTCATGCATATGAAAAACGATTGTGTATTCATTAAAGTTTTTTTTTGTTCTTGTCTATTCTCTACCTTTGTACTTAAGCTAAGCACAACATGCTACTTAAAAGGTAAACTGGTGACCGACTGCATTATGTTTCAGGAGTAAAATCAATGATCATCTTTCCTATATAACCGCTGTCATATAGGATTTCATCAAGGCATGTTTTCATTTAGGAGTGAATTTCCTACTGGGTTAGTGTGTTTGGAGCCGAAAGTTTCGCTATAGTATGGGGGAGCCTTAATTGATTTCTTTTATACACAACTGGAGACTCCGCTTTGACAGAAATGCAAAAAAAATAATGTTCTAATTATTTGAAGACAATTTTTATTTTCAAAACGCAAATTTGATTGATTTTCTTTTTTCGATACTGGGGATTCTTGAGTACCTGTGATTCGTCAACAAGTATTAGCATTTTTTGAATAAATCCTCCATTGGACAGGTCTTAACAGAGCTTTCAGTTCTTCTTTCACTTCTTTTGTTCTTAATGGTGAACAAAAGAAGTGAAATCAGATTATATTTATTCTAACGACATATATTCACCGGGGTAAAGCTTACGATTTAGTATTGTTCCGAAATCAATGAATTGCTGTACAATATCCAGATAGTAGTGCACTTTATTTATTTATTATACTTTATTATTTTCTATTTATTTAACTAAGATAAAACAATTTATTTAATGTAAACAAAAAAACGATATGTCAAAAGGTAATCACAGCTGCCAACCACGCAAAGTAAAAAATGTTCATAACCCAGATTGTTTTATTTTCACGGGGTGAACTGTATGGGTCATTTAGCATAATGAAACGTGGATATTATTTTAGAATTTGTTCATTCAAATAGTTTCCACGGCTTTTGGATGTATACATGTTTTCCATGTCCATAACTTCTATACGAAAAAATCATCGAAAAGATTAGAAATAACGACTGTTTATATATTACATAAATATTGACATACCCCCCGCGATTTTTCGACGATGAACTTCAAAAAATGGTGCAGCTTAATCTAAGATTGTCGTTATTAATTTAGAATTCATTAAGCATGCAGTTTATCTGGTATTATGTAGCCTCTAGGTAACGTTGTGTAAATTTCAATTATATAATTCATTTACACATTATTACCCATTACTGAAAAGACAGATGTCACGAATTTCGCTCAGACTAAATTTGAGGGGGCGAATTCAATTTTCTTTTGCCTGACAAAGTCTCGGATGACAGTTTGATTTGATGTATATGATTAATGCAGGAGTGTCAAATACGTACCACGAATTTGGATGACTCTGTATTACAATCATAAGCGCCCTACAGGCGATCAATGTTATTTGACAAGTATTATTCATGTTTTCTTTTGTCAAGTGAATTGATAAAAAATCGCCACGAACACGTTCAATGAACATTGACAAAAATTGGCCGAAAATCAGACATCTTTATCAAAATAATTTCCACTACACAATGACAAGTGACAATGAACACTGATGAAAACCGAATCATTGATTTTGACAGTAACATTGAAGAGCCTACAAACGATCAATTTTACTTGAACAACATCTCCATTGTGTAATATTGTCAAGTAACATTAGAGGTATTCACGATCCGGTGCAACAAAAAGGTTTAAAATTGCGAAATTTTATTTTTTTCTATAAATCGTGAACGCACCTTTTCTATTCTATTGCAACTCTGGAGTAAAAATGCAAAATCAGTTTGAACACAACCATTTCTGACAGAAAATAACAGCTTTCAAACTGTCAACGACACCAGGCAAATTTTGCACCATTGTATTTTTCTGTTGCAATAGGGTTAGGGTATAGCAAAAGTGTTGTAAAATCTTAGTCAGTGTAAGTTGTTGTTGTGGTGCAAAAAAAAATTGCACTTTTACAATTTTACAATGATACTAGACCAGGGGCCCAATTCCGCAAGTGTGAATGTTTTTGCGTGCAAAAAAATTATTCACCCTCAAAATATGCGTGAATAAATTTGCCTTTCTCCGTACACGTTATCTGTCAAAAAAAAATCAATCGCACCCTTGCGGAATCGCAAATATGCATGTGTACACGCTTTTTCGTGTACACAGAGAAACTCACGCTTGTGGAATTTGGCCCCAGTTGCACCGGATCGTGAATACCCCTATTGATTGTCTGTAGGGCGCTTACACCTATTGATAGTGAAAACAAAATGAAAGATAACTTTGTTTTTTTTGTTGCCTAGGTCTCTAGGAGAATGTAAGCACAATATAGCTACAGGTAAATTTAATTACCTGCGGAGTCAAAACAAAAATTAGTAAGCTTATGGTGGCTTTCATTTTGCAGTTGCGTGTTTTAAACTATAAATTGGAAACTACAACATATTTTTAACTTGAATTCTAAAATCTTGGTTGGATTTCAATAATTATCTTTGCCTTCCCTATAAAAAGTAACATTTTATTACCTATTGTGAATTCATATGGTCAAATGACTTCATTCATTCATATAACTGCATTCTTCATTAATTCTCTAGTGAGAAAATGTTATGCTGTAATATTCAGTTTTGCAATAGTTGGAAAGGAAAAAAGAACTCCAAACACATATTTTGCCAAACGGGTTTTATATCTCTCACTCATTTTCAATAAACATTACTTGCACACACGATCTAAATTTGCAGTGCAGTGCAGTGGCAGTCTTCAGTGGTGATTGTGACTTAATAAAAATTGTGATTTATAGAGAATGAATAATTTTGTAGTCAAGTTATGTCTTCAATTGTTAGGTTTTTTGATAATGTATTTGCGAATTTTATTGTAGAAAATTAGCTTATAATATCAAATCTAGCAATTTGATTAAAAATAAAAAGAAGTGCCAATGTGCGCAAATTAAAATATTTTGTTTACTTGCGACTTGCGATATATACATAGGAACTATATGACAAGTTACGGATTCGTAAAAAAATCGAACTCGAGATTTTGATCAAACTTGACATTACGATCATAGCGAAGACGACAAAAGTGGGTACCGCGATTCCGTATATCTGTCGGTCTGTCTTCAGGTCGATCTACAGCCTAAATCACTGAAGCGATTTTTTTCAAACTTGGTACTTAAGCTTCTTAGGAGATTGGCTGGATTCTTTTTCTAATCTGTTTTTTTTTTTATTTGTAAAAATGATAGTACTTATCTGCCATACATTTTTTGTACCAGAAATGGTAAATTTTAATTATCTGAAAAACGGCTCCAACGATCTAAAATTAACGAAAATGCTTGCACTATTATTACTATATGTATGGTCTACATTTTGGTCTAAAAAAATGTGTACATGAAGTGTCATTAAAGGTTCCTGCAAACCATCTTTTGATTCTCGACTTTCTCATTAATGGTTCAATGGATTTCGGTCAAAATTTTTATTTTTAAAATAATATTTTTATAGATTTTTGAAAAAAGAGAATTAAGGTTAACCAAAATTCTATCGAAATGCAGATGGCGAATCGATTTAAATTGGGCTTTTCATAGTATCGCCAATTGAGTTCAATATATTTTTGACAAGCATCTTTCAGAAATATCTGCTCAGTTAAGTTAATCCAGAATTCTACGAATTTTCAGGAGTTAACTCAGACTTAACCCTGAAACTAAAGATGATCTCGCACTAAACTCTCGTAACCGTAAAATTAATCTTTATTCAAAAGGAAATGTAATGCTTAAGTTTTATTAATCACTAATGTGACAGTTAAAGCAGCATCGTGGAAAGTAGTAGTTCATCATGGGCGTTAAGCGTAATTATAATTTTGTTTAATTATATTAATATGTAAGTCGTAATTGATATTTTAAGAAGCTACTTAAAAATCGCTTATATTTGTTTTAAAGTAACGTTTAGATAAAATGACGCTTATAATTAATTAAATATCAAGATTGTTACTTATTTTTTGATTTTTAAGAGCTTGGTTTTTGAAAATTCAAAAAAACACAGAAACTTGTAAAAAGTGAATGAAATTTTTATTTGGATCGAAAAATCAATTTCTGCCATTTACTTTTTAAAAATAATTTTACTTAAATGTTGCCCGCGGCTACGCTTCAGGTGGTCCATTCTGAAGGTCCAATTTTGGCAAACTTTTTCACACATTTCGGCCGGAATCTCACCAATGACGCGTTCAATGTTGGCTTCCAAGGCAGCAATCGTGTTTGGCTTGTCCCCATAGACAATAGACTTAACATAGCCCCACAAAAAATAGTCTAACGGGGTCAAATCACATGATCTTGGTGGCCAATTGACTGCGCCAAAACGTGAGCTCAACTGCTCACCAAATTCGCCTCTCAATTGATGCATGGTTTCGCGTGCAGTGTGGCATGTGGCACCGTCCTGTTAGAACCACATGTCGACCGAGTTCAATTCTTGCATTTTCGGCAAAAAAAAATCTGTTATCATCGAACGGTACCTTTCTCCATTGACCGTAACCCTGCGGCCTTCATCGTCCTTGAAGAAGTACGGCCCAATGATGCCGCCTGCCCATAAACCGCACCAAACAGTGCATTTTTCGGGATGCATTGGTAGCTGCTGTATTGCCTCTGGCTGCTCTTCACTCCAAATACGGCAATTCTGCTTATTCACGTATCCATTTAGCCAAAAATGAGCGAAAAAAAAAACGGACGTATCTTGCGAAACACATTTTTCACAGAGCACGAATTTTGATAATAAATTTCAATAATTTGCAAACGTTGTCCAGGCGTAAGTCTATTCATGATAAAATGGCAAACAATACTGAATCGAAATGTCAAATGTTCGTGGAATTTGTCATGTGTGATCTGTCAAAAATATAAACGTCAAAAACCAAGTAGCAAAAAAATCACCCGTTATAATGTACATAATGTAGATGCCGATAATTATTATTTAAATTAATGGATGCGAATGCAGATTCATTACTTCAATTGATGATTAACAAACTTATTGACTATTGACAAGCTTTGTGGTTTAGATAAATGAACACATATCAATTTTTTAAAACAAATCCAGAAAATTAGAATCAAATAAAAACTTGGAAATATATCTAGAATAATTAGGAAGTGGTTAATAAAATATAACTTATTGTGAATGGGCTTTTTTTTCAATGAAAATTTACAATTTTAAAATTGAAAATAATTTTCAGGAACATCGCTTTTTTAAAATAGGTTTCCACTTTGTATAAATTTGAACCTTAATTAGGAAAATGAGTTATCTATGCATTAATATATTTTTTTTTGTATAATCTACACGCACTCAAGGGATTATATTTACTACCCTTTAAATGCCCCAACACACCGCTGGCGTGAAGTTAACGAAGAGAAAGAATGATAGGAAAGATGTATGGCGCGATGTTCTGAGACTGTAGGTGGTTGTTGTCTCAGATTTTATCTCCAGGGATGGCGGCTGTTTCTATGTCCCTTATACTGGTAATTCGCATTAATTAATGCCCATAATGCTCACAACGCTATTTTTTTACACACTCAAAGTTATAAGAGTCTTATAAGCTCTAAACTATTTTTTACTTGCTATATACATACATATGTCGGAACTATAGGGCAAGTTTGAAGCAATTCGGCCCACCCGTTTGGGTTGTAGGTGTCTATACATACATACACACAGACTGACAGACTGACAGACTGACATACTGACAGACTGACAGACTGACAGACTGACAGACTGACAGACTGACAGACTGACAGACTGACAGACTGACAGACTGACAGACTGACAGACTGACATACTGACATACTGACATACTGACAGACTGACAGACTGACAGACTGACAGACTGACAGACTGACAGACTGACAGACTGACAGACTGACAGACTGACAGACTGACAGACTGACAGACTGACAGACTGACAGACTGACAGACTGACAGACTGACAGACTGACAGACTGACAGCCTGACAGACTGACAGACTGACAGACTGACAGACTGACAGACTGACAGACTGACAGACTGACAGACTGACAGACTGACAGACTGACAGACTGACAGACTGACAGACTGACAGACTGACAGACTGACAGACTGACAGACTGACAGACTGACAGACTGACAGACTGACAGACGGACAGACTGACAGACTGACAGACTGACAGACTGACAGACTGACAGACTGACAGACTGACGGACTGACAGACTGACAGACTGACAGACTGACAGACTGACAGACTGACAGACTGACAGACTGACAGACTGACAGACTGACAGACTGACAGACTGACAGACTGACAGACTGACAGACTGACAGACTGACAGACTGACAGACTGACAGACTGACAGACTGACAGACTGACAGACTGACAGATTGACAGACTGACAGACTGACAGACTGACAGACTGACAGACTGACAGACTGACAGACTGACAGACTGACAGACTGACAGACTGACAGACTGACAGACTGACAGACTGACAGACTGACAGACTGACAGACTGACAGACTGACAGACTGACAGACTGACAGACTGACAGACTGACAGACTGACAGACTGACAGACTGACAGACTGACAGACTGACAGACTGACAGACTGACAGATTGCCAGACTGACAGACTGACAGACTGACAGACTGACAGACTGACAGACTGACAGACTGACAGACTGAAAGACTGACAGACTGACAGACTGACAGACTGACAGACTGACAGACTGACAGACTGACAGACTGACAGACTGACAGACAGGCATACAGACGGACAGAATTTTTAGACAATCTTTTTTCGTCTTCGCTATCATCGTAATGTCATGTTTGATTGTTATCTCAAAACTTTTTTTTTTCGACGAATGCATAACTTGCCTTATAGTACCTATAATCGCAAGTAAAAATTAATTGTAGATGAAGTCGACCAACAAATTGTACCAAAACATTTAAATTGTTGAAAACTTATTTTATTAGTTTGGCAGATAGGTATATTATGTTTTACACATCTAAGTATTTTTTTTAAATAATAAAAATACCTTTTCCAGCCTTTGATTTCTTTTCATTTTTTAATTATCATTATTTTTTAAGAATGGGAAATTAAAAAAAAAATCTGACTAACCTTTAAATTCCTTAGTTTGTCAGGAATAATTGATAAAATAATAGCTTCACAAATATAAAACACTGATTTACATAAGAAGATTATAAAATCAATAAAAAGAAATATTAATCCTTTCACAGGATGACCATCGAGTAATTCTGACATAGGAATGTATTTATGTTTTTTTTTTCTCTTGCTTAATAAAATCACAAACACAATAGTAAATATTTAAACTATTTTAACCGCACAACGAAAGGTAAAAGCTTAATAATTAAGGGTCTCGTGCTTCCTTATTCAATCAAGCAGAAATCCTTCTCACAAGATGAAAGTTTTTGAAAGTATCTATGACGTCTAAGGTTATATCTATCAAAAACTAGTAATAATTAAATGGCAGACATAAATTTTTAATTTGAATTTCGCTTTCAAAAGATAATAAGTAACATAAGTGTTTTTTTTTTGTATATTTCCGCAACAAACTATTGTCAACGACACGACGCGACGGACGTCTCACTCGAAACTAACAACACTCTCAGTCTCAACAAACAGTTAACTTGGCTTACACACTTTACCGGCAAAGATTTACATGAATCTAAGCCAAAGGTTTTGTGGTTTTTGTATGAGTCTTTTTTTTTCTTCTATCATTCATTTGGATATGAATACGAATAGACTAAGACGTTTAATTCTGTAAGTTTGTAACTGATTTGGCTGAAAAATCCAAACAAGAAAGTAAATGGGAAAACGTGGGCTTAAAGAATTAGACGCGTGACACTCATAAATAATAAATGTACCTGAGGCCAAATTTTGTCAAAATTGTTACGAATGAGAAAACAGAGACGTATTTTAGTAGTAGCATAAGATTTAGGGCGCAGCGATAAAGTACCGGGAATTCAATATTTACGAATTTAGTCTTCAATGAATGAAACTTTATTATAAATTTGTTTGAACATACTCGTAGGTAAAATAATTAAATTTACAAGTAAATTAACTGATTTTACAAAAAAACCGGAAGCAGTCGTTAGGACTGCCGATAGAAGTAAAACATTTAATTAAACAGCTAATTTTCATATTAAAATTACTTGTAATATTAAAAATTTAAATGTACTTCATCTTATATAGCTTGAATCTAATCTGATTTTATAATTTTCTTTTTTTGAAGTTCCCCCATTGATTCTTGTGCTTGTATCGAATTATCAAATATCTGAAAATGTAGTATACAAATATAAGAAAATAATTAAAGAAACAATTGTACGCAACTCAAATGTCAACACCAGAAGCACAATTTTTCAAAAGTCCGTTCAACTCCTTGCTTATGCTGATGACATTGACATCACAGGCAGAACAAAGCGATCTGGCAGTGGAGCATTTGCAAGTATTGAAGCGGAAGCGGCGAAGATGGGTTTGACTGTTAACGAGACGAAAACTAAGTATATGCTGTCATCGAGAAGAGAAGTCCAACACCATCGACTGGGACAAAACGTCACGATTGGCGGTTATAACTTCGAAGTAGTCAGAGACGTTGTTAACCTGGGATCCACTATTACATCGCACAACAATATCAGTGCAGAGATCAAACGAAGAATCACACTTGCAAATCGCTGTTTCTTCGGGCTTAGAAAGCATTTGAGTAGTAAAGCCCTCTCTCAACCAAAGAGACCCTATATAAAACTTTAATCATGCCAGTCCTGCTGTATGGGGTAGAGGCATGGACACTGACAAAATCGAATGAAAACCAGCTGGGTTGCTTTGAGAGAAAGATTCTTCGAGTTATGTTTGGCCCAGTGTGCATCGGTGGTGAGTGGTGAAGAAGATTTAACGACGAAGTATACGGGCTCTACAGCGATATCAACCTGGTCAAAAAGCTAAAAATACAGCGACTGAGATGGCTAGGTCACGTGGAGCGCATGCACATCGACGCACCAGCCCGACGAGTCTCCGTTTCCAACCTCGGTGGACAACGCGACAGAGTGGCGCGATCAAGTGGTGAACGACCTCAACCAACTTGGTGTGCGTAACTGTTGGCAGCTAGCTAGGGACCGGGCTAGTTGGAGAGGTTTGCTGGTTGAGGCCGTGATCCATCCTGGATTGTAAGCGCCATCTAAAGTAAAGTAAAGTAAATTAAAGAAACAAAAATAAATAAATAAATATTTAATAATATCTAATTTTCGGACAGAAATATTAACACAATTATTAGAGATATTTAAAAAAATACATTTTTTTTTTAGTTTTTTTTTCCAATATAAGAAAAACATTATATTTATTAATACTTAGTTTTATACTGCACAGTAACTCTTGAATCGACAATCTTAAATAATTTAATCAAAATACAAACAATGCACACTACCTATACGCAAAATTTAACTACGGAATCGGAGAATTTAAATTTACCTATACACATATACGTAGCACTGAACACTTTATATATTTACGGAATACTTATCAATCTACCGCTATCGATATTATAGCTTGAGCCAACTCACTTGACCATTCTACTGCGCACCTCTCTTAAAATTTGTTTGCTCATCTCATTAATTTTGAAAGATAGGTACACATAACACCCAATCACTTTCCAGAATTGGACTGTATGTACATGAGATATGATCGTGATTTATTGTGCATTTTTTCTCTTGAACGCAACCGAAGCGACGCGACGTTGGCCAAGTAATTTGGTTCAAGCTATACTTGTTTATTTTCTCATTGTTTGAAATAGATCACCTGATCAGTATGCAGTGGAAGAAGCATCGACCTCTTCTCAATTAAAACATATTGATATCGATGTTTTGAATGATAGATCTGTGTGTTCTCTTTTAACATCGATATTTCATTAGCATGGATGGATATCGCACATCTTTGAAGTTTTCACTTCAAAAATTTAAATGTGAGTGCGCAAAAAGTTTATTTTTATTTGTTTACAACGCTATTCTGTTTTCTATTTTGTAAAATTCCAAGTGGTCGTGAAAGTGAAAGGTGTTCAAATAGTATCAAATGACAGTTCTTCTCCGGGATAGAAGAAAAATTTGCCTCTGGATTCAAAGTATGCATGCACACACTCAGACCCACTAAAAGTCAAACTCGAATTCAATGTCAACAGCAATGTCGGGATAAATGTTATTGAAAAACACCGATGTTAACATCGAAAAGCAATATCGATGTCAGAAATTATCGAATCAAAAATATCGATGTTTTTTTTTGAAAATAATAAAACGTTCACAAATCGATTAAA
Source organism: Philhelius pedissequus (assembly GCA_910595825.1). Lineage (NCBI taxonomy): Eukaryota > Metazoa > Arthropoda > Insecta > Diptera > Syrphidae > Philhelius > Philhelius pedissequus. The sequence goes on from OU343160.1 coordinate 279,103,084, forward strand.
AATGCAATACATTATAAATTTAAAATACCTTCCTTGTTTTTTAAATTGTTTAAGTCTAGCGGTCTAACCCTTATAAGCATGCGGTCATTGACAAAACATTGTAGCTTTGACTTAATGTTTTGAGTCTTAACATCGATGCTGGGATATTTCACATGCTTCAACATCGATGTTTTGCCAAAATCGGTGAACATTGCCCATTCCTACAATGACATGTCTTTGTTTTGGTTGCCTGAAATTTTGTAGTTTACAAAATAAAATAATCATAACTGTGCGTTTGAAATTTTCCGCCTTAAACATACGCTCACATTAAACTTCAGAATTGAGAATCTCTACAGCCTTATTCATAAACACATCATATCGACCACATATGCTATGTTATCTTTATAATTTCTCTAAACGCAAAAATGTTATTCATTACGCTGCATAGCAGCAACCTAAGCTTAACACTGCTGGTTAACTGAGGTTCCACAATCGTTCAAGGTTGAAATATGTGATAGAAGTTAAATAAATGCTTGGCCCATCGTTGAATCTCAGTTAATCTGCCGAAATCAGTGGATTAAAATTCCTGAACCACGGGTTAAATATTGAACCACTTTTGTGCAAACTGGTTCTAAATCACTTTTAGGAGTAAAATGAGATATAACTTCACTCGCTGAAATAGCTAAATATCTGATAGGCAGCGTTGGTAGCGGGTGCTCTTCCACCTTCAGTAAAAGTTAAAGTTAGCTTATTCATGCGAAACGGCCAAATCAAAGATACTTCAATAAAAGTTGTTTGAGTGGCTTTGTGTCAGCTACTGACAAATTGCCTGACAAATGAACTAACTAAAACTTGAGTAGGGCACCCTACCAAATCCCTACAATTAGAATAGCAATAAGCACTTTAAGCAGCAAGTAAGTGCATATTATTTAGTAATATAAATAATCACTGAATGTTCAGACTTAATTTCTTTTCCGGAAAAGGTAAGTTTGGCTTGTACACTATACAATTAAACCTACACGTACAACAGGTTAATATACGCATCCAAAATTTACAGCAGTAATACGATAGGATATCCAAAAGATACTTCTACTGCCGAAATGCCGAATTAACAATAATTCCTTACGGAACAAACTGAGCGAATACCAAAATCCACAACCAAAAATTCCAAATATTCCAAGGCCTAGTTTTTGTTTTCTTTGTCAAATACGTCCCTGAAACATATAGTGTGTCTTACATTATTGTGTCTAAATTTTTAACAGTGTTTTTTTTTTCGCCCCAGGAGTTGGGTGAGGCTCTGCAAACACACGCACCTTGCTTATGATAAATGGACCAACGATATTGTTCAATATTTAATATGTTTCGTTTTGATAAAAATATGTTTTTAATTTAAGTTTGCATAATGTATGAGTTTTTCGAAAGTATGTTACCTACAGAATTACCATTGAAATTAGTTATGCAACATTTTTTTTAATATATAGTTTGTTTAATTATATTTTTTGGCAAACTTTTGCCAATAAAATTAAATGAGGTTCGTCACGATCTTTTGGCATTAATATATTCGTAAGCTCATCCAAAAAAAAAAAAAAACATAAACATCTGTGTCACATTTGCGATAATGATCATTACCAACTTGTCAATCAAAGTTTTGACACTTTTTTAATTTTTTGAAGGCAAAAGCTGAGTCAATAGGTACATTATTTTTATCAGTTATGACTTTTCTTATGAGTAAGTATGATTTTTAAGCTAGGTAGTTACAAAAATACGTATTATAAATCAACAAACCTTTTCATCTTTACTTTGAACTTAAATCAAATTTGTTACGATAACAAATGAATGGGGAAAGTTGTGAATTGTTTTACTTTTCAATTAACATTTCTGTATATTTTCGGAATATCATGTAATTTTAATTAACTGTGTATGGCGGCATATAACAGAATATTATAAAATACAGAAACATACTCATCGCGACGTCAGATTTTTGCGTCAAACACACGCACTACTCCCGAGGTTATTTGAAAAAAAGAAGATGTTTACACTTTGACTATGAGATTAAGATCAGACCTTAGGTCTAAAGTCTTAAAATGAACTTGATTTTAATTTATGTAAAGGTTTATGGTGTCATTATTCCGGAAACCATTATGAAGTTGAGCTTCGAATAGCATATGTATCTTTGTACTACATACCCACTAACCTTAGTCGAACACATTTTAAGACCAATATTTAAAGTGAATCTAGATACATATCTAATGCTTTCTAAATGTAGTTTGTGAATAAAAATTATATTCGAAATATATGATAGCCAGTTTGATATAATTAAGCAAGTCCGTATCTAAATAAATATTTTGGGGCATATGATTATTAAAAAAAAAATGCACGACTAGATCGTACGAACTTGCTCTTGTAGCTAACAACTTTAGTGTTACTCACTGACGCTGTTGGTAGGTAGCTAGCCTATACAGTTATCCTAATGCAGATTTAAAGCCCATGTAGGTAATATTGCCTTGATTCTTAGTATAATGAATTGTCAAATGCATGATTCAAGGAATAGTTAAATAGGTACCTACAAATGTATATTTAAATGGATTTTAATTATGTAATTTAGGAGGGTAATAAGTTAATAACAAGTACATACCTGTATATAATGAAAGTGAATGGTGTACAGGTGGGCAAAATCGTTTTTAAGCTTATTTAAACTGCCTAAACCGGTTTTACGAAAAAACGAAGAACGCCATTAGATGCCACGGATCAATGAAATTTTTTAAAAAAGTATCTCGAAAATTGTAGGACGGGTTTTGATGAAATCCTCTTTTTCATTTTTCGGTTTTTGAAAACAAAATTCTTTTGAAAGTTTGGTATGCAATTTTTTAAGAGACATATGAACATGTGAATATAAAATTTAAAATTATTTTTTTTTGATTAGTTTTAAAAATATTAATTTTTCAAAAAAAAAAAAAAAATTAATAAATTATTTAAATTAAAAAAAAAAGTTATTCAAAATTTTGATATGCAAAATTAATTTAGCTACTTAGATCTTCTCAGATATAAAATTTTACAGAAATCCAATGTACACTTACCGAGAAAGCCAAACATTTAAAAAAACCGTTATATGAAAAGTACCGTTAATAGACTTTTCCGGTAAATTTGGTTCATATCAATTGATAGCTATTACCAACAAAAACAATTCTCAAAAAATTTGATCAACATCGTTGGAGCCGTTTTCGAGAAAAATAAGATTTTCATTCGAGGTCATATGGCAGCTACCGTTATTTTTAGGCCTAAAAATAAAATATTAATTTCCCCTCTGAGGAATGCCAAAATAATCACACGTACCATATTTGAAGGTAATCCCTTACACCGTTTAGGCTGCAGCTCGTTATACACACAGACGGACAGACTGACAGACAGATACACTTTTTTAGGCTTCTCTATGATCGTAATGTCATGTTTGATCGTTAGATTTTTTTTTACGAATGCATAACTTGCCTTATAGTACCTATAATCGCAAGTAAAAATTGTTTACTTTTTAAATAGATTGTAATATATCTTACAATTCAAATGTTGGTAAATATTTACTATGGTGTTTTTAAGACGCATTTCGAACATGTTTCAGAAACGTTTCTTTTGTTCTAGACGCTTCGCGAGTAATTTCTGAAATGTTTAGGAAATGTTTCTCTGTTTCCTATTTCGAAGGGAAATCGCTTGTCAAGCATTAACAGTAGCAGAGAAAGAGAGAGAGAGAGAGAGTAAGCGAGTGTATGTATCATCATTCATGAAAGTAAAATGTTACGAAAAGTGTGATTTTTGTCAAAATGATAAAACACTACGATGCTATCAGTGCTATTGGTTTAAATCCATCTGCAAGCACAATAACATAAAATAGGACACAAAAAAAAACATTTTAGAAACGTTTCTCGAAGCGTGTTTCGGAAGTGTTAATAAATGGGTAACATTTCAGAAACGATTTTTAACCCTGGCAAGATAATCATATTTTGCAATACACTAAAGATAATTATGTGTCAAATTGACGCATAAAATTCTAATAGCTTTATTTTTTAAGCTATTATGATTTGAAAAAGTTTAATGGGTTTTTTAATGGGTCTTGTGATTAAAGAAGTTAACGTATATCAGTTTATGGCATTACTTGTATTTATTCGATTAAATAAACGATAAAATAAACAAAAAACAAATAAATTAACAAAAAAAAAATATTTTAACACTGCTTAAGGTTTAATCACAAAAAAAATAATTTTAGTATTATTAAATCCATTTATAGGTGCATTCATGCTTATAGGATGATATTAAAAGACAGAGAGCTATATTTCGTTTTCGGGTGAGTCATTTTGACGCAGATTTATCTTTCCAGGGTTAAACAATATTTCTTGCATGTTGACACACCTTAAGATAAAATATTTCAGTAACAAATAAACGTTTCTGAAATATTTGGTTTCGATGCTTCGTGAAGAAACATTTCTGAAATATTTATGATGTTTCTGTATTTCCCATTTCGGACCGGAAACATTCTTTGTTTCTCAAACATTTTAGGAGGGGGTAAAGGGGTTATTCAGTGGCATGATCCATTTTTTGAAAAAAAATGTTTTACACATGTATTACATTTTTTGTGTAGAATAACTTGAGCTACAATGTGTTACTACAACTTTTTCAAAAGAAGCTATAGTTTCCGAGTAGATTGGAAAAAAAAACACAATTTTGAAATAGCTCTGATAGCATCGTCATGTTTTATTATTATGAAAAAAAATCACACTTTTCGCGACATTTTATTTTTTAAATGAAGAATCACTCGCACACTCTTTCTCTCTACCACTGTTAATGCTTAACGAACGAAGAAATAAAACAGAGAAACATTTCAGAAATGTTTTGCGAAGCATTCATACTAAAAGAAACATTTCAGAAACATTTACATAAGAAACGTTTCAGAAATGTTTTTTTTTGTTGCTGAAATGATTAGTCAAAGTAGATACATAATTTGTCACTTTATAGTGTTTTTCTTAACTAATCAAATGAATTTGCCATAATATTTATAAGATATTGACAAAGAAAGCATAAATCTTGTTCTTAATCTGCAATGGTGGTTTAAATCGTCTAAAAAAATTAACTAAAAGACCATATATAATTATGTACGTAGTTCTTTAACGAGTCCTATATAAACCTCTGTTGTTATATTTTATTGATCAAGATTTATGCAAAATATTAAGGGTATTCATGTTATGCCGGAAAATCCGTATAAACCTCAGAAACCAGGGCCCATGTTCTATAACTTTCGAATCGATAAAAGCAGTCGAGAAACAAAAAAAAAATGTTTGTTTTGTTGTTAAGATGGCAAAATGACTTTTTCAATTTATCGCCTTCTATTGGAAGATCCAAGTCAAACAAAATAAAAATTTAAGGTATGGCCCCAACTTACAGAAGCCCATTTTTTCAGAGGAGTGTGGAAAAGTTATCGCCTGAGTTACAGAACATGGGCCCAGATAATTTATTTGAAATTATCTGGTTTCTGAGGTTTATACGGGTTTTCCGCCGTTTCATGAATACGCTTATTGTTTGTAAACTTTGTAGATAAGTTTTGTTAAATTAACACAATAAATATAACTTATTCGTAATTATTTATTATTTATTCTTTGTTTTTGTAGGTACAAACCATGCTCCAAAATGATTTTGACTAATCGCGATTTATTGTATGGATCTGCTTTCATTTTTAAAACATATAACAAATAAACTATACGTAAATCTAACTCACATCACCTAGGAATTCAAATGCCAACGTCAAACCAGTTAAAGAGTCAATTTATTGCTATGTGAATACTAAGTAGTAAAATAAACGTGATTCGATTGTAGAACATACTTACTTAATTATTATTATTTTTTTCTTTTTTTAAGGCACGCTCTTCCTGATGAATTGTGTAGGCTCATCAGTGGCGTAGCGTGGGTATTTTCTCTCCGCAGGCTGCTGGAAACTTTTTTAACTAAGGAAAACATTGAAAATAAGATTTTAAATTGAAGAAACATAATTGAGAATGTTCACCAATATTATGTAACAATATTAAAAGAAATGTATTATCTGTATGTATAATGAACCATTTTATTATTTGTTTATTCAAAATAAAACGTTTTAAATTTTCATAGAAACACTAGCTTACCGCCTCGCCAAACTTTGTCCATCAGAGATAATAATACGAACACGATTTGCCAACAAGTGTACATGCAACATGCAGCTGACCGTGCTGCAAAAAACCGGCAATTTGAGATTAATAGGCTGTTCACACCAAACCCAAAACCGGGTTTTCAGCTAAAAGTTTACGAAAACTCGAAAAACATTAACACTGAACATTTACAAGTTTTCGTTTGACATTTTAATTATTTGGCACCACAGACAACAACAAATACGTTGTGAATTGATATTGAAATTACCCCAGACAGCTGTTCTTTTTTTCTGGCAGCAACCCGTCAGCTATTTATGTGACGATTATTTGAGCATTGAATGTTTCGCAAGGTGTGTTTATTTAGTTGATATTGCAAATCCAACATATTTTCTACAGGTTTTATTTAAAACTTGTAGTTTATCAAAACGAGTGGTTTATCAAAAATGTATGGGAAAACTTGTGTTTTCGCTTTAGGTTTTCAGCCAAAACCGATAATTTCGCGTAAACCGTGTTTTAGGTTTGGTGTGAAAAGCGCCTAATCCCACGGACTTCCTGCGATTGGCCTAGCGATTTATTAATTGTCATCGCAAAATCCAAATAAACAGCGAACTGAATCCGAAAAACGCAAGAAAACCAGACCAACTGAACAATAATGTAATAAGCCAATTTGTTCAAATTCTTTGCTGTTTATTGAATTATTATATTATTCTTATCTTCAATTTTTATATTTTAGATACTACGGAGAAAAATCATTGCAATGGGTTATCACACACAAAATAAATATGTCCTTATTAATTGTAATCTTATACGTTCGTTTACATTTAAAAAAAAAATATTTTTTTCTTTTATAAATGGTATTTTTTTTATTACTAAAGTATAAACTATGTTTTTAAATTAGGCATTTGACATTTGAGACTGAGAACTATCACTTTAACTTGTTCTGAATAACAGGCTTAAAATCACCAAGGTGCAGAACTGGCCTTGCTAACAATTTAATGTATTAGATCTTGACAATACATTTTAGTAATGAAGTCAATTTTACTTTACATATCCTTCTTTCTCTTCCTTAACCTTAGGCCCGCGCTGTGTTGAAACATTTAAAGGGTATTATAATCCCTTGAGCGCGTGTAGATTATAAAAAAAAAGAATAATATACATGACGTATATAAATTCATTTCGGGAACGCGTCCTAATGTACGATTTTCAACAACAAGTCCAAAATATGAACACAAAATGTTTAGTATTTAACACCTGTCATTACTTAATATACCGTATTTTTTGTACAAAATCTAGTTTTGAAAAGGATACTGTAAGATTTTTTATTTTTTAATTATAAAAATGAAAAAATAGTTTGTCCGATAGCGCACAAATCATTTCAGCGAACGCTAATCGATCAAATATATTTTGAAGTGAACGCAGTCATTCGGTGTTAAACGTCAGTGGAGGAAGAATCAGAAAACAATACCCAAGCCGGCTGTCAGTGTATTTATCGTCAAATAAATTAAACATCAAGTGTTAAGTACCTATCAATTCAATATTCGTATAGCGTACATCAATAGTCCGTCATTTAGTGGACCTGTTTATTACATTTAATTATTGATGAAATTATTTTTTACGACAAGAAATAACAAAGTAACCTCATATATTTTACTATTGACAAAGTCAGGTCATATCAAAAATGGCAGCCGTATAATCTAAGCGCGCGATTATTTGTAATCGTCATTTCGTGGGACTTCATTTCGGAAATGTTCCCGAAATGACTATTGCGTTTCAATAAACAATTAACTATTCATATACGGGCGAAAATATTCACCTTTATTATGATAGGAGTTTGTTTTGAACGACAACTCTCACAATTGTACTTGATTTCAATTTAGATTGTAATTGATTAAGAGCCGATTTTTCAATCTCCAGATAAACATCCAGTTAGTTGCCAGATCTTTGATCTTTCTTTAGCCAAAGGGCAATTCTTGGATTGCTGGAAGGTTTCTTATATATCACCAATTTTTAAATCGGGTTCAAAACAGGATATAACTAATTATAGACCCATTTGTAAAATTTCTTGTATTCCAAAAGTATTTGAAAAGCTAGTCTGTAACAGTTTAACTGAGTTATTTCAGAATCATATATCAGTTGCTCAACATGGGTTTTTTTTCAGGTAAATCAACGGCAACAAACTTGGCTTTAATAAGCAATTTCATTATAACAAATATGGAAAATCGTCTCCAAACAGATTTTATTTTTACAGATTTTGCAAAGGCATTTGATAGAGTCAACCACCAAATCTTATTAAATAAACTATCTTCTCTAGGCATTCACTCTTCCCTATTAAAATGGCTTGAATCATATTGAACTGGTAGAATTCAAATGGTTAAAGTTGATAGTTCGCTCTCAAATTTGTGTCGGTCCCATCTGGTGTTCCGCAAGGAAGCCATTTGGGTCCATTATTATTCTTGTTATTTGTAAACGATATACCGGATGTTTTTCAAAATTCAAACTGCCTTCTCTTCGCGGACGACATCAAACTCTATCGTAAGATCTCTTGTCAAACCGACTGTTTTCTTCTTTTGGAAGATCTGTCAAAGCTTGATAATTGGTGCAAGAAAAATCACCTTCTGTTAAATGTTTCAAAATGTCAAGTTTTGTCGTGTTTCCGAAATTTTAATCTCATGGTGTTTGATTATAATTTCAACCACACAAATTTAGAACGTGTAACTAGGAAAAAAGATCTTGGTGTAGTCTTAGATACAAACCTTTCTTTTTTGCCGCACTATGATTTTATTATTAGCAAAGCAAATCAAATGCTTGGTTTTCTAAAAAGAAACACGAAAGAATTTTCAGGCCCATATACTTTAATATCTTTATACAATTCTCTGGTAAGGTCAGTTCTGGAATATTGTAGCATTGTCTGGAACCCTTATTATAATAACTCAATATATAGAATTGAAAAAGTTCAGAAGCATTTTACAAGATATGCATTTTATAAGCTTATTTGGAGGATTGCAAGGCCTTCCTATTATAGTAGATGTTTACTATCTGGTATGCATTCTCTTTATGATCGTCTTGCTTATTTTTCAGTTATGTTTTTAAGAGATATAGTAACTTCTCATATTAATTATCCTCCTTTATTAACATTAGTTAATTGTGTTAACGCACCCTCTAGAACTACACGTTATCGGTTTCAATTTTATGAGCAGTTTCATAGTACAAATTATGGCCGTAATGAACCAATAACGCGTTGCACTAGAATAGTGAAATTAATTTGCAATAGGATTGATTTCAATCTTGATGTTTCGAGAGATATATTTAAAAAATATTTGTTAAATAATCTTAACACTATAACTTCCTAATAACTTTAAAGAATTAATCTTTTTTTTCTCAATAAATTTATATTTATTAATTTATAAATTATAAATAATAATGCCAATTATAGTAACATTTAATTAATTTATTTAATTATATAAGCATATAGCCCCCAACAATTATATTATTTATTTAGTATCTAGTCTATAAAGATTGTAATCTGATTGATGAAATAAACTAAACTAAACTAAACTAATTAATAAACTTACTTGACTGTTAAACAACCGGATAACAACATTGAATTTTTGAATCAAGAAAAACAATCTATAGAATAATTCAATTTGGTCGTCACTTTTATTTCGAGTATCGAAGTTTTCATAGAAATTAATTTCTGTTTAATGTTTATTTGAAAGCAATAATTGTTCAAAGTGTTTTTGACATCGAAAATAGCTATTTATTTTATTCCTTATATAACTCCCTATTCCGTTCTAAAATGAGCAGATAACTTTATTCCTAGATTAAGTTGTATCTGACTGCTGAAAAACTGATTTTTGCTCTATCTGGAGAGTATGCACTAACTGACTGCTTAACTGACTATTGAAAAATTGGCCCTAAAACAAAACTAATAATTAACTTGCTTGTTATATTTATCAGAAAAGTAGTTTAAAGTAAAACCGCACTCGGCGGAACTCTACTTCACATTCGTCTGAGATTTTGTGAAGATTTGTTGGCGTTTAGCTAATACAATTTCATAACAATAAATATTTTGCCGAAATTACACAAAACAAATCAAACCGATGATTTTGACATTTCATAATTTGTGAGTGTATAAGTAATACTGATAGAATAAGATATTGTGAGTCCCACAAATTTTAACCCTAGAATAAGATAAACTGCGCCTCGGAGGCGCTCGCGAAATATAGATATCGGTTTATTTTTTAAACCAAAGTTCGAACAAAGTTATGCTTTGAAGCCAACTCACTCGTGGATATGCACTTGCGAGAATCTTTTGCTCTGGTTCGGTAGGTACCAAAGTTTCTTAGTAATGGCAATGCTAAACGGAGCATTGAATTGTACACAATTTCTGAGGAAATTAAGCTGTTACCTAAAAACACCGTGGATGACGATGAGACGTTTGGGAAAATTGTTTTACTTAATGGGCCCTAGGTAACCGTCGGAACGGAGAATTCTTCGAAATCGTCGGAATCGGAGAAAATTTGCTTCTAGGTAATCTTCCGAACAGCTATACTTCTTAGGCAATTTCGCGAAGGGTCGTTTAAAAATGTGTGATCGTTAAAAGGGAGAATTTTAATTGTCGCATAAATAAGGAGTAAAGCCTGTTGTAATAACGATGAGTTATTGACATTCGTCATTGAAGCGAAACGCCTATCGTAATAAGGGTGATTATTTGCAAAGCGGTAAAAGTGATTTGAAATCAAAACTTTTTCTAAAGTAAATTCAAATTCAAATTTTTGTAAATTCAAATCTTTATTATAATAACTTACACAGTAAGATACAATATCTTGTTTAATAGTGCAAGCTTCAAAGAAATTTCAATAATATAATATTAATGTTACAGATTTTTACAAATTCAAAAGAAATTCAGATAAAAATAAATTTAATCACTTATTCAAATAATTTAAACTATTTTGCAAATCAAAATTATATAATAATATGTTGAAATATCTGAAAAATAATAGCAAAATACTAGGAACATATACATATAAAAAAAGGAAAGGGATAAATATAAGTATGGGCGGATACTAAAGGTAAAAAAAGAAAACAAATCATCATCATCGTCGAGGGTTTTCTAGGAATATTTTCAGTTTAGCCTTGAACAGTTTTCTGCAACTTATTAATTTTATTGCTAGGGGAAGGGAATTCCAAAGCCGAATAGAATAAATAAAAAATTGTCGTTCAGAGACCAAAAAGGTGTAGCGAATTGGTACAATATCCGGAGTTCTAGCTGAACGCGTAAAACAGATCTTGTTGACGCATTTGAAGCACATTATGAAGTAGGGTGAGCGTTTTTAGTTTGAAAAGATCTTCAAGGCTGATACCATAGATTGATTTGGAAAAAGAGGAAACGTGTTCATATTTTTTCAGTCCAAAGATATACCGCGCGATACTGTTATAGGCCACGTTTAATTTTCGCAGTAAGTCATAATTTTATTCATTACAGAATTTATTGTTGATTTTCTTACGTTAATTATATTTTTTTTTATTATTTTTATAATATAAGATTTTAGATTAAGTTTAATTAAGCAGAATCTGATTTAAGGTCAAAAGACTCAAATTGTAATTAATAAGAGCTGATTAAAACATTAAAAAGGTATAACTACGATTATAGAAGCTGCACTAGACTGATTTATGAAAACGCTAAAAACTAACTATAATAAGAATTAATTAATAGTGAAGCCTTAACTACATACAACACACTCTTGTACAAAAGTAAACAACACTTACGGCTTTTTCCAAAATACTGCTGAATTCTTTCTCATATTTCTAATTTTACAAAAGTAAAAGTTAGACGAATGTCTTGCATGTCCCACCGGAAACATCGAGAAAGTAAATGCGATTGCGGAATCGTATTCAAAGGCAGCGCGTTTGAAGTCTACATTCACCAGTTTTCCTCTTCTAATTAATGTGTGTGGAATTTGTGGTGGTGATTGTGCAGTTCGAAGCTGGGAAATATGAGCATGTCTCCATTGTCTCCATAAGCACATAGCTTAAAACCTTCTTCTCGGCCACATCATTGACAACATTTGCTTATATATAAAGAAGAAGAAGATGTAGTTAAAGCTTAAGAGTAATTTTTCTTTAGTGCAAAACAATATGGCAATATAAATAAATAACTTTGTTATTGAAACCGGTTGTTTATAATAATCTCTACTAATATATAAAAGTGTAATTTTGTTTCGATGTCAGTTTGTCTATATATGACAGATAAACTGCCGACTTCCATTTGACACGCCATAAAAATGATTATATCTTCTTCTGTTGTCCTTTGGCCAGCTAATAGGCTATTCAATTTAATATATAATTTATGTTTTATATGCTTAATACACAAATATTTGCACTTACCTCTTAAATATATCCTGATTTTGAAATAGAATTTCCAAATGTATATTAAGGGTATAATCTAACGGCGAAAAACCCAGATAAACCTCAGAAACCAGATAATTTTATCTCTGCAGATATGAACTGTCAAAGTTTGTATGGAAATATATTCTGCAAATCAGATAAAATTGTCTCACGAATTTGATGCAGAAAGAGAATAAATAAACCTCATAAATTTATTTCAAAGAACATCTGATTATTTCCCACATTTACCCAAGTATTTTTAATGGGGTATTCATGCAAACGTCTGGCGGAAAATTATATCTTTTTGCAAAGCGGAAAATTATCTCGTTGCAGGAATACCATTATTATGTTTTGTTTACGTTTTGCTGTTTCCATGGATTTTATATCCAAATTGATTTTTGTTTTGTTCACTTCCGCTGTTGTTATGGATTTTATTTCCAAACTATCAGAAAGTCCCCGGTGTTGCCGGGCGCCCGAGGCAAAAGTCATTTTATGCAATATCTTCAAAATGAAATAAAAAATTAAGAAACAAAATTTTTAACCAGGATTAATTTTCTTATTAAATTTAACAAAGAAGATATATTATTGGTATTTTTGTTCTTAAACGAACTATTCTTCATTTTGAAACCCTCCTCTATCGTTTTTTACATGCGATAATAATTAGTACCATATAAGGCAAGTAATGCATTCTTTGAAAAAAAAATTTGAGATAATAATCAAAAATCACACTACGATGATAGCGAAGACGAAAAAGGCTGTCATTCAAGTGCGGCTTGAAAAAAATTATGCATAGTGTCGGAGAGTGTCGCATTAGTGCGGTCTTACTTTAAACCTTTAAAGACCCGACATTTGGAGTTTCACGCTAACAGGGCCGGAGCATGAAAAATTCCGAAGATTTCGATGAAAGAAATTTGACATTAGACGTGTTCCTTTTCTGTAATTTATGCGGGGCATATACACATACATGAATTGACCGTCACCAGGACTTTTTTCATGAAAGCAAAAAGGTTGCTAAGGTTTCGCACTCTATTATCAATTTTTTTCAAGTTTGCAAGGAACACTTATTTTTGCGTGTAAACACATACAATTGTGGGTGGCAATGGCGCAGTGGGTAAAGTGCTTGATTGCTAACTAGGACGTGTAGGTTCGATCCCCACGCTAGGCGCATTTTTTTCTAAGATGCCGCCCAATGGTTAAAATGAGACAGTCAATTCCTCGTTCTAAAATCCACTCTGCCAAACTAGTGTCATGCAATTCAGGTTGTATTTAAAAGATCTTAGGATTACATGAATATAGTTAAATTTAAAAAACACAAAACACACATCGCGAAATCTTGTATTTTCGCGGTTACAGACGCAGCTGAATTTATGCAATATTCCTTGCATTTCAGCGTGAGTTCGCGTGTGTTTGGCACCATGTTAGAAATGAATAGTTTGATGAGAATATTGAAATTAGTCTATTAACCGAGCTTACATCTGCAAGGATTCCCCAGCGAAAGTACTAACTAACTTGCAAATGTAAGCTCATGCTTTCGCGTAAGTTGATATATGGATGAAAGTAAAATAAATTTTGGTGGGCCCCAACTTTTCATGTGCCAGTTATAAGAGTTGATAGGATTTTACACTTAACTGCCTTCTTTTTCATTGGCACATGTTAAGTTTACAAAGAAAATCAAGTTTGATGTGTAAACTTTCAGAGTACTGTTTTTCTTGCGCTTAGCTTATTTCACCCTACAAACAGCTAAGTTTTGCAAAAAAATATTTAACCCTCAAGCCACTTGCAAACAACATTTCAAAACCAAAAGAATTTTTTAAATTGTAGGTGTGGTTTCTGAGCTTAGCCTCCGCAAACAAACTGATAAACATGAATTTCACTTTATGAGAATAAAATTATTATTATCTGTGGAGCGTTTCCTTAGAATAAAGCATTATGTGTATACTTATAATTTGAAACAAAAAATAATGAGCTATTTTGAAAATATTAAATTATTAAAAAAAAAAATTAAAATATGCTTTTAAAAATACACACAAATATCTATTAGGTAATTAAAAATATTGGTATGCGTCACAACTTATATAATATGTGTAAAATTTCGAAAGAATGAAAGAATCACCAAAGCCGTTTTCCAGATAGTAGAAAGCAAAAAATAGGTCCTATGGAAGGTACCGTTCTTAGCTATTATTGGTTATTTGTTTTCTAACCATATAATAGTTCATACCGAAAAAATACTCTGATTTTCTTAAATAAAAATCGTTAGAACCATTTTCGAGAAAAATGAGCTTTAACATAATGGCAGTTTCACCAAAAAAACCTTATACAAAGTTTGAAGGAATTCGGCCCACCCATTTGGACTGTAAGTGGCTATACTAACATACAGACGAACAGAATTTTTAGACCATGTTTTTCGTCTTCGCTATGTTTGATTGTTATTTCAAAATTTTTTTTTTTCGACGAAAGCATAACTTGCCTTAAATAGTATTTACCTATCGCAAGTAAAATATCAATCTTCAGAAAGCGAAGAGTCCCAAAATGAAGAATATTTTGTTTGTTACAAAAATAAGAAAACTGTAACGAGCCTTGTGCCGTTTGGTCCTAACTGGCTTTTCGATACCCCTAGCTCAACGGTGTGTGGTTCTTGGACCTACCGCTCGTTACAAAAAAATAGGTTTGAATGCCAGTCTTTATTTCAGGTATCCAGGGTGTTTGGGATACTGCGAGATATTTTCTATTACCCTCCCTACCTTGGTTGCATTTTTCGCCTTTGCAACCCCATAACTAGGCTCCTATCTCCATCTCATCCTCATCCTCTCTCACCCTTTCAAAAAAATGTATTCCCAACTCATTTCAGATCTTGTTAAACCTCATATGAAATAAAAAATAAATTTCATTTTTTTTTTTGCACACGTTATAAATAAATCTTTATTTTGTACCAAAAGATTACTTTAAAAATACTAACAATATCTTTCAAAATTTTACTTTACTAAAAATATACAAATTGCAATTTGGTAACCTTCGCGAAGATAATCAAAATTTTAATTCACTTTCAATTAACACGTCTTCGATTTATTACAAATTTTGGGATATCAAATCCTCCTTTTTCTTTACTATATTCACTTTATGCTTTATTCCCCTTTTTCAAACCCACCCTTTTTAACTCACGCACTTTACTTTCCTTTTTTTTTGTTTTATTTACGTATATATATATGTCATTTTTTTCAAAATTTAAAGAAAATTATATTTTACCTCAATGTATTTTTCTGACCATAATAAATACAAACAAACTCACCCTTAAAATTCCTCCGAAGTGGCCACTGCAGCTGGATTTATTAGGTTGCTTGTAGATTCTTATACACAGAATCGAATATGGTTATCACACAAATATGTTTATATATATATATGTACTTTTCAATAATACGCGACTCAAAGTTATGTATTTTATTTCGTTTCGCGTTTTAGGCCGTGTGTGAATTGCGTTAAAATGTTGGTTAAATCTTGTAACTTGGTTAAAATTTGACACTAGCGTGGTGAATAAAATGGGTTAAGATGTAGGCAGCTGTAGAGCAGGCTAAATTTGCATTAAAATTTAACGTTTCACAAGATAGAGTAATTTGAAATTGTAAGCGATAACCGAAAAGAAAAATGAACTCCAAAAAGTCCAGATCTACTGGGAAAAAATATAATAAATGTAAGTTTCAATTTTTTCAATTGCAAAATTAAATTACATTATTATTTTTGTTCGTGTAGGTTCTCAAGAGGAAAAAACAAATATTACAATCCGTTGATATTTTAACAAATATAAAATAATTAACTAAAATACTCATTGTATTTCATTTTGCAAATTGAATACAAATAGATTGATTTGTCAGCTTGTCAAATTCTTCAGCTGTGAAAACTAGTGTTTACATACTAAATTAACAAACTAACCATAATGGGAATTGTTTTGAAAATATTTCGAATTGTTGTTTTAAAATATTAAATTAACGATGTTAAACCGGAAAATATTAGCAAAACTGAGAATTCGTTACTTTTTTCGTGCCAAATTATTAACTCTATATCTTCTAAGTCGGATTTTGGGAAAGAAATTAATTAACTTGAACAACAAAAAGAAATGTTTTTAGGGAAATTTCTGCAATATTGAAGGAATTTTAGCCAAAATAGTGTTTTAATAAATCCCTTTTAACGCAATTCACACAGCAAAATGCTAAATTTGATCCCACCACAAACCAAACTTCAAAATTTAACCAAGGTAGAAAATTTTACCAACATTTTAACGCAATTCACACACGGCATTAATTCAAGTTAATCGGATTTTAATATTCTTGGCGCGAATTACTCAACTTTATCTTTAAATTAATTTACGAATTTATCTTTAATTTATCTTCGATTAAACATATTAAAAGTTACTGCAAACAAAAAAAAATGTATAAAAAAAATATAAAATTTCTTTGTTGGTTTGTTGAATATTAAACTCCGGACTCCTTTACCGCAACTTTTACGGTCGATGCGCCGACGCTCTGGGCTACGCCGCTAATTGAAATTTCTTAGTTTGATCGGGTCTAAAGGCGGCTTTACATGGATCTGCATCTGCAAACTTGAAGAAAAGTAGAGCGGGCCAATAATATAAAACAAACATAAAAGTAAGACAGGGTACACACTAATAACTTACTCGAACTCTGCTATAACTTTCTTGACACATCTCACAATCAAATGTTTTTAGCGTTCAGGTATGTAGTTTTGAGAAGAAAATTTTCGCTATTTTCGTTGTTTTTAAGCAAACTGAGGTGAAATGGTAAAAAAAAACTTTAAAATTCGTTATCTGAACGGAACAAATTATGGTGCAGATGAAAATGCTATAATGAAGATGAACATGTTCATCTTCACTATAATCTGCAATCTTCAGGTTCGTACTTCCTATAATTTTCATACATGAAGATGATCTCCATTTTGGTTTTCGCTCTCTATCGCACAAGTATGATTTTCTTATTTTGTTTCCTCCTTTTTTGCAGATGTCAATGCAGATGAAGATGAAGATGCATGTTAAGCCTCCTAAAGTCTTCTTTGTTCTCGATATATGTATTTTACACTGACTTTCTATGGCCAAAGCGCAGTCTAATTTTGCTGTTGGTCTAGTTGTTGATGATTTTTTTTTCTTTTTTTTTTTCAAGATTATTTAGCCGAAACCTTTTGTTTGATGGGTAAAATACCTAATTCAGCAGCAATAACGATTTATTGCTGCTTATTTTACTAGAATAGGATTTTTTTTTGTTAGTACATTTAAAAAATTTTCTTTTAAAATTTTTTGGCGTAAATTAGTTAGCACTAATGTGAAACATACCTTGGTTAATATCCCCCTTATCCTTTTAACACAACTTCTAAAATGTCTATATTTCTATATATATATATGAAGATATATAATTATATATATTTAATTCTTTTAACTATAATTTAAACTAAAAAAATTGCTTTATCTGGTTTGACTAACGACCGTCTTGACTGAAGGAATAAAATTCTTTGTTTCAATTTTTACTCTTCGATCTACTGCAAACCCATTTGGAAATTCTGCAAAGCTCTCTTTTCCGTTTGATTGATTCTCATAATTTTCAGGATCATCGACATCATTAAGCGAAAACTTTAACTCCAGAGTCAAAGTTCCAAACAAAAATGCCTGTGCTCTCAAGTCTCTCCCAAAAATTTTCTTGAGAAAATCTGCACGAGTAAACTCCTGAGTAGAAATTTTTAGAACGCATTCCGAGCCTGGATCGCGAGAAATCTACTACAATCATATTTTTTTTATTTTCTCCTCTACCTTCAAAGTTTGTTTTTATTTCTGTCGCCGTGTAGCAAAAAAATTATAAAATCAAAAGCAAAATCAAAATTAAAATCGGTAACAAAACTAATCCTATACCTATCTTCTGTAACCCAGGCGATAACTTTTCCTCACTTACAGTGGGTTATTATGTAATGTCATAATTTCTAATGGAAGACAATAAATTGAAGTGTCATTTTGACAGCTTAAAAACAAAACAAACAATTTTTTTTTGTTTCTCGACAATTATTATCGATTCGAAAGTTACAGAACTTAGACAAAATAAATGAAAAATCCTTTTTCTTACAAATTTTTTTTCTTAATTTTTCCTTTCATTTGGAAGATATTGCATGAAAAAGCTTTTGCCTCGGATGCCCGGGCAACACCGGGGACTTTCTGCTAGTATATTATATTTCCTAACTTATACCTTATGCTATCAATATAATCATTTCGGTAACATTTTTGTCATTCCGGGAACGGTTGATCATTTCGGGGAGCATTACAATATTTCAATAAAATACGCATAAGTTGAGGAAAAAAAACATGATTTATTACATTAAAAACTTTCATTCTGTTCATGTAACGTTAAATCGATTATAAGTTTTTAATATTTTGAAATTTCTTAAATATTATCCACGATAATAGCAACTTCTATAATTTTTTTACGGATTTTTCTTGTAGAAGATTTTGTATGTATTGGTCCTATTATTATTTATAGAATATAGATACATAATATACCCATGTTACTAAATAAAGCTTAAATTATGTACTTTGTTTTGTTTTTGTTCATTTTATTAAACTTAAGAAAACGTTCCCGAAATGATGGTTTTCTGTACAATATTTACTTAAAAGCAACATTACAAAAAAAGTATAGAATTCTGTTCTCTGCCCTGTCAAAGTTTATTAATATACAAATTTTGAACTAGTTTAAACTAAGAGTCATCATTATAGCTTGCAATTTTTTTTGTCATTAAACCAATCTTGAAATTTGCAAACTTGGTAATTTTAAGCCAACAGTGTTTGTAGCTTTAATATTCTAAAAGTTTTCTTGGAATTGGCAATGTTTGCAATACATCTTTACGAACTACAGCTTTCAAAATGACAAATCTGCACATATGCTGTAGACTTTGAATATGTTTAAATCTAGATACTGAATTAGTTTACTATGTATATACAGGGTGAGCCAGAGAAACTTACTTATTTGAAAGGTCAATAAAAACAAAAGTACTTTTTTTTATTTGAGAATACAATATCCCAATTTTTTTTTTCATGCAGTCTTGAAAATGACATCGGATAAATGGTGACCCCCATTGCGCATACACTGATGAAGTCGATTTTTGAAATTCGTCTCCACTCTTTGCAGCATATCAATCGGTATGTTGGCAATTGCGTCGCGGGCAACAAAATCGCGTTCAGTTAATTCTTGCACAACAGCCAATTCATAGGGATGAAATTGAAGGTCTTCATGGAGAATTCGTCGAACAGTGGTGTCAGAAATTCCCATAGCAGCTGCGTGTTTGCGAGCCGAACGCCGCCCGGGGCGAACGCACAACTCACTGCCTCACTCTTTCGATATTTTCCGGAGTTCTGATGGTCCGTTGAAGTCCATTTCTGAGTTTAGTGACACTTCCACACTCCCGAAATGAGTTAACCCACTACAGAATCGAATTACGGCCAGGAACGAGTCTGTGAGAAGGAATTTCAAAGCGAGCGCGGAAGGCACGTTGCGTAGCAACGACCGACCGTTAGAAAAGAAGCTCTCGACAGCGAAGGCCCGCTGCTCTCTAGACCAGAGCATGATGGCAACTGACTGGAGGGAGAAACAAACTTGGGAACTTCCCCCTCCAGCTGCGCCCCCTATCGCCCCTCTAACCGCCCAAATCACCACGCGGGAATTTTTTCAAATAAGTAAGTTTCTCTGGCGCACCCTGTACTTGCATGGCCATTGTATTTAAAATCCATAGTAACATCATCACGTAGATTTAATATAAATTTCAGTGGGGGTAGAGTGGAGTTTTTCGACTGGAGAGTTGCTGCTTGATTGTTGTAAAGACGTAACATGTTGGGTTATATTGTACTGGTTGATAAGGTCTGTGAAAACAGTTGAAGTGAATTCAGCTCCTTGATCTGAAATAAGTTTTGTTGGAATGCCGTGGAGGCTCATAAAGTGTAGTAGAGATTTGATTATTGTTAAACTATTTCTAGCCGGGACTGTATATGCAGCTGCAAATTTAGAAAATTTGTCTATTATGGTTAGGATTTTTATCTAGGGGTTTTCCGGGATTTTCTGGGGTTTCGCAGTTGTTTATGATTTAGTTATCTTCTTTTTCATAAATGGGAAGAAAAAATCACGTTTGAGGTGTGAGTATGTCTCGTTAATACCTTTAGGGTTATTTTTTATGTGGTAATTGTTAATCAGTTTGTCCTGGTCGTCTTCTTCAAGTACGTCCTTTAGTATTTCTGTGCAACGTATTACTTTGAAAGCTTTGTTATGAGAGAAATATTTTGAATACACGCTTTGGACAATTTGGAATGTATCGTTGTCCGTATAAATAGCGCAGTACTTATTTGGAGGCATGAAATTTTTATAGATAGTAATCGTACTATTTTTAGAAAATGTTTGTTTTTACACAACATTTGGAGGTGTAGGTCTTTATCGTTTGTCTCTAGAATTAGTTGAATATTAAATTCGTTCAGAGGTCTTCCTGATATGTATATATGAACGTCGAGGTTCTCGATAGCTGAATGGATTGTGGAACCGCTTGAACCAGGGATGTTATTTGTCTCGTTTGTGTTTAGTACTATTGAATTGCCTTCGTTCTCGATTTTGACTCTGTTAAAGGCATCAGCATTAAGATTTAATTTGCCTTTTTTGTTGACAATTTCGTAGTCAAATTCTTCGAGCTTCAAGCGCCATCGAACTAATTTAGAATTAGGATCTTTTAGATTCATTATCCCTTGCAAGGGTTTATGGTCAGTAACGATTTTAAACTTATGACCAAATAGATAGGGGCGGAAGTACTTCGTTGTCCATACAATTGCTAAGAGCTCCTTTTCTATGGTAGAGTAATTACATTTGGAGTCCGTTAAGGTTCTGCTAGCGAAACAGATGGGCTTGTCACTACCTATTGTTCGTTGGGATAGGACTGCTCCTATAGCGAAATTGCTAGGGTCGGTGGTAAGAATGAAGGGTCTGGAAAAATCGGGGTACTGTAGTATTGGGTCGTTGATTAAGAGGTCTTTATATACATATTTCGAAAGCTGAAACGTATGTTTGGTTAAGGTTAATAATTTTTCCCTTTTTTAAACATTCCGTAAGGGGTTTGGTGAGTTTTGCGAAGTCTTTAATGAACTTCCGGTAGTATCCCAACAGTCCTAAAAACGACTTGATTTCTTTTAGTGTTTTTGGGATTGGAATTTTTTTTACTGCTTTGATCTTATCGGGGTTGGGCTTTACTCCGTCTCTAGTGAATGTGCCCGAGAAAGGCTGTTTCTTTATGAAGGAATTCTGTTTTATCTAGTTAGACTTTGAAGTTAAACTCTTGGAGCCTTAAAAAGACTTTCTTTAAATTTTCGAGGTGCTCTTGCAGGGAGGTTGAAAAAATTATTATACCGTCTAGATAGACCAAACAGACTTTTCCCACAAGGCCGTTTAATACATGGCCCATTACTCGTTGAAATGTTGACGGGGCATTTTTGAGGCCGAACGGCATTCGTACAAGCTCGAAGTGACGACCTCCCTCGATTGTAAATGCCGTTTTTGGTATGTCTTTTGGGTCCATCTCGATTTGATGGAAAACACTTGCTAAGTCTAGAGTGGAAAAGTACATGCATACATACATCTCCGTGATGTTCGGGAGCGGATATTTGTCGCTAATTGTTTTTTCGTTTAAGCGGCGATAGTCGATTACCAGTCGCCATTTTATTGTGGGAATATCTTTTCCTTTTGGGACTACCCAAACCGGGGAACTCCCCTGTGAATGACTTGGACGGATTATTCCTTGTATGAGTAACTCCTGTATTTGTTTTTGAACTTCCATTTTATATACGTATGGGTATCTATATGATCAAGTATATATGCGAATATCTTCGTGGGTTGGTATTTTGTGCTTTACAGCATTAGTGAATGTCAGGGTTTGGTTTTTTTGGAATAAAATATGTTCAAACTGTTCACACAGTTTAATTATCGATTTCTTTTCTTCGGAGTTTAAGTGATTTAACCTTAATAGATTTGTTATTTCATTATCTGAAATTTGTTCGTCGTGAGCCTGTGAGTATGTTTCTGTAACATTGACTTCACAATATTCTGAATACGGGCACACTTCAATAGGTTGTTCCAGAAGAATGTTTTGTTCTTCGTTTGAAGCATTTGTTACTTCAAGAATACTATACCAAGTTTTTGGAACGTAGATACCTTTTGAAATAGAGACGCTTGGTCTTATTTCGGTAGGTCGAATGAAGATATCACCATTTTGAACTTTTACAGGGAAACGCCAAATCATTTTCGTATATGGAGGTATGACGTATGGGATGATGTAAAGTTCGGTTTAAGAAGAAGAGTAATATTGGCATCTTTTGTAATCAGAATTTGTTTTTCTAGGTCTATTTTAACTTTGAGTTGGGTAAGGATATCTAGGCCGATTAGACCGTCAAAGTATCCATTGAATTTAAATACTAGGAATCTGAAGGTACCATGCGTTCGGAATTCGGAAAAACAGGGAAACAATATTTCTCTATTGATCGTGTGTTCCTTGAAAATAGTTTTTATGATGGTTTGATTAATGGGATTTTGAAGTTTTGGGTCGGCAAATTCAGGGTTAATAAAATATGAAGATGCACCAGTATAGATTAGGAATCTTAGTGATCTTCGGAAAGGTGAGGAAATATTTATGTATGGTAATATATTTCCGTATTTATTGACGTCTATAAATCCGATTGGTTCCCAGAGGCTGGTTGGTGAAAATTTTCGGTGTCTTCCGAATCGTTTGAATCGTGGAATGCTTCGAGACTTTGTTGAAACTGTTCGTTGTAGTAATTATCAAGATCTTGATACGGGTTTTCTATTTCGAGGTTTGGATAGCTAACGGGCTCGCCCTGGTATTCATATTCTGGGTATGCTAGGTTTTCTGGGTATTCTACGTTGATGTTGTGCAGTTCTCTATTGGTAGTGTTAGAAGGACCTGGTTGTCCAACAAAAATACTTTGGGTATTGGTATTTAGGGATTGAGTTGTAGGCTTGAGTTATGAATATATAGTACTAGCTTCCATTGGTTCAAATTCGAGTAGTTTCTGTCTACTTGAAATTTGGCCAGAGCTTGGGTTCGTTTTAAAGGGTTTGTTAAGATAGGGGTTATCTTGCAGATAACCCTACTATAGGGTTTGTGTAACTGTTTTTGAAAGGTGTTTGTTGGTTTTGTCTTGTTTGAGGGTGGAAGAAGTGAGTAGGTTTATGTAGTTGTTGCATTGGAATATTGCGTAAATTGCCATAAAATTCTTGGTTAAATGTTTGAAGGCTTGATCTTGGTCGATGGATGGAGTTTAAAGGGCTGTATGTCTGATCTTGAATTTGTTGGGAAATTCTAGGGAAGGCTTGAAAGGTGCTATACATTTGATTTTGGGTTTGTTGAGGGGTTCTGGAGGAAGCTTGAAATTAAAAAGTGGGAAATGAAAGTTTCTTTATGGGTTCGTATTTCATGTAAGAAATGTTCTGCTCTTTTGTACAGTATCCGAAAGCTTCGGATAGTTGAGGGTCTCATTGCCCTTACCGTAGAGCCAAGTGGTTCTCTAAGTCCTGAAAGAAAAGTGTTATGACATTAGCCTCGGCTTCATGTACCTGCACATGATTTGTCATGGCTGCCTGAATCTCAATTACCTCACTATAAAAGTGTTCTAGGGTCTTGTTATTCTGCCTTAGATTATGCAAATAGCGTATGAGGGAAGTTTCATTCCGTTTGTCTGAATAATGGTTTATGAGGTTGTCTTTGATCGAGGACCAGGACTATGTAGTCCCGTAAACGTTAAGGACCTCATTAGCAGACCCGACAACTTTATTTCTAATGGGTCTTAGTATGACTCGGCCTAAATTTGTTCCATCGATTGCCCCAAGAATGGACAATATCTCCTCTACGTTCCTAATGAATTAAAAAAGTAGTCTAGGATTTCCTTCGAAGGTTGGGATATCTTAAGCTACGTCGGGAACTTTAAGCGAATTTATAAGAGTAATCGTAGCTGCAGAATCGTTATTTGCCATTATGTTAGTTTTTGTTTTATTAAGTAAATCTAAATTATTGTTAATAAATTTTTTCTTTCAGAATCTTCGATACTTAAATCAGATTTTTCAATTTTTAAATTATTGTTTTCGAAAATTTGTTTTATATCGTAATCCTCTATATTACTTTCAAAGACACTTATTACTTCGGAATTTCCGATATATAGGCTAGTTATATTATTAAAATTTATTTCTTCAGTTAATTCTATATTAGAACTATTGGAGCTGTCTAAAAACCTTTTTTGGATTCGATACGGATTGTTTTTAGTTTTTGGGACTCTGAACATAAAGAAAAGAAAATTCATTATTCTGACTTACGTGACATAGAAATGCATTCTCTGTTAATAAAGGTGTTTTCTCCTGCACTGGTATTATATTCGATATTCCTTCGAACATATTTGTAGAAGTTTTGTTGCACTGATGATTTTACACTGGTTGGTTCAATGTTCCTTTGAGAAAGTCTATATAAGTTTCGTTACACTGATGTGTTTGCACTGGTAATTTCTTGATACTATATTTCGATGTTCTTTCGAAAAGTTCAATAACATTTTGTTGCAATGATGTATTTAATTTTTCACTGGTGTATTAAAAAATTAAATTTGTATTATTTCAACAGCTCAATACATCCCATATGCCGCACAGTTTTTACGATTTTCGCGTAACCAATTTTAGATTCTTTTACGGGAGTGAAATTTTCCGATAATCCTTCGAAAGATTCTTTTTATTTTCTCGTACCGTTGCGTATATTCGTAAAAAAAAAAAAAATTATTTCTTACTTGCGGCAACAAGCCAGGTTTATTCACAACTCAACTGGAAAAAATGTTATATTTATAATTTTATATGATTAATTTGTCGATTCGACAATACTGTGAGGCAGGATAATAATGTGAGAAAGAATTATTTAATTATAATGAGAAAAGAATTACAAAATAATATTCAAGTTGATATATGATCGGCAGATTGACAGTGGAAATGATGATGAGTCAAATAAGTTGTCGTGTGAGTTAAGGTAAGGTGTTGTTCTCATGGCAATGACCGGAATGGAGGTCAGGCATGTAACTCGCCCATCGTTGCTACTAGAGAACAACCATTTTGATAATAAAGTTTTATCTTTTACACGTGTTGCTCGACGCTGTAACTTGCCATGATGATTTGTCGTTAGTGATATTTTGACAGAAATTAAAAGAAACAATAACCACAATTATCTTACAATCTACTCGTATGAAAATTGAATTTTGTATTTAAACTTACATTCTTAATTAATATAACATGAATGATCTGTTAAGCAATAATCGCGGTTTTCAAGTACATATTAGTAATTAATTTTAGTTAAGTGCTTTAGGAAAAAAGTTTAAAGCGTTCATTTTGTCTTAAAAGTTGTGCAAGAAGTGAATTGTGAAAAAAAGTGTATCGTGAAAAAATTCAAGTGTTGAAAAATTAAGTTGTAAAATTGTCAATTAATTAATTTTTAGAATATGGCAAAAGTGTTGTTAAAATAATTTAAAGAGAGGCAAGGCTTCAGGGTATTGTTCTTTATTTTTATTTCCCATAGGTCAGGAGATCAGTTTGGGTTAAACATGGAGGTTTTTCGAATATTAATAATAAAAAAAATTGATGATGTGTGACAAACACTTCTATGCCAAAGACATCAAAGACAGCGGCACATAAAAACCTAACTCAAACTGCATTTGTAGATGCACTGAAGTGTACAATGATATGTCATATTCATGTCTAAGACAAATGAAGTACCAACACAATTTTCATCTTTCCCTTGGGGATGGTGTTACATCGAAAATTTCACATTCCCAATTTCCTTCTCCAGGTCTTTATACTTACAAACCTAGTCGTAGAATTAATCGGGCGAAAATTATTCCTAGGTATATTTTCAGTACACCCACCAAGCTTAGGAATATTAGGGTGTACAAATTAAAAAAGGCTTGGACGTTCAAATAAACGGATTTACGGAAGAGTTGAGTACAAGAAGAATGCACCCTGAGCATCCAAGGAAAAAGATTAACATTTAAAATTCTACTACAAATCGCCAGTATGTTACAAGGAGTCTTACAAATACATGCTGAGTGCAGGATTTAATTTGGCATCTGTGATCTCCATTGACAGATACAAATCGGAGGTCCGGTTCGCATCAGGCTTCATAAAACAAATGGAGGGCATGCTCACAATTAAGGCACAATGGATGACTGCCATGGAAAAGAAGTGTGTACTCCCTTTTGATGAAATGGCAATCTAAAGCGAATTAGAGTCCAACACCAAAGATATTATACAGCAAATTACAGACTTGAACTTCTTAAAATTGGAAAATAAATTAAAAAAATTAACAAATCAAAACAAAACAAAACGAAGCTCAATGTAAAATTCACACACACGCACTGAACATTTTTCTATTTACTTGCAATTTATCTGGTCTTCCTCCCTCATATGGCAAACAAAATTGATATTTTTTTAAAATTAAGCTCCCCTTATTAGTTTAAGCGTATATATCTTACTCCTTCTAAAGTGTACGTTTATACAAAATGTTTCTACATATCTAAAAAAATTATCCCTGTTGTTTTGGTAAATATATCGGCAGCAAAGCAAGATTTCACAAAAGCACTATCCGCTGCAGTCTGATTTTTTGTATCTTTAAGTTGGTATTACCAAACTTGTATCTAATAACTAAATGCAATGAATCTACAATTGATTTGTTTTTATTTCTTAAGATTAAAGGCGTTTAAGAATATTAAAACTTGAATTAAAAGATGCATATAAAATGGAATATATATGAAGCAGTAAGTAATTGTTACAAAGAAGTAAAAAATAAACTAAAAAAAAAAAAAAAAAAAAAAAAAAAAATAACAAAAGGCTGAATTTTCTACATCTGTATATTCCAAAATGTACATTTTAAAATTACTTTATGTGTTTGAAGTTTCTTTTCAATAAATCAGATCTTGTGGCAATGAAAGGCTATGTTTGCATTGTGCTTGTTGTTGTTGAATGTTCGCATTCATTATTTAAATATTCAGTATTTTTTAAACTTCGCTTACATGCGGCTCAAAAGTAGAGAGGTTAATTAAAAATGAGTTATATGAAATATGGACAGAAATCCCCTTTTTAAATCTAATAATTGGGGTAAATAGTCGTGTTTTGGTAAAAATTATTAACGTCGCAACAAATCAACAAAGAAAAAAAGACGATAATGTCCACTTATATATTCACTGGTCGGTCAACGGTCAACTCGACTCTAAATTCTAAATGACATAAGATCGTGAAAATCTGGGTTGACATCAATTTTAGGGTCAAGTTAATTATCTACGACATCCATCAATAAAATTTGACATTTTCTGACTAGGCAATAAGCTATATTTTGAAATATTTAGAATGTATTTCTTGCCTAATTTCGCCGAAAAGCTCTAAATCATAACTCTTTCCCCAGGTGATATTAAATCTGATAATTTCCAATTGTTGATATAACCAAATTAAGATTTTTTAGAAGAAATCCTAATAATCTTCACAATCGAATTCGACATTTTATGTCTTGCACGTGTTATAAGTGATCTATCGATAAAATACTCTTACTTGCTGCTAATGAGTGCGTATTTATTACTAATTAAAGGATATGCACTGACTTGCTCTTTGAATGCTTATTGCTATTCCAATTTCAGAGGTTTGTTTTAGTTAGCTATTTTTTAAAAACCACTCAAACATCTTTTACTTAAGTATCTTTGATCTGGCAGTTTCACACGAATAAGCTAACTTTAACTTTTACTTAAATTGGAAGAACGCCACCTACCTTTGCTTATTAATATGATTTATAAAGCAACAAAAATTAATAAAACGTATTTTTGGCCCAGTTTGTTGCGTTAGACATTTTTTAGTTCCTGTAGGTAAATAGGTGTGAAACAATTTTTTTAAGAAAAGAATTCGATACTCGAATAAATGTCACAAATCTATCCAAATCAGACTTCTGCTTTTAGTTTTATCGAAAGCGGGTTGTTGTATTTGTAATGTGTGTAAATTCTACTTTGCTGCTGATGTCATTTGCCAATAGAACAGCCCTATTGCAATTTTCAATGTAGAAATTGTGTAATTAATTATATATGTATAAAGGGAAATAAAATACACGACTAGATCGCTCGAACTATCTCTTATGTTCGATCACATCGTATCCAAAAGATTTCTATTAAAAATCTAAATATATTTTTCAAGTCGATTTTTACTTAATTTTTAATATTTACAAAATTTCCATAATTTTTTTTCTAAACAAAATTGGTATGAAAATCTTAAATATTTAATAATATAAATTTAAAAAGAAGAGATTAAATCTTCTTAATCAAAGAACAAATAATTCAAAATTCTGAAATAAATGCTTAAACTAATTTGAGTTAAAATAAAACTACATTTTATTTCTAGGATAAATTCGAATTAATGAGAAAAAAATTTTAAAAATCTCGCGAGCGGTTTTTGATAAAAAAAAAAGTTTTTTTTTTAACTTTTTGAAAACATTATTCAAAAAAAAATCAAAAACTCCAATTCATAGGTATTCAGCAAATACATACATATAACTATATTTTTTGAAAAAGAAAAATAAATGAGCAGTTTTCAAATTTAAACTTTTTATTTTTTAAATGCTTTTAAAAATACAAAAAATATATTACTTACAAATATTGGTATTCAGTATAAATTGGCCTACTTACACCTATATATGTGTGAAATTTTGAAAGAATCGGTTAAGCCATTTATGAGTTAGTCGAAAGCAAAAAAACGTCAGGTAACGTTATTTTTTGAGCTAAAAAAATTACAATTTCCCCTCTGTACAATACCTAAAAAAAGTCTATATACCTACCACGATTGAAGCAATTCGGCACTCCCTTTTAGGCTGGAGGTGTCTATACAAACAGACAGAGAGACATACAGACGAACAGAATCATCGTAATGTTATGTTATGTTTGATTGTTATCTCAAAACTTTTTTTTTTCGACGATTATATAACTTGCATTATAGTATCTATAATCACAAGTAAAAACTGTAAGTACTAATATCTACATCCATAAGCACAGGCTATAAAGAAATAATGAAATATTTACTACGAGAACGCAAAAATAACTTTTTTAAACTGAATACAGCGAGCCAGCGACATCTTAAAGCAAACAAGAAACATTCGTATTAAGGTTACATTTTATTTTGCACTATTTTTGCATTACAACAGATGGCGCAAGTGTTTTTGGATTACTACACGAACCTAACTATTCGCAATTTCGAATTTTATAATGTGCTTTGTAAATTTAATATTGGGTTCGATTCGGTGTATTTTATTTATAGGAAAGTACGAATATATACAAAAATTCGTACTGAATACGACGGAAGTGTGTGTCTTCTGTTTGTGATGGCACGTAGCTGAACATTGATCGCTAGAACCGTTTTTCGGTGTTTGCTGCAGATCTGGTCAGTGGCATCCGTCACACTCCTGTTCGCCCAGTAATTCTCTGGTAGATTTATTGGGAATGTTACGTTGAACTCCCGATGCATGGCGTCGGGCCAACGCTCGGTTGCAAGCAACGTATTTCCAATAATCCGTTGCATGTTGAGGTCAGCGAACGTTCTCAAGATTTGCCACTTTTCAAAATTTCTTGGTTAAGTAAATTGTAGCTTAGCTTCGGATTTTCGTAAATATTTGCTGTTCAGAACACTTCCATAACAGTGGCATTGCCGAGCAATTTGCCCATTTCTTTTTTCAATTTCAATTATATATTTGTTAGGATAAATTGGAAATAAGTATGTATAATAAAGTAGAATCTCTTTCTTATTTTTCATTTAGTTTAGTCTATGTGATTGTTGTTTATCTCTAACTTATCCTTAGTTACCATTCATTTCAGATTATTTTTTTTGTTTTTTAAAGCTTGTTTTTTTTGTTAGCATTAATTATAGTGATGATTAAATCAGGTGAACGGATATTATAATTTAATTCCTGTTCATTTAACTTGGTACATATATCACTATTCATTTTTATCCATTAGGCAGTTTTAGTGATTTGTTTTAATTCAATATACCGATTACCTACCGTATGTTCAAGAAATGAACATTTATTTTGGTTTTACATATACATACATATAGTTTGCTTTTAACTATAAATTTCAACAACTGAGCAGTAGCGGGTGCAGGAGACTATGGAGTTCATGTCGCCCCAGAGCACAAAAAGGTTGAGCTAACCCCCCTCCACACTCGATTCGTAACAAAATCATTGGAAATAAATATTAAAAAAAAAACTAAACGAAACAAGGAATAATTAAAAAAGAGTTCGTAACCTATTTACATGTATGTATACATCCATTTGATGCATGCATACTTATATGGAAACTAAAATTTCTTAGATAAACTATTGCAGATTGAACTACTTTATCTTTATCGTTGATAGAAGCTGTGTTCATTGAAGAAATTATCAGAACCGAACAGCAAGGGACAAAACAGATAAGAACAGAAAAAGTACGAACAACATACAAACGGCATTTGTCAAAAAACAATAACAAACGAAAATAATGGAATTATGTGTTTTTTTTTCTTCTTGAAAATGCAAATTTTTGATTTCATTGCTAATAAGTAATTAAGCAAATAAAATAAAATGCACGACTGGATCGTACGAACTTGCTCTTGTAACTAACAACTTTAGTGTAGCTAACTACTGACGCTGTTAGTAGGTATAGTTTGTCTAGTTATCCTTTGCGAGATTAAAGCCGATGTTGGTAATATAACCCTGATTGTTAATAAACGGTGATTTTTTTGCTACTTGGTTTTTGACGTTTATATTTTTGACAGATCACACATGACAAATTCCACGAACATTTGACATTTCGATTCAGTATTGTTTGCCATTTCACCATGAATAGACTTACGCCTGAACAACGTATGCAAATTATTGAAATTTATTATCAAAATTCGTGCTCTGTGAAAAAAGTGTTTCGCAAGCTACGTCCGTTTTTTTTTCCGCTCATTTTTGGCTAAATGGATACGTGAATAAGCAGAATTGCCGTATTTGGAGTGAAGAGCAGCCAGAGGCAATTCAGCAGCTACCAATGCATCCCGGAAAATGCACTGTTTGGTGCGGTTTATGGGCAGGCGGCATCATTGGGTCGTACTTCTTCAAGGACGATGAAGGCCGCAGGGTTACGGTCAATGGAGAAAGGTACCGTTCGATGATAACAGAAAATGCAAGAATTGAACTCGGTCGACATGTGGTTCTAACAGGACGGTGCCAGATGCCACACTGCACGCGAAACCATGCATCAATTGAGAGGCGAATTTGGTGAGCAGTTGATCTCACGTTTTGGCGCAGTCAATTGGCCACCAAGATCATGTGATTTGACCCCGTTAGACTATTTTTTGTGGGGCTATGTTAAGTCTATTGTCTATGGGGACAAGCCAAACACGATTGCTGCCTTGGAAGCCAACATTGAACGCGTCATTGGTGAGATTCCGGCCGAAATGTGTGAAAAAGTTTGCCAAAATTGGACCTTCAGAATGGACCACCTGAAGCGTAGCCGCGGGCAACATTTAAGTGAAATTATTTTTAAAAAGTAAATGGCAGAAATTGATTTATCGATCCAAATAAAAATTTCATTCACTTTTTACAAGTTTCTGTGTTTTTTTGAATTTTCAAAAACCAAGCTCTTAAAAAATCACCGTTTATAATGAATTGTGGAATACATATGATTCAAGGAATGGTTACATAGGTACCTACCTATAAATGTATATTTAGAGGGATTTGAATTATGAAAATTAGGAAGGTAATGTGTACCTACCTATATGTAGAGAACCTAGGTGTGTAGATATGTTCATACATATGTATAAATGAAAGTGAATGTTGTATAGGTGGTTAAAAATCGTTTTTTAAACTTATAAAAACTGCCAAAACCATAACTTTAATTGGTTTCTCGAACAAACCAAGAAAACCATTAGATGCCACTGATCAATGAAAATTTTATAAAAATGTATCTCGAAAATTATAGGACGGATTTTGATGAAATTTGGTTTTTCATTTTTAGTTTCTTGAAAACAAATGATTTTTGAAATGTTGGTATGCAGTTTTTTAGAGTTTATTAATATACACGTGACCATAAAATTTAAAATAGTTCTTTTTGATAAGTTTTAAAAATATTAATTTTTCAAAATAAAAAATTCAAAAATTAATTTTAATTATAAAAAAAAAGTTATTAAGAATGTTAATATGCAGAATTAGTTTCGCTACCTAGGTCTTCTCAGGTATAAAATTTGACTGAAATCCAATGTACAGTTACCGAGAAAGCCAAAAATTTAAGAAACCGTTATATGAAAAGTACCGTTAATAGACTTTTTCCGTAAACTTGGTTCATATCAAATGATAGCTATTAAAAGCAAAAAAATTCTCAAAATTTTTTATCAAAATAGTTGTAACCGTTCTCAATAAAAATAAGATTTTCCTTCAAGGTCATATGGCAGGTACCTTTATTTTTAGGCCTAAAAATTAAATTTCAATTTACCCTCTGAGGAATGCCAAACTAATCATACATACAAAATTTTAAGGTAATCGCTTACACCGTTTAGGCTGCAGCTCGTTCTACATATAGACGGACAGACTGACAGATTGACAGACAGACGGACATTTTAGATCGCTCACTTTTTTAGGCTAATGTTATGTTTGATCGTTAGAATTTTTTTTACGAATGCATAACTTGCTTTGTAGTACCTACAATCGCAAGTAAAAAAAGGTAAAAAGAAAAAAAATAATTTTGACAGTTCTTACGGGTCTGTTCTATTTTGATCTTACTCAAAATTCAAAGCAGAAAAACCTGCTCTCTCTAATCTGTTCTAAAACACTTTATTGAACTTCAAATCAGAGCAAGTCCAAACAGAAAATCCTCACTGCACATCAAAAAACTGTTTTTTTCTTATCAGTCTAATTAAAGAGTCTCTTCTCTGTGTAAGGTTGCATCGGAATTTTACGGCTAGAAATAATAATTAAGTCATAAATATATAACATAATTTTTTTTCTAAACTTCCCGATTTTCCCGATCTTTCAGTATATGACGGGGGGTTATAGTATTAACTTATTAACTTTACAGAAGAATAATAGTTTTTTTGCGGATTATTATTTTGAATTAGGAAAACAGTTCGCTCCAATAGATTTTAACAGGTTCGTTTTAATGATCGCTTAAAATGACCACTATATTAATGTGATCATTTTCTTCTATTGATCAAAATTTCGTAATTGTCAACTACTTCGGTCTTTTTTAAGTTAGTTTTTTGAAGTGGCAAATACAGATAGTTGAGGGTTCTGAATTTCATTTTCGACATGACATCAAGTGGGCAAAAAAAATTAATAACATTTTATAAATCTCTATGTGGTACCATAGATAATTCAGAAAGTGTGGGACAGTGTACGATCAAAAAAGAATGAAAGTATCGTGTAGGTACCATACAAATGCAGAAATAATGTATAAATTGGGCTAATAACGCTGTTTAGACGAATCAATATTTCCATCAGGGTCCTGTTTCACAGATCATACACCACTTACATTTCATACAACATACATTTTTATAATTTATCATACAACACATACAGCCTTCTGTTTCATGGATTTCATTGGAAGTGTTGTATGATTTTTGTTGTTGTATGAAATGTATGATTTGACATTTTATTTTCGTTGTTTTTCAATTTGTGATTACTAATCAATAAAATAAAATTGTCGTATAAACCTTAAATAAAAATATTAAAAGTTATATTAATAGAAAATTAATTTGCTACTTGATGGTTAAGATCACAGATAACAGCCAAAACGCATTTGCTTACATTGTTGTATTTGTAAATTTGACGTTCTTTCCATGAATAGATGATAAAAAATCCAGCAACAATATGTGGTATATAGTGAAACTACAAACAGATGCAAGAATGTTAGTCTTATCCTACATAGATGCAAAAATATCAGTTTCGCAACGGTATTAGCTTGTAGGCAAACCGAAATGGCTGCCGAAATTTCCCATCTTTGTGTTACTAATCTGAGGAGAAGATGTTTATGTCGATTTCGTTTCAACAAAAACATCGACTTGCCGTCGATCCGCCGTCAATTTTTTTCTGAAAATCAAATTCGTTTCAAATTAAAACCAATATTTTTCTGGAAACACAGATCCGTATTGAATCTGTTTTTGGAGACGGATTCAAAACGGATTTGTGCACAGATTCGTACACACACTACAATATTTGTTTTGACGTTTCTCAATTGTTGTGTTGTGAATTAATTTTTATTTTGTGGCAGTGTACAGAAAAAGTAAATTAATATACTAAAAAATAAAAAAAATTGTTAAAAACTTCTTGGAAACAAATATTAAAAAAGTGCAAGTGGGTTTAGGAACTCCCCCGCGTCGGAATCGGGAAATGAAAACGAAATAATGATGTTTTAACGAATTGAAGATTTGTTTTTTTTTTTAGAGCTGCCAAGCAACACACACAGTCCCAAAAAGAGATTCGGTCCGTAATCGTTGTTTTCAAAGCCAAAAAGTATTGGTTTTAGTAGCGAATCCTAATTATTGAAACAAAATCGACATTAGTCGATATTAATAAGATTGTTCAATGACGAAAAAGTTAGAACAGAACAGATTCGTGAGAAACTTTAGAACAAGATAGAATAACTTAGAACAGTCAGTCATATGACAGAGATTATAAAAATATATTGTTGTTAACCTACAACTAGAGTTCGTTTATTCTTGCAGAAAAATTCTTTAAAATTATCTGAAATGAAGTGAATTTAATTTAAAGAAAAAGCTATTTTTCATGAAATTGAGAGCCTTTCCGGCAAGGAAAGTTATTTATCAACTAAATAAAAATCTAACACCGCCGAAATGTTTTTTTAACAACAACAGGCGGTTTTGACAGTGAATATAAAACGATCTGTGTTATGTACTTAAATGTACCCTCTGTTCGCCGAATTTAATACTAATGTTTGCAAACCCAGAAAGAAACACCGATAGAAACTTGAATCTCGTATTGTTTTTGTAATACGTGTTAAGAAATAACCCCGACCCAGACCCGTAGTTAATAAAATGCAGCTATTGCCGCCATTAGAACAAATATTGTCAACACTTCATTGGCTTGGAAATAGAGGCATTATCATGGGACAATGCATGGAGTTTCAAGGGCAACAATATGTAACTGTGTTAAAAAAATTGAGCAAAAGCTAATCCCCCAGCTCTTTTTCACGCTTCGGAAATCTCCACTTTAGTATTCGTGGAATCGGCAAACTTCCCAAAGTAACACTTTATTCTCCAAAATTTCTTGAAGTAGACGTGTTTGATGCTCCTTTGCTTCCTTTAAGAACAAGAAAATGTTAAATTAATAAACTAAATAGTTGCAAAAAAATACTTTAGTATATTTTCGCATGCTTATTATTGCTTCCTACGCTTAAATCACTTCTCTTAATTATAAATATCGAGCCCAAGTCTTTATTTTCTAGAAAATGTAATAATCATTATTATTTTTATTATTATTATTATTATTATTATAAGTTTATTATTAAAGTAATATAAAATTACAGAAAATAATAATGAAAAGCGTTAGCATTTGTAGCCATCAGCTATTGTTTTTAAATTTGTACATATGTAAACAATATATGATTGTTATATTTAAAATAACAGTTTTGAAATTAAATTATTCATTTTAATAAAAATATAATTAATATCATACAAATATTGATAGGTTTGGCAAAATAAAAAAATTAACTTACAAATTGGTATTAAAAATAAAGATAATACAAATTATTCAAAAGCAAACTATTACCCTGTATGAAATGTATGATAAATTTAACTTTAAACTGCTATATTACTTGCTTGTTTTGTCTTTTTTTTGTATAATTTTTTTTAATTGAAAACTCCTGTCAAAAATTTTCCCGCAAAATAATGGAACGAGCATTGTTATTCCGCCAAAATTAAATGGAATTTTTTTTGTACAGCTGATACATTTAATAGTCTTAAACTTCTGTATAAAATCTGTAAAACATGTTGATAAATATTGAAATACTTAAGGCCAAGTCATTAGTCCTGTTCTTTTGGTAAATCTATAGCCAGCAAAGCAGGATTTCCAAAAGAACGATCAGCAGCTGCCTGATTTTTTGTATCTTTAAGTTGGTATTACCGAACTTGTGTCTAATAACTAAATGCAAAAATCTACAATTGATTTTTTTTTATTTCTTAAGATGAAGGGCATTTGAGAATACTAAAACCTGAATTTAAAGATGCGAATAAAATATAATATTTAAAAAGCAGTAAGAAATAACAAAGAGTTAATTTTCTACATCTGTATGTTCCAAAATGTTCATTTTAATATTATTTTATGTGTTTGGAGTTTCTTTTAAATAAATCAGATCTTGTGGCAATGAAAGGGTGTGTTTGCATTGTGTTTCCTGGCAAAAATGATCGCATTCATTATTTAACTATTGGGTATTTTTAAACTTTGTTTACATGCGGCTCAAAAGTAGAGAGGTTAATTAAAAATGAGTTATATGAAATATGGACAGAAATCCCCTTTTTGAATCTCATAATTGGGGTAAATAGTGGTGTTTTGGTAAAAAGTATTATCGTCGCAACAAATAAACACTGGAAAAAAGACGATTATGTCGACTTTTATATTCACTGGTTGGTCAACGGTCAACTCTACTCCGAATTCAAAATGACGTATGATCGTCAAAATTTGTTTTTTAGGGTCAAGTTAATTATCTACGACATCCATCAATAAAATTTGGCATTTTCTGACTAAAGGCAATAAGCTATATTTTAAAATATTAAGAATGTATTTCTTGCTTAATTTCGCCGAAAAGCTCTAAATCATCACTCTTTTCCGCAGGTGATATTAAATTTGATAATTTCCAATTGTTGGTATAACCAAATTAAGATTATTTAGAAGAAATCTTAATAATCTTCACAATCGAATTCGACAGTTTATGTCTTGCACGTGTTATTAAGTGCTCTATCCTTCGTGCTGCTAATGAGTGCGTATTTATTACTAAATAAAGGTTATGCACTGACTTGCTATTTAAATGCTTGTTGCTATTCCAATTTCAGAGTCTTGGTAGGGGGCGCTGCTCAAGTTTTAGTTAGTTATTTTGTAGGCAATTTGACTAACACACAGCCACTCAAACATCTTTTATTTAAGTATTTTTGCTTAAGCTAACACACAAATATATTCGAATTGTTTGGTTTCCGAAATAACTTATCTCATAAGTATGTGAACGTGCCCATTGACAAAGAGAAGAACCATTGACTTACTATAGTCAATAGGGGTATTCACGATTTGGTGTACCAAGTCTTGTAAAATTGTTACATCGGATCGTATCAGAAAAATACAAGAGTGGAAGATTTTTTTAACACAAACTAAGCCTTCTTAAAAACAAATGTGAAACAGATTTTGAAATTTGCTTCAGTGTTGCTACAGATTAGTAAAGATGTGTTCACAGTCTGTTGTAGAAAAATAAAATTTTACAATTTTACAAGACTTGGTACACCAGATCGTGAATACCCCTAATAGGGTTCGGGTATTGTAAAAGTATAAGACTTTGACATTCAGTGTATTTTGTTGTTGTAGTGCAAAAAATTGCTACAATTTTACACTTTTATAATGATGCAAGACCAGATACAGCGGATCGTGAATACCCCTAATGTATTAAGTCAATGAGAGGAATTCTACGAACAGAGACTTCGAGATTCATTAAAGTCATCGGAACTACCAACTAAACAACATAATAACATTCGATACTCGAATAAATGTCACAAATCTATCCAAAGCATACTTCTGCTTTTAGTTTTATCGAAAGCAGGTTATTGTATTTGTAATATGTGTAAATTCTGCTTTGCTGCCGATGTCATTTTGCCAAAAGAACAGCCCTATTGTATATATATTCTTAGGTTTTATATACAATGGTCAAGTTTTCGTGCATATAATAGTCATTTTTCATTTTTCGTTCAGAGCAGAGCACTGAACAGAATTCGAACACATAGATTATGCACTGAACTTGTTCCAAACAGAGCGAGCTCTCAACAGTGATATGTTTTTTAAACACACTTGAACCACACAAATCAGAATACATTTTCATTTTTAACCATAAAAAGCAATACCTACCCTTTTTTTGTACACTGATACATACCAGATACAGAAAGTCAACAAGCGATCAATTTCTTTCGCCAACTTATGTATCTAATAATTTTTTTCTTCACATTTTCCTTCTTAAGCCTTGTACGCTGCTGATGCGAAACGAAAAATCCCATACAAAAATGACACGACGAAATCATGAACGAACAATTTCGCTCTACTTTTCGTTTTCCAGTACGCTGCTGAACGACGAAATGTGTAATTTTAGTGGATAGCTGTACTAGATTTCTTAGTACAATTCTCCACTCTTTTCGTTCTCAATTTAATTGACCTGCACATTAATTGCTTGCGAAATTTTGACATTTCATTTTTTTTATAAAAAAAAAATTCAAGCTCTTGTATTGTTTATTTGATTTTTCTTTGGCTTTGGGTTTTCTCTAGTGTTTGGTTTTTCTGTTCATTTTCTGTATTAAATTATTCAAAATAAATTCAATTCTAATTTTTGTATCAAAACCAATTTCAAAATCGAATAAACTAAATCTGCAAAATGAAAATTTGAAGTTGGAAAGAAGCACAGCCTTCACATATCTTATCGGCGAACAAGATATAGCGGATCTATTTGGAGTGCTTATTATAACCAACTATCGACTTTTCTCATACCTAGTGCTAGTGCTTAGATTAAAAATAACCTATGTTCTTTAAAATTTATTTATTTTAAGTGACTACTAAATAAAAATGTTATAAACCAGATTCAGTAGTTTGTTCTGCAATTAACTGTCCATGTCACGATTTTTAAAATACATTTGTTACTCCGACTTTTAAATTCTATGCGACCTTTGACACCATATAAATATAAAAAAACACTCACAATTTCTAACTCCATACTCTCAACACATAAATTAACTCAATTGCCACAAAGAAAAAATCAAATCGACCGTTCGCTACTGGCAGTACGAATATGAATTTCCGACCTGGTCAGGACAAAATGTATCCAGGCCGGAAGCCAAAGGTAAGCGGCCTTCCGCTGCACCAACGACAATTAAGGAAATCATAGTTACCACAATAATGTTTGGTTGCAAAAAGGCCATCTTAAATGATACCCACCTCTATTTAGAAAGCCTGTTTCCGATCTCATTGATTGGCGATTTTATACCATACCCCAGAAGTTTAATGTTTAATGTTTACTTCGTGAAAATCGGCACGGGATGGACATTGTTATTTAGTCTACAATTTCTGGTGATGACCTCGCTAGTCCTTTGTTGTGTTGATAGAAAGAAGATGATGACAAATCACTTACCTCGCATTGCCATCGTTACCTTCTTTTTTTTCTGGACGAAGTTTTTTAATGTAATTGAACAATCGTATGGCAGATGCCCTGCTCGTGGATTTGATAGCAAATCAAGCTGCTTGCAAGCTGGTCACTTATCAATTGGATTTGACATATAAGGCCATGCATTTATACTATTCATTCGATGTTGGTATTAATTGAGGAAGCAAGACCTATAGTTAAAATAGGAATCGATAAAAGAGCATTCGCAGTATAGCAGAGCGGTCAAGTAAAAACCCACTAAGAAAACTCACTGCAGAACAAGTGAAAATGCAACCCGTTCCAAAGATATAGTTCAAAAGCTATTCACTGTTCACCTTGAAATACATAATCTGAAAATACTTTGAAGTGTACCTTTGGAACGGGTTATCCTAAAAGCTTGGTCGATACCTTTTTGTAATCTACTCTTGATACTCTCAAAATCAGCATCAAACGTTTATAGGTAGAAGTATTATTGCAAAAAATCACTCTTGAAATACGCATATTTAGAATGATGTATGCGTATTCCTGGAGCAATTTTTTTTAATACAACTTCTTTGCAAAAAATGTTAATGCTTCCTTTGAAAGCATGAAGTGCTGATTCTAAAAAGATATCGCTCACCTTTATTGGACAACCCGTTCCGAAGATATAGTCCATTATATTTATAGTCTGATTATATTTTTCAGATTATATATTTCAAAGTGAACAGTGAATAGTTTTTGGAGTATATCTTTGGAACGGTTTGTGCAATAAGGGTGAGCGATATCTTTTTAGAATCAAAACTTCATACTTTCGAAGGAAGCATTAACAAAACCAAAAGTAGTTTTGTCACCAAATTACTTTTAGATGTAAGTATTTTTTTTTGTCACCAAATTTCCTTTATATATAATTTTTTTGAAATAATTCTTGGACTTGAAAATGGTATCCGGAATTAGTAAGAAACCATAAATTAGAACTCATAACCGTTTACACCATCCCAATGAAGGACGTAGTTTTCGAATTATAGAGTGGTTTACCTCCCTATTTCATTGATTTTCTTAAAATTGATAGAAATTTCATCAAATCGGTAGATAAACCAGTTAATAAATCCCAAAGTATTTGCTTAATTTCCATCATTTAAACGGTTCTGAGTTTTATTTTAAATCCTCTATGTGTAACAAGAACAATTTTTAATTCCAAGAATTATTTCAAAAAAATTACATCTAAAAGTAATTTGGCGACAAAAAATTCTCCATCTAAAAATAATTTGGTGACAAAATTACTTTTTTTTACAACTTGTCAATTGTTTTTGACAGCTTACAGAACTCTCCGCAAATATTTTTCCGCTGTGGTTTTCGTTAGCATTTCGCTCTCCTAGTGGAGACCACCGAAAAAATTCGTTTCGCATCAACAGCGTACTAGGCTTTAGCACACATTGCATTTGGTGCGTTCAGCAATTTACTCACATGCTCAGTCAATTATGTTCTAGCAAGTCGAGTGCGATATACACATGTTCAGAACGAAAAAAGAAACACAAATTTGAAGCTCTGCATGCTCTAAGTTAAAAAGAAACACAAACAATTTTTTTTTTTGACAACTCATTCTGCTCTGAACTAAAAAAAGAAAAACGCCTAGTGTTGTAGCACAACAAATCATAGAACAATTCTAGGACATATAAATCATACAACAGAATTGGAGAAATGTATGTGTTGTATCTTATATGATGATCTGTGAAACAGGACCATTTACAACAGGTTGTATTTGAAATACCGTTAATA
The DNA here is from genome assembly GCA_910595825.1 of Philhelius pedissequus. Lineage (NCBI taxonomy): Eukaryota > Metazoa > Arthropoda > Insecta > Diptera > Syrphidae > Philhelius > Philhelius pedissequus. The sequence continues at coordinate 279,144,850 of OU343160.1, forward strand.
AGAACGCAAAATGAAATAACTTTTCGGATAATATTCAGAATTTTTTAACCAAACATAATTATGTGATTGCAAGATAGAAGGTGTTTATTTTGTTATCAAAATAATGGTCATTATATTTTTTTTTTGGCTTGGCGCTTCGAAGACAACAATAATGAATTTTTGCTGTGATGTAAGGCAATTACTACCTACCTATATATGAAAACATTTATCTACATTTATTTGGAGAAAAGTGTTTAGCCATATCAAATGTTTTTCTAAAAATCAAGCCCCAGCCGTTCCCCAGTCAAATCCTAGATCCGCTACTGCAACTGATTGTTCAAACGACGTATGTAGGTTCGCTTACTCAATTTAATTGCCTATTTCAGCATAATATTATTTTTCTTATGTTCTTTAATGAGACCAGTCCACTGGCATATATGAACTATGTAGGTTATGTGGAGTCATCGTTTTATATGATTGTTTATGTTAACAGCAACTCTGAGAACTTCTGTTGCTGATTTCGACATAAGCCGAGTAATGTAAAATAAGATATTATCAATTATGAACGTCATTCGCGACAAATTAAAAAAAAAAAATAAAAACAAGTGAAAGAAATGTCACAATGAAAATGGCTCTCAAGTGAATAGTCTTGTTTAAAGTTTCAAGCAAGTTGAGCTGAACGTGAACTTGAGCTTAAATTTCCACTGAGAAACTGGGGGTTATAACTTCTTCATTTTTTTATATTCAATAGGAATTTTGCTATCAGCTAAGTAAGTTCTAGAAATCAAGTGAATCAAATTGAATCGAATTGAATTGCCTTATCCCTATGAATTTGTTTTCAGTATTCTAAATTTCACCCAATTGAATAGTCTTGATACAGTTTGGAAATTAGTTAAAGGTTCATTTGTCATGTTGACAATAACAGATTTTATTAAGTTGCTCAATTTATAAAAATAACTTTTTGCTTCTTTAATAAAATATGATGATATGGATATCGATAAAAGTGACTTTTAGAAGACCAAGTTTCGAATGGCTTTCTGCTGCAGAAACAGTATCTAACTACTTTTATAAACAGAACTATGATAAATTGGCATGGCTGAAGTTAATTCCATCTACACGTTTTCTCTCAAGCCCGAGATAATGTAATGAGATATGATATTCATCCATTACATAAAACAAGTGATAATATTACAATAAATGCAAACCATTCTCGAAATAAATTGTGTCTTAGAGATATAAAACTATAAAATACAATAAAACGCAGATAAATTGAACTAATTGAAATAAAATTGACTTTTTTTGAAAGGCAATTCGTTTCAATTTTTATATGAATATGATTTCTGGCATTAGGAAACTGCGACGGCTTGGATATAGCCACCAGTGTTACCACAGGTTTGAAAATAAATGAGTCCCAATAAAACATCTCTTCTAAGTTTATAATAATACCTTTTTCCTAATAATTAAAATATAAAAAATATAAAATTCATAATAGTCCAGGAAAATTAGATAAAATAAAATGTACGACTGGATCGCACGAACTTGCTCTTATGTTCGATCACATTGTATGCAAAAGATTTCTATTAAAAATCTAAATATATTTTTAAAATCATTTTTAACTCAGTTTTGTATATGCATATACAAAATTTCATTAATTTTGTTCTAAAATAAATTAGTATGACAATATTAAATATTTACTAATATAAACTTAAAAACAAAAGATTAAAGAAAAAATAATTCAAAATTCTGAAATAAATACTTAAACTAATTTGAGCTCAAAAAAAGTACGCCATTTTAATTCTTGGATAAATTTGAATTTATGAAAAAAAAATTCTTTTAATCTGTGGAGCGGTTTTTGAGAAAAAGTTTTTTTCTAAAAACTTTTTGAAAATATTTAAAAAAAAAAATTCAAAAACGCCAATTCATAGGTATCCAGAAAATAGAAATAAATATAATTTTTGAAAAAAATTTAAGAGCAGTTATCGAATAGTAAATTCTTTTAAATTTTTTTCTTAAAAATGATTTTAAAAATACAAAAAAATATTAATTAAAAATATTGGTACGCGGTATAATTTGGGCAACCTAAACCTATATTTTTGTGAAATTTCGAAAGAATCGGTTAAGCCATTTATGAGATAGTCGAGAGCAAAAAAACGGTCCTATGGAAAGTACCGTTTTTAGACATTTTTATAATTTTTTTTTCAACGGTCGTAGCTAAAAACCTACACTGATTTTTTTTTTCAAAATCGTTAGAGCCGTTTCCGGGAAAAATAGGTTTGAACGTAACGGTTATATGGCAGGTACCGTTATTTTTTGAGCTAAAAAAATGTTTAAATTTCTCATCTGAAAAATACCTAAAAAACTCTATATACCAAGTTTGAAGTAATTCGTTAGGGCTGTAGGTGTCTATACATACAGACAGACAGACTGACAGACTGACACACTGACAGACTGACACACTGACAGACTGACAAACTGAGAGACAGTCGAACAGAATTTTTAGACCATCTTTTTTCGTCTTCGCTATCATGGTAATGTCATGTTTGATTGTTAACTCACAACTTTTTTTTTCGACGAATGCATAACTTGCCTTATACTACCTATAATTGCAAGTAAATGATGTTACTTCGAAAAAATTTCGACAAAGCTGGGTAGCTTCATTTTTTACATCCCGAGCATTTTCTAAAAAGTACCATAAATTTGGTGGGGAGCAAAAAAAAATAGTGGGTGGAAGGGGGTAAAATTCAGTTTTTTTTTTTTAAAGTTGTTGGCACACATTGTAGATCATGTCATTCTACACAAATGGGAGATATATTAAGTCAAATCTGGTTGCCTTAACGAATGAATTTAATCTATATATCGGTTTTGACGAACAATTTAACTTTGACACGCTATAGCTTAAGAACGAAATGACACACAGATGTCATTTTGAAGATAATTTTACTGTCTACAAGGTGTTCTTAGAAAACTTTGAGAGAAATAAAATTTTGGGAGTTATTGAACAAAATAAAATAAATTATTTTTTTTAAGATGGCATCATTTCCTTTCCGGTTCAACACTTAAAACTTGGTTTTTATTAATAGAACATGTTTTTCCAAACATAACTAAACACAAAAAAAATCCCACTCAAAAACATAGATTTATTAAATTTTTTTGGAAAAATGTGCTACACCAAAATGTTTTCTGCATTGATCTACAATATATACCAACAATTTTTTTCAAAAATAAAACCCTTTCCCCCTATAAAATTTGTTGCTACGCTCCAAATTTAGGTTACTTTTTAGAAAATGCTTAGGACGTACAAATGAAGCCCTCCACCAAAATTCAGCTTTGTCGGAATTTTTTCGAAGTGAACATCTAATTTTCCTTGAATATAAATAATATTAAATTAACTGAATTTAAATAAATGACATATATGTATTACGTATACCATAAAAAAATCGATGTATTTTCCATAATAACGAGGTCATTAGTATCTTCAAGACCCTTAAATCTGAAACTATTGAAGAAGACGGAATTAAACTTCGTTTTATTAAACTCATTTTGCCCTATGTAGCAAACTCCTTTACGCATATATACAATCACTGCATAGCATCCTCAACGTTTCCAACTCTGTGGAAATCCGCTCGGATCACTCCTGTTCCTAAAATTTCCGTACCCGTTGAACCGTCTGATTATCGGCCCATAAGCATTCTGCCTTGCATGTCAAAGGTCTTGGAGAAGATTTTTAAGAAACAAATAATTGAACATCTTAACACTAAGAGGCTACTATCTCCCTATCAATCTGGTTTCAGAGCTAACCATTCCTGCTCTTCTGCTATGGTTAAAATACTGGATGATATCAGAATCCAATATGATCAAAATAGTTTAACAGTTTTATGTTTGTTGGACTTCTCAAAGTTGTTCGACAAAGTCAACCATAATGCTCTATGCCAAAAACTTAAACACTATTTCGGGTTTTCGGATTTAGCGGTGTCCCTTATAGAAAGCTACTTATATAACAGAACTCTGCGGGTGGTGATCTAAGACGATTGGTCACATTCGAGTTTCTTGAAAACAGGAGTTTCACAGGGTTCTATCCTTGGCCCTATCCTCTTCTCTATTTTTATAAATGATCTTCCTTCTGTTTGTAAAAATGTCTCCTTTCATCTCTATGCGGATGATATCCAGATATATCTTTCAAGGAGATTTGGTCTGATAGATGACCTTGTTTTTCGTGTTAATGAAGACATCATATCCATCTACAAATGGACAAAGGAGAACGGTCTGACACTGAACCCTAAGAAAACTCAGGCTCTGCTTATATCTAAAACGGAGCACAATGTAACACAACTTCCCACCATCATGCTAAATGAATCAACCATTCCTTATGTGAAATCAGTTACCAGTCTTGGTTTTAAACTAATGAGTAATTTATCCAGTAGGGAGCATGTAAATACTGTTGTGAGACGGATTTATGGAACCCTAAGGAAACTCTGGATCTCAAGGAACTTTACCCCTACTGAAACACGACTTCGATTAGTTAAAACGCTTCTTATGCCAATTATATCGTATTCTGAAATAGTTTATCCTCATCTTGATTCTATGTCCGAACACAAGCTAAATGTCGCTTTTAACGACATGACAAGGTATGTGTATAGCCTAAGAAGATACGACCATATATCTCCATATAAAAGCAATATTCTGGGCTGTACACTACAAGCATATACTAATTATCGAAATTGTATTTTCTTGCATAAATTGATTAACACTAAAACACCCCAGTATCTTTTTGAAAAAATAAGTTTCTGCCAATCATCTAGAACAAGAAATATATCAATGCCCTCGTTTTACTTTCTAAACTCATCACGATTGTTTTTTGTAAATAGAATTCGCCTTTGGAATTCCTTGCCTGTGAGAATTAAGCAAATAGCGGAGACTGCAAAATTCAAGAGTGAAGCATTTAAACATTTATCTAATGTGCGTTATTAAATATTAATCTTTTTAAACTCAAACTAAATATAAGTAGAAGAAAAGAATGGAAAATGGAAAAATGTGGATAGCTTTTATATTTATAAATTATAAATTTAGTTGGAAAGTGTATTGTATTTTTAATTTTAATTTTTAAGCCATAAATATAATTTTACCTCCTTTGTAAAATACTATAAAAGACTAAGTCTTACTGTATTAGCCAATGAAATAAATAAATTGAAATTGAATTGAAATTGAATATACAAGAATATTATGATTAAATATTTAAAATCTTAAGAACACATTTTTTAAAAAGTAAACAAAAAGTAACAATTCAATAATAAAACAATTAAACAAAAGGATATATCTGGAGTCCAAACTTTATCGGTTGAGACACATAACTCCTTTGCAAACATAATTGCTTCAATAGTTTTTAATTTAAATCTATTGAACTTTTTTTTTTTGATTAGCTGAGATCTGAAAATTTTCTTTCTGCGACTGCAGAACTTTGAGGAAACGTCATCAATTTCATAATAAAGTTAGAAATGTGCAGGTGTTTTTTTTATATAATATAATTCTATATACTACTAAAATTACTCAGCCAAGTAGAAGACTTAGCATTATATTTAATCGGACTTGTCAAGCTATTGATTCAAAATAACTTTTTTCGGTCTTTAGTCTACGTTGCTTTTTTGCCAAAAAAATTCATGTAAGTTGAACTGAACTTAACAAAAATTGCGTATTGGTAAGGCGCTCACTAACCAACTGATGAGTCCAAGTGAGAAATGTGCATTAAACTATAAATTGACTCGTTCTTAAAAAATGAGTCAAAACTAAAAAAGAGTCCCTATTGACTTAAATGAGTCCCAGTGGTAGCAGTGATAGTCACATATTGAGGTCCAATTTTCTATCATTCCTTGCAGGATTCGTGCCATTTAGGTTCGTTTTGGTGTAGACTAGTAACTACACATATCCACACAGAAAATAGGCTAGCGACGTTAAATCGGAAAATCTTAGATACCAACTGACAGGTCCAGAAGCACGCGAAATTATGCGCTCAGCGCTCAGCAAACGTTTCTTGTAACAAATCAAGTGTGGGAAGCGCTGTGTTACATGTTGCGCCATCTTGTTGAAACCCTAGCTCCCCTACATCAAGGCGATTTAGTATAGGAACGAAAAAGTCATTGATCATGTCCCCGACTGAAATCCTCTAACCATCGTCGTTTTTAAATAAGTAAGGACCAATGATTCCAGCCTATAAAGCTAACCAAACTAGAGTTCTTGTGAATGTAACGGCGGCGGGCGTATCAATAAGAAAACTAGGATAAACAGCAATTTCATTTCGAGCCCATTCGAAATAGATCTGCGTAAATTGCATGCGTGTCTTAGAAGTCAGTCGATTACTCAGTCGATCTCGTACTGTGGAAGTGTTAACACGTTTTCGGCTTCCCAGTTTCTCCAAATTAAATTTCGTGTGTGAGCTTAAGTTCTACATCAAATCATCATTTCATAAGTGGTGCAGTAGCACAGGGATAGAGTGGCCGACCGAGAATCCGAGGGTCGCCAGTTCGATTCCCAGCCGGGCATCAGAACTTTAGCTGCTTTTTTTCACAACCGTGAAGTGGAAAACTTTATTGGTTGGGAAAACAAACAAAGGAGGAGGAGTTTAAGCACCGGGGCATCGAAAGGTGTCCTAGGGCCAATGAGGCCAGCGATGGCATCAGCTGAGGGAACATCGAAAGATGTTCCAACTACAAGCAGTGATTCTGCAGCAAAAACATCAACAGCAATAACAACAACGGCAACATCATCCGATGCTAATCAAAAGCGCAGAAAGAGGATCAAGTGCGCACCAAATTTGGTAAAAAGGAGATCCACGGCCACCTCAGCAAAGCTGCCAGCTGGGGTGCATACGACCGATATAGACGAGACGTCAGAGGCAGCAAGACAAACCGAGCTAGACACTTCACCCGAAGAGGGTATAGCATATATGTCTTAAGAAGGAGAAGGGCACTTCACGACGGGTGATAGTACTGCCTTCGTGAACCTCTCCACATCAGAGGCGTCAGCTGAGGAGGACGAGGAACAAAGAATGGTCGCCCAAATTGAAGCTTTGGAGGCAGAAATCGAAAAGATAAAAAGCAAAGTTAAGGCCAGCCAAGAAGCGCGCCGAGCGAGGCAACTAAAAGAACTCGACGAAAAAGAACAACAACAGAAAAAAGAACAATTACAAAAACAACAGCCACAGCAGCAGCCAAAACAACAACGGCAAAAACAACAACAACAGCAACAGCAGCAGACACAAGTCCAGAAACAACCGCAAGAAAAACAGCAGCAGCAGATTCAAAAGCAGCAGAATCAACAGCCGCAGAAAAGTCAGTCTCAGCAGCAGCAGCCACAGCCGCCGATTATGAAAAAAGAAAAGGTGCCACCCATTAATACTTATAAAATGGAGTTACAGGATACCATAAATCTATGTAAGTTGACCATAGGTCAAAATTTTACTATTAAAAGATTAAATAACGATAGGCATGCTATCCAGTGCTTCACACTGGAACAGCACAAAAAAATTAAAGAGTTGCTAAAAGAAACTACTACCGAATTCTTTAGTTTCACCCCTAAAACAGAAAAATTTCAAACGGTCCTTTTGAAGGGCATAGATTCCTACACGGAACCACAGGTGCTCTTAAATGAACTCCGCCAAAAAGCGAATGACGATCTCGACTTTATCGGGGTCAAGCCGTTCGCTACAGTTAGAGCTAGGCGGGAGAAGCGGAGTCTTCCCTTCTTCCTTGTTCAACTCTCACCCAGCAGCAAACTGGATAGTTTGAGGAGTATATCCGTCCTCAACTGCCAGGTTGTAACTTGGGACAAATTAAAAAGGCGCGGCGACATGCTTCAATGCATGCGCTGCCAAAGATTCGGCCACGCCGCAGCAAACTGCGAAATGCAGTCACGCTGCGTTAAGTGTGGAGAGAACCACAATGCAGATGAATGCAAGTTAGGAAAGGAACGGGTCGAAGATAGGACCCAGCTTAAATGTGTACTCTGCCGAGGCGCCGGACACCCCGCTAATTATCGGGGATGCCCGACGTTTCAGCTTATAAAAAACAATAAAGCAGCAAAGCAAACAGTGCTATAAAAGCGTCCAACAGTGCGCCCTCCTACAACAACGCCCGTCAACCCCCAAATTTCTTACGCCCAAATGGCGTCAGGAAGGGGAAGCACAACAATAAAGCAGCAAAGCAAACAGTGGTAGAAAAGCGTCCAACAGTGCGCCCTCCTACAACAACGCCCGTCAACCCACAAATTTCTTACGCCCAAATGGCGTCAGGAAGGGGAAGCACGGTACAGCCTACACCAAAGGTCGCCCAACAGGCCCCCGTGCCTAAGGCTCCGGCGGCACAGGCGGATATTATGGGCGTTCTACTGGCCATCCAGGGCCAGTTGAACGGCCTCCAAAACCAGATCAGGGAGCAGGCGACTAGGGTAGATTATCTCTACTCTGTTTTGCCGAGCTTAACGCAACTTAGAGGTTAAGGGCGCGCTGCCGGAGAGGCCCTTTAAGATCCTAGCTGTGAATGTAAATTCACTGATTAGGACCGAACGTAGAGCGAATTTATTCCAATTGCTTAAAGACATAAGTCCAGATGTGTTTATGGCTAGCGAAACTAAGCTTAACCAGAAACATAAATTGACTAACAACAATATCGTAAGGAGAGACCGACCCAACTCGACTCAAGGAGGGGGCGTCGCAATCTTTATACGTAAAGGCATTAGTCATAGACAATATATAATAGTGATGTGCGTAAATTTCGGACGTTAGAGGCATGCATCATATGCATTCATCTCCAACAGGGGAAGCGAATGTGTGTGATCGCTGCCTATACACCGGAAACACCTCAGCCCACACAGTTTATAACAGAGCTTGAAAAGCTTTTTGAATGTTTAAGATTGAGCTCGGAAGAAAACTACTACATATTGGCTGGTGATTTGAATGCCAAACATATAGATTGGGGAAATCAAATACAAAATCCTCGTGGTAACCATCTGTATAATTGGATGGGTCGATACAACCTGGAGTATCGCATTGAACTTCTCGCTACAGACAGGCCATCGTTTCCAAGAAGCGGTGCCTATCTGGATCTATTGTTGAAAGACGCAAGACTAACAATTACTGATACTGTGGGCCATCGGTCTAAAAATTGTTTAAGAACGATCGAGTACGACAGTGACCACTGCGGACTCGCCACCGTAATACAACTTCCGAACTCGCTTATGGAGTTGGAGGAGTATGTACCGGTGCATACTTACAATTACAGTAAGGTGCGCTGGCCACGCTTCTCGAACGTCTTATTGAGCGAATTACGATCAAATGGTATATCCCCACCAAATGACAGGAACATGACAAATACTGAAATTGACAGATACTTAGAACAAATGGACGAAACAATTCAACGAACAATGAACAGGACAATACCGAAATACAAAGAACGTAACGCAACTGACATGTACCGTAACGCGACAATTGATGCATTACACAGACAAAAAAGTGGCTTACTGACAAGACTAAAACGCTTGTACAGACGGTTTACTGACACACGAGATCTGGAGATAAGGACACTGAAGTCGTCCATCAAAAACATCAACCAATTGATCAAAGAAAATTATAGGTTATCCATTAATTTGTTTTGGAACAACAAAATTTGGGCCGTGAACGCTACCGACCCGAGTATGTTCCCACAAATTAATAAGATATTCAGAAGAAAAGATCAAAACGACCTTCCGTGTCTTAAGCTCCAGAGGACGACACAAAACAGAGACGTACTTCTGACAGCAGGCATAGACCCAGATGACGCCGTCTTGGACGATAACCTCTTCATAATCGAAGATCCGCAGGAGAAGGTGGAGGCTGTGGGGGCTGCTTTCCAGCAAGTGTACAAGGTGAATGCTAGCATTCGCCCGAATCATGACCTGGAGAACAGAGCTCTGTTTCATCACTTATGGCTCCGGAACGATATAACCGAATGACGATCTGAGAACCTTGGTTTTACCGGGCTTAATGATGAAGATTTGGCAAACGCCATAATCGCCGACCGAAATGGGCCCAGTCCCTTGTTAATTTCGAAAAATGAGCTCCAGCTCATCTTCGATTCATTAAAGAAAAAGAAGTCAGCAGGAGTCGATGGTATATCCAACGTTGTACTACGACATTTGCCTCAAGAAGCAGTTGACATTTATACCACACTGTTGAACAACGCGCTGAATAATGCATATTATCCAGTGCGGTGGAAGACAGCTGTGGTGCACCCTCTCCCAAAAAAGGGAAAGGACAACTCCAATCCGGCGAATCTCCGGTCGATAAGTCTTCTTCCGAGTATCAGCAAAGTATTTGAAAAGGTTATTAATAGAGCCCTGTTCAAGTGGGCGGAGGACAAAAATATTATCCCGGATAATCAGTTCGGTTTTAAGGCGGGACATGACACAATTCATGCCGCGTCTAAACTAGTTTCTGATATCCAATGGAACAAAACTAAAAAGCAGTGTACGGGTGCCTGTCTGGTTGATTTGGAGAAGGCCTTCGACACCGTATGGTTAGAGGGTCTCTATCTAAAGCTAACCAGACTAGGTATAAGTAAACCTCTATTGAATATACTTTATGACATGCTAAATGTTAGAAAGTTTGTTGTCAAGAGTGGCAATGTAACTTCTACCGCATTTTTTAATATTAAAAATGGTCTTCAGCAGGGAGCGGTTAAATCGCCGATTCTATTCAGCATTTACACCAGCGATCTGATAGGTAGTCTAACTCAGGCAATTGCGTACGCCGACGATCTAATTGCGTACAGAACAGCTCATACAGTTGAGGTCATCAAAAATCTTTTGCAGAGTGACTTCGACTAGATTCAGCGATATTGTGATGACTGGAAGTTGAAAATCAACTTCCACAAATCGGAAACTATTCTGTTTAGGACTCCGTTGTCTAGCGCCTCAAGTGATACGAGAAAGAACTGCCGCAAGCTGGTGATCGTAGAGCCAAATGGACATCCACCTTGGCATCTGGTTGGATCAGTACCTGTATTGACAGCAGGGAGAAAGTGATTTGTTACATGGCCTCATCAGGCCGATGATTGCCCACGGATGGCCGGTGTGGTTCAACGTTGCCCCATTTCAAATGGAAAAGATTCAGGTGTTTGAGAGGCAATGTCTTAGACGTTGCCTTGGATTACACAGAACGCCAGAGTCGGAGTGCACAAGATATAATTCCAACCAGGTTTTATACAACGGAGCCAACATAAACAGAATAGATAATTTTTGGTTTAAGCTGATTCGGAGTCACACGGCAAGAGCGATGTCCTCAACCAACAGCTTAATTTTTAGGGCTTATTACTCCAATAACGAATATTTTGAGAGTGCGCGGTTAAGTGGTTACATCCCTCCCGAGGCATTCCTCTATTTAGACAGTCGAGGGCTGATACAGGATAGCATGGCGGTTCCGCTTATGACCCCTGTATGGTCCAGACGTCATCGCTCAAGGTGGAGGGTATCGCCTCCGGTTTAGTAGGACTGTCGACTTACATATATTTAGGGTAATTAGGTATAGGGAACAGTCGGGGAGGCACCAAAAAAAAATTAAAAATATGTATGTATGCGGAGGCATATGTGCATGTAAATGCGTAACTGTACATGTATATGCGTACGTATATGTATGTACGTATGTACATGTATGTATCTCCTTCGGGTAGGGGAACAAAAAAGAATATACCGGAGGTAAGGCATGCCTGTCGTAATAGGCGACTAAAATCCAACCTCCGTATACTGAGAGTGAACGTATACATAAATATGCAATGAGTAAAACAAGTGGATACATTACCCCAGGTGGAAATCCAAGTTCACTGGAAAATCCACCCTCTTAGGAGGTCGGCTCTACGGATTCTGGGGAGAGCCAATTATTGCATTTAATAAATCCCTTCTTAAAAAAGGCAAGGGTTGCTCGCTCAACCCCATCCCAATCGAGTGACAACGGTAAGAAGAGTTCGCCGGTAACGCCAGATGCGCGAGTAAAAAAGGACTCAATGAAAACAGAAATTCTTGAGAAAGATAAAAATGAACTTCGTCAAAAACTTGATGAAGTAGTAAAACTTTATCACGAGTTAAAAAGGAAGTTCGTAAGGAAAATGAGGTGCTGAAGAATAAACACCACAATGACTCTAATGCTGGTTCATGGCAAGCGAAAAATGTCATTTATGAGACTGATGAAGAAGAAATACATTAGTCCTCAAACAATAGGCCGAGTAAAAAACGCAAGGTTGGATCCTCGCCTGATGACGCCTGTTTTCCTGAAAAAATTGCATCACCAAAAGACGCCAATATTAAAGAAAAACCTATTAAAATTAGGCCTCCGCCACCAATTAATGTTGTCGGTATTGCGGAGTATAACCGGCTGCAAACTATCTTAAAGACGTTAACACCATCAGTCTTTAAAGTTGTTTCACTTAATAACAACAAATGGAAAGTTTGCGTGAAAGATCGTCTCCTGTCGCGGAAACTAAACGAAGAAAATGTGGAATGGTACACTTATGAGAATAAGTCGGAAAGACCTTTACGTGTTGTAGCGAGAGGTTTGCACCCATCATGTCCAAAATACGATATTATTAACGATCTAAAAAGGAACTATAAGATCTTAGATGCTGCGAACATCGTCAAAAGAGAAACACACAAAAAAGATAGCGAAACAAATGTGGTACAGTGTAGTCTTCCACTATTTATTCTTACTTTTGATAATGCAGAGAAAATAGACGATATTTACAAAATTAAAAAAATCCTCATAATTGTTGTTAAGATCGAACATTTAAGAAAGAGTTCAAGACTGATTCCGCATTGTAAACGCTGTCAAGAATTCAATCACACGCAAGCTTATTGCAAAAAAGAACCCAGGTGTGTAAAGTGCGCCGGAAATCATCTTACTATAGACTGCACCTCAGATAGCAAAAGTGCAGCAACGTGCATAAATTGTAATAAAAGCCATCCAGCCAACTATAGAGGCTGTGAAGTAGCAAAAGAATTATAAAAAAGGCAATCAAAATTTACGCAGTCACAAAGAAAACCACCAAGCTAAGTAGAAAAGCAAGTTCTTAAGACCCCTAAGAGGTTAAATGCCCAAATACCCAAATCAAAAGATCAATCAACACAACCAGAGCAAACACCAAGGAAAGGTAGTGTTAACACATATGCCCAAATAACGGCTAAGAACATATCTTTACAAAAAGATACTGCTAGTGATCCACTCACGAACGTCTTAAACATAATCCTTTCGAAAATTGAGGAGCAATGTGGTACAAAAAAATTTATATTTGAAAGGCTAACTAAACTCGAAAACAGTTTTCGGCCAAAACGCCCTACAAAAAGAAAAACATGATGGAAAAGCTCAAAATAATTACTTGCAATGCCAACGGATTATGGCAAAAACTTGGAGAACTAGAAATGTTTATGCATGAGAAAGATATTGATATTGGTTTGATATCGAAAACACATGTCAAGAAAAAATCAAATAGTAAGATCAATGGATATTTAGAATACCTCGCAACTCATCTGTCGAACAAAGCTAGAGGTGGGGCATCTTTATTTATAAAAGAATGCATCGAACACACGATATGCCCAAAAATAGAGGCTGAATCAATGCAATTAATCCGTGTACAGGTTCGAACTCAGAATGTTGTACTGAATGTATCTTCCATATACTGTCCTCCACGATGTAAAATTGAAAAGAATGAATTTATGAACGTGCTAAAGTTACCTAAACAAAATTTTATTTTTGATGGTGACTTTAATACGAAGCACAGCTTTTGGGGATCTAGAGTTATTTCTCAAAAGGGTCGAATGATCTACGAAGCGGTAATGGAAAATAATTGCGATTTTCATTCGACTGGCAACCCGACTTACTGGCCGACTGATCCATCGAAAATACCTGACCTTATTGATTTTTTTATGGTCAAAGGAATACCGTCAAATAAAATTAGCATAACAGAAAGCTTTGATCTTTTCTCAGATCATTCTGCTGTTATTCTCACTATGAGCGAAAATCTTGTTAAAAATGAAAAACCACCTACGCTAACCAATGGGAAAACCAACTGGGAAGGTTTAAAGAAAGATATAGAGGATAACGTTGAATTAAGGGTTTCACTACAAACGCCTCTGGAACTTGAAGACGCAGTAGATAACTTCGTCAATATCGTACAACAAGCCGCATGGAATAACACCCCGTACCAAAGAGAAATGCCGCGCTTTAAAAACCTAAAATATCCGCAGGAAATAAAAGATTTAGTAAAAGAGAAACGAAAATCACGTAAGAAATGGCAGCAAAATCGAGCTCCTCAACACAAGGTAAATTAAAATCGCTTGTATAATTTACTAAAAAAGACGATAGCAGAATTCAAAAATTCTGAAGTTGGGAATTATCTTGAAAGCTTGACAGCAGGGAACCAACTACTCACTCTGGAAAACTGTTAAAGTAACGAAGAAACCAAAGCTCCCAGCGCCTCCGATTAAGAATGATCAAAACGAATGGGCAAAAAGCGACAAAGAGAAAGCAAATATTTTCGCGGATTACCTGGAGAACACATTTAAACCTTTTGATGTGCAAGTACTCAACGAAAATTTAAATATAAGTACTAACTCAAGCGAAAATTACATTACAAGAAATGTTACCCTTGCCGAATTAAGTAGAGAAATAAGAAAGCTTAAGTATAAGAAAGCTCCGGGATATGACCTAATTACGGCCGAAGTTCTCAAAATGCTTCCTCGCAAATGGTTAATTAATATTCTTTATATAATAAATGCCACTCTAAGTCTAAAGTACGTTTCGAGCCAATGGAAAGTTGCGGAAATTTTAATGATTCTCAAACCAGGAAAACCATCACATGATAAGAAATCTTATAGACCTTTTCAATTCTGCCCGTAATATCTAAGGTCTTTAGAAGAATATTACTTCTGCACCTGCAGCCAATAATAGAAGAAAAGCGCCTAATACCTGAACATCAGTTCAGATTTAGAAGCAAGCATTCGACAATTGACCAAGTGCATAGGATCACTGACGTCATTGAGAAAACTCTTGAAGACAAGAAAATTTGTTCGGCGATCTTCCTAGACGTGTCGCAAGCTTTTGATAAGGTGTGACACGAAGGCCTAAATTTTAAATTAAGACAAATTCTGCCTACGGCACTTTATACGCTTCTAAAAGCATATCTAGAAAATAGACTTTTTAGAGTAAGACATGGAAACGATTACTCGGATCTCAAAGAAATAGTGGGTGGGGTACCACAGGGAAGTGTTTTAGGTCCAATATTGTACCTATTATTTACACGTGATATACCTCAAACAGAAGACACTATCGTAGCCACGTTTGCTGACGACACTGCAATACTAGCAGTTGGCCAAACGATAAATGATTCTACGACAAAATTACAAAAAGCTCTGAATAATGTCATTGATTGGACAAAAACATGGCAGATATCGCTCAACGAAGTAAAATCAGTCCATGTAGATTTTACGTATAAGAAAATTAATAGATTACCGGTATTTGTTAATCCGGTTCAAGTTCCGTTTGTTAACGAAGCAAAATATCTCGGAATGACTCTAGACGCGAAATTAAAATGGAAACCGCATCTTAAAAAGAAATGCGAAGAGTTAAATAATAAGCTCAGATATATGTACTGGTTGCTCGCGAAACACTCTAAGCTTAGTATCGAAAATAAGCTAATTTTGTACAGGAAGGTGCTTAAGCCTGTCTGGACTTACGGTATATAACTCTGGGGTTGTACGCGAGATTCTAATTTAAATACCTTACAAACATTTGAAAATAAACTCCTAAGATCATTTGTAAGCGCACCTTGGTACATTAGAAACGAAGATCTCCACAGAGATCTCGGGATTCCCACGGTTCGCGATGAAATTAAAAATTTTTCCCGAAATCATAGAAAAGGGCTATTACAACACTGAATAATCGAAATTATCGATGAGACGAATTTAGTACGCCACCTGCGAAGGACAAAGCCTTCCGATCTGGTGCACTAAACGAGAATCCGCCTTAAAACCGCGGTATAAGCACGAACTATCACCGGATAGTTACCTGCAACGCGTTAATTAAATTCGTTAAAAATAAATTGCAAGATAAGTTTCAACTTAGTTGCAATCGGGAGGAGGACGTGTTTTTAGTGCAGTAAGAATCTCACACTCCTATGAGCACGCGTTTTTCAGTCCTCATAGAGCCTTTTGAAGGTTTTACACCTACCCACGGAAAAAAATGTATGTATGGGGTGAATGTAGCTGTGTGTCTGCATGCGTATGCAAAATATAAACAAAAAAATTAAAACACGAAAAAAATGTTGCTGTGACTGTTCTGGGTTTTAAGTAGTTTTACTCGTAAGTGGTTTTGGGTATTTTTAGGTATTTTAAGCAGTTTAAGTTATTTGTATCTAGTTTTAATTATTTTTGGCCTAGCTTTAGGTTTAGTTTATAAGTAAAAATAAAAATATGATAAGATACCGAGTTTTTTGTTAATAAGTTTTCTTGGTTTAAAAAAAATAAAATAATTAATTAATTTAATTAAAATAGCTTTTAGGTCGAAAGACATTAGTTCTAAGAGTTATTGATTAGTTTAGAGCGCCCGTAAAGGACCAGTAAATTAGTTGTGAGTTATTGATTATTAGGCTAGTTTTAAATATTTTTGTCCAGCTTTAAGATAGTTATAAATTAATAATAAATAAAATTAAAGATTTTATTTTAACTACTTAAAACACTAATTATTTATTTTTGCTCATACTTATGTACATTTCGAAAGCTATGCTTCAATCGTCAGAAAGCTTCTTTTAAATAATAATGCCATTATTATTTAAACAGAGCTTACTGATGATGGAAGCATAGCTTCCGAAATGTACATATACGCAAAAATAAATAATTAGTGTCTTAAGTTTTAAAATAAAATCTTTAATTTATAATAAAAAAACACGTTAAAAATCTCTACTATCAAATTAATTTAATAAATAAAAATTAATTTAAAAAAAATCAAGTTAATATGATTGCGAGAAGTTACAAGTGAAAGGGAAAGGAAAGCTTACCACTCATTGGTGCTGGTGCGTTGTTGTTTTGTTGCGGCTAATTGTTTTTGGTTTATTTTTTTTATGTTGATTGTACATATATATAAATTATCACAACACAAGCCACTGGCACTATTTTTGTCGACTTGCGCGCACTCCTTCACACGATGTTGGTATGCTAGTTGGTACTCATCCATACAAAATTATCGAAAGATCATCAGAAGCAGTCTACAAAATCAAAATCAACATTCAAGAAAAAAGTGTGTCTATCGATAGACTCAAACCCTGTTTCATCAGCAAATCGGACCAAAATAGATGAAACATCATAAGCCACCTACATATATACACATGATTTGAATTATAAAATAAAATCAATTTACTACTACTACTACAACTCATCAGCTATCACTGTTCCACCACAACATACTTATCAACAACTTAGACGAAGTGTGAGATTTCATCAACCAGCTCCTGCAGAACCACCTGATGAAACTTACTCAAGGTGGAGTAATGTAGCAACACTGCATCTTCAGAATCTTGACTCTAAATGTAATTCGAAGATCTTCACTCCTAGTGTACCTAAAAGGGAAGAAAATTATCTTAAATACAAACTGTCCAAAAAGTCTCAAAAATTAACTTTATCGAACAATTCAAATTACTTACCGTCTTGTTTTTCAACTGATACAACATAAATGTGCTTTACTTTCGGTGAACAATCTAATTCTTAAAATAATCTTATAAGCCACTATAATTCGAAAACTACGTGTTTCATTGGAATGGTGTGAACGGTTCTGAGTTCTAATTTATGTTTTCTTACTAATTCCGGATACCATTTTCACGTACAAGATTTATTTCAAAAAATTTACATCCAAAAGCAATTTGGTAAGTAATTTGGGGACAAAATTACTTTTGGATGGATTTTTTTTAACGCAATCTGAATTGTGCGGGATTTTGAACGGTGGATCGAAAATAACGTTTTTACTTACACTTTACCAAACCGCGGCATTGGCACCACATGTTCTCACAAAGTTGAATATCATAAGCACATCAATCTTTATACTGTATAACATTTGAAGCCAAAAATGAAGTTCGCGATAGCTCTTTGAAAATCCAAGGAACTACTTTGCAACCTCAAGCTCAATCTTATTAACTTTATAAGGCTATTGATGCATTGTTAGACATTAAAAAAAAATGTGTCAATTTTTTTTACACATTTATAAAACAGCATTTTTTATTTATTGAGAACAAAACTATTTGAAATAAGCAATAAAATCTAGAGTATTAACAAAAATAAATAGGCAACTTATGTAAGTTCAATTTTATAAACAGAAAACATTGTGTTGTTCGTTAATATAGTTCGTGTAAAAATAAAAAACAAAAATAATGGAAAAGAAATTCTACATCTAGTCCCATATTATAAGACTTCCAATTGGACATGAATACCAATCTTGACAATCTGTATGTCAGAAACAATAAAATAAAACTAATTTTTTTCTTACAATTACGCGTACTCCATACAAACCTCTATTACGGTTGACCACAATCCATTTCTTAACGCCACCATATATAGGTCTTCCATTTCAATATAAGCATTCATATAGTCGAGCTGGTTCAATAAGTCTTTAGGTGTAAATATTTTGTCAGTATCGTTCACTTCATCAACATCTGAAACAATCAGTTGATGTATCCATACCGATATTTAATTCTACCAAATTTTTAAGACTTTATCTCAGACTCAGTCAGTTGTGGATCAACTAATGCAAGATACTAGAAATAAAATAATAACAAAATTTGTCCAAATCTATTTCAATTTCGAACTTCTTGAGTATTTGGATTGAGTACTCGTTAACAAAAAGAATTCTCTCTTCGACAAACTTTCTGTTGAAATTCCATACCCACGGTCGCCGAACCGAATCACCAAAGATTAGAGTTGTCCTTGTATTGATGCCACAGCGAGGGTAAAACCCTTTTGAGGTATTGTTAAAGCTTAACGAGTTCAAATCAAAGTTATCCTCAGGATTCTAAGAGAAAGTACGAACTTGAATATGGCGAGACAATGAAGAAATAAGAAAAATTACAAACCTCCTCCTTTTCAATTTTATAAATCTGTTTAAAAGCACGAAAAACTAAAAATTCAATAACAATCTGATTTGCATAGAAACTAGCCACTTTACGCCGCTGTGCTTTCTCATTTTTGTTTTCGATAATCACCAAAAGACTACGGAATAAGTCTTCAATAAGATCGTAGATGGCAAACATTCGGAATAGTCCCTGAATATGCTTAATGATATTCTCAAGTTCCTTATCAGTTTCAGCGATATTTTCTGGTAGTGAATGTGTGCAGATCATTATTACAAAAACTCGAAAGGACGCTTACCTGGCACAAAATTAAAGAAAAATTTCATTCGCAGGAACGCGTCGATGTCTTTTCTCGTTTCACTTCGTTTCCTAAGTTCAAATATATTCAATATTTCCAAAAGACTCAAATTATATTTTTTTGGATCAGAAATTGGTCCGAGTAACTTTTGCCATCTGGTATTTTGCTTTTTGATTTGTTCACCTTTAAGGCAGCATCTCAATGCTGCATCATACAAAGGAAACATCTTCCAGACGTTTTTCTGAAACCTATGGTTGTATCTTTTGAGTGAACATCTCGAATATAGCCGCTCTGCATCAAGCTGTGCTTCTTGCAGTTGTGCTTCTTTTCATCTTCCCATTTTCATTTGAGGTTTAATTGTATAGTTTTTATTACAAAATATAACACGTTACTTCAACTTAAAAATAAATATTTTTTTGTATTAGCAAGTATACATCCACAGAATTGTAATAACGCAAATTTTATTCAAAAATGCAAAGATTTGTATATATTTAAATAGAGAATGTTTTCAGGAAAGTAGATATCTACAAACAAGGTTACCTTGGTCACATGAGATTTAATATGAAGCTATATTACTAATATATTTGCTTTTACGAACAACATTATGGGATTATATTATTCTATGGCCGAATATTAGAGTAAGCTAAATAAATTTATTCGGAACCACTTATATATCCGATTCGCTTGATTATTAGTTTATGGTTGGCATGCTCTAACGGAAATCAATTGCAATAAAACAAATATCGGAGAGAAAACTTCACTGTATTTCAGTCCTATTTGGCCAGATAAATTTAAACACAAAAGATACTTGAATATAGTTATGAGAACTAAAAAATATGTACTCCACTTGAAGCCTTTCGCTTATTGTCTTCTCTATTGCTAAATACATATGAATAGCAACGATAACACCAAAATATGCATTTAATATGTCCGCACAAAATAGAGGACTGAAAACAATAAACCAATCCTTCAGATATTCATCAAAAGTACCATCAATCTCAAAGGCAATAGTGTTAGACAGAATAAAAACATTCCACATAAGTTAATGAATATCTAAAATTCTGTCAGTCCCAACCCAACCAAAACAATGGTAAATTAGTTAAGTTTTATAATAAATTCTAAGTATCGACTTCGAAATAGAGCTCCGGGAAACTTTTATATGAAAAGCAGAGTTCATTCTACGCTGTAAAGTTAGGTCTTCTTGATCCGAGAGAGGGTGAAGCTCATCTATTAGTTCTATTGTTGATGCTTTGGCTTTATAAACAAGGAATCCATTTGAGTCATTGACCAATGTTAAAGCTAGATTAATACCACGGCTTATAGCATTCCCGAGACAATATAAGTATTAGATGTTTTTAACTCCAGCATAAAGAATATTCTCGTATTGTATTAATTGTGCTTTAAAGTTTGACTTGGATGTGATGTAAATATCACTCTCCCTTTGGTATTGTTTTGTAGAGGGACGTTTTTATAATTCGTGTGAACCTGACGCCTTTGGTTTGAATTAACTTTCTTTTTTGAATCGGAATTTTTATTCCAAGAATTGTTCATAATAGTTAACAAAATATATAATATATTTATTACACTACCGATTAATATAAAATTAGTTTTGAAACACCAAAGGTTATTAATCAGCCGAGCAAATTCACAGAAGGACAGCGATTTAGTTTAGTCGATGTTGAAATTGGTTTAGGGCCGTAATTTAAAGAATCTGAACTTTTACTTTTCCGAGACAAGTTATCTTTTTTAAATGTTTTATTAGACGTATCCATTTTTAATAAGATTATTCTTTTAATACACTGCACAAGGAAAATAAAAACCAATTTTTTTTTGATTACAAAAAAAAATGAAATGTTAAAATTTCGCAAGCAATTAATGTGCAGGTCAATTAAATTGAGAACGAAAAGAGTGCAGAATTGTACTAAGAAATCTAGTACAGCTATCCACTAAAATTACACATTTCGTCGTTCAGCAGCGTACTGGAAAACGAAAAGTAGAGCGAAATTTTTCGTTCATGATTTCGTCGTGTCATTTTTGTATGGGATTTTTCGTTTCGCATCAGCAGCGTACTAGGCTTTATTGGTAAAACATACGAACAATAAAAGTTTGTGTCAACGAAAGACACTACAAGCCGAGTGGGTTTTTGTTTTTCTTTTTCTCACCAAAACACACCTAAGGTTGGGTGCACATGTTTGTATTTTTTGGACACAATTTGAGTTTTTCTATTATAGTTAACTGAAATATTTGCATTGACAAATTCTAAGCACCGCCTCCGTGGCGCAATCGGTTAGCGCGTTCGGCTGTTAACCGAAAGGTTGGTGGTTCGAGTCCACCCGGGGGCGACTTATTTTTTTTTTACCTTTGACTTTTGTTTGGAAAAGAAAATTGAAACAAATATTCAGGTAGAGAGAAATGAATTAAAAATTACTGAAATTAAACTGTTGACTTTTACTGTCGGGAAAATAATTTATTTAACCAAATTTTCGCAGAGTTTGACAGCTGTAAATTTAATTTGTGTCGATAGCCATCGACTTATATATTCAGTCTTAGAAAGGTGCTAACTACAGCATCTAACTGATGAGCCCAACTGTAGTACCTGGGCGAAAGTTGTTTCACTTCATTGACAATTGACATTTTTGTGGTCGTGTCGCTTTTAAAACAGTATTGCGTAACTTAAACGCTAGCCTCCTCATCGCTCTTAGATTCCACATGAGATTATACTACAACAGAGCTGATATTATTACAAGTAAATAACTTAAAATTAGTTTAATTACAATTTTGAAATCAATGAACATATGTTCGGTGCTTGGAAGCAGGTAAAGTTTTTTTAATTTATTTAGCTTTGACCCAAAATATTAATAAATGTATAAGACAGAAAAAAAATAATAACTTAAAGTTTCTTTCCTAAGTTAAAAATTGCATCAATTTCGAAATATATAACAAATGCAGACTTGTCCTATCTTTGAACCTAAGCGATTTTACCAGTTTATAAATGTGAAAAGAAAATCATATGGTCTTCCTTTAACCCTTAATTTCCTTGACGTCTCTGTCGTTGCGATCTTTTTTAGAGGTATCTTATGCGGCAATACTTCCAATGTTCTTGACCTTGAATACTGTATATTTTTGTCTAATTCTCCACATACATATCTCGTTTCCCTTTCTGACTGTTCCCGTACCGTTGAAATATGGCTTCCTTTTAATACATAATTTTACCATAAATGTTCAGAAGTATTTTAGGTTTTGGGGCGTTTAGTGTCGCATAGCTTTGCTGTGCAATAAGTTCGTTGTCGTTGTAGTACGTGTTAAATATTATTAACGTCCGACTAACAGCTGAATACCATAACAAAGGACAAAACATATGATTTCCAAATCGAAACTAAGCTAGCGCTAAATTTCTGATTTACTTGGGTATCGTAGTGAACAGCTGACTACGAATCAGATGTCTATTCAATTTCAATAATTGTATTAAAATAGGTCTTTCTCAATGAAACTCTAAATGAAACTATACTTTCGTTTTAACAAATTTATCATCTCTCTTTATTGAAGCGTCTATTCACAACGGCGAGCGTCTAGTCACAACGGCGGGCGTCTATTCACAATTGGGGTTGGTTTTTTCACCATCTTTTTTTCAAAACGACCCCCCTTCTCCTTTTTTCATTTATCAAATCATTTTGCTTGAAGTTAGTTCTCGTTTGTTTTTGACAGTTCTCCTGATGACCACGGGGTGGCACGATAAAAGTATAAGAATAGCTTAAGGCTCATATTACATTTAACATTTCTTAGTAAAGCAAATTAATAACAAATAACATTACTTAGTACAAATAAATACATTACATTTTTTATAATTTATTTTATTTATTGAAAAAGCCACGCTGTACATAAACATAAACTTAAACTTATTGTTGTTTTCGAACTTGTGCTGTTTTGTCGGATTTTTAGTTTTTTGGATTTTGTAAATAATAAATTAGAGCGAAATGCACAACAAATTCATTTATAAAAATGTTCAATAGGAAATTGAACACAGCAGGGATATTTGCAACAAAATTATATCAGGTAATTTGTATTTGCTGATTGAATATTGTTTACGTATGTACATATGTACATATTTTTCTATTAAATAAGATTTGTGCTTTGCGGAATAATATTTGCTCATGAGTGGAGTGCAACTGCCACATCAACCAGACGACCCAACAGGTAAATAGAGCATTATTACAACTATATAATATCTGCGTTTTATTATCTACCGGTCTTGATCTGAGTTATTTTTTAACACGATTACAAAAACAACACGAGATCTAGGTTTCTATCGGGGTTTCTATCTGGGCTTGCAAATATTAGTATTAAGTTCGGCGAACATAGGCAATATATCAGTACATAACCCAGATCGTTTTATTTTTACGGGGTGAACCATATGGGTTATTGGCGATAATAAAACACGGCTAATATTATCTAAATTGTTTAAATGATTTATAGGTTGAAAAAGGTGCCCCGGAATCTTTCAAGAAAATTCAGAAGCTGCATGGTTATACTTCGGAAACAGGTAACATACATTCCTTGCCCCTTAAAAAAACGGAGATGAAAAGGGTTATAAAATTTTAATTTAGTAAATTGGAATCAGAGCCAAGACTTTCAAACCTTTTTAAACCAGCAGAGTCATTGTGGGACCACAAAAATGTCATTTTATTCTTGCACGAATGCATCAAAAGGAGGACTTGCGGAGCACCAAAATTCGATGGCGGAAAGTTTTCCTCGAAATACAGACAGATATGGTGAAGAAGGGGGTATTCTTCAAAGTAATCTCGTTGGAAATCAGGCTTCGAAATCTTAAAATACGCGGTATTACAATACAATATTCTCGACAACAATAAAAAAGCTAGGACATGTCATGGCCGTATTTTGATTTTTTTGTAGAGATTTGTGCTGACGAGGTTAAGGTGAAGGACGCCCCCACCTGAGTCCTTCATCAGCAACCTGTTTGACCGCAAATGTCAGCTCTTCTCAAACAGCATTGTAAAATAAATCCAATATCCGGTGTGACAAGCACACAGCGAAAAGTCCGTGCAAGAAAATCAATGTAATCAAATGTATTTCTTAAATTGAATTTAACTAACTCTTTTTCAATTTTAGAAAGTCCGAGTACGTAATTGAATTCGTTTGTTTAACCTTTAATGAAGTTTAAGTTGAACTAATCTTAAGTTTCTTGTTTTTTAAATAATTTTAATTTTTTTTTATTTAAAGCCTTAACTACATTCAAAACGCCTTTGTACGAAAGTAAATGAAAGTTTGTCATTTTCCGTAACATATCTACTGCTGAACCCTATCTCATAGGTATTTCAAATTTTACAAAAGTATTTCACTTTTGCAAAAAAGTAAACTTTTACTTTTGTAAAATTTAAAATATGGTATAGGATTGAGCAGTATGTTGAAAAAAGACAAACATTTTAAATACAATTGAGGAATGAATAATTTTTTATTTTGTTGCTTATGTTTGTCTTCTCTTTTATTTATCTGCAAATATTACTTTTCTTAAGTTCCTTTTTTTAGCACTTATATCAAATAAGAAGTTCTTCTTATGTTACATACATAGATAAATCCCGCGATTATCCCGAAATCCCGGGATTGAAACGAACATTCTGGGATTGCAATCTCTACTCACATGGGTCCTACTCTGTACTTCGCTCTGAAAGTCAATTCTATTCAAAATGCTTTTCGTTCCGCATTTGATTTTGTACGGTGTAAAACATACGAAACGATAAAAATAGTACTTAATACTTTTCATCTTACTGTTACGGATTAGCTTTTTTCGAGTCTCGAATTATTTATCATGATATATGTCAAATTAAGGAATCAAAATAAATAACAAACAATGTGGATAAGTAAATGATGTTTTCTGAAGAAAGAATTTGACATAAATCAAAAAGAAATAATGAGCAAAAAATAATGAAAACGGATTAAACTAAAAACTATACAGCAAAAATCAAATATTATGGAAATGTGTGATGAAAAGTACATTTTTTATTGGTGGCGAAGATTCATTACACTATTTAACTTTTTTTCTATTATTTTAATTTTGTACAGAACTTCCGCTTTTCTAAGAACGCTTTTTTTTGTTTTAAATACCATACAAGATGAACTCTTTGCTCCTTTGAGATCACTTCCATTTTGAAACTAGCTGTTACTCTAAAGCTTTTAGCAAAAGGAGGCTATCAGCACCAAACTCTACTCCGGAAAAGCTCCAGGAAGAACACGTGAAGCTGGGGTTGGGCTGCTGCTAACAAAAACAGCTGTCAGTTGTCTGATTTCATGGAAGCCCCTTGGAGAAAGAATAATAAAGGCACGATTCCGGACGAGAGTACGTCCCGTCACCATTATACAGTGTTCACCCCACCGGAGCTCGCATCCGATGAGAAGAAAGAATGCTTCTACAGTCGGCTAGGAGCAGCTTACAACAACACAAAACGCGGAGATAATAAAATGGTTATAGGAGATTTGAATGCTAAAGTTGGCAGCAACAACGATGGACTCAAACATGGAGTTGGGAATTGCAATAATAACGGTGAGCGGTTCATTGACTTCTGCAATACAAACGGACTCGTATGTTGGTCAGAAAGCCACCAGAACGGGTCCTTCTGCTTCACCCTATCCCTTCGGTCCCGATCGGACACAGTCCTACTGAACCGAAGGCGCTCCTCTCTACGTCTCGACTATCTACAGTTTTTCAACTGACGTGGTAGCTTAGCCTAACCGCCATTCCATCCTGTATCAGCGCTCGACTGTCTAAATAGAGCAATGCCTCGGGAGGTATGTAGCCACTTATCCGCGTATTCTCGAAGTATTCGTTATTGAGGTAATAGGCCCCAAAAATTAAGCTATTGGTTGAGGACATCGCTCTTGCAATTTGACCCCGAATCAGCTTAAACAAGAAATTATCTATTCTGTTTATTTTGGCTCCGTTATATAGAACCTGGTTTCTACTCCGAATCTGGTGTTCTGTGTAATCCAAGGCAACGTCTAAGATAAGACACTGCCTCTCAAACACCAGAATCTTTTCCATTTGAGATGGGGGAACGTTGAACCACACCGGGCATCCATAGGCATTCATCGGCCTGCTGAGGGCCATGTAGCAAATCACCATTACCCTGGCGTCAAGACGCCTGCTATAAAACAGTCGCTTTGTCAGGGCAAAGGCTCTCCTAGCCCTGGCCAGAGCTGCACATATATGTTTGTCGAAATACAGGTACTGATCCAACCAGATGCCAAAGTACTTTACTACACTTTTACTCGCCAGTGGATGTCTATTTGGCCCTATAATCACCAGCTGGCGCCAGTTCTTTCTCGTATCCCTTGAGGCGCTAGACAACGGAGTCCTAAACAGAATAGTTTCTGATTTCTGGAAGTTGATTTTCAACTTCCAGTCATCACAATATCGCTGAATCTAGTCGAAGTCACTCTGCAAAAGATTTTGTATGACCTCAACTGTATGAGCTGTTCTGTACGCAATTAGATCGTCGGCGTACGCAATTGCCTGAGTTAGACTACCTATCAGATCGCTGGTGTAAATGCTGAATAGAATCGGCGATTTAACCGCTCCCTGCTGAAGACCATTTTTAATATTAAAAAATGCGGTAGAAGTTACATTGCCACTATTGACAACAAACTTTCTACCATTTAGCATGTCATAAAGTATATACAATAGAGGTTTACTTATACCTAGTCTGGTTAGCTTTAGATAGAGACCCTCTAACCATAAGGTGTCGAAGGCCTTCGCCAAATCCACCAGACAGGCACCCGTACACTGCTTTTTAGTTTTGATCCATTGGATATCAGACACCAGCTTTGATGGGTCATGAATTGTGTCCTGTCACGCCTTAAAACCAAACTGATTATCCGCTATGATATTGTTGTCCCCGCCCACTTGAACAGAGCCCTATTAATAACCTTTTCAAATACTTTGCTGATACTCGAAAGAACACTTATCGACCGCAGATTCGGCGGATTGGAGTTGTCCTTTCACTTTTTTGGGAGAGAATGCACCACAGCAGTCTCAGTCTTTCACCGCGCTGGATAATATGCATTATTCAACGCGTTGTTAAACAATGTGGTATAAATGTCAGCTGCTTCCTGAGGCAAATGTAGTACAACGTTGGATATACCATCGACTCCCGCTGACTTCTTTTTCTTTAATGAATCGAAGATGAGCTGAAGTTCATTCTTCGAAATTAAAGGGGACTGGGCCCATTTCGCTCGGCGATTATGGCGTTTGCCAAATCTTCATCCTTAAACCCGGTAAAACCAAGGTTCTCGGATCGCCATTCGGTTATATCGTTCCGGAGCCATAAGCGATCAAGCAGAGCTCTGTTCTTCAGGTCATGATTCGGGCGAATGCTAGCATTCACCTTGTACACTTGCTGGAAAGCAGCCCCCACAGCCTCCACTCCCTCCTGCAGATCTTCGATTATATAGAGGTCATCGTCCAATACGGCATCCTCTGGGTCTATGCCTGCTGTCAAAATTACGTTTCTATTTTCTGTCGTCCTCTGGAGATTAAGACACGGAAGATCGTTTTGATAGTTTAGTTTAGTTTAGTTTAAATGACTTTTATTCAAATAAATAAATTAACAAAATTAAAAAATTATCTTAGCCTATATGGTTTGGCCTAGGGCCGTCTACCAGGTTGACAATGTTATTATGTCCTGAATTTATTTATAAATACAAAAGTTAACTAAAATTATATTTATTATTAAAAATCTCCTTCTAAAATTCGTTTTCTGTATCGAAGTGCAGCTACTGTATAGTTGTACAAAACATCCCATCCATTTTCACCGTTTAAAATCCTTAATGTTTCACCTTCTTCTAGAACATCTTTTGAAAACATCATTACTCGAAATTCCTTCAAAATTGGGCAAACTGCAAGGAAATGGAACACATCTTCCCTCGTTTTCATGTTGCAAAGTTCGCAGAGAGTTGGTAGATCGGAGCGGTGGGGAATAAAATTTAGATTAATTATCTCGCCTCTCATTTTAAAGATCGTACTGATTTTGTCCACAGAGTAGCAGTTGAGTTTAGTTTGTTATAGTAATTCCTAAACAGTGAGGCTCCAGCATCCTCAGTATATCTTTTGAAAGATATTTTCCCCACTTTGTCCAACATCAAATTGAATTTCTCTCTTAAAGAAGATGGTTGCTCGTTTGTCTGAATGACTAGCTCTATTCCACAGTCCAACGCAATTTGCTTCCAAACATTGCAAATACTCCCATTCATTCTTATTATGTTTCTCAGTATTATGTTTGGTATTCTCGTTTCTTCCATCTCTAATACTTTTATAATATAATTCAGGTGCACTTCTAAGGTACGCAGGAACATAGGTGGAGTTCCAGTTTCAATATATAACATATAGTTTGGAGTATTTCTTGGTAACCGGAACATCCTCTTTAAAAAATATCGTAGGAACTTTTCGACAGCTTCATAAGGTCTATAACCCCATACTTGAGCTCCATAAAGTAGGATTGATGTAGCAGTAGAACGGAATACCATTTGTTTCGCACTATGTGATATATAGTTGTTTTTAATGCAACGTTCCCATATCGATGAAATAGCTCGTTTAGCATCTGATAACTTTTCTTCAAGATGTACATTTACATTTAAGTTTGCTGATACTAACATTCCAAGATATTTGTAATTTCGCACGATCTCCACTTCTTCACCATTTGACTTCCACTTCTCCAGATTACAATAACGGCCACCTCCATCTCTAAATATCATAATTTTAGATTTCTGCAGATTGACTGTTAGATTCCAACTTCTACAGTACACCTCGAGTCTGTTGATCATTCTCTGAAGACCGTCCACAGAATCACTCAAAAAAACGATGTCATCCGCATACATCAAAGCTGGAATTGTTACTCCATAGAAGTTTATTCCACCTTTTATAGCATCAGTTATATCATTAATAAATAGTATAAAGAGCCAAGCGCTGAGTATACATCCCTGCTTAACTCCCATCGAGGTCTCGAATTCTTCAGAGATTAGATTTCCATCCCAAACAAGTGCAACATTACTCTCATACAGAGCTCTCAAAATACGAATAATTTTGTTTGATATACCAATTTTGAACAGTTTATAAAAAGAGTGCTTCACGCGATATCGTGTCAAATGCTGCACGAAAATCAACGAAAAATGCATACAATTTCTTGTGCTTATCTTTATACGTGGCAGCGATGCTAGTAAGTGCAAATATTTGGTCAATTGTGGAATAACCCTTTCTAAACCCAGCTTGGAATTCTGTAAGAATGTTCTTTTCTTTCACCCAATCACTGAGCCTTTTATATATTAAAGCCGCAAACAACTTGGCTGAAGTGTTTAAAAACGAAATACCCCTGTAGTTTCCTGGATCTTTGTAGTCGCCTTTTTTATGTAGCGGGAAAATTATAGATGTTTTGAAACTATCCGGAACCTGAGCTGAGTCGAATATTCGGTTGAATTCTACTGTAAGTAATTGTATAAACTCAATTGTAGCATTTTTATAGAATTCAAATGGAATTCGATCATTTCCTGGTGCTTTATTTCGTTTTGAATTGTCAATAGCTTCTTGAATATCATGAAATGTAAAAGATGCATCCAATTTATCATCTATAAACATGGGGGCTGCATACAGAAATAAAGGTGATGTTAGTGGAGCGTTAAGAAGGCTATTAAAGTGGGTTCTCAAGAGGGGAGCTTTCAATGATACAGCGATGTTGTTCGAGCGTCCATTTATATATTTTACGGCTTTCTAAAACTCAGCTGACGATCTGGTGCTATTTATCACAGCTATGTTTTTTTGCTCAAATTTTGCTTTCTTTTCGTAGCAGAGCCGTTTATAATCCTTATTGGCTTCGTTGTAGAGCACTCTGAAGATACTGGCACTGTTTGATCGCAGAAGATTCAAGAGTTTAAAAGATCTAGTTCTAGCTTTCAAGCACTCTGAATCAAACCACTTCTGTTTAAATATGGTTTTACCTCTTGATTGTATGCTCGGTGGTACAGCTTTCTTTATGACTTCTGTTAAGTTTGCAATATCAGTTGGACGATTTTCTAATTTCACACCATTAAGAATCACACTCAGGTTATGCTGATACGTTTCACGTATGTGATCCTTCCAAACAAGTTTTGGCAAAAGTCCTAAGTGTTTTAAGCCCAACTCATTCATACTTGCGGTTACAGAAAGTGAAACTTCCAATGGCATGTGGTCAGAAAAAATCTCTGCTCTAACTCGGAAGTCATCCAAGAGGTAATTCCAATTTCCTGCTATAAAACAGTAATCAATTACTGAACACGATGAACCTCTAATAAACGTATATTGGCCTTCAGAGTCTCCAACAAAGCTTCCATTCAGAACACGGCAGTCATAAGTATCGGCAATTTCCAGTATTTTTGAGCCTTTACCGTCACAAACTGAGTCCTTAGATTTGCGCACTTTATTCAAACACACACCATCATATCCAGTTACGAAATTATTTTGGGAAACTCCTATCCGGCCATTGAAATCACCGACAAGCATTACATCAGATGTATCCAAGTATTGAAGCGAGTCACATAATCTGTCATAAACCTGTTGCCAGTGGCTGCAATTTAAATAAATTGGTACAAAAACTACGTCGCCATTGCCCGTTTTAATATCCAAGGTCAGCAATTCACCCGTTCTTTTAAAGCTAACATAAATACCGTCCAGATTGTCACGATATCCATATAATGTACCTCCACTACCTCTTCCAAAAATAGATGTTTTTACTGCTGGTACCCAATTAAGTTCGAAATTCAAAAATATATTTTTAAATCTCATTTCATCATGTTCTAATAGATGAGTTTCAAATAATATGAATATATCAAAGCTCTTAATATAATTAAAAAAGTCCACAAAATTTAATTTATTTTTTAAACCTGATACGTTATAGCTTAATATTTTTATTTTCTTATTTACTAAAAGATTATCAATTTCACTCTGGTAGACTGGAACACATCATGCATCGTGTAAAAGCGCCTTAGAGCATGCGGCCACACCCAAAGAATTTTCATTTGATGGTGATGATGATGAATTTTCGTTTTGATCCTTTTTTTTAAAAATTGTATTAATTTTTGGGAACATACTCGGGTCGCTAGAGTTAACGCCCCGAATTCTATTGTCGCAAAACAAATTAATGGATAACCTACAATTGTCTTTGATCAATTGGTTGAAGTTTTTGATTGACGACTTCAGTGTCCTAATCTCCAGAACTCTTGTGTCAGTAAACCGTAAGCGTGTTAGTCTTGTCAGTAGTCCACTTTTTTGTTTGTGAACTGCGTCAATGGTTACGTTACGGTACATTTTGGTTGCGTTACGTTATTTGTATTTCGGTATTGTTCTGTCCATTGTTCGTTGAATTGTTTCGTCCATTTGTTCCAAGTACCTGTTGATTTCCGCATTTGTCAGGTTCCTGTCATTTGGTGGGGATATAGCATTTGAGCGTAATTCTCTCAATAAGGCGTTGGATAAGCGTGGCCAACGCACCTTACTGTAGCTGTTAGTATGCACAGGCACATACTCCTCCAACTAGAGAAGCTCGTTCGGAAGTTGTATTACGGCGGCGAGTCCGCAGTGGTCACTGTCGTATTCGATTGTTCGTAACCAATTTCTTGGCCGTTGACCCACAGTGTCAGTAATTGTTAGTCTTGCGTCTTTCAGCAATATATCCAGATAGGCACCCGTTCTTGGAAACGGTGGCCGTTCTGTAGCAAGACGGTCGATGCGATACTCAATGTTGTATTGACCCATACAATTATACAGATGGTTACCTCAAGGATTTTGTATTTGATTTCCCCAATCTATGTGTTTGGCGCTTAAATCACCAGCCAATATGTAAAAGTTCTCTTCCTAGCTCAGTCTTAAGCATTCTAAAAGCTGTTCAAGCTCTGTTATAAACGGGAAGGGCTGAGGTGTTTCCGGTGCATAGGCAGCGATCATATACAATCGCTTTCCCTGTTGGAGATGAATGCATATGAAGCATTCCTCTAACGTCCGAAATTAGCGCACATCACTACTATACATTACCTTATGACTAATGCCTTTACGTTTAAAGATTGCGACGCCTCCTTGAGTGGAGTTGGGTCGGTCTCTGCTTACGATATTGTAATTGTTGTTAGTCAATTTATGTTTCTGGTTAAGCTTAGATTCGCTTGCCAAAAACACATCTCGACTTAGATCTTCAAGAAATTGGAATAAATTCGCTCTACGTTCGGTCCTAATCATTGAATCACAAATAAGCCATAATAAAGATTGGAAACCTTCGTACGTTTCACCTCCCAAAACCCATTTGTTTACATTGTTGTATTTGTAGCTTTGAAACTCTATCCATGAATAGATGGGAATTCGAAAGCAAAACAAAAACAAATTACTAGGGCTGTGTTGTCTATGTGTCTATTAGAAGAGGAACAGAAAAGATTCTTGTGTGCGTTTTTATCAATGTGTCTATTGGAAGAGGAACAGAAATGTTACTTGTGTGCGTGTTTCAGCTTGTAGGCAAATGTCAAATGAAAGCAGAGGTTTCTGGTCTTTAAGTGATTAGTTTATGCATTGAATTTACATTCACAGCTAGGATCTTAAAGGGCATCTCCGGTAGCGCGCTTAACCTTTAATTTGCGTTAAGCTCGGCAAAACAGAGTAGAGATGATCCACCCTAGTCGCCTGCTCCCTGATCTGGTTTTGAAGGCCTGTCAAGTGGCTCTGAATGGCCAGCAGAATGCCCATAATATCCGCCTGTGCCGCCGGCGACTTAGGCCCTGGGGTCTGTGGGGCTACCTTTGGTGTTGGCTGTACTATGTTCCCCATTCCTGAGGCCATTTGGGCGTAAGAAATTTGGGGGTTGACGGGCGTTGTTGTAGGAGGGCGCACTGTTGGACGCTTTTCTACCACTGTTTGCTTTGCTGCTTTATTGTTCTTTATTAGCTGAAACTTCGGGCATCCCCGATAATCAGCGGGGTGTTGAGCTGGGTCATATCTTCGACCCGTTCTTTGCCTACCTGCATTGTGGTTCTCTCCACACTTAACGCAGGGTGATTGCATTTCGCAGTTTGCTGCGTCGTGGCCGAACCTTTGGCAGCGCATGCATTGAAGCATGTCGCCGCGCCTCTTTAGATTGCCCCACGTTACAACCTGGTAGTTGAGGACGAAGATACTCATCAAACTATCCAGTTTGCTGCTGGGTGAGAGTTGAACAAGGAAGAAGGGAAGGTTCCGCTTCTTCCGCCTAGCTCTAACTATAGCGAACGGTTTAGCCCCGATAA
The DNA here is from genome assembly GCA_910595825.1 of Philhelius pedissequus. NCBI lineage: Eukaryota > Metazoa > Arthropoda > Insecta > Diptera > Syrphidae > Philhelius > Philhelius pedissequus. Next base: position 279,178,546 of record OU343160.1, read on the forward strand.
AATCGAGATCGTCATTCGCTTTTTGGCGGAGTTCATTTAAGAGCACCTGTGGTTCCGTGCAGGAATCTATGCCCTTTAATAAGACCGTTTGAAATTTTTCGGCCTTAGGGGTGAAGGTAAAGTATTCTCTGGTGGATGCTTTTAGTAATGCTTTAATTTTTTTTATGATGTTCCACTGAGAAGCAGTGGATAGCATGCCTATCGTTACTTAATCTTTTTATGGTAAAGTTTTTACCTATGGCCGACTTATATAGATTTATGGTCTCCAGCATCTCTATTTTATATGTATTGATGGGTGGCACTTTCACTTTTATTTTATTTGGCGGCTGTGGCTGCTGCTGTTGACTCTGCTGCTGCTGTGTTTTTTTCTGTTGCTGCTGTTGTTTCTGCTGCTGATGTTATTGATTCTGATTCTGTTGCTGTTGCTGTGTCTGCTCCTGTTTTTTCTGCTGATGTTATTGTTGTTGTTTTGGCTGGTGCTGTGGCTGTAATTTTTACAGCTGTTTTTTTGACCGCTGCTGTTGTTGCTCTTCTTGTTGGGGCACCTGTAGCGACTTCTTTTCCTCGAGCTCTTTCCTTTCTCTCTCACGGCGTTCATCTTGCTTGCTTTTTAGCGCGAGTATAAGGGCTCCAGGTGTGATTTGAGACGCTGTATTTTCGCCTCCACTGCTCCAATTTGTACAAGCATTTCTTGTTCCTCGTTATCTTTCTCGGCCGACGCCTCTGACGTGGAGAGGTTCACATCTTTATGTTGCATTTAATCAAAGGAGTTCCAAAAAAAATTTGTAAGGTGTCAAGCAAAAATTCTCCAAACGGTTACCAAATTTGGGGCATTGCGCATTGATCTCGTTTTCGATAAATACTTTTTGACGTCTATTAAAAATAATTTAACTTTCGTGACGGGATGGCTTTGAAGATTACACCTACGTTATTTCAGTTTCAGATCAAGTCACCCCTTCCGATCTTGGGAAAGAACTATGAGAGGCAAACCTTAAAACATCTCTCGTAATATTTTTAATATTTCACTGGGAGACTGATAAAATGGCGCCCTTCATTGGTAATAAAATAGTTAACTTGAATTTCAATCAAGTCAAATCGAAAAAAAATCTATCTACAATTGAAAGTTCATGGGCTGACTGTCAGGCGCCGTGACTCCATGCGTCAATAGCCTTTTTTAGAGCGCCCGAGATCTGTTCTGTAATCAACTAAACGAAATTTCACAGATAGTAGCAAACTCACACATAACTACTGCACGTTTAATTAACTTCTTACATTAATGTAGTCATTTAGATAAAAATCTGGCGGTTATATTCCGGGAATAATCGGGGCAATAGATGGCTGTCATATTCAAATCGAGCAAGAGAAAAAATACGTATTCTGTAATTTTATAAGGTAGGCCTTTTTCATATTTTATATTTTTACTTAATATTTGTTGTTTTTTAAGGGGTCTGTGACCACCGCGTCGTTTTGAAGGGCATTATGTAGGAGCACCGGGTCGCGTTACTCAATGCTCGGGTGTATAGGTTAACAGTCGCATTTATTGCCAAATTTCTGATTTAATTCCGGTACAATATCACCTGGTTGGTGATTCGGCTTATTCATTCTACACAAATCTTATTACTCCTTTACGTGACAATGGGCATTTAACAGAAACCCAAAGCCATTTTAACACCCGTCTGAGCAGTGCCAGGGTTACAATAGAACGTGCTTTTGGGTTTTTGAAGGGACGATTCCGTCGATTAAAATATTTAGATGTTGCAGAACCCATGGTGGCAAACAAAATAGTGGCAGCATGCTGTATTCTACATAATCTTATCCAGATCTAGAGCCACAAAGATTCTTACGATCTTGATACTGAAGTGAATTATGACCCTGAGAATGAATTTAATGGCAAAGCTATTCAGTCAACGGTGGAAATAATCAGTGCCAAAAGAGGAATTATTTACTCTCGCTCCTTTAATATAACGGGTGATTTTTTTGCTACTTGGTTTTTGACGTTTATATTTTTGACAGATCACACATGACAAATTCCATGAACATTTGACATTTCGATTCAGTATTATTTGCCATTTCATCATGAATAGACTTACGCCTGAACAACGTAAGTTAATTATTGAAATTTATTATCAAAATTCGTGCTCTGTGAAAAATGTGTTTCGCAAGCTTTGATCGCAAAATTGTCTTTAGCGACGAGGCTCAGTTTTGGCTAAATGGATACGTGAATAAGCAGAATTGCCGTATTTGGAGTGAAGAGCAGCCAAGGCAATTCAGAAGCTACCAATGCATCCCGAAAAATGCACTGTTTGGTGCGGTTTATGGGCAGGCGGCATCATTGGGCCGTACTTCTTCAAGGACGATGAAGTCCGCAGGGTTACGGTCAATGGAGAAAGGTACCGTTCGATGATAACAGATTTTTTTTGCCGAAAATGCAAGAATTGAACTCGGTCGACATGAGGTTCCAACAGGACGGTGCCACATGCCACACTGCACGCGAAACCATGCATCAATTGAGAGGCGAATTTGGTGAGCAGTTGATCTCACGTTTTGGCGCAGTCAATTGGCCACCAAGATCATGTGATTTGACCCCGTTAGACTATTTTTTGTGGGGCTATGTTAAGTCTATTGTCTATGGGGACAAGCCAAACACGATTGCTGCCTTGGAAGCCAAAATTGAACGCGTCATTGGTGAGATTCCGGCCGAAATGTGTGAAAAAGTTTGCCAAAATTGGACCTTCAGAATGGACCACCTGAAGCGTAGCCGCGGGCAACATTTAAGTGAAATTATTTTTAAGAAGTAAATGGCAGAAATTCATTTATCGATCCAAATAAAAATTTCATTCACTTTTTACAAGTTTCTGTTTTTTTTTGAATTTTCAAAAACCAAACTTTTAAAAAATCACCGTTTATATCGGTTTTTAAAAATGAATTTTTTTTATAATAAGGGGTTTTTGTTATTAATAATATCTTTTTAATTGAGGCCTCTAAAAAAAAGCTTACAAATATTTTAAACAAATTATTTAGAACATATTTTGAGTTAAGTTGTTTTGTTTTCCTTACCTTGCAGAAAATACAAATATAAAACGTCCACTCAATGTTTTTAATTCTCCTGTCTGGGCGAAAAACCTCTCACGAACTGTACTGAGAAAAATTAATATGAACCAAAAAACGAAGAAGGAAAGGCAAATGATATCGAAATGAAAGAATAATGTTAAAACTTGAAAATAATATTACCTCAACAAAATCAAAGCGAGATCCAAATTCAGTTAAAAACAATATGCGGTTACTGTGTTAAGTTGGAAGAGAAAAGCTGTGGATATCGTTTTAACTGCTATACAGTTAATATTAGTTCCGTTCCCGTACTCCCTTAAACTGCAAAAATCTACGAATGTCTACGAAAAACAGCCACATCCTGTTCAAGTACTCCAAATTTTCGTAGTTTTTCACAGAAGAGAGTACTCATCAGAGGGTAAAATATTTCCCCAGGCTGCGAATTTTAGTCCAAGAAATTTCTTTGGAAAAAATTATGAAGACTCTCAAATGAATGAAAAAAGAAAATAAAACAATACATGGCAAAAATTGTTGTTCAGAGCGTTCCCGTACTTTTGTGAAACTTTGTTGAGCTCTGAGAGATGTTTACCCCCACTCTTGCAAAAATGACAGTCTTCACATTTGTGTGCACAAAGTACGGAAACACAAGCTTCTCCAACGCCTTATTGAGCAAATTACGCTCAAATGGTATACCCCAACAAAACGACAGGAACATGACAAATACAGAAATCGACAGATACTTAGAACAAATGGACGAAACGATTCTACGAACAATGAACAGAACAATACCGAAATACAAAGAACGTAATGTAACGGACATGTACCGTAACACGACCATTGACGTACTACACAGAGAAAAAAGTGGTCTACTGACAAGACTAACACGCTTGTACAGACGTTTTACTGATTCACGAGATCTGGAGATTAGGACACTGAAGTCGTCCATCAAAAACATCAACCCATTGATTAAAGAAAATTATAGGTTGTCTATTAATTTGTTGTGGGACAATAAAATTCGTGCCGTGAACTCTAGCGACTGAAGTATGTTCCCAAAAATTAATACAATTTTTAGAAGAAAGGATCAAAACGATCGTCCGTGTCTTAATCTCCAGAGGACGACAGAAAATAGAAACGTACTTTTGACAGCAGGCATAGACCCAGAGGATGCCGTATTGGACGATGACCTCTATATAATCGATGATCTGCAGGAGGGAGTGGAGGCTGTGGGGGCTGCTTTCCAGCAAGTGTACAAGGTGAATGCTAGCATTCGCCCGAATCATGACCTGAAGAACAGAGCTCTGCTTGATCACTTATGGCTCCGGAACGATATAACCGAATGGCGATCAGAGAACCTTGGTTTTACCGGGTTTAAGGATGAAGATTTGGCAAACGCCATAATCGCCGACCGAAATGGGCCCAGTCCCCTGTTAATTTCGAAGAATGAGCTCCAGCTCATCTTCGATTCATTAAAGAAAAAGAAGTCTGCAGGAGTCGATGGTATATCCAACGTTGTACTACATTTGCCTCAGGAAGCAGCTGACATTTATACCACATTGTTTAACAACGCGCTGAATAATGCATATTATCCAGCGCGGTGAAAGACTGCTGTGGTGCATTCTCTCCCAAAAAAGTGAAAGGACAACTCCAATCCGCCGAATCTGCGGTCGATAAGTGTTCTTTCGAGTATCAGCAAAGTATTTGAAAAGGTTATTAATAGGGCTCTGTTCAAGTGGGCGGGGACAACAATATCATAGCGGATAATCAGTTTGGTTTTAAGGCGTGACAGGACACAATTCATGACCCATCAAAGCTGGTGTCTGATATTCAATGGATCAAAACTAAAAAGCAGTGTACGGGTGCCTGTCTGGTGGATTTGGCGAAGGCCTTCGACACCTTATGGTTAGAGGGTCTCTATCTAAAGCTAACCAGACTAGGTATAAGTAAACCTCTATTGTATATACTTTATGACATGCTAAATGGTAGAAAGTTTGTTGTCAATAGTGGCAATGTAACTTCTACCGCATTTTTTAATATTAAAAATGGTCTTCAGCAGGGAGCGGTTAAATCGCCGATTCTATTCAGCATTTACACCAGCGATCTGATAGGTAGTCTAACTCAGGCAATTGCGTACGCCGACGATCTAATTGCGTACAGAACAGCTCATACAGTTGAGGTCATCAAAAATCTTTTGCAGAGTGACTTCGACTAGATTCAGCGATATTGTGATGACTGGAAGTTGAAAATCAACTTCCAGAAATCAGAAACTATTTTGTTTAGGACTCCGTTGTCTAGCGCCTCATGGGATACGAGAAAGTATTGGCGCAAGCTGGTGATCGTAGGGCCACATGGACATCCTGGCGAGTAAAAGTGTAATAAAGTACCTTGGCATCTGGTTGTATCAGTACCTGTATTTCGACAGACATATAGGTGCTGCTTTGGCCATGGCTAGGGGAGCATTTGCCTTGACAAAACTACTGTTTTATAGAGGCCGTCTTGACAGCAGGGTGAAGGTGATTTGTTACATGGCCCTCATCAGGCCGATGATTGCCTACGGATGCCCGGTGTGGTTCAACGTTGCCCCATCTCAAAGAAAGAAAATATTCGGGTGTTTGAGAGGCAATGTCTTAGACGTTGCCTTGGATTACACAAAACACCAGAGTCGGAGTACACAAGATATTATTCCAACCAGGTTCTATACAACGGAGCCAACATAAACAGAATAGATATTTTTTTGTTCAAGCTGATTCGGGGTCACGTTGCAAGAGCGATGTCCTCAACTAACAGCTTAATTTTTGGGGCTTATTACCCCAATAACGAATATTTTGAGAGTGCGCGGTTAAGTGGCTACATCTCTCCTGAGGCATTCCTCTATTTAGTCAGTCGAGGGCTGATACAGGATGGAGGGGCGGTTCCGCTCATCTACCACGTCAGCCGGAAAACTGTGGATAGGCGACTCCTGTACGGTCGAGACGTCATCGCTCAAGGTGGAGAGGAGCGCCTTCGGTTCAGTAGGACTGTGTCCGATCGGGACCGAAGGGATAGGGGCGAAACAGGATAACCAGTTCTGGTGGCTCTCTGAAAAGCATCGTGATATTTAAAGTCGATTAAGATGGTATGTCTTGGCGGACTTACATACATTTATGGTAATTAGGTATAGGGAACAGTCGGGATAGCACCAAAAAAAATTAAAAATATGTATTTATGCGGGGCATATGTACATGTATCTGCGTGTCTGTGCATATACTATGTGCGTACGTATATGTATGTGCGTATCTACATGTATGTGTGGGTTGCATGTAGTTGTGTGTCTGCATGCATATAAAAAATAAGCAAAAAAAATTAAAAACGAAAAAATAAATGATGCTGTGGCTGTTCTAGTTTTTAAGTAGTTTTAAGTGGTTTTGGGTATTATTAGGTATTTTAAGTAGTTTAAGTTATTTTTAGTTAGTATAAGTTAGTTGTATCTAGTTTTAATTATTTTTGGTCTAGCTTTAGGTTTAGTATATAAGTAAAAAATAAGAATATGATAAGATACCGAGTTTTTTGTTAATAAGTTTTCTTGTAAATAAAATAATTAGATTTATTTAAAATAGTTTTTATGTCGAAAAACATTAGTTCTAACAGTTATTGTTTAGTTTAAAGCGCCCGAAAAGGGCCAGTAAATTAGTTGTAAGTTATTGATAATCAGGCTAGCTTTAAACATTTTTGCTTTCTGATAAGAGACAAACGTATTTCGATTAAAAATGTTTTTTTTTTTGAAAATTTTATGTTTCGAAAATTGGTAGACGATTTTTTTGGAACTCCGTTTTTAAATTTATATTATTATAAACATAAAATTGTCATACTAAAATAAATTTTTGGAAACAAATTAAGTACCTACGAAATTTTGTTTTAAAAAAAAGAAGTAAAAACGCCTATTTGCTTTTCACACAAAACCCAAAACGGGGTTTTAGCTAAAAGTTTACGAAGTCTTTGTTTAGCATTTCAATTATTTCGGCACCACAGAATAACAAATACGTTGTGAATTGAAATTGAAATTACCGCAGACATCTGTTTTTTTTCCTGGCAGCAACCCGTCAGCTGTTTATGTGACGATTAATTGAGCACTGAATGTTTCACAAGGTGTGTTTGTTTGGTTCATCTTGCAAATCCAACATGTTTTCGACAGATTTTATTTAAAACTTTTAGTTTATCAAAACTTGTGGTTTATCAAAAATGTATGGGAAAACTTGTGTTTTCGCTTTAGGTTTTTAGCCATAACCGAAAATTTCGCGAAAACCCTATTTTGGGTTTGGTGTGAAAAGGCTATAAGGCCCGTTTGCTAATACGCATCATAAATATTTATTATGAACTTAAAACGCTTATGGGCTACCCTTTCCTTTGCGTAAACTGTCACATAAGTGCTTAAGTAGAACTTAAATGCTTAAGATGTGTATCAGCAAACGATTCTAAGACATATTAAGCTGTTTCTATTGTTATAAATATCTTGTGCTTAAGATGTGATCGAACATTTTTTTCCATTTTTGTTTAATTTGCTTATTGAAGAAATCTGGATGCTGGAGAGCAAAATTAGGCCAAGTTGATATGAAATTGCGTGTTCGATATTTTTTTAATTTGTCAATACCTACCTACCAGTACATAGATATCAGTTTTAATGATAGAGGTTCACGTGCACGAAATCATAATGAATAAAATAAATAATGAGATCACGAAAAAAGAGTCTGGAATTCAGAAGCATATTGTTTGTTCTCTCTTAATTTTTAATAAAACAACATAATTCACAAATGTGTAATAGTAAATAGTATCGAATTACTTAGATCTTTGGCTTATCTGTTTCCAAAAGGGGATTCAAATTTAAAAAAAATGCTTCTATAAATAGAACTGTTATAAATTAGTGTGTCCCATTCATTTCAATATTATTTATAAAGCCTAGTACGCTGCTGATGCGAAACGAAATTTTTCGGTGGTCTCCACTAGGAGAGCGAAATGCTAACGAAAACCATAGCGGAAAAATATTTGCGGAGAGTTCTGTAAGCTGTCAAAAACAAATGACAAGTTGTAAAAAAAAAAGTAATTTTGTCACCAAATTATTTTTAGATGGAACATTTTTTGTCGCCAAATTACTTTTAGATGTAATTTTCTTGAAATAATTCTTGGATTTAAAAATTGTTCTTGTTACACATAGAGGATTTAAAATAAAACTCAGAACCGTTTAAATGATGGAAATTAAGCAAATACTTTCGGACTTATTAACTGGTTTATCTGCCGATTTGATGAAATTTCTATCAAAAACCAGACACTAGAGAAAACACAAAGCCAAAGAAAAATTACATTACATTACATTACATATTATACTACTCCGTAGATAAATCTACGAAGTAGAGACACTGAAGCACTGGCAACGAAGACCATTGGCTTTAAACATCACATACATTAATACAACAAAGAGAGACAGAGAAAGGAAGAACACACAACAGAAGAAACACATGTCAACAGCACGTGGTTGGCTTCAGACGGTCCCCCATCTTAGTACTAACCACGCGCAACGATGCTTGATTTCGCTGATCTATGGGAAGCGATGCTTTCATCGGAACCAAGGCCGTTGAGCATTACATTACAAGAGCTTGACTTTTTTTTTTATAAAAAAAATGAAATGTCAAAATTTCGCAAGCAATTAATGTGCAGGTCAATTAAATTGAGAACGAAAAGAGTGGAGAATTGTACTAAGAAATCTACTACAGCTATCCACTAAAATTACACATTTCGTCGTTCAGCAGCGTACTGGAAAACGAAAAGTAGAACGAAATTTTTCGTTCATGATTTCGTCGTGTCATTTTTGTATGGGATTTTTCGTTTCGCATCAGCAGCGTACTAGGCTTAAGGAATAAAAAGTGCATAGAAAAGACACCTATGAGGTAAAAACCATGATTTGACATAACAGTTTTCGTGGCCTCCGTGGCGCAATCGGTTAGCGCGTTCGGCTGTTAACCGAAAGGTTGGTGGTTCGAGTCCACCCGGGGGCGGAATTTTTTTTTCTAATTTAGTTTTTTTCCCGTTGCAATAAATCGATATCTTGTTTTTTTTTGGTTATTTCAGAAATGAAAATATACATGAGGTAAAATTAGAAGATATAAAAAAATATTGTTTTATTATAAATATAAAATAAACTAATAGACAAAAACCAAGGAAATATGCAAATAAATTTTTGAATAGGAATTTGTGCATCTACGACCGAATGACGCTCATAACTTTATCCAAGCTCATAGAAAATGGCATTTTCAAAGAATTGGGTGGTGGAATCGCTGGAAGTAAGTAGAATGCACCAAGATGGATTAATAGAATTGTGCTGTGATTGAGTTTCATGTAGTTGCTCCAAAAACGTTTCATGCGAGCACTTAAGCATTTATTGAGTTGTTCTTTTAAGAGTCGAGTCTCCGTCTTAAGTGATTCAATTTCGTTTTTGAGTTTAAGATCCGACTTTCTTAGGTCACGCACTTGGAATTCTTTTCTAAAAAAAAAAAAAATATGGAAATGTTTCAATAAAGGTTGTCTTGCCTATAATTAATTTTAATCGAATACAAACTCTTTTAGGTCTATTAGCAATGTTTCAAGTATTTTTATTTCAGAATCAGCCTTTGCAAGTTCTCCGTCTTTTTGGTAGATTTCCATTGAATGTTGTTCTTCCATCTTTTTGTAATTCATTTCAGTTAAGGAAATCTGCGAGACGATATTTTGTTTAGAAAAAAACATTTCGTAAGACAATTTTACTAAATAATATCTATCCTGCGCGACAATATTGGTTGTGTGATAGTCGCAACTGATGCCCATAATATACAGAAGGTAATACGAAGTAAGGAAAGGAGAATGAAATTCAAGATTTTGCTGGTTGACTTTTGACATACATTTTTGAATGTCTTCATAACCAAAATTGCAAACGAATGTGAACAATTTTCGCAAAACAAATACAATAACCTTGCCCTTCCGCGCCTGTTGGTCTATATATTTTAGCATCTTCCACTCAATGTTCAATGCTCTCCGAACTTGCTCGTTTGCGTTGGACCCTACACGGCGAACACATTTGGTGAACATTCATTTTTATTTTGTAGTTTTTACTTTTTGAATCCCATATAAATTATTCACTCTGCTCCAGAACATGGCCATACACCACGACTATCGAAGCCAACGAGCACGACAAAATCGAAATTTTTCGGCAACAGCAAGCGGCTCACGAGCCCATTCACGAGAAAAGCACATCTATCGCGAGCATGTTCGTCTTTTTTCTTACAATAAGTGCACCTGTGTATATAAATATCACAAAGAAGCCATACTAAGATCGGAAACCTTCGTACATTTTGTTTACATTATTGCATTTGTACATTTGGCACTCTATCCATGAATAGATGTGAAAGCGAAAAACCAAAACAAAAACAAATTACTATACTCTGTCCCAGCAAAATAGGCAATGTAAGCAAGAAAGGATGTTTGCCTCTCATTCTCGCTACAGTGGATTGCATAAATCTGTCGCACAGGAAAAGCAATTCAGTACACATGCAGATGTGCCCTGAGTAGGAAGTTGGGCTTACGCCAGATGCAATGAAATTTTCTTTTATTATTTTATAGATTAGGGCCGGGCAAACACTTTTTATGGAGAAGTTCTTCCAATTTAGTATGGTGACAAAATATGACACGCTACTGATTTTGAAAAGGCTTTCCCATAAGACGTGTACCTCCTATTTTTTTGGGACAGAGTATAGGGTTGTGTTATCTATGTGTCTATAGGAAGAGGAACAGAGAAGATTCTTGTGTGCGTTTTTATCAATGTGCCTATTTGAAGAGGAACGGAAAAGTTATTTGTGTGCGTGTTTCAGCTTGTAGGCAAATGTCAAAAGACAGCTGTCTTTATGTTATTAGTTTATGATAAATATTTTCAGTCCTGTTTGCGTTACGTTTCTTGGAAGCTCTACATAATGGAAAATCAACTAAAATTAAGTATCTAATCAGTATAAAAAATGGCAAAAAAATTATTTTGTGCATTGATATGTCTGCTATTACACGTTGAAACTAGATGCATGCGACTTTTCGAACACCATAAGTGTAAGAGAGAAAAAGTATTCGAAAAGATGAGACGAACACAAAACTGCCATGTGGGTAAGTTTTCGGTGCAACAATTTGACGTTTATCTTTTCTCTTGTCCGTTTTATTACTATTCTGCTTCATGTTGTTTTATCCCCCGAGGAGGAAAAAGTGTCATATTTCTCTTTATTGTCATTTATTAAAAGACACAATAAGGGTATTCAAATTCATACAACGAGATAATTTTCCGCTTTGCAGAAAGATATAATTTTCCGCCAGATATTTGAATAAATGCACCTTAAAAATACTTGCGTAAATGTGGGAAATATTCAGATGTTCTTTGAAAAAAATATATGAGGTTTATTTATTCTCTTTCTTCATCAAATTCGTGAGATCATTTTATCTGATTTGCAGAATATTTTTCTCATACAAACAGTATGGACAGTACATTTCTGCGGGGATAAAATGATTTGGTTTCTGAGGTTTATCTGGGTTTTCGGCCAGCGAAAGAAAAAAGAAAAATAAATGTCAATTTGTATTCATGTATTTGTTTTTTTTTCGTCTTATCTTTTCGAATTTCTTTACTCTCTTGCACTTACAATGTTCCAAAAGTGCATCTGGTTTGGGTAATTGATAACTAGAAAAGTCAAAATGCGAAACCTGGTGGATAATGAAACAACAGTAACCATTGACAGCCATAAGGAATACCTGTGATTCCATTGTAAAATATATAATTTATTATCATAAATTGATTTTGATTCAAGCAAAACATACGTAGAGGGATCTATTGGTATTATTTCTTCATTTGTAATTTCAGTGCTTTAAGAAATCATCAGCAGAAGATCACAAAAACGAAAAAGAAAAAAAGTCTGCCATAAGTACGATGTAATTAAACTACCTACAATAATTTGTTCGGGGTAGTATTTATGTATGTACACATATTTCAGTTTGTATTTATTTATAATAAACAAACATGTTTCTTGTAATATAATTCCAGTTATTTGTGAAGGAGAACAAAATTAAAGGATGACCTAGGTACCTACACCTCATTACCGTTCACGCAAGTTTTTTTTATAAACAAACATAATAATACATTATCCCGTGATCTACTGCTGACCGTCTGGGAGCAAGTTTCACGTGATGGGATTTTGAAACCATAAATTATAAAGATCTCGACTCTCTTCATCTAATGACAATATCAGCAAAGAAGATTAGTCTTCATTATATTTTAATTATTTGATAAAAACAAATTATTTATGGCCAAGAACACTCACTTTTATTAAACTTTTTAATACAAAACAGTTCAATTCTAATGGTAAGGTTGTTTTAATTAAATTTTTCAATTTTTTCTTTTATAAAAAATATTAATTTTATTATTGATTAAATTGTTCAAATGTTTAAAATAATAATTTGCAATCAACACTTTTCTCAAACACATACTTCTTATAACAGTTTCTGTCATCTAGTGTATATATCGCAGTTCAAGGTTATGCAGCCAGAGTACTGCCTTCAGTTGTCAATAGCAGACTATACAAAAATGCTAGTGACAGTGCTAGTGAACGTAACGCAACCAACATGTACCGTAACACGACCATTGACGGTGCGTCACATACAAACAAGTGGATTACTGATAAGACTAAAACGCTTGTACAGACGGTTTACTGACATACGAGATCTGGAGATTAGCACCCTGAATTCGTGTCGTTAACTTTAGCGACTCGAGTATGTTCCCAAAAATTAATAAGATATTCCAGAGAAAGGATCAAAACGATCTTCCGTGTCTCAAGTTCCAAGGAATGACAGAGAACAGAGACGTACTTTAGATGTAATCATTGTCCGACAGTGGCATTTTGCATGAGTTACATGGAAATGATAAACTTGAGGAATGATTTTTCTAAGCACAAGGTGTGGCGGTTTAAACTTATACATCTATTGCTTAAATAACATGGCTGCATTTTTCTTTACTTCGAACCACCAAAACTATGCGCGTTGGACAATTAAAGCTGCTCAAAATTTATTGAATATGCATAATACTCATCCGGACTTAGTGCAAGAGGTAGAAAAGTGTGGATTTAGTGTTAAAAGAAAGCATCTCGATGTCACCTGTGGATTTGACTTTATAGTAAACTATTAATGCTGACGCAGCCAATAGGTTGACTGCAGTTTCATCCTTTACAAACTCCATAGCTGCCAGGCAAAATGGGCGAAAACTATTGCGGATAGAATTGCAAATATTTCATATTTGTACAACATGTGGGGCCTATTGCGGAAAGATAATATAACGCGTGATTTAAAAAGTGGACAGATTAGATAATCTTCTGAAAATTTAAAGAAATTGACAACAGAAATTGAAAATTCTAGTAACCCCTTTTCCGATATAACGCGTCAGGAATGAACGACTATATGCTCCAGCAAGTTGTATCTAGGTCCATCGAAGAGTTTTTGCTTAACTTAAAGCAATTGGGAGAACAAAAGCGAGACAAATTTTTAAATGAATGCAAAATCGATCCCAAGAGATTTCAAAATACAATTCAAAAAACGCAAATTATAAATTTTGCTTCAGAATATAAAGTCACAAAGCCAGTTGCATGTTGAAAAGTTCGTGAAATCAAAATGGAAAGGAATTTGATTGGAAGGCTTCTTTTCATAGCGTCACAAAATTCAATCCAAATAGAAAAGACATTTTAAAATACCCCATAACTCCCGTTCCTCAATCTTTTGAACATTTAGATGAATCGATAATTAAAACAGATAAATCTGTTTTTCTTCGACATCCTCAGAAAATGACCGTAAGCATTTCTCCATAGCCCATGGATTTTTTCTACTGCATACTCTAGGAGGAGAAGTACCAGCTTCTTATGTTGGAATTGCATTGCAAGTGTTGAAAAGATTTGTCGGATGAAAGCAAACGAAATTCACATGTCTCCGATCGAATTATTTCTCCTTCTATAAAAGATATTGAACGAAAAAGTTCAGATGATCAAGTAATCTATTTGGCGTTTAATAAAAATGATATGCGCCCAGCTGATTTAAAAAAAAAGTCTGAATGGAGTGAAGATGAGTACCGACATATTATTGGCGACAAAAAGCTATATGTTTCATTTGAAATGAAATGCTTTGTCTTCAAAGCTGCAAACAACAAAATTCTTCGAGAAGAAGTCAAAGAGCAGGAGAGTTTGCAGGAAGAGGCCGATCAAATGATCCTTCATTTGGCATTTCTTTCACGGCGACTTGTCAGAGGTCATAAAAACGGCAGACACTGATGTGCTTTTAATTACCCTTTATACTCTTCCCCATTTAAAAAATTAAGCTAAGGTCTGGCTCGAAATAGGAAATATTCCTAAAAACACATAAGGTTAACATATAACAGACTTATCGTAAATCTTTGTTTTATATGTTTAGGTATATACACAATAATGAAATGTGATTATACCCTAAGCTTTTTCAATAACGAACAAATCAAACATTTGAAATTCTTAAGAATTGGGGAGAATTTCAATCCGCTTTTTCCAATTTCGGAAAGTTTTCATATATAATGGAGGACAACAACGGCAACTAATGCGAATGAGTACCGTTTTGAGATGTTTTACAAAACTTGTAAACTTACATCTGAAAACATTTTCAAAAATATTAAAAGTAAGTTAAAAATTAAGAATCTTAAATAATGATTTAAAATTTTATTTGAGATTTTGAAGGAAGTCTTTTGTCTCCAAACAAAATCGTCCTATTACAGCAAATAAATCGATGTAATTATATATGTTATATTTGGAAAAAATTCTGCAACAAATAAAGGAATAAGTCTCCTTTCTCCTTTTTGTTGCAGCTGGACAATGGATGAACACAATACTGTGAAGCTGAAAATGGTTCCACTGCGTTGCAGCCCCCGAAAAATTGGAAAATAATGGGTTATCCATTTTGCGGTTTCAAAAGTAAACGTAAATAAAACACATATAAAATATTTTTTTTCATGATATTTCTTTTTTATTATAAAGTTTGAACGTTGACATTATGTGTGAAACACTACATCATTTAAATGACTACCACGCGAATTGTTGCAAGCATCGAATCTCTTGAGGTAATTTTTGACCACTTTCTGACACATATTGGGCGGTATCTCAGCCAAAACTTGACGAATGTTGGTTTTCAAGTGCTCAAGAGTGAAAGGCTTATCTGCATAAACACGGTCTTTTACGTATCACCACAAAAAAAGTCCACCAGTGTCAAATCGCATGCTCTTGGTGGCGAGTTGATATCGCCACGACGAGAAATTAGCAATAAAGCCATATTTGCTCGAGTTGTGTGGCATGTGGCACCGTCTTGTTGAAACCACATATTCTCCAAGTCGTATTCTTCGATAGCAGGCAAACAAAAGTCGGTTATCATATGACCATAATGTTCCGAATTGACTGTGACAGTCGTTCCGTCGTCGTTTTCGAAGAAGTAAGGTCCAATCACACCTCCGGACCAAAGAGCGCCCCAAAGAGTGACCTTTTGTGGATGTAATGGCATCTCTTCAATTACTTGAGGACTCTCAGAACCCAAAATACGACAATTTTGCTTATTAACATACCCACCGAGTGAGAAATGTGCTTCGTCGCTGAAGAAAATTTTGTTCGAAAAATCGCCGTCCACCGCCTGCTGTCCAAGCACCCATTCGACGTATCTACGACGTTGTGAATGGTCAGCTGGCTTCAGTTGTTGTGTGAGCTGGACTTTATATGGATGTAGCTGAGAACGACGAGGAATAGACACATTCGGGTCTTCGGCAACATTTTCACTTACAGCAGCGATATTTTCAGTGGTACGAGCGAAACGATGATGCACAGACCTTACAATATCAGAATCTAGTCTCTTTAAATTTCTTCACAATTTTGCCAATTGCTTGCGTAGTTGGACGATTATTTAAACCATAATCTCCTCTTAAAGCACGATATTTGGCTGTGGCAGAATCACAATTTTTGTAGTAGTTTTTAACAATTTGTATGCGTTGTGCGATAGTTAAGTGATCCATTTTCGTAAATGTCAGACTTTCAACTGAAAAAAAAATTGGTTTAACAACTTAGTTTGATAGATGTCGAATTCCAGCCCTATACTTTTGAAACCGTAAAATGGATTTTTTTTTATAATCTACACGCGCTCAAGGGATTATGAATACCCTTTAAATGTTTCAACACAGCGCGGGCGTGAGGGTGAGGTTAAGGAAGAGAGAGAATGATAGGAAAGATGTGTGGCGCGATATTCGGAGACTGTAGGTGGTTGTTGTCTCAGATTTTTATCTCCAGGGATGGCAGCTGAACTAATGCGGAGAAATTTCTGTGTCTTATTTATCGATGTCCCCTATAATTCGCATTATTTTTTTATTCTTTGTCATAGTTTATCGGTATACTAGTTTTACTCAATCACATGTTGTTAGTTCTTTGCCTAAACAGCATGTAATGAGTAAACCAGCAACTCATTGTATGACATTTATTTTTAGAATTGGATTTTAATGGACATAATAAGAAGACATAGACTACGGCAGGGATCGAATCTGTAACACACAACTATCGCGCCACGACCACTCCCGATAAACCTTAATAATGATTAGTCAAAATGATTCATTCGATAGCGAAGAAGAAACACCGAATTATTGTCCAACAGACGACGACGAGTCTGAAGAGGAATAACTTTTTAAGGATAAAAAAATAACGTTTCTTATAAAATATTTAATTTATTTTTAAATTGTTATAATTTAATAAATTAGATAAATATTGAATTTGAAGACTAAAAAGTATAGTTTTATATTCTCATGTGACCATGCAGTTTTCAGTTTAAAATTACGTTTGAAAATATTAAATGTCATCTTAGAGGCTTAAGGCTGAAAGCAAAACGTCTGAGATCGATATTTCGACAATATGTAGAATTTTTCGTGTATCATTTATATGGTTATACCTCGAACAAAAAAAGTTGATTTTCTTCTAAGCTTAACAGTTGTCTGACGGGGCTAAGGCTAAAATTGAATCGTCTGAAACCTATATACTTGTAATCAGTCCACAATCCTCTAATTTTTTTATATAAATTAAAGTGGTTATACCTCCGACACAAAAATCGAAAAAAAAATTACCATTTTCGAGCGCCCACCATCACCCCGGCTGAAGAAAAAGCCTGACAGACGCAGACGGTTAAATTTAGTATAGTACTGCTTGGGTGATTGCACAAAAATTGGGTAACTTTTAGGGATATTATTTAAACCAAATTCCTACAAATCCTGATATTTAAGATAGCTAACCTAATGAAGATATTGGTCATGACCGGGCCAGTCACTTTTTTATGTAGATTCTGAGATATATCAGTTTTTCTGAATTTTACTGCCAGGGGACTGACGAGGGTGACACAGTACTGATAAAATACACAACTTCATAAGAAAATAATGGAATTTATTGACATTTAGAGTAAGTCTCTTAGGATCTAATTATTGAGTATAATACTCGTATGCTTGTATTCACTCTACATACTACATTTAACGTAAAAACTGCTCTAGAAGTTTGTGTAATTAGAAACTTTAGTTTTTTTGTTTTATTCTAAAATTAAAATCCATACAGAAAGGATTCTTGTTTTTATTATCATATATCAAAGGGGTATATATATTCATTTGTTCAAAACTAGATTTAATATGTGATGGCCCCATAGCTGTAAACAATTTAAATAATGGCTAAATCTTTACGAACATCAATTTCGAAGTTGGGGGCGAATAATTACCACATATGAAAATTTAAGCTGGAACTCCTACTACGGAGGGATAATTTGTGAGACATTATTATCAAACCGATTCTAGATCCACTCACTTCGGAATTGACCAAAAAGGATTGCGAGGCCAGACCTATTATTGACCTATCAGTAGAACATAGTCAACTTCATCACGTGAGAAGGGCTAAAACAGTCAAGACAGCATGGGATAAGCTCAAGAAACACAATGAAAAGGCTAGTCTTAGTAATAATGTAAAATTAATGCTTAGCATTTGTAACTTAAAACTGGTGGTAACATGGAGGAACACATCCAAAAGATGACTACATTATTTGAAAAATTGACTGCTCTAGGGGAGAATCAACTATCAGATAATTGGACTATCGCTATGTTACAGAGCAGCTTACATCAAAAATACGATACCCTTGTAAGAGTTCTGGAAACTTGGTTGAAAGAAAACTTTTAGAAGAATATACTCTTCACAATCAAAACAATGGTCCAAGTAATTCGGTTATGAAGGTAACAAACAAGATTAGTACGGATTTTACTAAAATTTTGGTGAAGGCTGGGTTTGGACACAGGAGTCTTGGTACATATCTCAAACAAGATGGATAAATTCATATTACAGCAGCAAATAGAGAGCAAATCACTTCGGAAGGAAAGGGTACCTGCAAAATAAGGTCTCCCTACAGCAATAGGAAAGAGGTTACAATACTTATTGAAGACGTCCTTTATCTTCCAAATCTGCAAGGGAGCTTACTATCAATGAAGAAGTTAATGAAAAAGGATACAAAGTTCTCTTTTGAAATTCGATATAAAGATCGATTCGAGGTAGCAGTTGGAGATCTAGTAGGAAATCATTTTAAGCTCACACAAAAAGAAACTGAAATCAAGGATTAAATATTGAAGAATGCAGCGAAGAAGGTCACTGTTTACATCACTGGCACCTCATATTTGGCCATCACAACTACGAATCACTTAAATGACTAGAATCGGACCTATGGCGGTAAAAGATATTTTCTATCCTTTTTTGACTATTTCAGTAGATGAACTGTTGTTTTTTTTGCTAAGGGAGAAACCTGAAGTTTTCGATCGCATGGTAGAGTACACAGAAAATAAATTTTCAATAAAACCTAATTTCGTTTTCATTTGGCAATCCGGAAGGCTTCTTAATAAGATTAGACAATGGTGGTGAAGACACAGTGGGTCGAGTTTTAAAGTATGTACAAAAGGAAGGCATTGCTTATCAACACACAGCTCCGTATACACCACAATAACACGGGACTGCTGAACGAAAGAACAGGTCTTTGGTTGAAATGGCAAAATGCATGCTACTAGATGCAAGAATGAGTTATGAGTTCTGGGGTAAAGCGATCATGACATATTTTGTGTTTTTTAAGAGGCGACATTACGCACTCCAATAGTTGAAATAAAAGTTATCTAAAACAAAAAAAAAATCAGTACCCTGGAAACACGTCAGTCCTCTGGCACAATATCAGACAAAGGACTGACGCCAACGGACTGATGAAAAAGGCATGAATTTTAGGTTATTATTAGAACCAACGTGTATTCTGGTATTTTCGAATACAAAGAAGCTACATTAAAATAAATAAAAGTTAACTACGTATAAATTAAAATAAATCGCATGTTTATAAGAAAATACTAACTCGCCATAGGACTGATATTTTGACTGGACACGCACGTGTTTCCACGCCAAACACAACACTAGCACTGGCACAGTAATGGCGACCGTCAAATGGCGTGGTCTGCAGCTAACTTTACTAACAACTTTGAACGTTAACTGTAATTTGAACTTGAGTATGTGACATTTCGTGGGAAATTCAATGACGAATAAAACTGAACACAAAGTTTCTTACTATTTTAACAACAGCGGTGAGAATATTATGTTACGAACCATTGTGATATACGTTATTAAGTACATCACAGATTGTAGTGAATTACCAAATTTGCTTAAATTGAATTTAATATTTAATACACAGCCATTTGATTCCGGATTTTTGGAATGGTGACATGCCAAAGAGCTGACGTTTTGAGAATATATTGTTGTGTTTTATAAACTTATATTTAAAATAAATAACTGAAATTGGGTGACCAAATAAAAGACTTTAAGTTGTCTTAGAATAAAATAAAAAATATTAAAAAATATAATAACAATTAGTTT
Source organism: Philhelius pedissequus (assembly GCA_910595825.1). NCBI lineage: Eukaryota > Metazoa > Arthropoda > Insecta > Diptera > Syrphidae > Philhelius > Philhelius pedissequus. Next base: position 279,198,573 of record OU343160.1, read on the forward strand.
TACTGAATGATGACAGCAAGTTACCCAATTTTTGTGGAATCACCCGTACCTACACATATCACTACATGAATTTTGGTTATTTATTTATTTATTTACTCAAACTTAACTAATTACTAGCTATAAAAGTTTTATTTAAAGTTTATGTGATTGAAAAAAAGTTGATTTAATTTTTTTTAGAAAAATTTGCATTTTAAATAAACAATTTTATATCGTCGATATTTAAGAAAGCCGTATTTACTCAAAAAACTCGATTTTTGATTTAATCATACCAATCGACTAAAAAAATCATGCTCTAGCGTTCTGTAAAATCGGTATAATTGTATCTCTTCAGAATCCCGTTAGATGGATTTTGTGCCAATTTGTACTTTGTCCCATTTCGTTGTTCGCCAATAAAGATAGAGTAGAGAACACAGACATAGCTCAATAAGTGCCAGTGTTCCGCCAAGAGCGGATGCGATTTTATACGGAAAACGGGATTTTTTTGTGTTGTGTGCAAGTTATTTATAAAATAATATATAAAATAGTGTACTTACTTAAAATTGAGCAGTTTTGTTAAAAAAGTAAATATTGTTTTGTAATATTTTTCTGTTTTAAAAGAAAATGGTTCAATTTTCTTGATAAATAAAAAAAAATGGAAATTACACTTTTATGAGTTACGCCATTTTTCTAGAAAATATTATTTAGAAATCGTTAAGAAATAAATAGATTTTTTATCTAAACTAGAAACTTAAGTCCTTATAATATTTGACAAAGCTGTGATGAACTAACTCCGAAATAAAAAAAAAACTTGGCTGAATATCATAAGTTATTTCCGTAAAAGTGGCCTAATTTGGAAGAACCTTTTTAGATCCTCATTTTCACAACCTAATCGTATCCTTTTTTATTTTTTTAAATTTATTTTCATTAAATAAAATGTGGAACTTACTAAAATTAAAAACATAATTCGAAAAAAATAATTTCAAACATAAAAAAAAAAAAATAACATTATGAAAATTTGACCGACTCAAAAACTTTAAACTGATTTTATGAAGAATCAAGTTTTTTGAGTTATGCCGGTTTTATTAAAAAAAAAAAAAATTGAAGTGAACACAGGACCGAAGTTGCAGAGCGTCTATTTTCCCGTTTATTAATTTAACAATAAAGGCAAAACACAAATAAGAACATCTGCTCTCAAGATTAGGCATGTCAATAAGTTTCAGTTTATTATGGTAAGGCGGGAGATCATAAGGATTAGCCCAGCCTGAACCTCTGAGCGCAAACCTAAAGAATTTGTTTGTACCTGTACTCGTCTAGCTTTATGAAACTCATAGTGGGGAGACCAAGCTTGGCAAGCATTTTCAAGAATGGGGAGAACAAAAGTTATAAAAATCTGCTATGTATCAAAAGGATCAGAAAATTGTCTTGACTCTCTTTTTATCCAACCAAGAATTGAATTAGTTTTATTACTTATTAAGCTGATGTGTGATATAAATTCAAGTTCTTGATCAAATAAGACACCAAGGACAGACATATTGCTTTCGCGTGATGAAAAGAACAGGGCATAAATGGCTACCCTGTAGTATTCCAGAATTTACTGTAAACTTATTTGATTCGAGGCCGTTGAAAAGTACAGAGTAAGATTTATTAATAAATACGATTGAAACCACATAATAAAATGCTCGCTAAATCCTAGCTTCTTTAATTTAAATAACAAAACTCTATGCGAGAGTCTATTAAACGCCTTACTAAAGTCGGTGAAGACACAAACTATTTGTTTTTTTGTTTTTAAACGAATCAATACACTTTTCTACCAATTCCATTAAAAAAGTTACTGTTGATCGGGCTCTTGTAAATCCATGTTAATTTGAAACAATAATTGATTTAACATAAAACCACAGTGATTCACAAAAAAAGGCTTCGAATAGTTAAGGAACGACCGATAAATCTAGCTATAGGTCTATAATTTTTAATTTCGTCTTTTTACCTTTCTTGTGAAGAGGGATTATGAAAGAATTTTTCCAAATTGATGGAAATATGCAAGAAGACATTGAATAGTTAAATGAAACTGACAATGGTAGGGACAAATGACTGACACAGTTTTTCAAGATTGTAGAAGGTATACAATCAGGGGCTGGTACACAACTATCATCAAGATTAGATATAAAATTTACAATTTCGTCAGTAGTAATATTATAGTTTATATCAGTCAAGTAAGTATATTGTTTTTTGTAAATTGTTTGTGATCAACGCTTAGCCTTTTCGACAAATGTATCACAGTTCGAAATATCACAGTTTAAAATATCAAAATTGTGTGCATCACAGTTGAAAAGGCTTTGAAAGAAGTCTGAAAAAGTTGTGTTATGACCCGAGTGGGTCTTGGCTTAAAATGACCTTTGACTTGAGTACAGACGGGTAAGGACAAGATGTTCTTTTACTATTTATAAAGTTCCAAAACTGCTTTGGATTCATTTTGAGATTTCTTTGCACCTTATGATATAATTTAAATACTTCAAATTTGAGATACTGTTACATCTCTTGCTTCACAGTAATTATTGAATTTTGGAGAAATTTTGTATTTGGCCCATAATTTGTTTCTTCGATTCTTAAGGCTTTTAAGGCTTGATAGTGAATATCACACCAATTTGGAACTGATACTGAAAATCTTGATTTTACAATAGCAAAAGGTACTGAATTAAGAAAACAATCAAACAAAATATTATTAAACGCTAAGACCATAGAGTTAACATTTAAACAATTATTTAGACAAGACCAGTCTACTTGTGGTAACAAGGTATTTAGTTTAATAAAGTCAGTCTTTTTAAAATTAAAAGTATACAAATTATCACAAATTTCATTTTCAAAATTATTTGAGTTTAGAGTAAGAGTAAAAGTCAGCCCTGGATGATGGTTGTCTTCATTTACTAGAGACAGTAATACCGTCATAAATGGAAGTAAATACTAGATCAAGCAACCTCGTACCATTGGTATTTAAAACGTCATTAAATTGATGAAGACCAAGAGAAGTTAAATCATCAAGTAGTTTTGAATCATCTAATTTAAGATTTTCAGTAATGTTGTCATTAGATTAGTATCAGGGCAGCGATACCATGCAACGCTAGTAAGGTTGAAGTCGCCTAAACAAATAAGTTCTTCCTGATAATCCATTACTTATACCTATACTCAAAAAATTTGCAGCCGGCTCTTAGACTAAGTTATTGATAATTAGGCTAGATTTTAAAAATGTTTGTCTAGCTTTAAATTAGTTATAAGTTAATAATAAAAAAAATGAATTAAAAAAATCAAAACTACCGCATTTGGAGTGTAAATAATTTCACGCCATTGTTGAGCCACCGTTACATTCTGAAAAACTGACAGTTTAGTGTACTTTATGAGTTGGTGGAAGATGGCGCAACTGTCACACAGCGCAATTCACAATTGATTTGTTGAATGGAACGTTTGGTGAGCGCATAATTTCGCTGTCTGTGAGTTGGCCTCCAAGATTGTGCGATTTAACATCGCTAGACTATTTTCTGTAGGGGTATATATATAGTCGCTGGTCTATACACCGATTAGCCAGAGACTATAGTGATTACTTTGAAAACAACATTCGCGCCCAATTGTCAAGGTACGACCCCTTAAAGCTGCAAAGAGTGATGGGCAATTGGATCTCGAAAGAGTCGGATGCCAGAAATCATATTCAAATAAAAATGCCAAGCAATTATGTTTCAAATAAAGTCAATTTTTTGGCAATTAATGCAATATATGTATGTGTGTTTTATTTCATTTTAGATTTCTATACCTCTAAAAAAAAACATTTTATTTACTTATGTATGTGATGTAGGTACATATATATTAAAACGTGAACAAAAAAGTACATTAGTTATAAAAAAAAAGTACATTAAAAACCTTTATAGGTCATACATTCATACACCCAGAGAAAAATCAACTTAAAATCAAAGAAAACCACTTTAATTTACGAATATTTGAGAATGATCCGGGGTTAACGATGAACATTTTTGAATCAAAGTGGACATCATTGATTCAACGTTTTTTCCTATATGAAAACGAATAGTTTTCATGCTTGATTTGAATACGTTTTCCTTCGATTTAAGGTGGAATCATAGTAAAATCAATATCATCCAACTTAAAAATAAAATGGAACGACTTCGATTCTACTATGAGCCATATTGGATTCAAAGGCATACCTCTTTGAATCATTACTCCAACTTTATTTTTAGAATGATGCATTGTTAAATTAAATGTATTCGAGCTTAAAAATATTACGAACCAACTTTAAAATTACTATCTTTAAATTTTAATTTCACTACGTTTCAATGTTGTTTTAAGTAAATTCTAATAGAAATTACTTTGAAATGAAAATATTTTAGTTTTAATCTTACCAACCATGTAATGTTGTAGAATTTAATACTTTACGTTTTTAAAATAACAACTTGGATTCACCCATATAATTTCAATCTGAATTTAATAAAAGTTTTCCAATATTTTTAATAAAAAAACGATCATTTTGAAATATAAAAATTGTATTTTTATTTTTGAATACAAATTTGAATTCACTAGATATTAATGTAGGGGTACACTTGTGTTTTGCTTCAAGCCCAAGAAAATGTTACGGGTTCACATTTTTTAATTGCATTTGGCCATTGTATATCTATATTAATAGTACTATCATGACGACGAAATTCATCCAGCCTGAAATAAGTTCTACTAATCAAAATTGAAAATTGTTTGATGGCTGTAGGGAATATTTAAATATTCAAGTATACACTTGTGTGCAACGGTCACTACTCAGTAAAATACACTTTTTTACCGAATGAGCAAACATGATAATAATTTAAGAGTTAAAATTTGAGATTTCTGTTAATCGTTGTGCAAAAAAAAATTTTTCTTGTGACAAAATTTTTCTTATTTTATAGTAATATTTTTTTTTTGGATTTTGAAGAGAACAATATTTTTTTTTGAAAATTCAGATTTGATAAGTAATTTCGTAAAAAATAGAGTTGACGAATTTCCAAAAAAACTGGGCACATGTTTATGAAAAAACGTTTAGGCTGTTAACTCGGGGATAGACAGACAGAGAGGTGGAATTGCGGACCCATTTTTTCGCCTACGCTATCATCGTAATGTCAAGTTTGATCAAAATCTCGAGTTCAATTTTTTCCTACATATATAATATCGCTAGTCAAAAAAAAATTTTAAAAATACTACCTATATATACCTACTTTATTTCCTAATAAAAATGTCTGTGGAGAAAAAAATTAAATTATTATCAATAGATATTATATTTGAATAAGAACAAAAAGTACCTATGTACATACATATTGTATGTAGATGGGTATCTGGGTACACATGTACCTACCTAAACAAAACATATTGAAATATCTCAACATTGCTTTGCTATTTTTGCATAGAAAAAGTGAAAAGTAGCAACGTTGCTACAATTCAAAATCCTAAAATCCACCAAATATTTAAAATTTGAAAGAAAAATTTAAAATAAATTCTATAATAACCTATGCATGTATATCCATATAAACGGTGATTTTTTAAGAGCTTGGTTTTTGAAAATTCAAAAAAACACAGAAACTTGTAAAAAGTGAATGAAATTTTTATTTGGATCGATAAATCAATTTCTGCCATTTACTTTTTAAAAATAATTTCACTTAAATGTTGCCAGCGGCTACGCTTCAGGTGGTCCATTCTGAAGGTCCAATTTTGGCAAACTTTTTCACACATTTCGGCCGGAATCTCACCAATGACGCGTTCAATGTTGGCTTCCAAGGCAGCAATCGTGTTTGGCTTGTCCCCATAGACAATAGACTTAACATAGCCCCACAAAAAATAGTCTAACGGGGCCAAATCACATGATCTTGGTGGCCAATTGACTGCGCCAAAACGTGAGATCAACTGTACACCAAATTCGCCTCTCAATTGATGCATGGTTTCGCGTGCAGTGTGGCATGTGGCACCGTACTGTTGGAACCACATGTCGACCGAGTTCAATTCTTGCATTTTCGGCAAAAAAAAATCTGTTATCATCGAACGGTACCTTTCTCCATTGACCGTAACCCTGCGGCCTTCATCGTCCTTGAAGAAGTACGGCCCAATGATGCCGCCTGCCCATAAACCGCACCAAACAGTGCATTTTTCGGGATGCATTGGTAGCTGCTGAATTGCCTCTGGCTGCTCTTCACTCCAAATACGGCAATTCTGCTTATTCACGTATCCATTTAGCCAAAAATGAGCCTCGTCGCTGAAGACAATTTTGCGATAAAAAAACGGATCCTCATCCAACTTTCACCGAAAATTCTACGTTGTGGTAGGTCGCCTGGCTTCAATTCTTGCACCAGCTGTATTTTGTATGGCTTTAAACCAAGATCTTTGCGTAAAATCTTCCAGGTGGTCGGATAACACAAACCCAATTGCTGCGATCGGCGCCGAATGGACATATCGCGATCTTCAGCAACACTGGCGGATGCAGCAGCAATATTCTCTTCGGTACGCACTCTACGGATACGATTTGGTGGATTGATGTCCAATAAAGTGAAACTGGTGCGAAATTTGGTCACAATGAGCTGAATAGCCTGCTCGGTGGGTCGATTATGACGACCATAAAACGGACGTAGCTTGCGAAACACATTTTTCACAGAGCACGAATTTTGATAATAAATTTCAATAATTTGCAAACGTTGTTCAGGCGTAAGTCTATTCATGATGAAATGGCAAACAATACTGAATCGAAATGTCCAATGTTCGTGGAATTTGTCATGTGTGATCTGTCAAAAATATAAACGTCAGAAACCAAGTAGCAAAAAAAATCACCCGTTACATTCTTAATTCATGTATACGCCAATAGCCTTGATATAATTTATTTATACCCACCATATTTTGAAGGTTGCCATGACAAAAACAGCTTATTCGGTTTTCTCCCTTACCCACTATATTGTTGTCAGAACTAGTAAGTTTAGACCGTCTCCCTTGCTTTTTTTCGTATTTGCCTCTACATTTACTTCTTCCACAACAACAATTCAATATCAAGAAAAGAGAAACTAGCGGCCTCAACGACGGAATTACTAGCTAAAAAATTCAGTCTGATAGTAGTACTATAGGTTTCATATACAAAGTCTTAGTTTGAAAATGCAAAAGCAATTTGAAAATGAATACGTTTCACTTTGTTTCTACATCGCTTCCACTTTAAATTTTAAACATTTCGCTTAAGTGGACTTGGGTCCACTTAAAAATGACTACGAACGAGTTCAAATTAAAATTGATTTGACATTGAAAATTTTTCATCAATGCTTGTGGAAGAATAATTTAATGTATAATTATTATTTTTTTAAGTGGGGCTGCAACTTCGAAATGATGCTGAACAAAGTAGAATGAACTATGTTACACTTTGAAAGTTGTGCATGGAATTTTAATTTTGGATACTTTTTAGCATTTCCACTTTAAAGCAACGTTGAACGTACTTAATAATTTATGAAAGCTGTTGAATCGACTATGTTTCACTTTAAAACAAGAATGACAACACCTAAAACAATGTTGCGTAGTTAAATCAATACCATCTTCGCATCTAAAATGGAATATGGAATTACCATTTACGGCAAATGTGCTCCATCAAACCTTAAAGTGTTGCACCCTTCCTACCATGCGGCAATAAGAGCAAGCCTTAGATCTTTTCGGAGTACCCCAATAAAAAATACGCTGACAGAAGGTGGTTTTCATACAATTGAGGACCGAAGAGACATTTTGACATCCCATCTTCTCCCGAAAATTTGTGAATCATTTATTTCGCCAATTCATATAGATGCAGCCAAAATTTTGAGTCGCAAAAAAACGTCTAAACAACCTTCAACGCGTTAAAATGCAATATTCTTCGCAAAAGTCATCGATATTGTACCCAATGTGAAATGTTTACAAATTAAAAAATATCCTCCATGGCTACTACCACAAAATTCGATCGACAGCAGTTTGGCAAAACATCCCAAAGACACAACTCCCAAAGAAAAATATTCTCAACTTTACCTGCAGATCCTGAACAACTATCCTAATGATATTTGGAATATATTTTTTACAGACGGCTCAAAAAGTAGTGAGAGCACGGGATATGCTATAGTCGATAATCATGATGAAGTAAAATTTGATGAGAAGCTTCCAACCTATTTTTCCATCTTCTCCACAGAAGCTCTTGCCATACTGGAGGCGACAAATATAGCTACATCTTCGAATAAAAGCACCGCCATTTTCACGGACAGTCTTTCAACTCTTCATGCTATAAGCAATTTGAAACACCGATCACCTTATATTAATAACATCCGGGATAATATTATATCACAGGGAGGTAAATTAAAACTCATCTGGATCCCAGGACATACAAATATCCATGGACACGAATCAGCTGATCAGGAAGCTAAGCGGATTTCCACATGTCACACCACGGTTGTCACTCAACGGCGACCCACTAAAAGAAATTTACAGAAGAGCATAAATACAAAGTGGCTTCTTAAAAAGAAAGAAAATTGGAGGAGATATATTCATCACTATGCCACAATCAACCCAGAAGGTACACCAGCAATTTACCCGACAGATACCACATCAATTATGAATAGATGCTTCCTACGACTAAGACTAGGACACACCTGGATAACACATAACTACATACTAAAAATGAACCTCAACCCCGATGTCATATTTGTCAAACAACCATTACTAACCATTAAGCACATTACCATTGAATGTAATAAAATTAGACAAATTTGTTAAAACTTATTTAAATGTAATTTAATAAATCTCCTCTTAATTCCATCGTCAAAAAATATTAAAGATGTATACAATATATTGCAACACCTAAAACTAGATAAGTTTAATTAACTATTAAATAAATTCTACTTCAACTGCGGAGCATCCGAGTGTGTCGGGGCGGAGAGTAAATAAACTTACCCTCTTGTCACACTCGGCTGCTCCCAAGTTACTTAAGCTTTATTATTAAAATTATTTTTAAGACACTATTTAAGATCCCAGCCAAAAGCCCTGTCAGCTAGTGCTGTTAAATTAAGAATTAATCTTGTACATTTATGTTAAGATTAATAAATAATAATAATAATAATAATAACAATATATTTTCAACTTTAAATTAAATACGTTCATGATACTATTTTCCAACGATTTCTTAGATTTTACGTTGCCTTTTTTCTCTCAGTGTAAGCGTGACTAAATAAATGTCAATTTCTAACAGTTTTTTGGCATCATAGGTATAGATATAGTATAGATATATGTATGTACCTACTAGTATAATGGTATTTTCAATTGCCAACTTTTCGTCACAGGAATCTCAATTCCAACTACATACACATCTTAAGTAAATGATGACTAATTGTAAGACATTAACGCACACCATTATTCTACTGATAATGATAATAAAATCAAAGATAAAAGCTTTCATCATTAAAGCTCTCTCCTCCCTATTCCTTGAAAAAGTACCTCTTTCAAGTGAGTCACACGCAATTTTGAAACAATATACCACAACAAAGTGCCTACATCAAATTCGGGAAACCACATCATTGTACATGCATAACCTATGACCTTTAGAGCTCCCATTACACAAAAAAATGGAAACTGACTTCTATACTCCAAACCTCTTTGCATAAATGATTCATAATTTGAAGCATAAAAAGGACTTACTTGATGGAAGTACTATACAAACTCACCTCATTTAAAAGTTCGTTCTTTTGATTTTCCAGCTGCTGGACACTGCGTTGCTCACAGGACAAGCTCGTTTGCAAATGCCGCACTTGTGTCATCGACTTGAATAACTGGCTATTAGTTTCGACAATGATGTTATTCAGAGAATCATTTTCTTGTTCTTTGGCATGAAATTGTTGCTCGAAAAAGGACGCGTCAGCTTTTGCGCTTATCAATGAGGTTGTGAGATTTTCTATAGACGACTGTAGTCTTTCAATGTCCTGAGAGGCGTGACGTAATTGCCGATTTAGTTTTTCGTTTTGTTTTTGCTCATTGCGAAACACCGAACTTAGGACGTGAACTTGATTTTTTACTTTAACGACCTTCAAGAAATAATTTATTGAAAATTTTTGAAACAAATAAAAAAAAAAAACATAAAAAAGTTAACCAACCCTTTTCTGAAGCTGTTCAACCTCCTCATTTAAACGTCTTACATCGTCCCTTCGTTTTCGCCAGGAATTCAGCATGATAGTGGCAAATATTTTCATTCCAGCCAATTTGGAGGCAAACTGCCCACACTCAGGTTCATTGACCATATAATATACACTACAGTCTTTCGATGGACAATAGTTTACCTTGTTGGAAGTGGTATTTGACTTAAGTATGGGCTGTGGCAGGGCTACTGTACCGTAGTTATCCTGGAAGACATTGGGATAATAGCGACTGTTGCTCTTCTTCGAGATTTTCATATCCATTTGGGAAAAAGATTTTCTTAAACGATATGGCAGAATTGATTTTGAGGTGTTCTTGATTTTGTTAACGGGAATTGGTTGTTTAGTATATTCCACACGACGTTGTACGGAATTAGATCGGGGAATTTGAGAATAGGAATTGGCAGACCTAAAAGAAACGGAACCGGATTCAAAGACTGTAATTTCTTAATTTTTTTTTAATTGAAAAATAAAAAAAATGTGATTGTAAATGAAATGTTTTCAATTATTGTTTTTGCAAATTAAAAAAAAAATGTTCTGAGTTTTTTTTTGGTAATATTTTTCGAAACCAGTGATTTTTTTTTTGGAAACGATATTCTTACTCGAGCTTTGTGGATTTCTTCTTTTTTCTTTGACATGGTGCGGAATATAGTTCAGATTCTCCACTACTGCTGGGAGTTTCAAGGACGATTTCTTTTAATTCAGGCATTTTTATTGAGTATATAAATTATGTATGTAAGTAAATAAATTAAAAATTCAACTGGTTTTGCTTGAAGTGTATTTAATACGTTTTTATTTTTTATTTATTGGACGGTTGTTGCCTAGATTTGAGATTATGTTATGTAGTAAGCAGGTTTACAGTGTTATTCGTCATAAAATAATGTGAATAACGCTGTTGCCGTGAAGTGAAGTACAGGCGACATGTTTTGTACATATTTTTAGTAACTTGCCTCCCTTACTGCTTATGCAGAGGCGAAAATATAAAGGGTTATCCATTTTGCGGTTTCAAAAGTATAGGGCTGGACATCGACATCTGTCAAACTAAGTTGTTAAACCAATTTTTTTTTCAGTTGAAAGTCTGACATTTACGAAAATGGATCGCTTAACTATCGAACAGCGCATACAAATTGTCAAAACCTACTACAAAAATGGTGATTCTGCAACAGCCACATATCGTGCTTTAAGAGGAGATTATGGCTTTCATAATCGTCCAACTACGAAAGCAATTGGCAAAATTGTGAAGAAATTTGAAGAGACTGGATTGGTTACAGATATTGTAAGGCATGTGCATCATCGTTTCGCTCGTACTTCGGCGATTTTTCGAACAAAATTTTCTTCAGCGACGAAGCACATTTCTCACTCGGTGGGTATGTTAATAAGCAAAATTGTCGTATTTGGGGTTCTGAGAGTCCTCAAGTAATTGAAGAGATGCCGTTACATCCACAAAAAGTCACTTTTTGGGGCGCTCTTTGGTCCGGAGGTGCGATTGAACCTTACTTCTTCGAAAACGACACGATGGAACGACCGTCACCGACAATTCGGAGCGTTATGGTCATATGATAACCGACTTTTTTTTTTACTGCTATTGAAGAATACGACTTGGAGAATATGTGGTTGCAAAAACACGGTGCCACATGCCACACAACTCGAGCGAGTATGGGTTTATTGCAAGTGACATTTCCTGGCCGCGTAATTTCTCGTCGTGGCCATATCAACTGGCCACCAAGATCATGCGATTTGACACCGCTGGACTTTTTTTTGTGGGGCTACGCGAAAGACCGTGCTTATGCAGATAAACTTTTAACTCTTGGAAAGTTGAAAACCAACATTCGTCAAGTTATGGCTGAGATACCGCCCAATATGTGTAAGAAAGTGGTCGAAAATTACCTCAATAGATTCGATGCTTGTAACAATTCGCGTTGTGGTCATTTAAATGATGTAGTGTTTCACACATAATGTCAACGTTCAAACTTTATAATAAAACACAAATAAATATCATGAAAAAAATATTTTACATTTGTTTTATTTACCTTTACTTTTGAAACCGCAAAATGGATAACCCATTATTAATTTGTATTTCCAAAGATCAGAGTCATGGGCTTGAGTTCACTATCGCCAACAGGCTGAACCATTTGGTTTAATTTAGCGAAAACCTCAACATTTATTTTTTCGGTTGTTGTATGGCTTGATTATTAAAATGTGAGGATAATTGGCCAATTTTTTTGAAAGATCATCAAAAGAGTGCAATGGTACAAAAATTCTATGGAGCTTTAAAACCGACCGACATTTGACGTAACCCGACATACGCCATGTTTGTTCATTTTGTGGATTTCATAGATGAGTGCAGATGCGTATGTATCTGCATTGTGTGTATTCGTCGAGGAATTTTTTTGTTGGTTCGTTTTGTTGATAAAATTAGATTAGTGCGTATTGTGTGTATTTGACGGCGATTTTTTGTTTGTGCGCTTATAGTGAATTCGGTTATAACGACATTTCGGTTATAAAGACGAAACTCAAAGGTAAAGTTTGGTTTCGCACTAAATAGTGAATAATATCTTTCGGTTGTAACGACTTCGCCTATAATGACCATTTCGGTTATAACGACTATTATGACGGGCTCTGTTTGTAATGAAATTCGGATATAACGATCGAAAACAAAATTAAAGAGAATTTTCCCATTTTTTTCCTGTCTAGACATAATACAGTTATGCTTACATATTTATATACATAGTTTATTTTGGTTGATACGAATTTGAGTCAGTTGTGCTTGTGTTAGTTATTTTTCTTGAAAAGTGTTATTTGTTTATGGTACATACTTCAAAGCTTATGTAAAGTAAGGAAACTATTCATTCTGCCAATTTTGGGAACAAATCAGTGTGTTTTATTCTCTCGGATATAGCGACAGTAGCTTATAACGACGGAAAATTTGTCTCCCATGAGTGGTCGTTATAACCGAATTCTACTGTACATTAGTGTATATCATGAATTAAAGAAAACAAGATTACGACACTTCTTTTTTAGTCTTATTTTATTGACGTCACCAGAGATCTAAGTCCACAATCCACATCAAACAAACAATAACAATTTCACTATTTTTGATCTCTGGTAACATCAATAAAATAAGACAACAAAAGAAGTATAGTAATCTTGTTTTCTTTGATTCATGAGTTTATATTGTGTTGTATTCATTTGTGTAAAGCGGCCCATTCACATGAAACTCGTGTCGACATCGGTGCCATGACACAAAATATCCATTCAGACACACATGTAACACCAATCCGCACACATTAGTTGTTTATTTACGATCAACGAGGCAAATCTCTATAGAGCTCAATAAATGATATCCGAAACTCACAGCTACGTATAGCCATATTAACTTCTATACTCGAACACGATCACAATGCAACTGAACTGAAATATTCCTCGAATGTATTATACACATTCCCACAAACATAACACAGCCAGAGGCACAGATACGAAAAATAAAAATGTTTTGATTTTGTCGACACCGTGTACGACCCCAGAAATCTGTGTATACACGAGCCCACACACACTCCACATTCAATAACACTAACACAAGTGTCATACATTAGTGTTATGTGTATGGGCCGCTTAATGTTTCAGTCGATGGTCTCGTTGCCAGTGCTTCAGTGTATCTACTTCGTAGATTTATATATACGGAGTAGTAACTATAATGTATGTAATGTAAAATTGCTGAACCATGAATCAAAGTTTGAACGACGCGACGGTTATGTTTGTACAATTGAATATGAACTCGTTTGTATATACAACTCATTATGCAAGTACTGGACAGGTATCAAATAAAATGCACGACTGGATCGTACGAACTTGCTCTTGTAACTAACAACTTTAGTTTCGGTTGTCTAGTTATCGTTTGCAGGATTAAGATCGATACAGGTAAGATAACTTTGATTCTTAACATAATGAATTGTAAAATAAATATGATTCAAGGAATGGTTACATAGGTACCTACCTATAAATGTATATTTAAATGGAATTGAATTATGAAAATTACGAAGGTAATATGTACCTACCTATATATAGAGAATCTTGGTATGTAGATATGTACATACATATGTATAAATGAAAGTGAATTCTGTATAGGTGGGTAAAAATCGTTTTTTAAACTTATAAAAACTGCCAAAGACAGAATTTGACAGAAATGCAATGTGCAGTTACCGAGAGTGCCAAAAATTTTAAAAACCGTTTTATGAAAAGTACCGTTAATAGACTTTTCCCGTTAACTTGATTCATATCAAATGATAGTTAGTACCAACAAAAAATTTCACAAAAAATGTTATCAAAATCGTTGGAGCCGTTTTCGAGAAAAATAAGATTTTCATTCAAGGTCATATGGCAGGTACCGCTATTTTTAGGCCTAAATATAAAATATCAATTTCTCCTCTGAGGAATGCAAAAATAATCACATATACCAAATTTGAAGGTAAAGCTTACGTGCGCCGTTTAAACTGCAGCTCGTTATACATACAGACGGACAGACTGACAGACAGACATTTTTTGTCGATCACTTTTTTAGGCTTCTCTATGATCGTAATGTCATGTTTGGTCGTTAGAATTTGTTTTTCTTTACGAATGCATAATTTGCCTTATAGTACCTATAATCGCAATTAAAAATGTTCGCTGTTCTTTCACCGGTTTCTAGGACTGAAGCGTATCGTGTGTATTCGTTACTAAGTAACGGGTATTCAATTCAGTACCGAGTAACGAAACGTTACTAACTAACCAATCTAGTTACTCGTACGATTTCGTTACTTGCATGATTTCGATATCTGTTGAAAGTTGGGTACCATACACTTGAAACATTCACATTAAACAATGTCGTTACTCGTACGATTTAGTTACACGTAAGAATTAGTTACTCGTATGATTTCGGTATAAGTTGCAAGTTGGAAACCATATACATGCACTTGAAACATCCGTATATACGATGCGATATGCGAATACGAAACACGAGTAGGTATTAAGTATGGATACGGACATACGGGTGAAATGATATATGGAGAAATAGGTATTAAACCAAACATTTACGTATTCACTGAAAATGAAGAAATATATGATTATGCTGGCGCGTGTAGGTTGTAGCGGGTTGTTTTTTTTGTATCATTTAATGTTTGTTTTGAATTTAGTTGCATTTAGTTTATTGGAAACGAAAAGGTATAGACTATAGATATTTTGTGTGTTGTGTTCCTTTTCTTAAGCATATTTAGAGTATCTAATTCATTAATTTTATGTATTCATTGTTTAATGCGATCAAATGTTTTATTTTGATTAAAAAAAATGTTTATTTTTAAGTAGGCAATTATCTGCTCTTTCGTTTTAAAGAATAGCTATAATTCGTTGTTACTTTTATGCTTAGTAGCTAATTCTAATTCTGACGATTCTGGTTTTGAATTAGATTGTACCTATTTGTGAAGATAATTGTGTACGGGAAAAAATTTAAAAAAAAATGTTTGTTGCAGAATTATGATGCAAAAAATCACAACAAAAATAATATGTAAATATTGTTTGCGTTTTCTTCTAATATAATTACTGGCCAGACCACGGGCATAAAATACATGCATACTCGTATTTCTACGTGCATGAATTTGACCAAATTCTTCAAGCCAAATATAATTTGCAGTATGTATATGCTGGAAATTCTATTAGAGTCGGTAGCCATCGACCACTACTGCAAACTGCAAGTGTTTATTTCTAACTTGTTGACTTTGAACTGGTCCGGAACCGTCGGTTGAAATTATCAACTATTCAACAAGTTTATTCTCTTTTTTTTTTTAACTCTTGTTGTTTCCAGTTACAGAAACGGTGAAATAATAAAACTTCCCACTTGTTGAATGAAGCCAAAACAATTGTGATAGTTCTCCTAGACTTATTGTTCCGTGGTACACAATTTTTAAAAAGTTGTTGAATTTCACTTGTAGAGCTAGCAACGTCTCGGTTTCGTCTCGGCCTCGTTGAGAGACCAAGACGAGGCCGGGACGAGACCGTATTTTTGTTACTGAAATTCGCCGAGTCGCGATGGTCTCTGCGGCCTCGGTGATTTGTTTTAGATTTTCGCTGGGGAAAATATTTTTTTATTTAATTATTAAAATTTAAAAAAAAATATAAAATTTGAAAATGAGTACTAAATGTTCAAATTTTATAATACTCAGACATTTTGTTTGAGAAATATTCTATGCGCCTTAAAATATCAAACCACATAATGTATAAATTACTCAGATAAGCGAACTGCTAAAATCAAGAGAAGGATTTATTTTATTATTATTATTAATGCAATTCGTTTATATAGAAATCGCTCATTTGTCAGACTTTGTTTCCCCTTCGGAAAAGGGTGGTTTTAAGACTTTAAGGGACACTTGGAAAAAAATATTATCGAAACGTCAAAATATAGTTTGTTGCCTACTTGTCAAGCCATGAACTGTCAAGATCGATTGAGAGATGGCTCCAAAAAGAAAACTCAATTTTTTTCCGATTTAATTTGTTGCTCCAGAAAAAGATGATTTTAAACCTTTTGGGTTAAATTTTGGAAAAAAATCGAGCGTTGTATGTAGATGCTCTTTTTTTAAACATTTTATTTGTTTTTGTTATGAAATAAAATAATTTACACCATTATTTCAAAGTGGAACTTGAGTTGACAAAAAACTTGGGTTGAATATCAAACCCTAATCTAACTCGACAGCTTTATATATACCCATTCCATTTTTCTTGCATTAATTTATTTTTTATTTTAATGTTGTCTCTTTTCTTTACACTACTGAATGCACCCGCGAAAACAACCCGCAACAAACGTGATCCCGATGGAG
Source organism: Philhelius pedissequus (assembly GCA_910595825.1). Lineage (NCBI taxonomy): Eukaryota > Metazoa > Arthropoda > Insecta > Diptera > Syrphidae > Philhelius > Philhelius pedissequus. Next base: position 279,215,581 of record OU343160.1, read on the forward strand.
AGCAGGATTACATGTAGTTGTTGTTGTATTACATGACTTTCGATGACCCATATGGATCAATTCTGATAATAAAAATCGGATTTTATTGCATGTTAATGGAAAGTATGAGTTCTGACTGGAAAATATCATCGTTTTTACATTAAAAACTTTGATTAGCCTCAAAATACATTGAAAGAAAAAACAACAATTTTAGAATTTCACTGTTTGAAACAACAACAAAGACTTGGTTAGACGATACTGAGACTGAAACCGGGACGAGACTGAATTTGTTTGATTTTGACGAGACCGAGATGAGACTAACAAGACTCTCGCCTGGTCTCGTCTCGTTGCCAGCCCTGTTCACTTGTTCAACAAGCACTTAACGGTTTTGTGTTATAGGCCCCTGAAGATGTTTCGTTTTACACAAGAAAACGTTTATTTAAGTGCTTCCAACATAATGCAAATATAGTTGCGCCCCGCTGTGGTTGTATGCTTGCCTTTAAAGCAGCTTATTTGGCTGTACTCTGTACTACTGATTTGGTGTACAGTTTTCATGTTGCTTTGTTTTACTGTAACACTGGATTATATACTGGAACGGCAGCTGCATGTTGTATGTGTGTATGTGTGTATGTGCGTGTGTGTGTTTTTTTTGGCTTCTTGTGAATAAAAGCTATGTGGGATATTTGTAGAATGAACAGACATGTGCTCTTTGCAAAATTAAAACAAATCTATCCCACCGAAACCATACATTTTACCGGAAAGTAGTCAATGTGCTATTCCGGATTATAGTCTATCTCGGTACCAAATTTCAACTAGATCCGTTCAGCCGTTCTGGCGTGATTGAGTAACAAACATCCATACATTCATCCAAACGTTCATATTTATAGTATTAATAGCATATCCAAAACCTAAAATATGTAAGCCATCAACTTAAAACGCTTATGGGCTACTTTTTCATCTGCGTAAACTGTCACATAAGGGCTTAAAAGTAGAACTTTAATACTTAAGTTGTGTATCAGCAAACAAATTGTCCTTGAATTTCTTGTACTACTTACTAAAACCTGTGTGGATAATCTCGGGTTGTTCAAACCCGGCTGTTTTCTGGTGATGTGGAATCTATCCACGGTGGTAGTTTTACGCTGCATCCTCGTAGAATTGGATTGATTCGTCGTCGTTGATATAAATAAGTCCTTTGTCCAGTAGCGCTGTCACATCCAGATATCTTGGTTCGGGGTATCTCTCTTCGCTGGTCATGCTATTCACTAGGGTGTTTGGGTGGTTGATTAGGTTACTCGTCAGTCTTTTGGCAGCACTGATCATGTACTTGTCGAGGGGTGTTATTCCGTACGCCTCGAAAAGTCGTTTGTTGCTGAAGTGCTCTTGTCGTCGCTGGTCAAAGTGGAGTCCCGTGCAGATCCGGAGGATTTTCCTCTCAAACATTCCAAGCCTTCTCATGCTGGTTTTGGATACATTAAACCATGCAGAAAACAATATGTGATAATGGGCCTGAGAAGTTGCATATAGATAAGCAGTTTCGTCTTCTGGCTGAGTCCATTTCTTTTCCGCATTAGGGGGTGGATTCGGTGAAAAGCGAAATTTGCCTTTTTTAGGGTAGCTGTCGCGTGCGGGTTGAAACGAAACCTCTCTTCGAAATTGATACCCAGATATTTCACAGTTGGTTGGGATCTTATTTGTGACCCGTCAGGCAGATTGATAATAATACTTCGGCAACTTGTGGCTGACGGCGTGTTCCGATGTCCCACTGGTCTTCTGAAGTTGACTTTGATGCCCCATTTTGTGTAGAATTCCCACAGGCGTCTCACATGTTCTTCTACTCTTCGGGCTGCAATAACTGGATACATAGATTTGGCATATGTTAGCGAGTCGTCTGCATAGAACAAATTCATAGAATTGTTTGGTTGGGGCTGATCCGATGTGAAAATGTTGTAGAGGAATGGATTAATCAATGAAAGTGTAGTATAAAATTCTAAAGGATATAAATATGTCCATAATCTGATTTTACATTATGTACAAATTAAGTTTAAGCCATTACATAATCTTGAACCTGTTTTGAAGGAACAAATATAGGTAATCACATAGGAAATTCCGTGACAATAATCGGAAGACAAATCTTTACATTGCTATCGTCTTCGAATAAATAGAAATCAAACCAAAACTCGCTGTTCCTCCTTAAACCTACATGTACTTCTCTAAAAGGGATTATCTCTGCAATGGATTCCATGTTAAAAGGACATTAACAATTTTCCACCTGAAGTTCAAAGCCGCTTGTACCTATGTACGTAAGTTTATTTAGTTCAATGTATTCTTTCAACACAAAATACAAATCGATCTAACAAATAACATGACCCATATTTTTCGATTGTTTCCTAGAAATCATGCGAACCACCACCAACTTGATGGATGGAAACCTCCAAATACCTAAACTATAAAGCTCTATAACAACACCCTCAATACCAAGAAGTAAATAATCAGATTTTAAGTGTACACATAGTACATTCCACCAAAATCCGTCCCGCAAGGGGTTTAATAAGTCTGAATTCAAAGCAGGTAAACTATAAGGGTTGTGTGAACGAATGATTCTTACGAGTATTTATCGATTTATATAATAAAGTCTAGTTGTTTAAGGGTAAAACTACCACTCTCACTCTTGTCCTTGGAGTGTTTTGAATTTGAAGAACGTTTTTCGAGGTCACAGCGAGTTTACCTCCAGCAAGTTCAAGCGGCAACCTTGACTAAAACGTGTCAAACTGAATAAATTAATTATTATTATACGAACCACACACGTGCAAAATTCGCAATAGTTTTTTTTTTACACAGAGTCGGAATGAAGTTTAAGGACTCGAGTCTTTTTCATTTGATTTGATGGCACATGGGTGTAATTAATTTAAAAGAGAATTTAGTTGGTTTTTCCTTTTTGATATTTCCGCGGGTAAAACAAATTACAATTTTTATTTGATAAGAGGTAGCGTTTCTGGAAAAAAAATGAATAATGATCTGAAATATTGATTCCGACTTACATATTGTATTTTGTGTGGTAGGGAAATGGAAAATTGATAATTTAATTTATATTGTTGATAAATTGAATAAAATGTAAAATACACAACTGTTTCGCATGTTCGTACTTTATATTAGAACTCAAATAATAGATTCATACATTTTATAATAAAAAACAATTACAAGATATTGTTTTTTTTTTTTTTTTATTTATCAACAAGCTTAGACTAATAGATACTCGAAATTATGTTAAAGTATATTAAATACAATAAATACAACAATTTTTCATAAAATGGAAATATAAACATAAGGTTTGTTTCGAACAGGTCTCTTTTACAGCTTAGTTCAATATTGTGACAAACCTCATTGAAATTGTGAATGCATTTACGAATTGGCTGATTAATTCCATAGTTTGTTCTATGGTATGATTCAAAAAGCAAATTTTTGGGACGTAAAGCTCTTGAAGGTGCATAAAATGCAATTTTAGGGAGCAAAGGAGGCATTTGATGTGATAATTCAAAATATCCCTCACAAATGTTATATCATGCATACATCATCGTGATTTTAACGATTTAATTCCTAAAAATAAACAACGTGCTTTATATTGTGGGATTGTAGTCTATTTCATTTTATAAAAGATAAAGTTAGTTGGATATTGTAGGAACTGGGGGCCTCGAGCTGTATCTTTTCCTACACATCAAGTGCTTACATTACCTCCTAGTTGGTAGTCGCCGGATACTGGTCTTGACTTTATGTCATGACTTGCTGAACTTGTAAGTGCGAATGTTGATCATGGAAAAATTGCAACATTAAGCTCATGGCCCTACAGATTAGAGGTTAGTGCATTGGGCTAACGACCCGATCACAGTAAAAAACAATATTGTGTGTTCGCCTGTCAACCTCATTGTCACAGGTTCGATCCCTGCCGTAGTCTATGTCTTCTTATTTTGTCCATTAAAAACCAATTCTAAAAATAAATGTCATACAATGAGTTGTTGGTTTACTCATTACATGCTGTTTAGGCAAAGAACTAAAAACATGTGATTGAGTAAAACTAGTATACCGATAAAATATGACAAAGAATAAAAAAAATAATGGGAATTAGAAGGACATCGATAAATAAGACACGGAAATTTCTCCGCATTAGTTCAGCCGCCATCCCTGGAGATAAAATCCGAGACAACAACCACCACATCAGTTCCGATCTTACCATCATCGCGAGCAGACGTGTGTCGGAAAGTCTAGTGACCCGCTCGTTATCCAGTTGCCCCTTCTCCCCCCCTAAAAAAATATCACAATAAAATCGAAAAAAAAAATACAAAACCAAAACTTATCCAAAAATAAAAAGAAAATAGCCCAAAAAAATATAAAATCAAAATATAAACAAGTGTCAGTGCTAATGCCAGTGTTCTCTGTGCTAAAATAATTAAATATTAAACACAAATTAAGCACAAAAACAAAACAATAAAATAAAACCCAATATGATGCACTCACCATCAACATTTACACCACAAAGCGAGCGGTGAAATTCCTTTCCTTCCCCTTCATAGTCACTCGCAGTTACTTCGACTTGATCATTACATACAGTAATGGTCATCCCACACAATGTAGGTAATGATTAAGTCAAAGTAGTATCAGATATATTTCTGTTATTGGCTTTGGGAATACAGGGGCGGATCAATTCAATTGCTTCTAAGGCATAACACTAGTAGTAATTGTATTGTGAAGTCCTATTTGGTACCCAAACCTAATATTAGCATAGTTAACTGTCTGATTTGATTTTATTTATGTTTATTTTTTCGTAATGGGTAGTGAATTCAAGGTAGAGTATTGTAGCATACGTGGGCTTAGGAAGAATTTCTATGCTGCGTATGTTCATATTGCGAACAGCAGGCCAGCTGTTTTTGCACTAAGCGAAACCCAAGTAGGTGAAGATTCTGATCCCTCAGAATTTAGCCTACAAGGCTATAGTTTAGTGCCACTCTTTTTTCCACATCATGGTATCGCTGTATATGTGCGAAAAGATGTTGCTTATCAGCTTCAACCACAATATGGCCATTGCTTGAATACAAATTTTAACTTCATGTGGTTCAAATGTACCGTCCATAAGCACATCATTCACACATGCTTTATTTATCGTAGCCCAAGTTTGGGCAGTACTTCGACTTTTAACGAATTCGATGCGCTGTCCGACTCTATCCAAAGAATTGTTTCCCAATATCCGCACAGTGAAATCGTTGTTACGGGCGATTTCAATGTACACAATTCCAAGTGGCTACGCTATTCTGGCCAGACAACACCCGAAGGAAGGTATGTTGAGCTCTTTGCTGAGGTGAATAATCTGACTCAGCTGGTTACTGAGCCAACAAGAATACCTGACATTGCAGGTCACTCTGCCAACACCCTAGACTTGTTTCTTACCTCTCTACCTGGTAAATATACTATTAGTGTGTTATCGCCTCTAGGCACATCGGACCATTGTATCATATCAGCCAATTTCTCGTGCGCAAAGTTCTCAGTTAAGGAAAGCATTCCGAAGATGACCGTATGGCAATACGAGAAAGCCAACTGGGACGGTCTGAATAATTTCTTCAGGATCTTTAACTGGTCACTATGCTTCCTCGATAGTGACGTTGACTCCAGCGCTAATATGATTACAAATATAATTCTTAAGGGGATGAAAGCATTTATACCGAACAAAACCAAAAGCATCAAACCAAAAGAAAACTCATGGTTCGATTTGAGCTGTAAGGAGGTTATCAGGTTGAGAGAGGTAAGTTTCCGATGTTATAAAGCCAACCCAACTGAGGAAAACCGGAATAAGTTCAAACAAGCTAGAAAGATCTGTAATAGTCATATTCAAAGAACCAAATTTCTACATGAGCAAAAATTAAGGCAAAAAATACTACAATGTCCAAAAGATAGTAAATTTTTTTGGTCATTTGTAAAAAACGTACGAAATTCCATCTGCTCGTCGGTTCCAACGCTCGTTTCCAATAACACTCCTGTGGTAAGCGCACAAGAAAAAGCAAATTTGCTAGCAGCTCAGTTTGCTGCAAATTCTACGCTTCCACAAAGTGTCATGACTCCTCCTGTACTTGAGAGCATAAACAGTTTCATGGGACATATCTTCTTTCGTACTCGTGCAGTTGCTAGAGTTCTTAAAGATCTTGACATACACAAATCCGCTGGTCCTGATAGTATCTCCCCTATTGTTCTGAAGGTGTGTTCTTCTACGCTGGCAAAACCACTGCGTAAGCTTTTCCATCTGTCCTACTCTACTGGTCTCTTTCCGAGTCGGTGGAAAACAGCATTTGTCCAGCCTGTCCCTAAAAAAGGCGATTCTTCTTCACCCTCTAACTACCGTCCAATTGCACTTACGTCCCTTCTTTCCAAGGTCATGGAAACGCTGATTAACTATCAGCTTAAGAAATATCTTGAAGAACGAAAGCTCCTTAATGACCGACAGTATGGCTTTCGTAGCAATAGGTCCACTGGTGATCTGATGGTATATCTCACCGAACAGTGGCACAAATCTTTACATCGTTTTGGAGAAAGTAAGATTATTGCGCTTGATATTTCAAAAGCATTTGATAGAGTTTGGCATCAAGCTCTCTTATCGAAAATGCGTGCATTTGGTATCGAAGAATCTCTTCTTCGTTTTTTTTTTTTTTTTTTTATAATCTACACGCGCTCAAGGGATTATGAATACCCTTTAAATGTTTCAACACAGCGCGGGCGTGAGGGTGAGGTTAAGGAAGAGAAAGAATGATAGGAAAGATGTATGGCGCGATATTCGGAGACTGTAGGTGGTTGTTGTCTAAGATTTTATCTCCAGGGATGGCGGCTGAACTAATGCGGAGAAATTACCTTTCGGATCGCTCAATACAAGTTGTATTGGACGGTTTCAAGTCTGATATTCATAAAATAAATGCTGGTGTGCCCCAGGGCTCCGTTCTGTCTCCGACTCTCTTTCTCATTTTCATTAATGATCTCTTGTCTGAAACTTCTAATCCAATGTACTGTTTTGCTGACGACAGTACCCTCAGCTTTTCATACTCGTTTTTAGATTCTCATCCATATGAGTAGCTCATTAAATTCTGATCTAGACAGCATTGTCCAATGGGGAATAAAAAACCGCGTAGAATTTAATGCTTCAAAAACCTAATGCTGTCTTCTGTCGTTAAAGCGAGACCCTCCCCCAATGCCGTTTTCCATTAGCGGCACTTGCACCGAGGAAACCGAACAACTTTCAGTTCTCGGTATGTGCATCACTGACCACCTTTTGTGGAATGAACACATATTCGACGTCGCCAAAAATGCTGCAAGATGTTTGGGTTTTCTGAGACGATGCAAGAAATATTTCTCCCCTTCTGATCTGGCTGTAATCTATAAATCCTTTATTCGTCTAAAGCTTGAGTACAATTGTCATATTTGGGCAGGTGCTCCCATAGCGCACTTAAGTCTCCTGGACAGAATCTAAAAAAGAGCTTTAAAAATGATAGGTGATGAAACAAAAACTAAAACAATTGAGCCATTATTTTATCGGTATTCTAATAAACAGTGTTCTAGTGAAATAGCCAGTTGCATTCCTCCCCTTAAACTATTCAACCGTAACAATCGCGCTTCTAGTAAAGCCCATCAATTTAAACTTGAGCCCAACTTCGGACGTACTGTCAAGTATAGAGATTCTTTCTTTAGTCGCACAACACGAATGTGGAATGCTTTACCCGACCGAATTTTTCCCTCCCATTGCGATAATCAGGCATTTAAAACCAATGTACATCGGTATCTCCTGTCTAATGCTATCCCATTTTCCTAATCGCTAACACTGTGTATTAACATTTTAAGGGTATTCATAACCCCTTGAGTGCGCGCATAGTTTAAAGGAAAAAAAAAAAAAAAAAACCTACAGTCTCCGAATATCGCGCCACACATCATTCATATCATTCTTCCTTAACCTCACCCTCACGTCCGCGCTGTGTTGAAACAATTAAAGGGTATTCATAATCCCTTGAGCGCGTGTAGATTATAAAAAAAAAATGTAACGATAACGATCCTCCTCAAATGGCAACAAGACCCGGAACGAAAATGGACTACGACCTACGGAACGAAAATGGACTACGACCACGCCAGGTGCTACTCAAAAACGTGAATCTATCCTCTCGCGGTAAAAGGCAGACATTACCGCGATCCAGGAGATACGATGGATAGGATCAGGAATAAGGAAAAGAAAAGATTTCAACATTTTTACAGCTGTCATCAAAGAATGCACATGTTGGGATGCGGATTCGTCGTGGGAAATTGAAGAGAAGGGGACCCAAATGACTTCCTTGAGGAACACCCGAAATTTAGTTAATCGATGTTGAATACAATTTATTCATTTCAATTTTTTGTGATTTTCCTAATAAATATGAAGTAACCCAACTTAAAAATGTCGAATGGAAACCGAACAATTCAAGTTTTTGAAGTAAACTAAAATGGTTAACAAAATCAAAAGCTTTGCTAAAGTCTGTGTAAATCGCATAAAATTGATTCCTTTTTCAATATTATCAACTACATCCGAGGAAAAAAGAGCCAAACAGATATAACCATGTTGTAAATAAGTTATGGACTCTTCAGTCAAAAACTATAATTTTGTTTTCACAATGCATTCGAATAATTTGGGAATTACAGATAACTTAGAGATAACTCAATTCTATAGTTTTCAATTTGTTTTTTTAGAGCTTGAGTTATAAATTGGAATAAGGTATGAGATTTTCCTAACGTCGCGAAAGACACCTTCGGAGAGCGACTTATTGAAAATATAAATCAGAGGAAAACATGGAGCAGAAGATCAGTTTTTAAGAAATAATATATATACCATCCGCACCAGGTTTAGGTTTGGGCTTCAATGACTGGAGTGCTAAAAGAATTTCATCCGTACTTAGGTGGGGGGTGGCCGTATCGCGATAGTTGCGTGTTCGCCTGTCAACCTCATTGTCACAGGTTCGATTCCTGCCGTAGTCTCTGTCCTCTTATTTTTCCATTAAAAACCAATAATAAAAAATAAATGTCATACATTGAGTTGCTGGTTTACTCATCATATGCTGTTTATTCATAGCACTAACAACTTATGATTGAGTAAAACTAGTGTACCAATAAATATGGCAGCGAATAAAAAAATAATGCGAATTATAAGGCACATAGATAAATAAGACACGGAAACTGCTCCGCATTAGTTCAGCCGCCATTCCTGGAGATAAAATCTAAGATAACAACCACCTTCAGTCACAAACAACATCGCGTCACACATCTTTCCTATAATTCTTTCTCTTCCTTAACCTGACGCCCGCGTTGTGTTGAAAAATTTAAAGGGTAGTATAATCCTTTGAGCGCGTGTAGATTATTTAAAAAAAATATATATAACTCGCCAATATGAGCCTTACTTGTTATATTGGTCAAATACTTATTTAAGTTATTTGTATCTGAATATACGGATTGAAAGAATTCTACAAATAAATCAAGAGCAGAAGTGACATTCGAAGCACATGCATTTGTATATGACATATTTTTTTGGAAATCCGGAAGACTTTCTCTTAGCATTGACAAAAGACCAAAACGAGCCACTATTAGACTTGATGTTACTCTCAATACTCATAATATAACACCTATGAAGGAATTTATTAAGGGCCAATTTTTCAATAGTCAGTTAAGCAATCAGTTAGTAGGTACATATTCTCCAAAGCAAAGATCAGTTTTTCAACAGTCAGATACTACTTAATCTAGGAATAAAGTTATCTCATTTTAGAACGGAATAAGGAGTTAACTGAGGAATAAAACATATAGCTATTTTCGATCTCAAAAACATTTTGAAAAAATATTGCTTTGAAATAAAGGTTAAACAAAATATTAATTTCTATGAAAAGTTCAATACTCGAAATAAAAGTGGCGTTCAAATTAAATTATTCTATACATTGTTTTTTCTTGACTGAAAAATTCAATCTTGTTATCCGGTTGTTTAACATTCAAGTAAGTTTATTCCTCTGGCAACTAACTGTTGATGTTTATTTGGAAATTGAAAAATCGGCTCTAAGAATAGTAGAATCTTTTCGCAACTTACTAAATTTGACATAATCCAACTGATTGTTAGTAACTTTAAATTTGCTAAAAGCTTTACGTTTGATGTTTTTCAGATTTATTAAATGATCATTGTACCATAAAAGGAACAAACTTGGAAAAACTTTCAAAAATAATTGATGTATTTCTCAAATACATTTGGTCAAGACCTAAATTCAGAAATTCATGACCCTAGTCAAAAGACTCAAGAAAATTTTTAATTTCAATTAAGTTTGCCTTGTTAAAGTTATACGATTTTAAACATTTATTAGATTCATCGGACGAGAAAATGTAAAATTCGAATTCCGTATTTTAATTCTGTACGATTAAGTGATTCATTTAAGAGTGAGAAGGGAACAGTAGATACATTAGAGTTAATATAATCATTGGAAACAAAAATTAAATCCAATATATTATTCAAAGCGTTAGGTATGAATAGGGTAAAAGGATAACTTTGTCAAAACATACATATTTTGAAAAATATTAAACTAGAGATTTTAATCTAACCTGACGACGACGCTACGATGATAGAGAACACCAAAAAAGTGGGTTCCTCAAGAAAGGAGTTTAAGCGCGTTATATCCACGAGCTCAATGATGACGATGACGGTTAGTTACGTTTTGAAAAAAAAATCGAATCGATGATTTTGCATGTTGATGTTTCGCGGGATATATTTTGTGCTTTTGGATCTCGTGTGATTAATTCATTAAAATATAGGCTTTGTTGCAAAATACGTGTATCTCAAATGGAACACAATGGTTTAGAACGTTCATTTAATGATTTGCACCTGCGTTTTACAATTCTATAACCTTCCTTAGTGGTTTTTCATATACTGCTATAAGATTTTCAACATGGCTGCTAAAACCTAACCTAATAAATTTGGAGAGTAGGCGCAAGATTTGTAAACATATAAAACATACTCTTAATCAGTTTTAAAATAAGATTCGACAAGAGAAATGAGTTTTAAAATGAGAGTCGACTTTTTGATAAACGGCAAAACTTATGTAGGTAGCTATATTTTAACGTTAAAGAGTTCATCTAACTTTAAAATGCAGCAAAACACTTCTCTATCTTTTTTTAGAGTATACTTTATCCAGTTGACGTTTGACATTACATAACAAATAAAATACACGACTGGATCGCACGTACTTGCTCTTATGTTCAATCACATTGTATCACAAGATTCCTAGTAGAAATAGAAACGGCTAAATATATACAAATTTCAAAATCGTTTTTTGTATACAAAATTTCCTTAATTTTTTTCTAAAAAAAATGAATAAGTTGAAGAAAACGCAAACAATATGTTTATATTATTTTTGTTTTTGTTTTAGTGGACTGTGTGAACTTAAAGCCAATTGAATGAATTCACACAGTCCACTAAAACAAAAACAAAAATAATATAAACACATTGTTTGCGTTTTCTTCAATTAATTCACTGGCCAGACCACGGGCAAAACACAATTCTAGGTGCATGAATCTAACCAAATTCCCCTAGAAAAATATAATTTACAGTGAGTAATCGCTGTAAGTTTTATTAAAGTCGGTAAACATCGATCAACAAATAATGCGTCTTAGAAAGGTACTACAGCATCTAACTAATGAGCCCAGCTGTAGTACCTGGGCGAAACGCATTTTGGACTAAAGGTCACAAATTCATTCAAAAATGAATAAGGGTAATTTGATGTATTTAATAATAAAAGCTTACAAATATAATTTTGAAAAAAAATCGTCATCTGTTTTTGAAATTTTGATAATATTTTTTTTCAAAATTCCAAAAAAAAATATTTAACGAAAATTTTGGTTTGCAGTATTATTTTGAATTTAAATGCCGCTTATGAAAAAGAAGAAAATCAAAAAAAAAATTGTATGGCAGGCACTATGTTAATAATGAAATATGTAAACAAACATTTCGAACAAAATGTAGACTGTCCTCAAGGTAGTGAACACACTATTTACTTGGGATTATAGGTAAGTACTATAAGGCAAGGTATGTATGCATTCGTCGAAAAAAAAAGTTTTGAGATAACAATCAAACATGACATTACGATGACAGCGAAGACGAAAAAAGATGGTCTAAAAATTCTGTCCGTCTGTATGTCTGTCTATCAGTCTGTCTGTAATTATGTATAGATACCTACAGCCCAAACGCGTGGGTCGAATTACTTCAAACTTGGGTTTTTTGGGTATTGTACATATAATGGGGTAGCTGAAAAAAAAAATGTTATAGCTCAAAAAATAACGGTACCTGCCATATTTTTCTCGGAAACGGCTCTAACGATTTTGATTTAAAAAAATCAGGGCAGCTTTTTAGGTAATACTGATCACATGGTTGAAAAACAAATTTAAAAAAATGTCTAAGAAAGGATACTTTCCATAGGACCGTTTTTTTTTATTTCGACTATCTCATAAATGGCTTCAATGAATCTTTCGCAACTTCACACATATATAGATTTAGGTTGCCCAAACCTTTTAATTAATATTTTTTTGTATTTTTAAAAGCATTTAAAAAAAATATATTTTGAAAACTGCTCATTCATTTTTTTTTTAAATTATAGTTATATGTATTTGCTGAATACCTATGAATTGGCGTTTTTTATTTTTTTTTATTTTTTTCAAAAAGTTTAAAAACAAACTTTTTTCTCAAAAATCGATCCAGATTTAAAAAAAAAATTTTCTCATAAATTCAAATTTATCCAAGAAATAAAATGGCGTACTTTTTTTAGCTCAAACTAGTTAAAGTATTTATTTCAGAATTTTTAATGTTTTTTTTTTTTTTGATTAAGCCGAAACTTTGTTTTTAAGTTTATATTATTAAATATTTAAGATTGTCATACCAATTTTGTATAAAAAAATTAACTAAAAAACTACTTTAAAAATATACTCGTATTAAGATTTCTAATAGAAATCTTTTGCATCTTTTCTCTGATGAATATATTTGAAGATTTTGAGCTTTTTAGAAAGCTAAAAATGCAAAATTTGACAAAATTTGTGCCGTGCGAAGGAAAAGTCTTTTTATTGAGACATTCTACACAGAATGATTTCCATTTTGTCAAGGGACACGAACTATATAATCTTTTTTTCAAGATCATATAGTTCGGCACTAGCCGACACGAAAGAAATTGAAAATTCATTTAATTTTTTTGAAATTGATATGCTTCATGTATAAATTAATTAATTCTAGTTTCTGTAAAAAAAAAAATAAGTGTGTTTAACTGAAAATTTCTAAGATCGCATTAAACACCTTTATTAGTTATAAGAGATATTTAAAGTTAAGGGTTATGAAATAAACTACTTCTTCAACTAGAGTCGTTTTTTTCCTTAAGCGAGTAGGTACTTTTGAAAATGTTGCACTATAGCATTTACTAACAAAAAAAAGTCAATCTACCTTTTGCAACAACACGATGCGAGGGATTCGCGTGTGAAAATATTAAGCTGGGTTTTGGAACACATATTCTCTGCCATTTCTTAAATTTCCTTACCATTGTATTGGGGGTGGCCGTGGCGCGATAGTTGTGTGCTCGCCTGTCAACCTCGTGGTTGCAGGTTCGATTCCTGCCGTTGTCTATGTCTTCTTATATTGCATTAAAAACCAATTCTCAAAATTGTCATAAAATAAGTTGCTGCTTTGCTCATTATTTGCTGTTTAGGCATAACACTAACAACATGTGATTGAGTAAACTGGCATACCCATAAAGTATGACAACGAAATAAATAAAATAATGTGAATTATAAGGGACATAAATAAATAAGACACGGCAATTCTCTCCGCATTAGTTCAGCCGCCATCCCTGGAGATAAATCTGAGACAACAACCAGCTCTAGTCTCAGAACATCGCGCCACACATCTTTCCTATCCTTCTTTCTCTTCTTCACCGGTTGCCGCGCTGTGTTAAGAAAAACATATAAAGGGTATTCATAATCCCTTGAGCGCGTGCATTGTTATAAAAAAAAAAAAAAAAAAAAAATTGTATTGTCATAACCATGGCCTAAACTCTACTCGAATTTCCAACACAAAAAACTAACAAATACAACTTACGTCATTTTATTAGAATCTTGCAAATAATAGTATAATTAACGACGAAACGTAAGAAAATAGAAAATCTGACTAATTCATATTTATAAAAAAAAAACTACGGGTTAAACATATTGACGCTGTGCATTTTTGATATTTTGGAATAGTTAGGAAATAATTTTGCACGAATTGCTTTAATTATCATTTATTAATTAATGAAAGCAGAATGGAGTGAATGAAGAAAAAAAATTCTATCCGGATATTACTTACTATCCTACGCCGCGCGCGCCGGCGCGGTCTACTCACCCACCGTCTTACGAATTTTCGATCAGGTCACGGACCTGACCCATCCCAAAAAAGTGCACAACGCCGCTAAAGAAGTTTTCACTTAAAAAAAAAACACATAGGATCCGCCCGAAAAAATATACGAGTAGTACAATAAATATGAACTCTACCGGTTTTTTGTGCTGTAAATTATTGCTGAAAAAGGTGTTTTAGCGAAGGAATACGTTTATAAATATCAAATATCAGACATTTTGTTTTATTTATGACATATTCTATGTATTTAATTTAATGTCGGATTTACACGAGTGACAAATTGCTATTATTTCTTCCATTTTATTGAAATTAATGACAAAATCGTGTGAATGGTTTGAATTTTTGCCATTATTTGCGTCATTAAAAAAATGGCTGGGAAAACTGGCATTAAATATTGCCATTAAAATAGCGTCATGTAAATGCACGGTGACAGTGATTTTCTTGTAAATTCACTTTTGATTTTTCAATGATGGAAAACCACGACGCGTTATCAATGACTGCTGACATCATTGAAAAATCAAAAGTGAATTTACAAAAAGGTGGTAGAACAAATAAAATATGTTTTTGACAAAAAATAAAGAAATAAATAGATATATCTTATTTATTACCTTCATTTTGGTACAAAAACGACATCAGTTTTATTTGTTTAAGTGCCTCAAAATTGATAGTCAAGGTTTTCAAAAGTGTTTTGTTCTTTTCTGGTCCACAATTGAATGAGTGCAAATGCTGTTAAAAATGGAGGCTAGTTTTGTAGCAGATATTCTGATAATTTGACAGATAGTCATGTAAATTGTCAAATTGTTTTTGATTAATAAGGTTAGCTAACGTTTTTATTTTTTTGTTTTGTTTAAGGTTATGGATTTAATACACACACATAATGTACGTTATGTTGTTGCATAAGTTAAAATAAAATCTTTTTTTCATTTTAACACTCTCCAATTTTACACTAAATGAGAATGGACGTATTTCCAGAAACATCCTCCACCCAGCAGCCGTTTCAATATTTAAAATGTGTAATTTGGTACTGGTTGTCTTGCGATCAAGCAATGTGCGGTATGTTCTCATTGTCAGTCCTCCTTTAAAATTGGAGAAATTCTAACTAAGGTGAAATAAATTCATGTATAAAAATAAATGTAGGTATAATATCACTTTACCCGAATAAGGCAAGCTTTAATTTTTTCTACATAACAAATTATGCAACTGTACCGCACTGTGTAGACTTTCAGAGTGGTGCAAATTGTATAGGTCATTCTAGTTATCAATTTTTTTTTTTACCAAAGAGCAATAGATTTTTACCTCTACATGACACAAAGGTGCCATAGCACATCATTTCTATTTTCAACAATGGAATCCAGAATCCACAGTTCGTGGGTACTTTTATCGCAATTCAACCATCAAATTCAACTGTGTCTCTCCCTTTTTGCAATTTCTTTGCTTATTTTTTGCTTTTACAAAATCAATTGCTGTTTCTTTATAAAACAAAGATAAAACTGAAGTTTGTCTTGAAAACCCTAAAACAATAAATGCTATCTGTCAAAAAGCGTGATCTCCATACCTGTTTGAAATATGTACATAGTGCTGACAATAAACTCTTGTCACACATGTCAAAATTATTGTCATTTTTGTTCGAATATCGATTAATATTGTTGACATTTAAAGCAAACTCATAATACTGAAAGGTACTGCTCATTGCTTAGTCATTACAGATCCCAGCGTGCGGATTGACGTTTACGTCTGTCAAATTTAAGGTAATCGCCTAGTCTAGTCTAGAAAATAAAGTATTGTGGCGCTTCTTCTGTAAATATAAATGTGTGTATTCTTTCATATATGCCTACACCCTTCAAGTTGAGCAAGTATCTAACTGTTTAGTGTACCTACATTATAAACCTACCACAATTTAAATAATATTAAACGTTATTTGAAAACCCATCTTAATACTTGACAGCACGTTGAGTTACAAAAACTTTAATGATATGCAGCCTGGCCGGATTTGGGTTCTAGGCGGAGTTGTGAAATTCACATTCAACTCACACTCTTGCTTTACCAATTTTACTAAGCAATATCAAGTGCTTTGATAAATTCCGAGAAATGCTAGAAATTTTGTTCTGTTTTTTTTTTTATTTGACAAAAATGTTCCTTCATCCTGCAAACCTTTACTCGTATCGTTTCGTAGGGTACAAAACAAACGATATGATTGCATGAGTCATGCATTAGAATAGCTATGCGATAGGCCAAGGCAATGTCATGGCTTCCCTTAGTTTTTCAGTGGCGCGTAATTCATTCATAATAAATAATGGTATCCTTTTCCAGGAATTCGTGGCAATCACTGAGCTGACTAAGTCTCAACCACCCCCAAAATCTACTGGCTGTATTGATGAAAATGGGATGGATTGGTGGGAATTGGTTAGGTTCATTCACAAAAGCTGTTGTAGCTTGTTTCCGTTGAAACTTGACATAAATAATTTAGGCTTGTATGTTCTTTCGAACTCTTCTCATACCTTTAAATGAAGTTATTTGGTTTGTTAAATGTATTAATGCCGTGAGTATTCTCAAAGCAACAAAAAAGGAAGAAAGCGAAAAAGCTTTCTAAAAGCACAGGCGCATTCAAAAACAAAGGTTAGTCATAATGCCTTACATTGCTTTAGTTAAGTTCAGGATTACTCATTGTTTCCCAAACAATTTCGCTTATCACGTATTTTGGTACTGATTATACTGTTAGTTCTTGAGCGGGAAAAAGTGAGAAAAAACAATAACTGTTGGCAGAAGAGATAAGTAGAAATGGTGGCAATAGACTTTTAAAGCGAAAACGAGGATTTCTTAACCCTTAGGCAACTTACCTTTAAGAGATTTTATTTCTTTCTTTTTGTAAATAAAAATAAAAATAAGTTTGAGCTATCGGATTAAGCAGATTGCCCTAATATTTTAAACATAGAAGAACAACTATCTTCTGAATTCGAGTGTGAATCTGGGCCGTAATGAAAAATTTGTTCTGGACGTAGTTTCAAGTGTCAAATGACCTGTCAAAATTGTTTCATTGCTAGCGTCGCGGCCGGCCTCGCCAGAAATACGAAGAAATATCCGGAGGGCCAAGAATATCATTGCGCTTCCAAAGCGTCTCGCATTGTACCGCAAATATTTCACTGTGCAGTCGTGATGTATACATTTATACATGAAATATTATAATTTGTGGTTGACGTGAAATAAAGCCCAACGATATGAAGCCAAAAATGAAAAAGTTCGCCTTATATCAATTTAAATCTGGAAATAATGCTCCGATTTGGCTCTATTTAGCTTTTTAGGAAAGGAAATAAGGCCACTTTGGCAAATTTTAAGCAATTATCTTTTTTTTACCAACTTCTTCCACAGTTAGCTATTAAACCCTTCAAGTGCACTTGTTGTGCATATACTAAAATAAAGTATAGGTAAATTCAAAATATGAACAAGAATTAGTAATTTGGTATTTCGAGTACATATATTTATTTTGTGTAGGAGGCATACACACATTACTTCTTATAAGTTTGTGTAAACCTAAATTTTACACTGATGTTTTGGAGAAAAGCTACTTTGACATAATATGTAAAAATTTCAAACGTCTTACAATAATCGCAATAAAAATTGTTTAACAAAATTAGTAGTGTTTGATTGACATTCCTTTAGAATCAATAGAGGTGTTCACGATCGTTTGTGCCACAGACCTGGTAAAATTCTTTCGATATTTTTTAAGTAGATCGTGAATGCGCTTTCTTAATTTTTAGAAACACTCATGTGAATTCACACAATTTCACAAATGAATAACAGGGGCCAAATTCTGCAAGCGTGAGTTTTCTGTGGGACACAAGTCCAAAATATTTTTTTGTTTTGTTAAATACTCGACTTCACAGCAGTTTTTACTTAAGATATAGGTAGGTATACTATAGGGAAAGTTTTGCATTTAGAACTAGAGATTTTAATCAAAGTTGACATTAAGATGATAGAAAACACCAAAAAAGTGGGTCCCGCAAATCCGCCTGTCTGTCTGTAAAACGATCTACAGCTTAAACGGCTGAACCGAATTTGTTCAAACTTGGTGCTTAGGCGATTTAGGTGAGTGTCCAAAATAGATTTTTGAATATATGTCTTAGTCCCAAGAATATGGGTACTTGCCAATCAAATTTTTCTACCATCTTAATTATCTCGAAAACGGCTCCAACGATTTTAATAAAAATGGGTGCGTGTACTCTTTGGCTATGGTCTATATTTTGGCCGAAATTTTGTTTTTAAATATTTATTAACGGTACATGCCATACAAGAATTTGATTGATTTTCGACTTTCTCATAAGCGGCTCAACGGATTTCGATCAAAATTTTTATACAGGAGCTCCCTCAAATTCTAAATAATACTGCATTTCAAAATTTTTGAAAAATAGTTTTTTTGGGTTTTTGAAAAAAAAATATTTTTTTTTTTCAAAAATTCAATATCTCGAAAATGGGTGGACGATTTTTTCTGAAATTTTGTTTTTAAATTTATATTATTAAATATTTAAAATGTTCATACCATTTTTTTAGAAAAAAATTTAAAAATTTGTATATATAAAAAATTAAGTGAAAAACGACTTTAAAATTAAATTAAATTTCTATTAAGAATCTTTTGCATATAATGTTACCGAACATAGGAGCAAGTACGTGCGAGCCAGTCATACATTCTATTTTTCTCATCTCGATCAGAGATTGTACACAATGTACACAGGGTGTCTTATGTTTGGAAAATTTTTAGCGATCCTGTATATGTGTAAGGTAGGATATTTCCATGAGAAGAACTGTTATTAGATATTATTCAAACTCTACCTCCAGATTCATAGTGGGAGCTTAAACTTAAGATCAACTGAACCTTAAACTGAGTTTAAATTTTTGGTTTAATTCGTCCGGTTTCACAGTGAAATCTGATCTTCACATCAGTTGAAATTCGTTTAACTATATTTTATGAAAAGGTTGGCGGCATTTTTCTTGCCTCGTCCTAACTTTCTCTCTACAAAAAAACATTCGAAACAACGAGAATAATAAATAAAATAATATTCAAAATCACTATAACAACTCGATAACATTTGAATACACAATTTTATTTTGTTCATATTTTCTGAAAAAAAGCAATACAAACGCTGAACTGAAGTTTAAACGGCAGAATAATCTCGGTTAACTTAAACTACAAATTGAACTCAGTTCAAGGTTTAAGCGACACTGCGAAACCGAATAAATTGTTGATCTGAAGTTTAAACCAAAAGTGGAGCTTAAACTTGCACTGTGAAAATGGTGGTTACAGAAAACAAATGTGTGTATTACTAAATCTCTATATGTTCGTTCGCTGAACTTTACCCAGGATCGACGCAGGTTTTCTTGGCAACTGCAAGAGTTGTCAAAAAAAACCTGGGTTTTTTCGTTCTCAAAAAACTCCCGAGGCTCATTAATATTTATGTTGTTGAAGACAAAATTCCTTATTGCAATTGATTTAGCCATATGTACAATCCACAACTTCAAATGTTTCTTATAACTATATTTGTGTATCAAAATAAATTTGATAATTTCTATTTTAAAAATAACAAATTGCATATAAAACGTGAATCCACAACAAAGCAAATGCTTCAGATTAGAGATGAGTGATGTTCATCGATGTCAACGAAACATCGATGTTTTCGATTCGATAAATATTAAAATCGACGATGAGTATTCGATGTTACATCGATATTTTCTCAATATCTCTCATCCCTAATTCAGATATCATGTGACTTTGACAGTTTATTCATTGGGCCTGCACACACGGGATGAACAATCTTTGGACTAAAACCGATTTTCGTCTTTAGTCCAAGCACACACGATGATTTCAGGAGCGAAGAATTGTATACGTGAACCTCTTTTTATATGGGTTAGCATTTCTATCATATTTGACTGTTAAAACTTTGGTATGTGTTAGTTTTAGTCTTCATCCAAGAAATTTAGGGTTGAAATTTCAGTCCGCTTCATACTGCACACTTCGCTTCCCTTGCCCACAAAACCGGTTTTAGTCTGGTGGAAATAGTCTCGTGTGTGCAGGCCCATTAACCTTAACTTCCCCCAACTAAAAACCTAGTTCTACATCAGGGTGAGTTCAGGGCGGCCATAGATTTCAAAAACAAACAGAATTTGTTCAGGTTTTCCAAAAAAATGTTTAAGGGCGACCCCAGGGTAGACTTCAGTGTTCAACGAACAAATATAATCTGTGTAAAACTTAAATAATATTGCACGCCATATAAATAAATTATTTCACTTTTTGAAATTACTTTTGACCCACCTTGTTCTACCAGGTTTTGTTTTGATCATAGATCGCTTACCTTAATTAAATGTCACTATACTCACCGGGATTTGCAAAGAATAGCTATTTATATATGAATGTATTTACCTATGCACGTTTTTGCATTTTGTCAATCATAGATCAAGTTAATCCTTGCGCATATCTTACTCAAAGTAAGCCTACAACCTCTCTGCCCCCGTAAAAATATTTACATTGATGTTATAACCTTTGTTCACAAAAAGATCACGCTTGCTCATCATATATGTATACATACTCGTACATATGTAGTTATAAACACTACATGCGTCTAAATGTTGATAAGTTTTAAGTGTAAATTTAAATAAACAGACTTCATATGAAAATAAATATATATACATACACAAATTTGATGTGTATAAAACGATCAATCAGACTTTGAAAAGTTC
Organism: Philhelius pedissequus; assembly: GCA_910595825.1. Taxonomy (NCBI): domain Eukaryota; kingdom Metazoa; phylum Arthropoda; class Insecta; order Diptera; family Syrphidae; genus Philhelius; species Philhelius pedissequus. The sequence goes on from OU343160.1 coordinate 279,236,729, forward strand.
CTTATTTTACATAGCCACAAACGTTTGTACGAAATGGTCATGATACTGTGCTATTCGTCAAGTTCCCAAGTGAATGATTTTAAAGACTCTGACTATGGTTCTGGCTTGACTGAAGTCGACTTTTTTTAATGACGAAGACAAGAGTCCAAATTAAAAGAGTTGATATTCTCTCAACGTACACATTATAATGACATCATGTTTTATTATTCTCTTCGACATACAATCTATACGACTTCAAAGGGGGTTTTGAAATTATATCTATGGATACTCATATACGGGTATGGGTTTTGGTTAAATTGTGAGAGAATGCAAATTACAGTAGAGGTGTGTGATTTTAATTAATATATTAGTTTTTTGCTTTTGACTTTAAAACCAAAAAGTTATAGAAGCTATTCAACGGAAACTCGAAACAATTACACTACCTTACAAAAGTTTGGAAACACTTCTTCGAAAAAAATATTGGCGCAAAATTTTAAACTATTTAGTAATATGTTAAATCATTTTGGATTTTTGCTAATTTTAAACCAGTTTAGTATCGTACTATTTTCTTAACATTTTATTAAAGTTAAAATCACAAAATGGCTACTTTATTTTTTTTAGTATCGTACAAAATCCATATGCCACTTTGACATTTACAAACGTCAAAAAGTTATGTTCGCTTACTTTTTTGCATTGTTTTAAGCGTATTTAGTTGTAAATAGATTTAGTATGCAACTAGCACTAGTTAAAAAGTGTTTACAATTACGATAATATTAGTAAAGTGCTTTACAGCCCTATTCTGCTATTCATCGGGGAGAATTTTTCTTGAATTTTCACTCATAACTATTCTGCTATTCATTCGAAGTGAATCTTGTATACATTGGTCGATAATAATGTGCGGTATTCTGCTATGCACGTGAACCCAATCACTCCATACAATTCAAAGCCGCATATCAATTGTTGCGGATTTGGTATTTGGTTATGTTTAGTTGAGTGCTAAAAGGTTAGTGGCTCTTGAAATGTAATAAATTTGCTAGAAAACTCTGATGGAATTGTTTATAAATACATCTTAAGTTTCAAATAACAAATTTTCTATTTAAGCATTAAAAACAAACATCATACCACGTTTCATCAAGTTTTTTTTATGTCGTTCCTCCGAATTTATCATAATTTGGGAATTTCCTTATTTATGTTTGGGAAAGTGAATACATACGCATTTTTATCCAAACTTCAGACAATTTTCGCATGAGCATCTGTTTTAAATGGTAATATAAACTTGGGATAGTGCAGTTCACCCGATGTATAGCAGAATACAAAGGCAGTGAGAAAGGGAATCGAATGGGTGGGTGAATCGAGTATAAGATTCACGTGAATAGCAGAATAGGGATGTTAGTATTAGCAAACTGTTAAGTAAAGGGTCCGCCATCTAACGTTTTTTTTCAACTAGTGCTTATTTTGTGAATGGTAACACTTAGCTCATGCCTGATTTGACAGATAATTAGATTTATCCTTCCGCTGAACGAATATGGTTGTATATACGCTTGAACAACGCTGGGAAATATTGCGACATTACTTTGAAAATCATGGTAATGTTGCAGAATGTGTGCGAAAATTGCGTACGGATTTTGGAAGAAGAGAAGCACCGTCAGCTCCGTATGTTCGTTATCTTGTGAAAAAAGTGAAAGAAACTGGCATACCCATCGATAAACAAAAGCGTGAAAAGCTAAAAACCGTTCGTTCACCCGAGAATATTGCTGCTGTGGCAGAAAGTGTGCGTGGAGCGCCATCAACATCAATTCACCGTCGTTCTCAACAATTGAACATTTCGGAGACATTATTGAGACGAATTTTGCATAAAGACGTTGGTATGACGCAATACAAAGTCCAATTGGTTCAGGAGTTGAAGCCAACTGACCGTCCAATGCGTTTTCGCTTCGCTAAGTGGGCCTGCGATCGACTTAGAGAAGATGCCGATTTTGCCAAAAATCATCTTTTCAGGTGAAGCGCATTTTGATCTTGGCGGGTAAACAAGCAAAATAGTCGCATTTGGGGCACAGAAAACCCGCACCCATACATTGAAAAGCCGATACACCCAAAACGATTCACTGTTTGGTGCGGATTTTGGTCCAGAGGCATAATTGGGCCATTTTTATTCGAAAATGATCAAGGAGTGGCCGTTACAGTCAATGGCGAGCGTTATCAGGCCATGTTGAACGAATTTTTGTTCACAAAGATTGAAGAGGAGGATATTGGCAATATTTGGTTTCAACAGGATGGTGCTACTTGCCACACAGCCGAAGCTACACTCGATGTTTTGCTCCCTGTTTTTGAAGATCGCATTATCAACCGCAGAGCTGATGTCGTTTGGTCACCTCGGAGCTGCGACTTGACACCGTTGGACTATTATTTGTGGGGTGCCGTAAAAGATAAGTGTTACGCCGACAAGCCAGAGACAACTGACGCTTTAAAGGACAATATTCGTGAAGCCATTGGTGAAATACAGCTGCACACAATCGATAATGTGCTTAAAAATTGGACCGATCGTGTAGGCTACTGAATGGCTAGCCGAGGCTGCCATTTGAATGAAATTATTTTCCGTTATTAACCGGAAGGATTGTACTTTCAAATAAAAAAAGAAATTTGAGAAAATATTCAGTAGTTTTTTTTTATAGCATTTTCAAAAAAAAAAAGTTATTTGGCGGACCCTATAGTATCATGCTAAGCCCTTAACATCATTAAAATTTTGCGCCATTGATATTTAATATTTCTTGCTTTTCTTTGTAAATGGTTTTTTGAAGTTTCCTTGTAGAATGACATTTTTAAAAATGGTACGAATTATTTATTAATTAAAGCATTGCGCTAAATTATCGCCATCCTCGTGGTATTTGTGTAGATCAATATTAAACTAACAACCCCAGTTTAAATTCAGAAAATCGAGCCCAGCCAGGCTTAGGAGTATCTTCATGCCTTATTTAGAAAATTTGATAAACTGTTAATCGAGGACCTAATGATGAAAACGAATTTTCTGATTCTTATGTTTTCACCTCGTGTCAACATTGTCCATTGCGACCCATTAATAAATCTGCAGTCCAAAATTATTTTCTTTTGATTTGGTGGTCACCAACAATTAAGTTTTTATAATAATACCTATTATTTTGAATATATTTGTCAGTCATTAGTTAATTAGTTCATATAAATGATATTGATAACATCTGTGAGATATTATTTTCGTTACATTTACATAAATTTAATAATTTATTTTATGAATGATGGCTTACATTTCTATCTATCGAAATTGCATATATTTAGATATTTTTCAATCAAAACGTATAGTTTAATGAATTGTTATATGCTTTTCACACCAAACCCAAAACGGGGTTTTCAGCTAAAAGTTGACGAAAACTCGAAAACCGTTCACACTGAACACTTACAAGTTTTTGTTTAGCATTTCATTTATTTTGACACCACAGACAACAACAAATACGTTGTGAATTGAAATTGAAATTACCTAAGCCAGCTGTTTTATTTTTTTGTTTTCCTGGCAGCAACCCGTCAGCTATTAATGTGACGAATTGAGCACTGAATGTTTCACAAGGTGTGTTCGTTTAGTTCATCTTGCAAATCCAATATGTTTTCGACTGGTTTTATTTAAAACTTGTAGTTTATCAAAACGAGTGGTTTATCAAAAATGTATGGTAAAACTTTTTGCTTTAGGTTTTCAGCCAAAACCGATAATTTCCGAAAAACCATGTTTTGGGTTTTGTGTGAAAAGGCTATTAGAGCTCATTAAATCATTATAGTGCTTAGTGTTTTGGAAAACCCATTATGAAGAACCTTCTGAATCTCCCATTAAGTTAATTATTTATTTCAATTCGTTAAATGCTGACGTGAACAATGTTTATAAATAAATTCTTAGAACTACTTAACACAAACTATTATAAAACAATGTTTTGAATTTTAAAATTGTCACTCGGTGAGCCTCAAGAAAAAATTTATTAAACATTTCAACTAATTGATTGAGAGCGCTATGAGCACCATAGTTCGATCTACTAAAAATTTGATTGAGTGGTCTTTGAAGTCGTATATTTGAGCGACTAAAACTGAAGTTAAGACATAAAAGAACCGATGGTGATGATACTGCTCCATTTATTATTGCTGCGATAAAACAAAGTTGTAAATATTTTCGAAAATTTGCCAAGGAAGGAAGGTTAATCAAAGCAAGTCTTTGAGAATAAGGGGACAGAGTGTTACCACTGAACCAAGGAAGGAAACGGAGACAAAAGCGCAAGAACCTCCTCTGAATCGCTTCAATTCTCATTATATGTACAGAATAATAAGATGCCCACACTACACATTCATACTCAGGAATTGGTCTCACAAATGAAACAAAAAGTATTCTGAGAACATAAGGGTCATTTAAATCGCGGCCAAATCTCGTAAAAAAACCAAGGACTCTATTTGCTTTTCTAACTACAAAGCTTATATGGTCAGTAAATGTAAGTTCCCAGTCTTAAACAACTCCCAAGTAAGGAAAAACAGATACTCTACTTAACCCTAGTTTACAGCCCCAAAAAACTTACTACTTTTCTTGCCTGGGGTGTGTTACACCCCACCTGTTTTAAGCGCATCTAATTGTTTAAATTAATGTTCTGGTGCATTGCTTACGTTTTTTTTTTCAGTTTTGTTGACATTGGAATTGTTACTGTTAATGAACACGTGTATTGTTCGGCAAAATTTTAAGCGATTTTGTAGAGTAGTGCAAAAAACTTTGGAATTTATCAAAAAGTAAGTATGAAAATATTGTTTTCTAACATAAATGTTAAAAGTTAAAGAACTTTGTAAATGTATAATTTGTTTTAGTGTCTAATTTAGAAAAATTATTGAAAAAATATAATAAAGTTGATAAAGAAGAAAGAGCAATATCGTTGAGAGCAATGCTAGATTTAGAATCAGATGAAGAAGGCGAAACTGATCCATTTTATGCTGGCGGAGATGACGAACAAAATGATCCAGATTTTTTGCCAAATGATGAATTCGGTTGTAAATATTTTGTTTTCATATTCTGTATATATCGTTCTTTTTGTAAATTTATTCCTTAGCGGATTATGAGGACATCGATGAAACTGCGGCAGAGATGTTAGGACCAATTGAAAGTTTGCCTGCACCTGATGAAGTTGGAAGTGATATTGATCAAGAATGAACGACGCCAGTTTCAAATGACATATTTTTCTTGCTCATAATGGTCGAAAATGGATGAAAGACCCGGAGCAGCACTGTCTCGTGTTCAAGGAAGCAATGTTTTCAAGGCTGGTGGAACTGTTGGACATATGATTAATTTGAAACGCTCGTCTCTTATCCAAATTTTTAATGGAATTTTTAACCTGGATATGAGAAATGAAATCATCAAACGGACAAACGAAAAGGCCATTGATTTCTACGAAAAATTAAATGCAAAGCGAACAAAGCAACATTTTTGGAAGCCTTTAAATATGAATGAACTGCAGGCATATTTTGGGGTTTTGCTTTACATTGGAGCAATGAAAGATGGTCACCGCCGCGCCGTCTACGTACACTTTGGGATCCAATACATGGCCATACAATTTTTCGCGCTGTGATGTCACTTACACGTTTTGAGGAGTTGAGTTTATTTTTGCGATTCGATGATTCAATTGGCCGTCGAGGACAGTCAGCCGCAAAAAAAACATTCTCCAGCCCGTTGAATTCATTTTTGAAAGAATTGAATCAAACCTTGACATCAAATTACATTCCATCCGAAAATCTGACCATTGACGAGCAATTGAAAGCCTTTAACCCTCCTTCAAGAAATATAAAGTTATTTAGAAACGAAAAGCTTATCCAACTTGCAGAAGAACTAATGGAAATGGAGTTGGGTGATCGTTCGCATCCTTCTATGGAAAAAAGGTTATCCAAAGTTAGTATTGATGCTCTCCGCACTATGGGAAGACAATCGCAGGTTTTTCGTTCAGTTGACGAGAAGCTTCCACGAAAACAGGTATTGCTTATTATAAAAGACAAAACGTTTCTAAAAAGCTTTTTATTTTCAGGCCAGAGAGCAGACGACAGGAAATCGAGATGAACTTGCGATGTTTGTGAAAAACACATTTGTCATCGCCACATCAAGCATTCAAAAGTCGTCTGGGGTGTATCACACCCCAGGATGTAAACTAGAATTAAAGAACAAGAATCAAACATATAATAAAAAACAATTGGAAATTTCTTGCGTGTGAAACTCATGGTTTTACATTTGTCGACATTTAAAACGAGACGATTAATATTGCATAGACAGTCAGTTGTAAAATTAATTCTTTTGAAAAGTTTAATGTGATCAACATATATAAGCACAGACGAATTTTTTATGATCGAAATCAAGTCATTTATAAATAAAATTAATATAATTGGACCCAAATAACTGCCCTGCGGGACACCCGAATTCACTGCAATCGGAGTCGAGCATTCATTACGAAATATTACTTCACATTGTCTATTTTCTAAATACCATGAAATCCATGAAATGACGAAACAATTCACAAATTTGTGTTTTATGACACAACTTGTCAAACGTTTTACTAAAATCAGTAAATATAAAATCAACTTGTTCACTTTTCTCAAAAGCATCTAAACAAAGGACGTAAAATTAAACAAATTAGTAACATTAGAACGTTTTTTTTTACAAAACCATGCTGGTTATCACAAATAATTGAACTACAATGAAAAGAAAGGACACTACATACGATTGACTCAAACAGTTTAGGTATTACAGATAGCTTAGCAATAGGTCGATATTTTATTATTTCATTTTTGGGACGTTTCTTGTGAATTGGTACAATGAGTTTTTCCAAATAGTTGGAAAAAGCGAACTTTTGAAAGACTTGTTAAAGAGAACACTTAAAGGGTACGACAAATAAGAAACGCATTTTTTTCAAAATAGAGAATGCCACACCATCAGGACCAGGACTTTTCATCTAGTTTCAATATGTATTGTGTAATGGTTTGTTCACTTATTTCAAAATTAATATCATTTAAATGCGGAAAGTTTAAAACAGAAGAAGGAGAGTAGGAAGGGTTTATAGTGTTTGATTCATCAAACGCTTCTTTAAAATAGCTAGCAAACATGTTTTTTGTTTTGGTTCATGGCTAGATGATGACGAATTTGACATGAGTTAGGGTACCCACAAGTTTTTTTTATTACAATTGACAAACTTCCAGAAATTATTTGGATTAGATTTAAGATCAGTTTCCACTTTATGAATATACTTATCAATCATTATAAAAAGAGTTTGAATAGTCACTAAATAATTGTTTAAGGTGTTTAAGGATAAGGATATTTTTTAAGTTTTTGAGATGCGAATCGAACCATGGTGGTACATTGGAGTTTTTACGAGATTTTTTAAATGGAATTGATTTGCGAAACAGTCAAAGAGGGTATTATAAAAAACGTTACACATATCATCAATATTCAAATTTAAAAATAATTGGTTCCAGTCTTTGGTACATAACAAATCAAACAAATTTATAAAATTACACTTACTAAAGTTAAATTCAAGTTTTTCAAAAGAATAATTATTAATTGGAGAAGCCATTATTAAATTTAGTGCAATAACTAATGCGGGATGATGTCGATCTTCTTCTATAAGTTTAAGAGCAGAAGCTGTTACTGCAGTTTCAGTACATACTGTGTCTTCTGAGTTCTTCCCAAACGATTCTCCACTGCATTAAGCTGGCTAAGACCACACGAAGACATATAATCTATTATTGTAAACTCATTTTAGCTAGACGCGTTTATTAGAACGTAGAAGTTGTTGAAATTGATAGGTTGAAGTTACCCACAATCAAAATATCATCTTCAGGCTCCGAAAGGGCATATACACTTTCTATACAGTCGTTAAATTTGTCGTAAGTGTTATTGTTAGAGCTCGGAGTATGCAAGTCGATATAATGAATAAATATCCGGATGCCAACTTAATTTTTATGCAAAGTACTCCGATGTCAGTGGATCGAAAATCTACAATCAGGTAGCAAGTAGGTAAGAGAGCTTTTAGTGGCAAAAAGTATTCCTCCTCCTACAGTGTTCTAAAATGTCGTTTTCAAGACGATCGCATCTGAAGATTTGGTAGGAAGCGTCAAATAACTCCGAGTCAAGAATAGAAGTGTTCAGCCAAGTTTCTGTTAGTATAATGACATCGTGAGGAAGATTGTTTACATTTTTGTAGACCCTGTTAGTATTTGCCCGAAGGCAGTTCACATTTTGATAGTAAATTAGAATTTGTTTAAGCTGCTTTGACGTCGATCCAGCATTGTCCGATTTTGACGAAAAAGGTTTTGAATTATTCATCGGTCGTTTGACTTATACCCAAAAAAATTTAATTTTTCACGGAATGAAAAATAGGGTGAAATCTATCAAACCGAAAGCAAAAAATGATTCGAGCTGTAAGGAGGTAATTAGGGTTAGAGAAGTAAGTTTCTGGAATTATAAAGCCAACCCCACTGAGGAAAACCGGAAAAAGTTTCAACAAGTTAGAAAGACTTGCATGATCAAAAATACTACAATATCCCAAAGGTAGTAAGAATTTTTGGTCATTTGCAAAAAATATTCGAAAAATCTTCGGTTCCAACGCTCGTCCCTGACACCTTTTGTCAGTTCTCGCGAAAAAGCCAATTTGCTTGGAGCTCAGGTAGCTGTTAATTCGATACTGCCAGAAAATATTATGACTCCTCCAGTACTTGAGAGCGTAGACGATTTTGTGGGACTAATCTTCTTTCGCACTCGTGCAGTTACTAGAGTCCTCAAAGACCTTGATATACACAAACCCGCTGGCCCGGATAGTATCCCTCCCATCGTTCTGAAGAGGTGTTCTTCAACGCTCCATCTGTCCCATTCTACAGGTCTCTTTCCGAGTGGATGGGAAACAGCATTCGTCCAGCCTGTCCCTCACAAAGGCGAATCTTCTTCACTCCAATGTCTAGGTCATGGAAACGCTGACTAATAATAATCGGCTTAAGAAATTTCTTGAAGAACGGAAGCTCCTTAATGACGGGTAGTATTGATTTCGTAGCAATATGTCCACTGGTGATCTGATGGTATATATCACCGAACAGTGGCACAAATCTTTACATCGTTTTGGAAAAGGTAAGATTATTGCACTTGATATTTCAAAAGCAATTTGATAGAGTTTGGCATCAAGCTCTCTTATCGAAAATGCGGGCATTTGGTATCAATGAATCTCTTTCGTTGGATTAGGAATTACCTTTCGGACCGCTCAATACAAGTTGTATTGGACGGTTTCAAGTCTGATATTCAACACAAAAAGCTGATGTGCCTCAGGGCTCCGTATTGTCTCCGACCCTTTTTCTCATTTTTATTAATGATCTCATATCAGGAACTTCTAATCCACTTAATAGTTTTGCTGACGATAGAACTCTCAGCTTTTCATATCCGTTTTCAGATTCACCTCCTTGTTCTTCGGATGTGGAACTGCAACGGCAGCGTATGATAAGCTCATTAAATTCTGATCTCGACAGCATTGTCCAATGGGGAATAAAAAGAATTTAATGCTTCAATAACTCAGTGGTGTCTTCTGTCGTTAAGAATGAACCCAACACCCATGCCGCTATCCAAGAGCGGCACTTACATTGAAGAAACTGATCAGCTCGCAGTCCTCGGCATGTGCATCACAGACCACCTCTTGTGGAATGAACACAAGAAATTATTCTCCCCATCTGATCTGACTGTAATCTATAAGGCCTTCAATCGTCCAAAGCTAGAGTATAACTCGCAGATTTGGGCAGGAACTCCCAAAACTCATTTTAAAATTTTGCATAGAATTCAAAATAGAGCCCTAAGAATGATAGGCGATAGAACTTTGATGGAAACATTTACATCTCTAGAACACCGTCGGAATGTTATATATCTCTCATTATTTTATCGCTATTTTTATAAACAATGTTCGAGCGAAATAGCCAGTTGCATTCCTCCCCTTAAATTCTTTAATCGTAATACTCGCGCTTCTAGTAATGCTCATCAGTTTACCATTGTGCCCAAATTCGGACGTACTGTTAAGTACAGAGAATCTTTCTTTAGCCGTACAACGCGAATGTGGAATACTTTACCCGGCTCTTTTTCCTCCTACCAATGTGCACCTATATCTCCTCTTGCATCCTTCCCTACTTTTCTAACGCTCGCACTGTGCTTGTTCTCCTTTAGCGGGCATGGTTAGAAAAAAAAAAAAAAAAACTTATGAACTATAACGCCATTGGTCAAAACGATGATGAGTTTAAGATAAGAAAGAGTCTGGTACAAGTATTTTGAACGAAGAATATTGCGTGTAATTCTGATGAACAATTTTCTCCACATTAAGGATTAGAGAGGTATCCAGTTTACCCGCCAAATAGTTTTTAATGTCAAGAGCGTATAAAATAGCATCTTTTGTCCTTCTACAGTTCTAACTACTGACACAATAGAATGTGTAATACCACACTGTACCTCTGTATTTATATTCATACTGTTTGGAGGAAGATTGGGATCCAGCTATCTTAAGGATGAGTTTTCCGTCGAATGGTTGATGTATGAGAAATTTGCGATGCGTTACATAGTTGTGCAGGAACATTTCCATTTAGAGAGCATGACGTTGGCAACGAGGAAAGAGACAAGGAAGTTATACTTTTATTGCTAAAGTTGAAACTAGCAATTGGTCGAGATAAAGCAGAATCATTTAAAGTAGATATTGCAGCTTTTTTTGATAGTTGGTTTGTATCAGAAATATCGTTATCCAGTTCATCGCTTTTGCGTTTTGATAGAGCTTCAGTTTTACTTTGTGAGTTAGACGGTATATCCTTATTAATAGTATTGCCGTCAATTGAAGATAAGTTTTTCACTTTGCTACAGAGAAAATGTAATTGCTTTTTTCCAGTTTTTCTAACTGTTTTGTATTGTGAAGGACATACCAAGGAATGTTTTTTTTTTCAGAAAACGGGTCGCATTCGTCACAAAAATAATAAAGTGATTTCCTTTTCTTAAATAATTTGACAAAATACGTTTTCTGCTTATAAGGAATTGCAAACAATTCGATGTTGTGATTTCCTAATTAAACATCTAACACATTTAATTTGACACATCTTACAATGTAATGTTCTTGGCGTTCAGGTATGTAGTTGTGTGAAGAAAATTTGGGCTTTTTCGTTGTTTTTAAGCAAAATGAGGTGAAATGGTAAAAAAACTTTAAAATTCGTAACCTGAACGGAAGAAATTATGGTGCAGATGAAAATGCTACAATGAACAATGAACATGTTCATCTTCACTATAATCGGCGATCTTCAGATTCATACTTCCTCTAATCTTCATTCATGAAGATGATCTGCATTTTGGTCTCCCTTCTCTATCGCACAAGTATAATTTTTTTTTATTTTGTGTCCTCTTTTTTTTGCAGATGTCGATGCAGATGAAGATGAAGATACCTGTAAAGCATTCTTTATGTGAAAATCGGAAATAAAAAAAATGGTTGTATGACAGTTACCGTTAGGAACAAAATATTTAATCATATTTTTAACCAAAATGCAGACTATACCTTAAATAGTGCACCTACTTTTTTACTTGCGATTATAGGTAATATAAGGCAAGTTATACATTCGACGAAAAAAAAAGTTTTGAAATAACAATCAAACATGACATTACGATGATAGCGAAGACGAAAAAAGATGGTCTTAAAATTCTGTCCGTCTGTATGTCTGTCTGTATGTATGTGCTGACACTTACAGCACAAACGGGTGGGCCGAATTGCTTCAAACTTGGTATATAGAGTTGTTTAGGTATTGTACAGAGGGGAAATTGAATTTTTGTTAGCTCAATAAATAATGGTACTTGCCAAATAACCGTTGCGGAAACCGCTCTAACGATTTTGATTAAAAAAATCAGTGCAGCTTTTAAGGTACGACTGATCATATGGTTGAATTTGTTTTTAAATGTCTAAGAACGGTACTTTCCATAGGACGGTTTTTTTTTGCTTTCGACTATCTAATAAATGGCTTAACCGATTCTTTCGAAATTTCACACAAATATAGGTTTAGGTTGCCCAAATTACACCGCGTACCAATGTTTTTATTTTATATTTTTTTTGTATTTTTAAAAGCATTTTAAAAAAAAAAAATTAAAAAACTTATATTTTGAAAACTGCTCATTAAATTTTTTTTCAAAAATTATATTTATATGTAAATTTGCTGAATACCTATGAATTGGCATTTTTGATTTTTTTTTGAAAAATGTTTTCAAAAGGTTTTTAAAAAAAACTTCTTTTCTCAAAAACGGCTGCAAAGATTTTTAATTTTTTTTTTCTCATAAATTCAAATTTATATAAGAAATAAAATGGCGTACCTTTTTTGAGCTCAAATTAGTGTGAATATTTATTTCAGAATTTTGAATTATTTTTTCTTTGATTAAGCCCATTTAATATTTAGTTTTTAAGTTTATATTATTAAATATTTAATATTGTCATACCAATTTATTTTAGAACAAAATTAAAGAAATTTCGTATACATACAAAATTAAGTTAAAACGACTTTAAAAATATATTTAGATTTTTAGATTTTTAATAGAAATCTTTTGCAAACGATGTGATCGCACACAAGAGCAAGTTCGTGCGATCCAGTCGTGCATTTTATTTTTATCAAAATCGTTAGATGTTAGAAAAAGTTGAATGCCAAGTACCGTTATTCTTGGATGCAAAAAAACTATTCAAAAATCTATTTGAGACAATCACCTAAAACGAGTATAAGTACCAAGTTTGAAGAAAATCGCTTCAGCCGTTTAGGCTGTAGATCGTTGTAACAGACAGAGAGAAAAATGGCGGAATTGCGGGACACAATTTTTTGGTGTTCTCTATCATCATAACATCTCGAGTTCGATTTTTTTTTCGAAATGCAAAACTTACCCTATAGTCAAGTAAAAGGGATTTAATTATAAACTCTTTCTAGCTAAAATAATGCTGTTCTTTATGTCTGGCTTCTACTGTCTGATTTGCCAAATAAAATAAACACCACCTACAATTACAACTGCTTGACGGCTTGAGCTAAAACGTGTGATACTTTTTTTTTTTTGTCTTTTGTTGTCGTGTTAGTCCAAAAGACGTTTAGGCTTCGTCACCGTTTCAGTTAGTCCGCGTTGCTACTGCTAACGGCAACCACAATCGCCATATAATTTATTTCAATAATCAAGTTCCAATAGATAAGATTAAATCCAAATAGGTTTTGTTTCACATAGTCAAAGCCAATCCAACTTATATCACTTGTTATAAATTATTGATTCAATTTGATTAAAATATTCGTCTTTTTTTGTCAAATTCAGCAAGTGTTCTGGTTTTGTCTGTCAAAGCAGTGTGTTATTCGAAAAAAAGGTTAATTGCTTAAAGACTTAAAATCCCATCTTTTTCTTTTGTGATCCTGGTGGGTTCGAGAACATCGCGGCACTTTCGTCTTTAAATCCGGAAAACGTCAAAGAAAATACGGGCTTTCCATATCTAGTGTTTGTCATAAATTAGAGAGATTACAAAGGAAAATCTTGGATAATATTAATAATACGTTCGCTCTTCGATAAACGAAACAGCTTTTCGCGGCCTTTAAAACCTGTTTCTGATTCGTCTATCGTTAATTTTTTTTTTTTAATTTGACAATTCAATTGTTTACTCTCAGTGGTGATCAATATTGTGATATGCTCTTTCAATGTGCACTTTATTTATAAATTTCTTATTATTAATGATGATTTAAATTTAAAAAAATACAGAAGAAATTCAAGAGAATTTCGTATTGTTTGTTTTTGCTTTTGAATGTGTGTACATATGTTTTAAACATTCTGTGCATTGTATTTATTTTTGTATATAAATTTTAGTGGCAGAAAGTAAATAAAACAAATAAATTAATAATTTTTAATATAAATCAACCTTTGAATTCGATTGAGAAAGAGAGAGAGATTAACATTGGTGAGTTTGGATTTATAGATACTTTTTTTTTTGAACTAATCATTTATCTAGGAATTTTGTTGGCAGATAACATTCCATTTTATTTTATAAATTTGTTATTGACCAATTATTGTTGTTACTTTATCTTAAGAACAACATAAATAAAAAGTTCCTGCAAATTGTCAAAACATTTATAAAAGTAAAAAAATAATGATCTTGCAGTTTTCTACTACAGATACAATAAATTGTTGATTTTCTAAGCATAAAGTGCCGGGGGCCTTTTTGGGGTATGTACAATATATTCAACACCTGATATTTCAGCGGGTAATTGATCTAAACACCTTAAGAACGGATTTTTTAAGAGCTTGGTTTTTGAAAATTCAAAAAAACACAGAAACTTGTAAAAAGTGAATGAAATTTTTATTTGGATCGATAAATCAATTTCTGCCATTTACTTTTTAAAAATAATTTCACTTATATGTTGCCCGCGGCTACGCTTCAGGTGGTCCATTCTGAAGGTCCAATTTTGGCAAACTTTTTCACACATTTTGGCCGGAATCTCACCAATGACGCGTTCAATGTTGGCTTCCAAGGCAGCAATCGTGTTTGGCTTGTCCACATAGACAATAGACTTAACATAGCCCCACAAAAAATAGTCTAACGGGGTCAAATCACATGATCTTGGTGGCCAATTGACTGCGCCAAAACGTGAGATCAACTGCTCACCAAATTCGCCTCTCAATTGATGCATGGTTTCGCGTGCAGTGTGGCATCTGGCACCGTCCTGTTGGAACCACATGTCGACCGAGTTCAATTCTTGCTTTTTCGGCAAAAAAAAATCTGTTATCATCGAACGGTACCTTTCTCCATTGACCGTAACCCTGCGGCCTTCATCGTCCTTGAAGAAGTACAGCCCAATGATGCCGCCTGCCCATAAACCGCACCAAACAGTGCATTTTTCGGGATGCATTGGTACCTGCTGAATTGCCTCTGGCTGCTCTTCACTCCAAATACGGCAATTCTGCTTATTCACGTATCCATTTAGCCAAAAATGAGCCTCGTCGCTGAAGACAATTTCGCGATAAAAAAACGGATCCTCATCCAACTTTTCTAAGGCCCATTCACCGAAAATTCTACGTTGTGGTAGGTCGCCTGGCTTCAATTCTTGCACCAGCTGTATTTTGTATGGCTTTAAACCAAGATCTTTGCGTAAAATCTTCCAGGTGGTCGAATAACACAAGCCCAATTGCTGCGATCGGCGCCGAATGGACATATCGCGATCTTCAGCAACACTGGCGGATGCAGCAGCAATATTCTCTTCGGTACGCACTCTACGGATACGATTTGGTGGATTAATGTCCAATAAAGTGAAACTGGTGCGAAATTTGGTCACAATGAGCTGAATAGCCTGCTCGGTGGGTCGATTATGACGACCATAAAACGGACGTAGCTTGCGAAACACATTTTTCACAGAGCACGAATTTTGATAATAAATTTCAATAATTTGCAAACGTTGTTCAGGCGTAAGTCTATTCATGATGAAATGGCAAACAATACTGAATCGAAATGTCAAATGTTCGTGGAATTTGTCATGTGTGATCTGTCAAAAATATAAACGTCAAAAACCAAGTAGCAAAAAAATCACCCGTTACAATGCACACAAATTTTATTGCCGAATATACCATTTTTTCATAGTTTAAATTGGTTATATAAATATTTCAACAGTGGTTCAGCTTCGGTTCAAGATCTTAACCCATTGTTCAAAAGTTGATGCTAGTAGTAGCTAATACTGCATGATTGAACCTCTCGTTGAAACTAATTTAATCGCGCCAAAATAGTTTTTTTTTGTTTATAGACAGATTTATAGATAGATTTATATTTATTCATTGAATACACAGTAAGAAATACATCTTACAAAATTGTATCTAGATAAAATGACAATTAATATATATGTATGTACATATGTATACACAAATTTAAGTAATTCAGTACATTTTAAGATCAAATAATATAGTATTCATACACATATGTCAACCATGAATCAAAGAAAACAAGATTACGACACTTCTTTGTTTTTCTTATTTTATTGACGTCATATGTGAGACAAAATCTGCTTGGATTATTATGGAAACAAAATCTTCTTGGATTATGTTTCACATATAACGTCACTAAAATTAGAAAAACAAATAAGTGTCGTAATCTTGTTTTTCTTTGATTCATGCATCTCAACTAATATGAAGAATTCTTTGAAAAATTAGGCACCTTAAAAATGACTTCGAAGTTTAAATCGAAATCTAGCTTCGCCACTCATTATTCTTAAATTTCTTGGGAGAAGATTATACAGGCGAATAGCGTAAACGAAAAATTGTTGTTCAGAGATACGACAGGAATATTTCATTTCATTTTTTTTTTCATTTATTCAAAAAATATTTTTCGCTTACAATGATACATTAAGATTTTAATCTTTTAGCGTATCTACAACTAAGATTACAAATTTTAGGAAATAAATAGAATTGTTGTTGAAAAATTATTTCACAAATAATAAAATAATAAGGCAATATATTATTTAGCTTAATTTAAAATTGTATTAAATAGACAAAAAAAGGAAAATAAATAAATATGCAAAAAATAAAGAAAAGAAAATAAATACATAGGTACGTACAAAGGTACTCATATTGAATTAATGAAGTGCAAAAATAGTTTCCTCTTAAAGATTGTTGATGCGGTAATTCTTTGTAATTCATTTGGGATTAGATTCCACAAACGAATCGCAGATGCATAAAATGAATGTTCTGCTATGCTGCGGGAGTAGCGTGGTAAAATTAATTTTAAACCTCTCCTTGATTGCGCAAATTGGAGTATTTCACTGAGGTAATTAGGACATCTTTGGTGGATAACGTCATGAAGTTTAAGAAGTAACCTGAACTTCAGGTACTTATCAAGATTTAAACCAAATAGAGCAGTATGCAAATGTGATACACTGGAATACCTCGGGATACAATAGATGAATCGAATACAATCATTGAAAGCAACATTTAGTTTGCGTTTACACTCACAGTCCAATATTGGATATACTGAACAATTATAAATGAAATATGGCATTATTAATGACTTAACAAGATATATTTTCATATTGGTTGACAAAAATTCCGAGGAGGATCTCAGAGTTCGAAGTCCATGGTAAATGTGTCTAATCGTGTCCGAAATCGCCCCACAGCAGCTAAGATCACTCTTAATTTTATATCCCAAGTATTTAACTTCCTTCACATAGGTAATTATTTCATTATTAAGAACAACCGGGGGAAAATCTATAGGGTTGAGCTCATCTCTAGAGCATAACATGGCAACAGACTTTACAGGATTAAGTTTCATACCGTTAGCATCAGACCAGTTGTGGATTAGGCTTAAATCCTCATTTAACCTCTCTATACAGTCCTCCATCAGGCCAGTTGTACGAAAAATGTAGAGTACCACATCATCAGCATACATGTGAATTTGACAATTACGAACGATATCAGGAAGGTCGTTAATGAATAGAGAAAATAGTAGCGGACCTAATACTGAGCCCTGGGGTATTCCCCTATTGGTTATAATTGGATTAGATGAATTGATTCCAGTTTTAATTTGCTGAACTCTATCTTTCAGATAATTGCACATGAGCTTAAGTGAAGTAGTAGCAAAGTTAAAATTTCTCTTTAGTTTTGTGAGGAGGATAGAATAATCAATACAGTCAAAAGCCTTAGAAAAATCTAAGAGTGCCATGACGCCAAACTTATCAGCGTCCAAAGCAAATCTAATGTCCGACGTAACTTTTATCACTGCAGACTCACAGCTATGGTTACTACGAAAACCAGATTGCCAACGTGTAAGTAAATTGCTTTCATTTAAATAGACTTGGATTTGGTCATGGAGTACTTTTTCAAACATTTTACATAAGAAAGATAAAATACTTATAGGCCGGAATTCAGAAGGGCAAGAGGGGTTTGTTTTCTTGGGGACTGGTATAATGCTTGCACTCTTCCACGTCTCCGGAAATTCACAGCTATAAATACAGTAGTTAAATATGTGAAGTAAATAATTAGTTATAAGTGGGAATATAAGCTTGACAAATTTGGGCGAAATATCATCAAGACCAATTGCATTTGACTTGATCGATCTAATGCAACTAAACAACACGGTAGCACTTATACAATCGAACGAAAAAGCGTTCTCACTTTCTAACCTTTCGAAAATATTTTGAGGAATAGGTGAACTTGTAAGAGACGGAATCAGAATAGACGACATCACTTCAGCTCTAAACGGACATTGACTTTTGTTTTTATTTTCTTTAACACCAATTTTTTTCAGATTATTCCAAAGCTCCTTAGAACTGAGGGAAGGATCAAGCTTTTTAAGTAAAAACGCGCGTTTAGAGCTACGAATAAGAGAATTGACTCTGTTACGGGCAAAAATATATTGTCGTCTATTAAACTCCGTTGGATTGTTCTTATATCTTCGGAAAAACCGCTCCCTTTCTCGAATATTCGTTTTTATGTTGATGTTAAACCAAGGGCACCGATTGACTTTTAGTTCTTTAGTTACAATTGGAACATATGTATCAAACAGCCGAGATAGAAGATTGTTAAACAGCGAGACTTTAACATTCACATCCGATGAAAAATAAATCTCATTCCATTCCAAACAACTGAAATTCACCCTAACCTCTTCACAGTCAAAGCCACGATACGACCTGTAACGTATTGTACGAGTCATATTTGCTCTGTCAACATCGAATTTATATGAGCAAAAAATGAAGTCGTGGATGAAATCGGATGTCGGCCGTACTTGATCATTTCCCAGAATCCTGTACCTAGAGCTAGTCAAAAACATGTCAAGTAAGGAAGGGTTTACATCTGACTTATAACAAGTTGGCCATCGGGTGTTTACAACTGTTAAGCCCATCATGTCACAGAAATGAATAAATAATCGTTTTACTTTGTTGTTGAGTAAAAAATTTACATTGAAATCACCTCCAATCAATATGTCGCTGTATTTCGGACCCAGTCGCAGTATAGTTTCTTCTAATTCTCGTAAGTTTTCTTCTTTAAACATATTAGGCGGGCTATATACAACAACAAGTAAACACTTTTCAACCGAGTTCCTCACTTCAACACAAATAAATTCAATAAAAGATGCAGTTGACCTAAAAACTGTAGAGGCAGATATGTGCTCCCGTATATATAGACAGACTCCACCACCAACCCTATCCTTACGATCATTTCTGTGCATGTTGAAACCTGGTAAATCCACTAATGCATCAGAGATACTGTTATTCAACCACGATTCTGAAATCATAATGACATCCAGCTTAGACGTACTAATCATTTGATACAATATAGTATGCTTAGCCCGAATACTCCCCGCATTTAAACAACAAATACTTAAACCATCAAATGCACCACACAGCACATTCAGAACACATCTTATGTTATCGGGATGTGTAACATCAACCATTATTAAAAAGAAAAGTTAAAGTTAAAATCACCATCACCACCAACATAAAAGAGGAACAAATTTGCACTAGATAATTAAAATTTGAAAGGCATTCAGATTGGCTAAAAGATAAAATGTTAAATAATTTTGATAAGTTAAATAATAATAAACTTTTAGAACGGAACATTTTTGTTATCATAATGATACATAAAGCTCTGCTTAAAGAAATTGAATTTAAAAGAAAAATCTTACAGCATGCATACAAGTAGGTTCTTATTAACATTTTACATAGGTATATATAAATAAAATAATAATAATTCTACTCATACACCATTAATCAGCAACAACACTTGCATTAACAGATTCACCTCGAGCATCTTCAGTAGCTCCATTTGCCTTGTCAGCAGCGTAGCCAACGCTACTTGTTGTAGGAGTACCATTGTTGACCACCATAGAACGAAACACTTCAAGGGAATTCATGCTTGTGACACAGATAGGCTTTTTATTTTCGTCATTAGTTTGTCTCACATAAACTCGCCCTCGTCTAGTAAACACAGAGTGTAATAACCGGTTCTTCCTGAGGTCGTTGGCTCTGCGAAAGATTGCATGATTGTTTTTTGTTAAACTTTCATACACACGTACAAATTTGTTTCCCTCAAAACCAAGGTCACTTAATGAAACCGCTCTTAAATGTTGTTTGTAAAATGCCGCTGCTTTTGTCAAAATATTAACTTTTTCTTGCGCGTGCGGTAGTTTGATAATGATGGCGCTGATTGGAATTTTGTTTTTCGGTTTAGTGCGAAGAATGTGAATCGGTGTTAGGGGTGGTGAATATGATATTACATTGCAAAACCGCTGAAAAATACTTTGAAGATTTTCATTTGCACTCATTGGTATTCCATGAAGTACCAGATCACCAGAGATGTTATTCCGCGCAATTGCATCAATTTGAATTTTAAGCATAGTGTTATCTTTTTCCAGCATTTGTGCCTTAACCATAGTCAGTTCTTCTTCATGCGTGTCTAACCTAAGTTCTTGTTGCTCCAATGTTTTAAATCTGCTATTTAATGTAAACAAAGAGTTGTTAAAAGAGCTGAGTCTCTCATTGATTGTGTTTTCAAATTTATTAATTTTTGTTTCAAGTTCGAGTGTTGTGTGTTTAATGTTTAGAGATAAATCCTCACTTCTTTTATTGAACGAATTTTCAAGTGATTTAATTTTTTTATCGAAATCCATTTCCACATTTTTTATTCGTAGAGTTAAACTCTCGCACATCGAATTGATTTCATCTTTTAATCGTGACACAATAGATTCCGTCAATGTTTTTGTAAGCGAATCTAAACGGGATTCGATTTTGTTCCACAATTTAGATGAAGCTGAATTTGTTGCAGGGGAGTTTGTGTAAGTGAGAGGAGAGTTTGAACACTTTTCAGACCTCAACTTTCTCTGTTGTTCATTTTTAGAGGCTGACATGTTTTAATAAAAAATACTTTCAGAATATAAAAAATTTTAAATCTTATTTTCACTGCCGAAAAATATACTTTTCTACGCAACAGTTTTAATTGCAAATAGATTTATACTTTATTTACACTTTATTTTACTTTATTTACTTCAAAAGACAGTACTGACTTAAAATTTAATTTCTTTTAGTAGAGCTAAATTGAAAGCTACCTTCGTTTGCACATATATATATATAACCTATATCGAGGGTGTATAAGCATTAAGGATCTGCTTGAGGAGCTGAAGCAAATCCTAATAAATTAACTAGAAGGTTGTTGCGTGTTAATATGTTACAGGCCAGGAGTAGTGTCCTGTACCAGATAAGATATTCGATGGAAAAATTGTAAATTCGACGTGAGAATTCTGAGATACGATCAGAACGACGTAGACCAAAAATTTAGCGAGCTGTGTTATTGAAGGCGATATTCAATTTTCTTCTACTATTGGCATCAAAGTTGCAAAATAATTCGCAACCATATGTTAATATAGGAATTACAGCCGTTTTGGCTATCATCATTCGAATGTTTAAGGGCGTAAAATGTTTTGACGACCATAACATTCTGAGAAATCCATAGACCTTACTCCCCGCAGCATTAATATGGCTGTCCCAAGTAAGCCTACTGTTAAACAACATACCTATATGGGTATACCATTCAAGCAGATGCTTGGGAAATAATTCCAGAGTCAATTCTCTCTCACTGATAACGACACATTTAGACTTAGTTGGATTAAGGAAAAGACAATTATTCTGAGACCAGTTGAATATTTGTTCAAGGTCATGGTTAATAGCATGTGCACCATCTTCTATTAGTCCAAGGAGACAACTATAAACCAACTGTACATCGTCAGTGAATTTTTGGATTTTTTTCTTGACAAGTCTGTCATTGCTAACATTGAAAATTGCGTTCATTGAAAAGTGTACTTTTTCTCATAAAAAAAAAACAACTTGAAGTTAAAGATGGACATTAACACCCAATTTAATAAACATCGACTAGGGAAGGCTTAGGACTTATTTCGTGGACTAATGCGAAATGCTATTAATAAAACAGAAATTCTGCTATTTGACGTTGACTAATTTAGTTCTTCGCTAGACTATCGAAGACGGTGGACTAACAATTGACATTTAAGAACAAAATTTGCAGGGACATAGAATAAAAGGAGATAGTGTTGATACTTATTGAAGTAGAGTTTGTTCGATTTTTTATTAATAGGAAATTTCAGTCCATGGTCTAACTGTTATTCCATGATTTTGTAAGTCCATGTACTAACGCCTTTTTATTAATAAGTATGTAAGGTGGCAGCTATAGCTATCATTGAAATTCATCATTGAAAAACTTTTAACAGATTTTTTAAATGTTTTTCTTTTATTAGAAACACTAATTATATACCAATCGATAGCAAATGATATGAATAATTTTTTTCCACAAGCAAAAAATATTTGTATTTATCTGTTTTTCTGATGCAAATTCATTTTTCGTGTCAGCTGATTGGTTCTTGACAGATAATGGAACAACCTGTTTCACTGAATTGAATTCCATTTCCGTTCAGTTACAATGACAGATTAGAAATCTACTACAATAAGTAATGTCCCTGTAAATTTTGTTCTTAAATGTCAATTCTTAGTCCGTCTTCAATGGTCTAGCGAAGAACTAAGTTTGTAAAAGTCAAATACCAGGAATTGTTTTTTATTAATAGTATTTCGCACTTAGTCCAGGGAATAAGCCCTAAACCTTCCCTAGGCCATGTTTATTAACTATTACAACCATAGACTTAAAATCGACTTTTAAATTATTTAAATTATATTTTGGTATGTACTCTTGGTTTGTTCTGGCCATTGCATGTATAAGAAAATACAATATTTTCAGCTAATTGTTTTACATCAGAAGATTCATTTTTGAATTTATTACTCAGTAAACATTGATCTTTCTTGGGTACAAAAAAAGGATAAATTATATTCGGTACCAATTCAATTTGATTTGTAAGTCATAATTTAAATTTAAAAATGTAGCTTTGTTAAAAGTTAAAAAGCATTAAATCACTTTATGGCATATATTTAGTTTTTTTTAATCACAGCCAAAATGCACTAAGTCAAATTAGTGCGTTTTAGCAGTATTAAATATTACCTAACTGACTTAGTGCATATTTTAACTTCAAATAACTCATGTTTAGATGTCAAAATGGCTTCTGGCGTATATTCAGTGCATAGATATCATCATTTTGGATCACTTTGCATCAAAAGGTAAAAAACTTAAATAATAACTTAGTGCCTTCTGCTTGTATACCGACGATATCATCTGTTTCATTTCAATGACGTAACCTTCCACTGACAGAAAATTTTCAATTATTGCTATAACTGATCTATCAAAAAATCCAATGATTTTATTCAATGATGCATTTCAATGATACTCGTACCTGTAAACCTATAACTGGTCCTTAAAAAAATAAATAATGGCACACAAGAACAGTCAGGGAAAAGAACTGGAATCATTGGAACAATAGTGTTCTAGTTCTGTTGAAATAATTAAATTTATTTTAATAGAAAATGTTAGAGCAAATTAGAAAGAAGTAAACAAAGTTGCATTCCATTTTTTATTATTAAAACAATTACAAAAATTGAAACTTATCAACTAAAATTTATTAATTCGACATAGAAACAACAAAAATAATGATAAATATAAAAACTCTACGACTTATAGGTACATATACGTTCAGCTTTGAAAGATTTTTAAATTTCAAATGGACATGTTCACAGAGAAAATATTTAAGCATATTTAATGAAAATATGATTGTGTTTCAACTGAAGGTTTTCTTTTTTTGAATTTTTACTTAATAAGAGGAACAGAGGATTTCATAGAGGTGACAAACAACATTTTGGTATTAAAAAGGGGGTCTGTCCCCCCTATAGTATACGTCTGGTAACCCTATGTCTGACACGCACAATTCATTCGTCGTAGTTATTGTTAATATGCCAAACAGGAAGATTTGTTTTTGCGATTCCGCAAGGGTGCGATGCATTTTTATTTGACAGATAACGTGTACACAGATAGGCAAATTTATTCACGCATATTTTGAGGGTGAATAATTTGTTTGCACAGAAAAGCATTCACGCTTGCGGAATTGGGCCCCAGGCTTCAATTAGAAATCTAACTCCCAGTTTCACAGTGGGAGTTTAAACTTAAAGGCGCGTCCATATTATGCCGATCAATCTATGCCGATCGACCAAGCAGAATAAGTATGGACGTCCCGATCGGCCGAATTAAATTCAAAGCGAACGAAAGTGCCGACCAGAATGAGTGGCGCAGCACAGCAGATCGGCATCATTCGGCATAATATGGACGCGCCTTAAGATCAGCTGAACCTTAAACTGAGTTTAAATTTTTGGTTTAACTTCTCCGGTTTCACAGTGAAATCTGATCTTCAGTTCCTTGTCTTGTCATCCCTTTCTCTCTCTGACACAAAAAACACGCGGAACGACAACAAATGCTTTGTGCTGCTGACAAGCGATGGAAGATTTATTTTGTTTCAAAGTACCGTTATTATTCTGATTTTGGTCAGCGATAGCGAACCTACAATAATAAATAGAATAATATTCAAAATCAATTTCACAACTCGATAACATTTTAATACACAATTGTTTTTTTTTTTGTTAATAATATTTTCTGAAAAAAAAAGCACTAAACGCTGAACTGAAGTTTAAACGGGAGTATAATCTCGGTTAACTTAAACTACAAATTGAACTCAGTTCAAGGCTTAAACGACCCTGTCGTTTACTTTATCGTTTTTTCTTAAATAACATATTTGACACTGTGAAACCGAATAAATTGTTGATCTGAAGTTTAAACTAAAAGTTGTGTTTAAACTTGCACTGTTAAACTGGGGGTAAGTAACTTTGTTCTTGGAGCTGCAAAACAAGTGAAATATGGATAAATGGAGAAAGACTATAGAGTTGAAATCTGATGTGGCCAAATTTTTCGCAACACTTGGACTTTCAACAAATCGGCATTAAGCTAGAATTACACGATCAACGTAATCATTAAAAAAATATCGTAGTTGTGCCACGGCTTATAATCGGCAACGAAATATTTTGTGGATATGTTGATGAGAGCGTTCACACATATAGTAGATATAGTGAAAATAAATATTGTGGATACGTCAGAGAGTCTATGCGATGACAGTTTACGTTGACCGTATAATTCTAACCTTAGGCGACTAACAGTATGTAAATATGAAATTTAACTAACAGATAAGTTTGAATAATATAGCCAGCGTTCTAAAAATATAAAAGCGACGTAACTCGAGACGAGACATTTCAACCGAGTGACAGTGTATCGAGTTTTTTTCAGGTTTAAGTGTGACAGTGTGAGCGTCTGTCACCTTCGGGTTAACATTAGCGTAAGACAGCACTATTACAGTGTGACAGTATAACATTCGTTCATTGTGACAGTCCAACAGAGTGAACACTTTTCAAAATATTTGTATGTGACAATGTTGAAATATTCAGTCTGTAGATAGTGTGACACTATTAATGTGTGTATTCGATTTTAAGAGCGACAGTGTGAAGTGCAAGAAAGGTAATGTTAGGAGAGACAGTGTAGACATAGTTTAAAAGAGGTACGAGACTAGAGAACTGCTAATTTATAACAGTTTTATAACAGTTATTCGCGATTAAAAGCGTTAAAATTCCTAGAGCTTCGCTCTGTTGCGGAAGGCTACTTCGTCACACTACTATGTTCGCGAAGTCGAATGCCCTTTTGACCCTGCGGGATCACATAAACTGTAGTGTTATACATTGACATGTCTGAAGTCACAACCTTAATGTTAACTCGAAAATATTAGACGGTCACACTGTCACACTTAAATCGGAAGTAACCCGAGATTTACAGAATACAAATGAGAGTTAAATTTGAAATTGATTTATTTTTATTTCGGTGCCCTTTGAACTTTATTACATATCTACAGAATTATCGATTCATCGTTTGATTTCAAAAGAATAGCGAGGTCATTTTGAGTGAAACACATCGATTCAAAGTTATAAACTTGCACACAGGGCTTTATATCTCCAAAATAAAAACACCCGACCCGCTTATCTACCCTGCCTTCCGTAGACACATATTAAACCCATATACATTCTTTAAAGTTATTTATACCCAATCTATACTATATACCTACTTTATTATTCAGTCCTTACACCGTTAAAGGACTTCATTCATCCATGATTAAGTAATTTGCAAATACCACGATGATAGATGGGACGCTTTACCCATTCGAGCACGAGCACCAAAATAAGTTTCTGTCTCTATGAACCTTTTCGGCTATAGGTACAAACTAAGAATAGATAAATCAACATTCGTTAACATTTCCATAGCAGCGATTCATGTGTATAGTTCTGGTCCTAGCAGTGCCATAATTTTTTTCCTTAAAATAATTAACTTCAATTCTAACACAAATAGGTATAGTGTTGAAAACCTTCTGCGTTCATCAACAGTATCCCATTTCCCATCCCGTATCCAGAATTGTAGTTATGGTGTTTGAGTAGATAAATAGGCAAAAAGATAAATAGAATTTGGCGCTTTTGGATTTGCCTTCCAATATCACTTATACTCAATCTACTCGTACATAAGTATATTGCTGCCTGTTGGGTGTTTACGGAAGATAACCCCAAAAATGAATAAAACATGTAGACCTAGGTATGTAATACACATCGAATCTTAAATTCGAATTTATTTGATTGTATGAGTAATGTACAAGAAAATAATGTTTGGTTTTATTTAATGTTCGGTCGTCTAATCTACACACTCACCAAACCAGACACAAGAAATAATATATGTAGGTACGATAGGCTTCATATCACTTTAACCCTAGGTATAAGCTTTTAAGCATTTAAAGAGCCCTTTTTCTGATATATCCTTCAAATGCTATGTTCTAGTCTCTATATTCACACAAGTTTTCACCTACTCATACTGCGACCTGTATTTTCTAAGTGAGGATGTTTAATCCAACCTTAAACCACAGCACACAAAACCCACTCAAGGTCATTTCGCATTAAATATGGGAGAATACTTCATCAACAGCTGTAGTTTAGGTGTATGAATCAATTGATATGAGATACTACATAAAACGGTGTTGCCAATTATTTGATTTCATTTAAGCAAATATGTAAATTAAAAAAAAATATTTCTAATGCTAGAATGATTTTCTAAATAATAAATAATATCCATAATGTGGAGAATCTATTAATTTTCATCGAGCCTTTACTGGTTGACCGATTAGGATATGACACCATACGTCAATGTGCTGGGATGTAGAAATGTTATTATATGACAAATGCTGAAATGTAGAAAAAATAACCGTTCTTCACGAAATACAATGGATTATATTGTTGATAAAAAAAGACAGTTTCTGGCAATGCCCAATCAGACCAAAAACGAAAATGTTAAGAAACGAACCAAGCTCTTCTATACAAAAACCTGTATATAACAAGTCAGCCATGAAAAGTAGTGAGGTCTAAAAGTAGCACAAGTTCTTACTTCAAAAGTTTTAATACAAAATATTTAAAGTAGAATAATATTGAAAAAAATACAAATTTAAAGATGAATTTTATTGTTTACTAAATTTTTTAAAACTTTTCGAATTGGACATACCTAATAAAAAGAAAGCTTCCAAATTTCATTATTCTACAGCAATCAGAATCTCCATTCAACTAACATCAATTCTTAGGAAGTGGGCGGATACCACGCCCTCAAATGCAAAACATTACATTTTGAGTGAATCGGTTATACGTTTTTTTCTTTTTTTTTTAGGAATATTGGTTCCCACTTATGCTATAAAGCTAAAATTTGTTGAGGCGCCTTGACTGCTTAGGAAATATTCGGAATTTTAAGTTGCTGACTTCATTATGGAAGGTACTAAGGATAGAGAGGGGAGTCAAACATCGCCAAGGTTTGTTTCTGTAAAAAAAGGGTGTAGTGCCAGAACTTGGCTGGACACTACCGTGCCCTTTGTTTCATTTGATTTATACTTTGATCAACAAATTAAGTTCGGGAAAGTATTTTTTTTTTGCCAAAAAACATATATATTTTGGAAAAGTTTTAAGCTGAGATATAAAGAAGAATACTGCAGTACATCTAAAAATTGTGACTTACTACTTATGGACTGCTAGGAAGTCATCTTCGCCCTAGATCTCTCCTTCTGATCTACCCTTCCCTAGAATTCTAGCAGTTGTTTCAATTTATGGAATGAACACAATAGAAAACACAACTATTACTATTGAAACCGAACAGAAAAGTCTTGATATAAACAAATAAACCTTATAAAACACCACACAATGCGATTTTTGCGATTAAAAATAATATAAAATGCACGACTGGATCGCACGAACTTGCTCTTATATTCGAATTTTTTATAAACAAAGTTTCTTTAATTTTTTTCTAAAACAAAATTTGTGTGACAATCTTAAATATTTAATAATATAAACTATAAAGTTTTTTTTTAAAAACTGTTTGAAAAAAATCAACAAAAAATTAATAGGTATTCAGCAAATACATATAACTATAATTTTTATAAAATATTGAGCAGTTTTCAAAATATACATTTTAAAAATTTTTTTTTTTTAAATTCTTTTAAAATACAAAAAAATATTGGTACGCAGTATAAATTGGGCAACCTAAACCTATATACGCTCGAGCCATTTATGAGATAGTCGAAATAAAAAAAAACGGTCCTATGGAAAGTACTGTTTTTAGACATTTTCTAACTTTTTTTTTCAATCATATGATCGGTCGTACCAAAAAAGCTGCACTGATTTTTTAAAAATCAAAATTGTTGGAGCGGTTTCCGAGAAAAATAGGCTTTAACTTATTGGTTATATGGCAGGTACAGTTATTTTGTGAGTTAAAAAAAAATCAATTTCTATATACTCAAAACTCTATATACCAAGTTTGAAGCAATTCGGCCCACCCGTTTCGGCTGTAGGTGTCTATACATACATACAGACAGACAGACAGAATTTGTAGACCATCTTTTTCGTCTTCCCTATCATTGTAATGTCATGTTTGATTGTTATCTCAAAACTTTTTTTTTCGACGAATGCATAACTTGCCTTATAGTACCTATAATCGCAAGTAAAAATTTAACCAAAGCCACAAAATCCATATACATTTTGATAGTTGGCTCTTTTTGGGATAAGAAATTATAACAGATGGCGTTGGTTTCTTTGACTAAATATGGCTAGTCATGCCAAGAGTGGCAATAGATGGCTTTTGAAAGTAATATTTCTGTTTGCTACTTTGCGCCGAGTGGCGTAAAGATCGTTTAATGGAGCTTTTGTTTGGAAAAATTATTGTTTTTGTTTTTGTGGATGTGGATTAAGGACAATTGAAATATTTTGTGACCTTTAGTCCAAAATGCGTTTCGACAGGGCACGATAGTTGGGCTCATCAGTTCGATGCTGACGTACCCTTATAAGACGCAATATTTTGGTCGGTGGCTTACCGATTCTAATAGAAATTGCAGCATATAATGGCAATGGTGAAATGTTATTAAAAAAAAACTGTTACTGAGCTAAGCCTCGAACAAAGTGGTTAAGCGAAGGAATAAGAACCAGGTGTGTCAAATTTGTTCTGAAATAAAAAAAATATGAGAAGATTTGTGAATTTAACTCTGAATAAAAACATTGATGGCGAATCAATTTATTGAGTTCTTGAAATTTCTTCAGTTATTGGACAATCAAACATCAATAAGAAGAAAAAGAAATACAAAGTCAGATAACGGGTTATCCATTTTGCGGTTTCAAAAGAAAACGTAAATAAAACACATATGAAATATTTTTGTTCATGATATTTCTTTTTTATTATAGAGTTTGAACGTTGACATTATGTGTGAATCACTACATCATTTAAATGACCACGCGAATCGATTCTTTTGATGTTATTTTCGACCACTTTTTGACACATATTGAACGGTATCTCAGCCATAACTTGACGAATGTTGGTTTTTAAGTGCTCAAGAGTTAAAGGTTTATCTGCATAAGCACGGCCTTTCGCGTAGCGCCACAAAAAACAGTCCAGCGGTGTCAAATCACATGATATTCGTTACCAGTTGATATCGCCACGACGAGAAATCACGCGGCCAGGAAATGTCTCTTGCAATAAAGCCATATTCGCTCGAGTTGTGTGGCAAGTGGCACGGTCTTGTTGAAACCACTTATTCTCCAAGTAGTATTCTTCAGTAGCAGGAAAAAAAAGTCGGTTATCATCTGACCATAACTCTCCGAATTGACGGAGACAGTCGTTCCATCGTCGTTTTCGAAGAAGTAAGGTCCAATCACACCTACAGACCAAAGAGCGCCCCAAACAGTGAATTTTTGTGGATGTAATGGCATCTCTTCAATTACTTGAGGATTCTCAGAACCCCAAATACAACAATTTTGCTTATTACATACCCACCGAGTGAGAAATATGCTATGTCGCTGAAGAAAATTTTGTTGGAAAAATCGCCGTCCACCGCCTGTTGTTCAAGCACCCATTCGACGTATCTACGACATTGTGAATGGTCAGCTGGCTTCAATTGTTGTGTGAGCTGGACATTATATGGATGTAGTTGTAGATCCAAATGCAAAATACGCCATAATGTGCCGTAAGACAGTCCTAATTCCTGAGAACGACGAGGAATCGACACATTCGGGTCTTCGGCAACACTTTCACTTACAGCAGCGATATTTTCAGTGGTACGAGCGATACGATGATGCACAAGCCTTACAATATCTGTAACCAATCCAGTCTCTTCAAATTTCTTCACAATTTTGCCAATTGCTTGCGTACTTGGACGATTATGTAAACCATAACTTCCTCTTAAAGCACGCTATGTGGCTGTGGCACAATCTCCTGTTTTGTAGTAGGTTCAAACAATTTTTATGCGTTGTGCGATCTATTTTCGTAAATGTCAGACTTTCAACTGAAAAAAAAAATGGTTTAACAACTTAGTTTGACAGATGTCGAGTTCCAGCCCTATACTTTTGAAACCGCAAAATGGATAACCCTTTATAATCCACAGCAAATGCTTAATGAGTAGAAGAAATATATAGGTTTTCCAAAGAAAATATGAGGAAACTCATATCAGTGCTTGAGGATGATCTAAATAGGGACGCAAGAGGTGGAACATTCCTATGCAGGTTATGGCATTCATCGCATATACTCTGAACGTAATGATCTATTTGGTTACAAATCTTACTTATTAAGCGTGTACAGCAACTACACTGTTTTTTTAACAGGTTTACTTCTTATTAGTAGAGTCAACGTTAAGATACGAGATATTAGAGTGGGAGTGGGGAAACACCAGACAAATCTACTCACTAGAACTTCAAAAAAAAAACAGACTAGCATCGTAAAAATATTAATGCCTACAAACAAAAAATATGAATAAACAGAGAAAAGAATACTCAACTTAATATGTACAAAACACTTGGAATTTTTAATATAAGACAACTAATTGAACTGAATATTCTTGAGGAATACTACAATGGTTTGCAATATTAGCAACCCATAGATCATAATTTTAACACCAGAAGAAGAGCTCAAGGATTTCTGCAAACAACAAGATTCAAACGTTCATATGGGAAACAACAATTACCCGTCATTATATCACAAATTTTCAACAAAATGCCTAGAGAACTTCTTAATATACTTTCCTTTGGCCTGAGGAAAAACTTCTCAAAAACCAACTATTAAGACGCCCATAATATACATATCTACACATAAGACAAATGATAATGATGATTTTTTTACAACTCTTTCAAGAATTACCTTCTGCAGTCTTTTAATACTTCGCAGATTACTTTTTGTAAACAAGATACATTATAAGTTTAATAAATAAAGATTGAATTGATGTGAGTTAATGATTTTTACACATTTACATATTCGACGTGATAGTGATGGGCCAACTACGTTACAGACATAAGATACTGCTGCCGCAAAAGTTTTAAGCAATGCCGCAGAAAAATGTTTGAATTATCTAGCTTATAGTTAAATTTGACTCATTTTAAGACTTTCAAATTTCCAGTTTTGACAAAATCGGTACTAAGCGTTTACGAAAGCTTTGGTATCTTAAGCTTCAACTTTTTTTTTTTTTTTTTTTTATAACTTTGCACGCGCTCAAGGGATTATGAATACCCTTTATATGTTTTTAACATAGCGCGGGCATACGGTGAAAGAAGAGAAAGAAGGATAGGAAAGATGTGTGGCGCAATGTTCTGAGACTAGAGCTGGTTGTTGTCTCAGATTTATCTCCAGGGATGGCGGCTGAACTAATGCGGAGAGAATCACCGTGACTTATTTATTTATGTCCCTTATAGTTCGCATTATTTTATTTATTTCGTTGTCATATTTTTATGGGTATGCTAGTTTACTCAATCACATGTTGTTAGTGTTATGCCTAAACAGCAATGTAATGAGCAAGGCAGCAACTTATTTTATGACAATTTGGAGAATTGGTTTTTAATGGAATATAAGAAGACATAGACAACGGCAGGAATCGAACCTGCAACTATGAGGTTGACAGGCGAGCACACAACTATCGCGCCACGGCCACCCCCTATCGAAACTAATTTTGTCCAAAATAAAAAAAATACAACTCTTCGATTTTTCGAAAAAAAATAAAAAATAGCTCCTGCTGTTTTTTTCGATAAACATAAAATACTCCTTGGCGGCTGTATACCGAATTTAGTATAGAATTGACGGCACCTTCTGAGTTTATCTATAATTATGGTCGCTTAACTATATTTTGAATAATTACACGTAAAATATCAAATATCCAAACGAGAAATAACACGGTCTTGAAATTGGTAATTTTCCGTTTACCGTTAACTATGTTAATGGAACTAAAAACTTGAGCTGAAAAAAAAACGTACTTACTGTTTGTAATATTCTTCAATTGTATGAACAAGCAATACGGGGCAGGGGGTCAATTCCCGATCTGTGAAGATGTGAAGTGATAAATTTTATCACGCTTTCACGTCTAATTCTATTCTCGATGCGTGAAAAAGTGAACTTCAAGCCAAACATTTTTCATATGATAATTTTTTTATCACAGTCAATTGTTTTGCGAATAAAATGTTTCTAATCGAATAATAAGACGAAAAACAGGATTTGGCACTTGACAAGTAAGCAACAATTATATTTATACACAAATTTATTTTGGTAGTAAGTTATATTTGTGTTAATCCGAGTAAATAACGAAATTGTTAAATCAACAGATTCACAACAGCCGACGCGAAGGTGCTCATTCCAGCGACAGATAGTTGGAAACTACCCATTGCATAAAAATGCAGAGCACTTTACCATATTTAAATTGCTTTGAAGCGCACTTATAAGTTAAGTGTTTTTCAAGAATGCTCTCAATTCACGTATTAAATCCATGCATAAATGTTTTGGGAATCTATAAAGTTCAATAAAGTGCTCCTAGTTGTAACTTCGAATAGATTCTGCCCATCTTGAAGGGAAAGCCTCAATATCCTCACATGAAAAAATAATAAATCTTACTCAAAACAGAGATACTATTGAATATAATATAAAACCCACAATTGTTCAGTACGACGTCTTTTAATAATTTATTAAACGAATTATTATTCCGAACATTATTCTTAAGCAAATTTAGAAACTGAAATTAAATATTTACCTTTCCCAACAAAAAATCTAATCAGAAATGATAAAATTTACCATTTAGTACTTTTTAGTACAAACTTTATCACAATGAGTTCTGAATGAGAGAATCGCATTAGGCGTGTGCGTGAAGTTGGAAAATGATAAACCTCTGTGAAAACTGAAATGATATTTTTTTTTTCACTTCAAAACTTCACAGATCGAGAATTGACCCTTAGAGGGGGTCATTATTATATGTAATAATCTCCTAACTTACATAACGAAAATCCATAATCTAAATTTATATATATATGCAATAGACTACCTATCTACTAAACAGCGTAAATGTTTAGCTACATTAAAGTTGTTAGCTCCAAGAGCAAGTTCGCACGATCGTCGTGCAATTGGAACTACTATCGGAACGACAAAGGGACGACCTAAAAAGGTATATATAGCTGTAAGAAAAACGGCTAAATTTTAAGTTTGTTGCCACCAAGCCGCCAAGGCAGAATATCCAAAATACATGGAGAACGAACTTGGTAATAAAGCTTTATTGGCGACGAACATTTCAACACTGAACAGCTAGAAGATGAGGCATAACCTTCCAATGTGTGTCCCGAATTGTGGACAAATTGCATTGTACATAATTATAGCGTTCCATGACGGCCTAACTAAAGTCTTAGCTACAGCGAATCATGTACAATATGGTTGAAATAGCTTTAGGTAAATCCAGGCACGCAGGTATGTATATGTATATAATCGCAGGGCAAATTGTGGACTGTACTTCAATGTTTGCAAGCCATGTCCGTTGATAATATAATGCAGGGGTTCCCAAATAGTTAAATATTTCGTCAGAATATGATCTATACGACCAAATGGCACTGCAAATTGTAGAGCTTACAAATGTTTTAAAAGCGTTGTCAAAGGGACGACTGGGTTTCCTTTTGTGGTTGATTCAGGAGCCTGAGAGTTTCCTTTCTTTCGATTCATTGGCTTCTTTAATTATTTTGCGTAATGCTTTTGGGAAAACGATGTATGTTCATCCGATTTGCTTACATTACAGCGATGTCGAGCAGCCGACGACGCCATGAATTAATGTTTCTTCAAAACAAATAGATACTTAACTTTTTTTCAATGCGACGTCTATTATTAATTATAATCCTAATAATTATTCCCGACATTATTAAGAAAAATAAATGACCGAATGAAATATTTATGAAAATGTTCAAAAAATCAATTATGACAGAAAACTGACAGGATTTATCATTTAGTACTTTTTAGTACAAACTTTGACAGCTATTTATCCCAATGTGTTCTAGAATCGCTTAAGGCACGTTCATGAAATGATGAAATGAAGAATCTCTGTGAAAACTGAAATGATAATTTTTTTTATCACTTCATGATTTCACAGATCGGGAATTGACCCCCAGGTCACTAATATTTGCCTAATTTTGATTCTCTAAAATAAAACGGCAACACTGAAATCAAACTCTTTCAGAAATCTGAAACCATAATTCGGAATAAGCGGTTGATGCTTACATTTGGCGCCAATCATGTCAATTGCAGTGACCACTCTTACTTGTCATGTCATATTATAAAATCTAAAACGAAGAAAGCCTCTTTACCACAACCAAATTTCATATGGCCGGCAGTTGAGATGTTTAAGAAGCTTTTTTTTTATGTAAAAGCTTTTGATATTTCACCATCAGCACCCACTACAAAGCAGCAAAACATACACACACCTCTTACATTTAAAAGCCAAACACTTCAAATGCACCTGTCTCATGTGTTTTCAATCTAAGCGCACCTATATGGGCCGTGGTGGATTAGAATTCTAAGATATTTTCTTTTTTTTTAATCCAAAGGATATCTGTGTTAGTATTTCAGTCTAAAAGGGGTTGTTGGTTGTAGCAGCAGCAGCAGCTTTCTTAATTATTATTATTTCGGCAACAACAAACTACATAGGTAGAAATTTATTACGAGCTACGAGCATACTTTTGTGTCATCGAAAAAGCCCTCAACTCCGAATGCCGGCATGAAAAATATCTAAAAGAATTTCCATCGAACGAAGTTCATTGTCAACTTGACTCTGAAGGCAATCGGACGGTCTTTTTCCTTAGAGTAGTTGGCTTCTGACGGAATCTCACTACAGTTTGTGCGAGTTATAAAGGACTTTACGTACAAAGATTGATTATCTGAAATTTCGTTACTCGGCGGTTATCTATGTCTTGTTTAGATAGGAAGTGAATGTTATTTCTTAAATTTGAAATTCTTTTCCTTCTCGCGTCGAACGATTGTGGATTAACCAATCAATCAAGAGTTTTTTTTTAAGCTGCTGATTTGGCAGATACTTTTTGTGTTTAACAAGTGAAAAAAAAAGAAAAGAAAAAAAGCATAAAATGCTAATTTTCAAATAACTGAGAGGGAATACATTTATTTGATTCTTGGATTTTTTTTCTTACATAAATAAATCATAATGCTGTAAGTATATGGGTATAGTCCCAACTCAAAGTATCTACATATTTTCAAACATAATTGATGCACGCATCACTACTTGAATGTTGATGATTAAAATTCAACATGATTGTCATTGCGTGAATGTGATTTTCTAAATACGCTATCAGAATTTAATCACATGCTCGTACAAACAAGCATACATACTTTATTATTTGTTCTTTAATGAGTTTCCTTTATACCTATACCTTCCTAATAATTGTTGGTTTCTGCATGGATTGTAATAAAGTTAGATGGCACGATTTATTTTAATTATTATTAACATATTGATTTGGTATTTCAGTTTAATAATTTATGTTTATACTTTTTTTGGTTGTAGGTACGTAAAAGCTAATTTCAAGAAGAAATGCTTCTTGTGCATGCGATCATTTTGGCATAGTATAAAATGGTATTTTAGAAATATGCACAGAATAGAGTGTTCACATAGAAATAATCGGGTTTTTCCAAATGAGCTCTCGTTGTGTCAGTTTTTAGAAATTAAATTAGTGACAGTGAGGTTAAAAAATGTCGACTTTTTTGAATATTTTATTTATTAACCCTTAGTTTTACAGTGGGAGTTTAAACTTAAGATCAACTGAACCTTAAACTGAGTTTGAATTTTTGGTTTAATTCGTCCGGTTTCACAGTGAAATCTGATCTTCAGATCAGTTGAACTTCGTTTAACTATATTTTATGAAAAATAGCAAGTTGGCAGCATTTTTCTTGCCTCGTCCTACCTTTCTCTCTCTGACACAAAAAAAAACACGCGAAACAACGAGAATAATAAATAAAATAATATTCAAAATCACTATAACAACTCGCTAACATTTGAAAACACAATTTTGTTTTGTTCATAATATTCTCTGAGAAAAAAAAAACAATACAAGCGCTGAACTGAAGTTTAAACGGCAGAATAATCTCAGTAAACTCAAACTACAAATTGAACTCAGTTCAAGGTTTAAACGACACTGTGAAACCGAATAAATTGTTGATCTAAAGTTTAAACCAAAAGTGGAGTTTAAACTCGCACTGTGAAACTGGGGGTAAAAGTTTTGCACTATATATTTCTTTATTAGAAATTTTGGGTTAAATATATAAATATTTTTTATAGAACTTTTTTTTAATAATTGAGGGCGCACTAAGGGGGTTTGACTACCATTAATATGACAAGCACAGTGCTAGCTTTAGGAAAATAGGGATGGGTTTCAAAGGAGATACCGATGTATATTGGTTTTGAAGTTCAGAATATCGAAGTGTGATTGAAAAATAGAGCGTGGTAGAGCATTCCACATTCATGTTGTACGTCTAAAGAAATAATCTCTGTAGTCCACAGTATGTCCGAGGTTGGACTCAATGGTAAACTGATGAGCATTCCCCGAGCCATTTATATTATTTATTTATTATTATTATAATTATTAATTATTTAATAATGAAATTATCATAACAAACTTATGATTTTAACTTCGCATATTACGGTTGAATGTTTTAAGGGGAAGAATGCAACTGGCTATTTCGCTATACCATTGCTTATAAAAATGAAGCACTTCGGCGGTGTTTTAGAGATGTAAATGTTTTCATTATAGTTCTATCGCCTATTATTCTTAGAGCTGTATTTTGAATTATATCTTTCTATTCGATCTATTTTCTATTGTGTGGAAAATTTGGGTGTAAGTTGCTATAATTTACAAAAACAAAAAAAAAAGACAAGAAACTAACGGAGCGTGAACGTTATTTTAAGGTTTTCTTTTCGAGATTAAAAAAATAAATTATTAATTAGAGTTAGTCTGTAGGTATGTGCCAAAATTCAGGTTTCAAAATTTTGTGAATCCCTTTTTAATTGCGATATATGGGTACTATATGGGTTGGCATTACGATGATAGCGGAAGACGAAAAAAGTGGAAGCCTAAACATTTGGATTGTTTTTTTTTCAAAGTTGGTACGTATTGTTTTTTCAGTAATATGCTCACACTTTTTTTCAGTTTCTTAATACGTAAAATAACGGTAGATACCTGCCATACTTTTTTTTTGCCAAAACTAAAAATCCTATTTAAAATCAGGTAATTATTGAATTGAAAAGGTACTTTATCCTCATTTTTACTTGCGATTATAGGTACTATAAAGCAAGCTATGAATTCGTCGACAAAAAAAAAAGTTTTGAGATAATGATAGGGAAGACGAAAAAAAGTCCGTCTGTCTGTCTGTTGTCAGGTTGTCTGTATGTATGTATAGACAGCTATAGCCAAAACGGGTGGGGCGAATTGTTTCAAACTTGGTATATAGAGTTTTTTAGGTATTGTATAGAGGGGAAATTGATTTTTTTTAGCTCGAAAAGTAACGGTGCCTGCCATATAACCGTAACGTAAAAGCTCTATCGATTTTGTTTCTTAAAAATCAGTGCAGCTTTTTGGGTATGACCGATCATATGGATGAAAAAAAAAATTTAAATGTCTAAAAATGGTACTTTCCATAGGACCGTTGCTTTCGACTATCTCATAAATGGCTTAACCGATTCTTTCGAAATTTCACACTATATAGGTTTAGATAGTCCAATGTATACTGCATACCAATATTTTTAATTAATATTTTTTTTTTGTATATTTAAAAGCATTTAAAAAAAAAGTTGAATTTATATTTTGAAAACTGCTCATTAAATTTATGTCAAAAATTATAGTTATATGTATTTGCTGAATACCTAAGAATTAGCGTTTTTGATATTTTTTTAACGTTTTCAAAAAGTTTAAACAAAACACTTTTTTTTAATAAAAACCGCTTCACAGATTCTTAAAATTTTTTTCTCATAAATTCAAAACTTCCAAGAAATAAAATGGCGTTCTTTTATTGAGCTCAAATTAGTGTAAGTATTTATTTCAAATTTTGAAATATTTTTTCTTTGATTAAGCCGATTTAATCTTTTGTGTTTTTAAGTTTATGCATATTATTAAATATTTAAGAATGTCATACCTATTTTTTAGAAGAAAATTAAAGAAATTTTGTATATATAAAAAATTAAGTAAAAAACGACTTTAAAAATATATTTAGATTTTTAATAGAAATATTTTGCAAACGATTTGATCGAACATAAGAGCAAGTTCGAGCGATACAGTCGCGCATTTCATTTTTTTGAAGAAATGTTTTTTTTTTTTGGTAGGTACCTCTAGTAGAATCATTTTTTGTATTTATTTTCGATTTTCTAGAAAATGGTTCATTTGATTTTTTTTTGAAAATTCTTATTCAGAACCTGCCAGAAAGTTTAAACACTAATGTAAGGCAAAATTAAAAAAAAAAAATTTTTTTTTGAAATTTAAAAAAGTTTTTTTTTGAAAATTTCAAATTGCGAAAACTACTCAAACGAATTTTTCAAAACTTAATAGGTATTTTGGAGTTTTTTGGCATTATCTCCAAAAGTTAAAAAACTATTTTCCTAAAATGAAAAACAAAGGTACCTCCTATATAATGTTAAAAAAATCGTTAAGACGAAAATAATTTGTATTTTGAATTTCGCACGATTCGATTCGTTCACTTAAAAAATCGTAAGTTCACTTTTTCTTCAAAACAAAGGAAATTTTTACTTTCGAATCATTCGAATCAAATGTCATTTAATTTAGTTCTCGTTCAGTTTTTCTGGCGAATAGATTCACAAAACATGTAAGTCTGGATACTTTTATTGAAAAAGTTATTTGCCGGCTTTCTTAATAAAGGTCGCGATCGCTTTCCAATTGGACCAACCGCGAGCACAAAGGAAGAAATAAACGTGATAAATATATTTAAAACAAAGTTCCTTTATTTTGTGAATTAAAAGAGTTCTTTATGTTTTCTGATTGATTTAGTTTTTAACCGAAATAAATAAGTGTGATATATTGATACATTATATATAAATGTAAAATGTGTACACTTTTAATTAAGATAATGTATCAAAAATATCAATAAACTATCACTTTGTAAAAAAATAAAATGCACGGCTAGATTGCACGTACTTGCTCCTATGTTCGATTACATTATATGCAAAATATTCTTAATAGAAACGGCTAAATGTATTTTTAAAATCGTTTTTCACTTAATTTTTTATATATAAAAATTCTTAAATTTTTTCTAAAAAAAACAGTGGTATGAACATTTTAAATAAATAAACTCAAGAACAAAATTTCAGAAAAAATCGTCCACCCGTTTTCGAAATATTGAATTTTCGAAAATTTTGAAATGCAGTATTATTTAAAATTCGAAGCAGATCCTGTATAAAAATTTTGATTCAAATCCGTTCAGCCATTTATGAAAAAGTCAAAAATCAATAAAATGGTTGTATGGCAGGTACCGTTAATAACAAAATATTTTAATTTTTTTTTTGGTCAAAATGTAGAGTATTCTCAAGGTAGTACCCACACCAATTTTTATCAAATTCGTTAGAGCCGTTTTCGAGAAAATTAAGATGGTAGAAAAATTTGTATGGCAAGTATCGTTATTTTTGGGTCTAAAACAATGATTCAAAAATCTATTTTGGACAATAACCTAAAACGCCTAAGCACCAAGTTTGAACAAAATCGGTTCAGCCGTTTAGGTTGTAGATCGTTCTACAGACAGACAGACAGACGGAATTGCCGTTTCCACTTTTTTGGTGTTCTCTATCATCGTAATGTCAACTTTTATAAAATTCGATTTTGTTTCCAGATGCAAAACTTGTCAATAGTACCTATATCGCAAGTAAGAATTGGATTGTTGATTTGTTTGTCGATTTGTTTGATCCATTATCCCTTTCCTATTTAGATGATGCTCATGGCCGTCTTCACTTATTTTATACAAAACAATATTGCAATCGCTTATTTTCAACTTATTTAATATTTTTTTTCAAAGAAAGAATTAATTGTGTCGACAAACGACTTTACATTTGGTTTTAACAATTAAAAAGTGTGACCAGGTGTGTGTAAATTTAAAAACCACTAAAGTTATTTGGTGAACAACTGGTTTTGGTTTTTGTTAAAATTTTTTAAACACAATTAAAGTGAAACAAAAGTTCAGAAAAAATCATACAAAAGTTTTACAGTTGTTTTGATTCCTTTTCCTATCAATGAACTGACCATTATTTCCTAAATGCTTTTTATTAAGAAATAATTTTTTGATTGATGTTTTTTTTTTTAATATGTACTTAGATTTACCAAGCATAAAACATAACTTTAATTTAATGTTTGTTTCTGTAATAATAAGGATTTATCTCCCGACCAATTGTTTAGTAAAAAAAAATCTCCGAAGAAAGTAAGCTTGGTCGTACTATATCAAAGAGAAATGTCAGTAAATTTAAAACAACTGACTTTGAAAATGAGATTCATTCAAGTTCATTTGTGAATCCTTTGTAAATGAATATTATGAGTAGGGGTAAAAATTCTGCCGGGGTCAAAATCCTTTTAACAAAATTCTGCTTTTAAAATTCTGCTCGCCGAAAATTTGTTATTCAAAATTCTGCTTTTCAAAATTTTGCTCATCAAAACTCTGTAAATAATAAAGAAACCAAAAGTTTGGAAAATATTAAAAAGCACGCGGTTTCCAGAGAACCACTTTTCAGATTTTCGACTTTTTCACTATTGGATGAACCGATTAAAATAAGCTTTTTTTTATGTAAATGCCTCCTAAAGTGTTAATCAATCTGCATACCCAAATTTTCAAAAAGTTCGTTTTTCGATTTAAAAAAAATTAATAAAAATATTTATTTGAAAATTCAATTTTTCAAAAACCAGTCACTGGATTTTTTTTTAAATTAAAATTTTATATGTACTATATTAATAAATAAGAATTAATTAAAAATAGCGGTTCAATATTTTTTCTTAAAATGTTTTTAAGATTTTATAAATAATTTTTTTTTTTTTTAAATGACTTCCATAAACTATAAAAACTAAGCAATATAAAGAGAGTTTATTATGTGCGTTATCCATTTATGTCTACCTAATTATATACGTCACTGAATACATACATAAATATACTATGTATATTTACGTATATGTATATTTCAAACATTTGTTTATATGTAACTTTAAAAATCACATCAATATTAAGTATATTGGACCTAAATTAAGAGTTATATGCATATAGCTACGTACCCACCTATGTACATCCTTCACTTGCATTATTATATTTATATATTTACAAAACCTAGCTTCCATGTATGTATGTATGTACATATTACCCTCCTAACTTGCATAATTAATATGCATAATCTAGGTTTAAACAAGCATTTTTAGGTACTGAACTATGTAACCATTCATTGAATGATCTGTTCGACAATTCATTATACTAAGAATCATCGGATACAAGCCTGCATAGGATAACTAGACTACGTGCCTTCAAATACTCGTAACATGAATGTTTAGCTACATCAAAGTTGTTAGCTACAAGAGCAAGTTCGTACGACCCATTCGTGCATTTTATTTCTTAATATGAAGAAAGTGCTCAACAAATACTTTCATGAAAAATACAAAGCAATGGCGTTATCTGTTTTTTTTTATTATCAGCAATAAACAGTACCGTTTATTATCTAGGCAAAAATTACAATTACAGCCATTATAACATTGGT
The DNA here is from genome assembly GCA_910595825.1 of Philhelius pedissequus. Classification (NCBI taxonomy): domain Eukaryota; kingdom Metazoa; phylum Arthropoda; class Insecta; order Diptera; family Syrphidae; genus Philhelius; species Philhelius pedissequus. The sequence goes on from OU343160.1 coordinate 279,279,325, forward strand.
ATTATGGGAACAACCGGTCATTGGTTAGCTTATATAATAAATTTTAAAGATATCGCATTATCACACACAATTCAATGTATAAGAAATATTATTATTTGATTTATTACATTTCATGCAAATTAACTCCTGAAATATGTTTTATCAGTTAAATTAGATCCCGACTTAACACAACAAATTCGTAGAGTTAAGTGTGGATTAATTTGTCAGATATTTCTGAAAGATGCCAGTGACATTTGATAGTTAAAGTTAACTGTCCACTGAAAAACTTCGGGTCTATTTATTTGCAGTATAAACTAACTCTTGATCTCAGAGTTAACCCGGCCACTGACAAACTGGAACTTAGAATGGTCAAGCAGAGTGCGTTAAGAAAATAAGAATAAATCCTTTCTTATACGATACTGATGTGCATTGGTTTTTAAGCTCTGATTTTCATCGGCGCAGGACGTAACTCCGCGGGACATAAGTATAAATTAAATCTTGGAATTATGTCCCACTTCAGTGGTGGATCTTGGGTGGGGCCCAGTTTGAGTGTATGTAAATTTTTTTTTTCGATTTATTTCGAAAATTTATAATTTCTTCTGGCCATTCACGCGATTTAAGCTTTTAAGTGTTCGGGGGTATTCTAACAACCATTGGTTTTCTAGCCATATGATACAGGGATGTCTTCATGGCATATGGTAGGTAACCCTGCTAGTAATTAGCTAAGAAAAAACCGGTTAAACCTGTTTTTAATATCATCTGAATTTCTTTTAGTTGGGACTTGGATTAGGGAAAGTTGCAGCTCGTAATAGATAGTTACAGAATTTCCCTCAATCAAAACATGTCAAATTGGACATACATAAGTCCAAAATTGCTTTTCATCATTTTCCCATCAAAGTGGGAGTTATGTCCGGGCACCATTTTGAACACTGGTGGTGGGAAAAGAGCAATGGAAAGGGTTCCAAATTCGTGTTATACTGCGATGTTCGAGCGAGGGATGTATTTGAGTCTGTTAAATCTGCAATTGACTATTAACTGAATAGAATCCGCCGTGCCCAATTAGGGTACTTTCATCCACATCATAAGATGCAGAGAATTCCTACCAATTCTCTTTCCCGAATGACTAACCAGGAACGGTAATCCTGACCTTTTTTTGGCTGCCTCAACTATATCTCAACATGTTTTCAAGAGACCATGCATTTTTGGCTAGTATCCTACTATGATGCCTTTCCCTTAATTCTTGTTGCCATGAGCTGCACTTCCAGCTTCTCAGTTTTTGCCATGCACCACCATTTTTATCCTAGATACACGAATGTATCTTTTCAAAAAACTTCAAAGGAAAATACCGGACACACCATTGGATATACCCACAGTGGCCGTTCTGTTCTTATTCGACTTCTTAATCTTTCGATTAAGATTTTATTTCCTACTTAAACGGGTTACGAAATATACAGGGTGCCTTTTCAAACCTTGTTGCCATAATCTGGTTCACACCCTGCATCACTCAGGTTCCCTCTGAATCTGAACCATTAATCTTTCGATAAATTTTCAATGAACCACTTTTATACTATAAACGACGTTTTAAACTCCGATTCTGTGAACAAACACACACAAATTAATAAACATGGACTATGGAAGGCTTAGGACTTATTCCGTGGGCTAAGACAGAATTTTTGCTATTTGACGTTTACCAACTTAGTCCTTCTCTAGACTATCGAAGATCGAAGACGGTGTCTAGTAAAGGACTAAGAATCGACATTTAAGAACAAAATAAAGAAATAGAGTTGGTACTTATTTTACTACATTTTGTTCGATTTTTTATTAATAGGAATTTAATAGAATTATTTAGTCCATGGTCTAACTCTTATTCCATGGTTTTGTAAGTCCATGGACTAAGGGTGAGCTAAGCGTTTTTTATTAATAATTTTGTCAGTGCCTCATTTTAATTACTAGAATGATTTCTGAGTTTAATTCGTCATTATAGAATAGAGATGTTTCCCCAACGTTGCCCGCTTGCCACATCGTGGCGGGAATAAATTGGCACTTCCAAGACTCCATGTGAAGAATGTTCCATCGCAAAGCAACTTCCCATATATTCACACTTGCGGAACCCCAGTTCGACAAGTAGTAAATCAGGACAGAAGGAATCTCGTTAATCCATTTATGCGCGTCACTATTTAGATGATGAGACATTTAGCTATTTTTGTCTGTCTGACTTTTATCTGTGCTTGCCTGATTTTTAACCACGCATGCACCACGTAAACTATCCTGGATCTAACCCTGTGCTCCACGTGATTCCATTGAAGCGGTGGTACGTTGTTATGGTGGAAATGATTGCTGTATCCTTTTTCTTAATGATATTCAGGTAAATAAGGTCCTCGACGATTTATGTTTTTTTCTAATTGGGCTTTAGGTCAATAAATGAAACAAAATTTTATTTGTATTCACGACGTTTCGTCCATGTCTATGGACATCATCCAGTGAAATCACAATGTTCTATATTTGCATTGAAAAGTTACAAATTAAAATTGATAACACATTAAGAATAACAATAAATTAAAGACTTACACTAATTACATTTATATCGTACAAATACAGCAAAAAGGTTCTATAACTTAACACCTTAAAGTGAGACTGTAACATGTTATGTTCATAAAGGTTTATAAACTTCTCCTCGACGCTATTTTTAGACCATATTCGCCTCCAATTCACGGTAGCTGTTGTTACAATTAAATATACATCTTCCTGAAACTGCTCTATTTCATTCCTACTACCAGGTCGCGCTTTTTTATTCCCCAACTGTCGGAATATGAGGTTCCTCGACTCTATCTAACCTTCTGGATATAACTCTCCGCTTTATGAATATGACATCTGTCTGCATTAGAACGGTGTCATTATTGTACTACGTGATTTAAAGTTTAGGTTTAGGACAACCTGCTCTGCACTGGTGATCTATTCAAGGCATTAATTAAGTCCCGATAAAGTCCCAACCTGAGATAATTCTGGTGGGTTTCTTAATCCGTATATGCGTCTGAGTGTGGTCGCCTGATTCATTAAGCCCTTTGCCCTCGAGGTATTGAGCTAGCTTAAGTTCATAAAAATTATTTAGATCATCTGTAGTTCTGATACTATGACTGTAAGAGTTAAGCCTACGCCTGCGTTCAACAGTAAGTATTTCTGCCTGGATGTTCGGAATAGAAGTTTTTCTAACCTGTTCAGTCTTATAAGTGGAGCGGTTCATCTCGATGTTATACCTAAACTGACTTGGTTCATTTTTTAATAATAATAATTTTAACTATATGCCTGTAAGAACTAAGGTCTTTTAAATGCAACCTGAATTGCACGGAATGTATGAAAGTAAGGGATCAGAGATTCCCAAAAGAGTCCCGCCGTTTAGCCGCTCTTATTTGGACTTCTACACTTTGACATTCGGAGCTCTGAACAGAAATCAAATTTTATCAATACTCGTTAGGGCATTCACAATGATTTGTTTTAATTAGGTAACCGGATTCTCCAAGTGCTTGCCACTTCCTATAAAATAAAATAACGTACCTAGAGGTATAATCAATGAGTTTTAGCAAGAAAATTCTACAATTGGATACGTAACTGTTTCGATTCGATTCAGCTCGCCTAGTTGGACCACTTCGAGTAAAGCCTCGCTCAAACCTACGCGATTGCAGTGGCAGTCACGAGAACAAAATGACCAGAGCTATCCGAATAGGTTGATGTTGTTATGATCAGAACACATCTGAGGACAAAATAGCTGCTGTGAAATAGTAAATCTGAAGCTATCCGAAAAACTTTGATATACTTTTGTATCCGCTACGAAATGTCAAAAACATATGTATACAAACCCATACAAATTTAACCTCTAGGATTTTGGTTGTTTAGAAACATTAATGGATACTAACCTATATTAAATAGGCTATCGTATCGACATTTGAAAGCACCAAATGTATTAGAATGGGCGCTTCAATAGAAAGATACACTTATACACAATATGTGATCCAGATTTACAAGGTGCAATCCGATTCAATTCTTCTTATAAACGAGGTAATAATATGGGCGTTTTCTTTTCAAGCCAGTACTGAAAATCAAAATCTTGGCATTATTTTTTGTCGTTTAAATTGTCGAAAATGTTGAAGTATATTTGTCATTAAAAAACTACCAGCCAGAATTTTCGTTAAGCGGTCCATTCACATGACTCTCATGTGGACACCGGTGTGATGATTGTCCATTCGGAAACACACGCAACACCAATCCGCACACGTTAGTTGTCTATTTAGCATCAAAGAGAAAATATGACAAGCAATATATGCAGTTACGTATGGGCAACTTAACGTCTATACGTGAATAGGATCGGGATGCAACCGATATATTCCTAGAACGGGTTATACACATTCCCACACACAGAATACATATAGTGACAAAGTATAAAATTCAAAATATTTTGATTTTGTCGACATCGAGAAATCTGTGTATACACAAGCCCACGAACACTTCACATTCAATAACACTGACACAAGGGTCATACACCAATGTTATGTGTATGGGCCGCTTTAAGTTGTGGCACTAAGGAGGCTTTACATGTATCTTCATCTTCATCTGCATCGAAATCTGCAAAAAAAGAAGAAACAAAATAAAAAAATCATACTTGTGCGATAGAGAGCGAAGACCAAAATGGAGTTCATCTTCATGTATGAAGATTATAGGAAGTATGACTCTGAAGATTGCAGATTATAGTGAAGATGAACATGTTCATCTTCATTATAGCATTTCATCTTCACCATAATTTGTTCCGTTTAGGTAACGAATTTTCAACCTTTTTTTACTATTTCACCTCAGTTTTCTTAAAAACAACGAAAATAGCGAACATTTTCTTCTTAAAACTACTTACCTGGACGCTAAGAACATGTGATTGTGAGATGTGTCAAGAAAGTTATAGCAGAGTTCGAGTAAGTTATTAGTGTGTACCCTGTCTTACTTGTATGTTTGTTTTATATTATGGTCCTGCTCTACTTTTCTTCAAGTCTGCAGAGCCTCCTTTATACTGATATCGTTTAAATTCAGTACTGACAACAGTTTTCAAATAATGACAATTTGCGATAAAGAATGAACTTGTTCATTCTTTACTGCCAGTTGGCAGTATTTTTATCTGTCATTATATAAGCTTCGTTTAAACGCATGTCATTAATTGAATTATTGATTATTCTGACAGTAAATACTGCGAACTAGCCGTGTAAATCCGGCATAATAGAATACGTGCCATAGAGCAAACGAAAAATTCAACTTACTGAAGAGGAAACGTGTGAGGAAGCGTGTAAAGAACCCTGTAAGTTGGTGGATAATATTTCATGATTTGACGCTTCTTGATTATTTCACTTTGAGGATACGCGTACGGTCGCTGGTCTATGCTGACAAATTAACAATAATGATATCATTTGAGTTATTTGAAACATTTGTTCACAAAAATTACTCTTGGCACACAAATTCGTGTAGATGTCCAGGCTCTTCATTGTCTTACCTTTACCCAAACAATTTCTGTGTCCGTGTTATTGATCGGCATGACTAAAGAGGACCTTTTCAATCCGAAAGGATATATTGAGAGGGGCTTGGCTTAGGTAATTTGGGTGATTTGACACTTCTTCCCAACAGGAAGTAGCCATACAAGAAAAAGTTTTTGGCTGTCATGGGCTGAGGGTGTGTAGACATGGAAGTTCTACTGTTCTGCTTGTGGGAACCCACAGGATCAGAAGGGCATTATACTCTCGAAACGGCGTTACTTTTTATACCTAGTCGTCCCCAGCCGCGCGAAGCACTGAAAATATGTATGTCATACTTTTAATGGCGAATAACTATTATGAAACTCTTAGAACTGTTATAAATTGAAATTTTTTGGACTCCTCCTATCACACCTAACTGTAGTCTGTTTGAAATTTTATTGTTTTTAATTTATCTAAGAACAAAACAAAACCAACAAAAATCTATTAAATATATTTGAAAAAATCGATATATACACAAATTGTATACATAATGGTAAAACAAATCATATTAGAGGTGGGTGCGTGTTTCGAAAAATTTAATTTTAACCTTAAATCTGGGCTTATGCCGGGTAAATTCGGGGGTCGTCATCTACATCGCTACAATGTATTTATAACTACTTAATGAGGTGTAAGGAAAAAGTTGATTAATCTTTATCAAGGGTGTCTGTAGTCTGTTATAATTATCAGCGACAATAGGGTGTTTTTTTCAAAGTCTTATCGTAATCGATTAGAGATTTTCAAAATTGAGATAGAAAAGTAGTAAAAATATCTCACTGAATACCTACATTCATATTTTGAATAGTTTCACAATGAAAAAGAAGTTCCAGCGAAGAAGTTGATTTCACTGGTTCAGAAAATCAATTGACAAATACATAGTTATATACACTGCTGTTCAGGCGTGTATCCAGGATTTCCGTGTAGGTGGGGGGAGGGGTGGTCAAGTTGGCCGAAGACGGAATACCGAAAAAGATTTTTTTTACCGGTGTGAGGGGATCTTCTCAAATATTTGCCCGCAAGCAAATCTTAAACGCCTAATCGATAAACGTGAGAATTGTTTGGGTATAAATCTGCTTGACAAGCGTCTAACTGGGAAGTGTACATCCTTCTTCAATTTCAAAAGTAATAATAGTCAAAAATAATAAAAATAAAATGCACGACTTGATTGTACGAAATTGCTCTTGTAGCTAACAAATTTAATGTAGCTAACCATTGAGGTTTACTTATTTAGGTGTAGTTATCCTATGCAGGTTTAAGGCCTATGTGGGTAAGATTACCTTGATCCTTAGTATAATGAATTGTCGAATGGATGATTCAAGGAATAGTTACATAGGTACCCACCTACAAATTATGATTAAATCTAAGTTATGGATTTTAATTATGTAAGTTAGGAGAGTAAAATGTATCTACATATATAGATATATTGATGGAACTTAAGTATGTAAACATGTACATAATAATAATGAAAATGATGGATGGTGGGTAGGTAGCTATATAACAACTTCATAATTTAGGTGCAATATGAATACATAAGATTCGTGTGATTTTTAAAGCACATATGCATATAGAAATGTATGAGGGCCTGCATTGTATTTAGTATTCAGTGACGTACGCAAAAATTCGTAAAAAGGGAATAATAATAAAGTAGAAATAAATGGATAATACACATAATTAATGTTCTATTGCTTAGTCGCAATAGCTTAAGGGAAAAATAATATCAAAATAATATAAAAAAAAACCAAAAATCGTTGAAGCTGTTTTTTATTAAATTAATTTTTTATGTATAAAATTTTGAAAACATTATAAAAAAAAAAATTTGAATGCCATTTTGGAGATATTATTAATGTACTAATAAAATTCAAATTTAAAAAAAATTCTGTGACTGGTTTTTGAAAAATCGCTTTTTCAAAAAAAAATATTTTTTTTTAAATCGAAAAACATTTTTTTGAAAATTTGAGTATGCAGTTTTATTACCAATTTTAGGGAGCATTTGCATAAGAAAATTTATTTTAATCGGTTCATCAAATATTGAGAAAGTCGAAAATATGAAAAGTGGTTCTATGGGAAGTACCGTCAATAAGTACGCCAAAAAAAAAATGTTTTATACTTAAAAGTGAACTGTACTAATTGAAGAACGCACAGATTTTTTAATAAGAATTCTTGGAGCCTTTTTCGAGAAATACATTTTTTTTAACGATTTTTTTTTAACATTTGTATGTGAGGTATCTACCATTGTTTTTTATTTTATAAAAATATTTATTTTTTAACTATTCAAGATAATGTAAAAAAAATACCAAATACGAAGTTTTGAAAAAATCAATTGAGTCGTTTTCGAAATTTTGAATTAAAAAAAAAATTATTTCCAAAAAAAAAAAATTAATTTCGGTAACAATAGTGTTTAAATTCTCTAGTTGCATCTGCGTAAAAAATTTCCAAAAATTCAAATTAACTGTTTTCGAGAAAATCGAAAACCAAAAAAATGGTTCCATTAGAGGTACCAAAAATAACAATTTTTTTCCAAAAAAAATTATCAAAAGGTACCTTCATTAATGAACTGATTTTTTATATAAACATCGTTTGAGCCGTTTTTGAGAAAAATAAGATTTTTGTTTTTGGCCAAAAAAAATGTATGGGAGCTACTGTTATTTATCTTTTTAAAAAAATGAAAAAAAAACGTGTGGGCATTTACCGAAAAAACAATATGCACCAAGTTTGAATCAAATCCATGGAACCGTTTAGGCTGCAGCCTCGAAGACAGACCGACAGACGGAATTGGGGGACCCACTTTTTTGGTCTTGTCTATGATTGTAATGTCATGTTTGATTGTTAGAAAAAAAAATGTTTGTACGAATACATAACTTGCACTATAAAGGGTCCGCCAAATAACTTTTTTTTTTGAAAATGCTACAGAAAAAACTACTGAATATTTTCTCAAATTTCTTTTTTTATTTGAAAGTACAATCCTTCCGGTTAATAATGGAAAATAATTTCATTCAAATGGCTGCCTCGGCTGGCCATGCAGTAGCCTACACGATCGGTCCAATTTTTAAGCACATTATCAATTGTGTGCAGCTGTATTTCACCAATGGCTTCACGAATATTGTCCTTTAAAGCGTGAATTGTCTCTGGCTTGTCGGCGTAACACTTATCTTTAACAGCACCACACAAATAATAGTCCAACGGTGTCAAATCGCAGCTCCGTGCTGGCCAAACGACATCAGCTCTGCGGCTGATAATGCGATCTTCAAAAACAGGGCGCAAAACATCGAGTGTAGCTTCGGCTGTGTGGCACGTAGCACCATCCTGTTGAAACCAAATATTGTCAATATCCTCCTCTTCAATTTTTGTGAACAAAAATTCGTTCAACATGGCCCGATAACGCTCGCCATTGAGTGTAACGGCCACTCCTTACTCATTTTCGAAGAAAAATGGCCCAATTACGCCTCTGGGCCAAAATCCGCACCAAACAGTGACTCGTTTTGGGTGTATCGGCTTTTCAATGTATGGGTGCGGGTTTTCTGTGCCCCAAATGCGATAATTTTGCTTGTTTACATACCCGCCAAGATCAAAATGCGCTTCACCTGAAAAGATGATTTTTTGGCAAAATCGGCATCTTCTCTAAGTCGATCCCAGGCCCACTTAGCGAAGCGAAAACGCATTGGACGGTCAGTTGGCTTCAACTCCTGAACCAATTGGACTTTGTATTGCGTCATATCAAGGTCTTTATGCAAAGTTCGTCTCAATGATGTCTCCGAAATTGTTGAGAACGACGGTGAATTGATGTTGATGGCGCTTCACGCACACTTTCTGCTACAGCAGCAATATTCTCGGGTGATCGAACGGTTTTTAGCTTTTCACGCTTTGGTTTATCGATGAAGATGCCAGTTTCTTTCGCTTTTCTCACAAGATAACGAACATACGGAGCTGACGGTGCTTCTATTCTTCCAAAATCCGTACGCAATTTTCGCACACATTCTGCAACATTACCATGATTTTCAAAGTAATGTCGCAATATTTCCCAGCGTTGTTCAAGCGTATACACAACCATATTCGTTCAGCGGAAGGATAAAACTAATTTTCTTTCAAATCAGACATGATCTAAGTGTTACCATTTACGAAATAAGCACTAGTTGAAAAAAAAAGCGTTAGATGGCGGACCCTTTAGTACCTATAATCGCAAGTAAAAAAGTTGTTAATAACAAAATATGTAAGAAAAAAATTAAATTAAAATGTACAGTAGTGCAGAAATTTTTTGTATCAAAATCGTTTTTGAGAAATTTTAAGTGGTAGAAAATAAATATTGTATGGCATGTATACCGTTATTTTGTGGCTAAAAAAACGATTCAAAAATCTATTTGAAACAATCACCTCTAAAACGCTTAAATCCCAAGTTTAAAGAAAATGTTCTTTCAGCCGCAGGACACAGGCATACAGATAGAATTACGGGACCCACTTTTCTGGTGTTCTCTATCAGCTGAATGTCAAGTTTGATTAAGGTTTCGAGTTCGATTGTCTTTCCATATTCAAAACTAGCCCAATACTATAGCAACACATGTATATCGCAAGTTAAAATGGATATGGTTTTATTTTTTGAAAAAAAAAAATAATTCTAAAAGTTGTACAATGTTGAGAGAGAGAGGGATTGTAAAAATAGTCTTTTTGTCAAATGTGTCAAGGAAAATTTTGATCGTCTAACTAAAATAATTTCCAACATCCACCCTTTTCTCAAACTTTGTAAAACAAATACCTAGAAAAACCTACATACAGAAATTATATTTTAAAGATTAAGGTTATGTATTTATTAGTCAAAAGCCTGTCATGTGCCTACTAATCTACGAAGGTATAAATAGAAGCATATATTTGCTTAAAATCGCTACACGCTCTCTTACCAACAAAAAAAAAAAACATAACGAAAACACAAGGTTATTGGACAACGTGGATCAATAAATTATTTACCATATTTTTATGTAAAACTTTCACGCAATCAGCAATATCAAGTTAAAACGATGGATTCCCCGAATTGTTGATGAATCACTCGAAAAAATTAGCTGAGTATGATAGTCGTGATCAAAACAACAAGTCAACGTATCTGTGCAAACCACTCTTTTCTCGGGTTGCCATTGATTATAAAATAAAGGGTGTTTATTTCTTTAGGTGACTCTGGATTGTTTTGCATATCAACAAGGCAATTCAAATTGAGTAAGTACCTAGCAATTTTAAATATGTGTAATAGACCTACGTCGCAGTACATACTTAATAATTGGGACCTATCGGTAATCTCCCAGGGAATTTCGTTTCCCTCGGAATTCGCTGCGATCGTGAGTACAAAAACTCGTGTATCAAATGGCATCTAAACTCGTTGCCTACTTACCTAGGTGGCGCTACAGTTCGGGGCGAATCTGGGCCTCAACAAACAAGCCTCTCCAGCTACCGCGATTTTTGCTAGCTGCTTCCAATTTCGCACTGGTTGATTTCATCTTCTTCTTGAGCGCGCCACCTAAGCTAATGTTTTAATTGACTGCGTCTTCCCTCTGAAATGGAATGGAAGATCCTGCAAGACGGAGCATTGTCGTCCATTTCGTTCTACATGACCTAGCCATCTTATACGCGATATACTTATTTTTTGTACCATGTTTATGTCGCTGTACAGCTCGTATCGTATACTTCGTGGTTGAACCTTCTCGTCCAAAGCCCGTTAACACAGAAAAATTTGTCGAAACGACTGAGGATATCGTCATCCGCTTTCGATAGAGTCCATGTCTCCGTGCCATAGAGCAGGACTGGTATGATCAGGGTGTTATAAAGGGTCTCTTTTGGTCTTCGAGAGAGGGGTTTACCACATAATATTGGTTCCCTGGATTGGCAAGTTTTTTGTTTGCTTTATTTCTAATGAGATGTTATTGTTAGATGCTATAGCGGATCCAAGGTAGACAAAGTCCCTAACTATACCCCACAGTTGTGTCTGTCTGTTGTCCAATCCACCTGTGTTGTGTGTCACTTTTTGTGGGCAACAGGTACTTGGACTTGACATCAATGACTGCTAGTCCCATCTAGCCGCTTCTGTAAACGATCCAGTGACAGCAAAACTTCTTGGAACCTTGCTGACACTTGAAACCTTGAATAAATTCTTAGGGAAGCTTTTGAGCGTCATTCACGTTCCATCTGTTCGTAATCACGATAACTCCCATTAGTCGAGGAAAATTAGACAAAAAACTGATAAGCCTTCGAAAAAATTCCGACAAAGCTGAATTTTTGGAGACCTTCATTTTAATGTCCTAAGCATTTTCTATAAAGTACCCTAAATTTGGTGCGGAGCAAAAATGCGTAGGAGGGGGGAGTGGGAAAATTAAGTTTTTTACCAAATTACTCGAAAACTGTAGATTCTTTTGTAGGTACGCATTGTAGCTAATGTTATTCTACACACAAAAGGTTGAGACACTTTTTATCGTACAATTGATAGATTTGCAGAAAAATTTATTCAAAAAATGTAATAAATGTATGTTTTTGAGTGGGAATTTTTTTGTTTTTATTTATGTTTGCAAGAACATATTCCATAAAAAAAAAAAAACAAATTTTAGGTGTGGAACCGGGAGGGTAATGCTGCCATTTTAAAAATTCTATGTATTTTATTTTGCTTAATAACTTCCAAAATCTTTATTTTTTCTGAAAATATCAACTTATCACAATCTTTAAAACAAAAAAAAACACCCTTTATAAGCGACCAAAAATATTATCCAGGCCTTTATAATTTTATTTCAATTTTTTCTGTCCACTTTTCTCGTGCGGACAACCCAATGAACCATGAGATAACAAACAACTTCTTGCATCATTGATCGTGCTTTCCCGCTTTGGTTATTGCTGATTACACTTACGACTGGAATAAGCATTGGAATTTTGGAAAATACAAGGCCTCTGCCTGGGCATTTAATAATATTTGTTGATGATCAAAATGGAAGGCGATAATTTAATTTTTTTGTGCTCCGCTATAGACGGGGGCTATTATGATAATATTTTCTGTTGTTGCAAAATTAAATAAACAGACGCAAAATAGTTTTCTTTTCAAATAGTATTTATTTATTGTTAACAAACAAAAAATAAACACGTGTAGCTAAAGATCTTATAAAATAGTTTGGGAGATAATGTTACATTTTGCATAATTATTAACATGTGCATGTATGTATGTACCTGAAGTAATTAAATTTTAATTCACCCATAATGAGATCAATTAAGATATTTTTTACAAAGCCAAGAGTACTCATTCTGTAAACCGAAAACGATGGGACGATATCATTTTAAACCGTCCGATCGTTATCGTTTTATAGAATGAGTTTATCAAATCTTTTTATTTACACCCTGATTTTCGGTTTTAAAGGCTTGATTGACTTTCAAACTTTAAAGGGATTCGGTCTTCTTGAATTATGACCCATCAAGAGTTCCGTGTTTGATTTGGCTGACCCACTTTATCATTAGCGACAAATTTAATACCGACCAAATTACATTTGATGTTTTTAATATAGGCTTTCATTGAGCCAAGTATCTGTTAGGTTAGGTTAGGTTGAAGTGGCTGTCAGCGCTGCAGCTGACACACTTAGACCAAAGTTGGTCCCTTGTGATAACACATGAATCCTCAGATAAATTTCGTATTCGATGAACTATTTGGAGCTCCTAATGAAGCGTAAGAGCGAGAGACTGTAGATGCCTATATTGTTTAGATTGCTGAGATCATCGTAGAAAAAGCCTCCAAGATGGAGCTGTAAAAATCAAAAAGTATCTGTTACTCGCGTGCAAAATGTTTCCAGATAAATATTTTTGATGATTATGAGCTTTTCGGAACAAAAAAAATTATATAAAAACCGGTCGAATCCTATTGAATAACTAATTGAAGATGAATTTTACTCCCGATTTGATAAGTTCACTGTGCAGTTTCTAATCAAAATGCGACTGTACCAATTGTCTCAGCATTTCTCGCTCATACTCACTCTATCTTATTTGTTTCCCTAACCCGATTAACCTTATTGGACGAAAATTTGCAGTTTTTCTTATAAAATACCTTTCCGTTCATTTTATAATAGACACAAGTTTTTTTTAAAGTTTTTTGGATCTTGTTGTATTTTGTTAGGTACTACTGTTTATTTACTTTCGTCAAATGGCAAATTTTGTTCGTTTATTTTGAAAAAGTATACTCCTCAAACTGTACCTACTTAATTTCCCAAACTGTTCAGCTTTGCGTTTGTTCGTTAAACAATTAATTGTGGATAGGACTTAAGGGTAATACTAGTTGTAAGCAGGTTAGAATATGTTTATAATTAATGTAGGTAAAACTAGTAGCTGCTTTAAAAATGAAAAAGGGTTTTAGTTAGTACGTACTAAACCTGATTAATAGGAGCTCACTATAATTTCGCGCCATTGTAAATAGGATATTACTAAGTATTTGTATGCTACTTTAAGACGGTGTTCACATTGGTCGCTTTATTTTATATAATTAGTGCGAGATTCGAGTTTTTTAGATTTTTTTTAAATAATACTGAATTTTTGACATGTGGTAATCTGACACATATTGTTGCCACTTGTTTTTTTGTGTATCCGGTGTGTTTACACCACATTGTGTACGAAAAAGATTAAAATAAATAGGCTAATGTGAACATCGTTAACAGCTTAAGACGTACTTATGTATTTAATTTTAATTTCTTTGAAAAAAAAGTTTAATTTTGACCATATACTTATCTTAAAATGACTTAATATTTTAATGATCAATGGTAAAATAGTTTAGAGTTAATTTCAAATTATACAAATCGAGTTTTATGTAAAATGCGTAATAAAATAAAATTGAACATTTTTGGGCATAAATAAAAATAAATAAGTAATGCAGGATTTACACGAGTGACAAATTACCATTAATTCATGCCATTAAACTGGCAAAATAATGGTAAAATCAAATCAGTAATGAAAAGCATTTACACGGGGTAAAATAATGACTATTTGATTGATAAAAGCAATCTGCCATTAAAGAATGAGCAAGTTCATTCTCCCTCGGGGTGTGCCATAATTTTCAAAATGGCATCATTGTGGATTTACATGACACCATTATAATGGCAATATTTAATGCCAGTCTTCCCTGCCATTTTTTTAATGACGAAAATAATGACAAATTTTCAAACCATTTACACGATTTTATCAGTAATGTCAATAAAATGGAAGAAATAATGGCAATTTGTCACTGTGTAAATCCGGCATAACAATTTTCAGTGTGTCATTAAAATAATTAAGTATTGGTTTCTTGTGCTTAATATCTGAAAAGTAATAATAAAAATGTTTAATGATGAGTTGCACAGAACACCAACAGTCAGTAGCGAGTGGACGTTCAGAGTTACTTCTATGTATGTCCTATACCTTCTTCAAATTTAGCAATTCAATAGGAATAGAACATAAAGAATACAAGGGAGTTACTCCGAACGTTCATTAGAAAATGACTTTAAATTATTAAATGCTAGTTTTTTTTTTTAATTTTTTTATTTTAGTGGGAGCAAGACCCCATTTATCTGGCTTAATATAAGCTATTTTCTTAATCTAAGCTAAGACTTAAATTAACTGGTTGGGGGGCTTAGGAGACGAAGCTTTAGGCAGGGAGTACTGATATTAAAGTCAAAACAAGAAGAGTTAGAATTGACACTCCTCAGCATGCCGGAGATGGGTTCATTGGAGCAATAAGAGGTTCGATGAGTGGGAAGATAGACGAGGCGAGGATTACGAGTATTACGAGGGTTAGTATTTAGAAAGATGGATTAAAATTTGGCTGTGCAGTCAGTGGCACCTAAAAATATTCGGTGAATGAAGAGAATGTCAACTATTTCTCTTCGATCTTTCAGCGTATTCAGGTTGAGAAGTTTGATTCGGTCTTGATAAGAAGGGAATATTAAAGGATTACTCCAATTAAGACCTCGAAGATCAAATCGAACGAAACGGCATTGCATGCTCTCAATGCTGGCAATGTGCACTTGTTGGTAAGGCGACCAGACTTGACAAGTGCATTCAAGAAGCGGACGAACAAATGGTATGTAAGGGGATCGGGTAACGTAGGGGTCTGCAAATTTCTTGGACCATCGTTTCACGAAGCCAAGTGCTCAATTTGCATTAAGAATTATATCGTCGCTATGTTTGAGAAAATTCAGCTCATTGTCGCAAATAATGCCAAGGTCACGGATCACCTGAACGGGGGAAATGGTTTCACTGTGTAGAAGTATTAGAAAATACGAATTTAACTTTAATAGAAAAACGTCTTTATTAAATGAAGGCAAATGATAGAATAATAGAAAATCTATAAAATACTTAAAGTGACAAACAGAAAATAATATATACAAACAAACAGTAACTTGATTTACAATAGCAAAGTACAAATTGACAAAGTATTCAATATACAACAAATGAAAGTTACAAATTAATATTAACGACTTGCGTTGGAAGGATATTCAACACTCCCCCTCAACGCAGTATGACTTGAAAGATAAAATCATGTGATTGGAATACCACATAATGCAGCAAATTTTATATGCTTAATTCTTGCAAGATTCTTAGTAAAAATATCTGCTGCCATGTTGTTTGTACTTAGGTATTCAAGTTGAATAATACCATCTTCATAAAGTTCTCGGATATAATGGTAACGTATATCAATGTGCTTGCTTCTGGGATGAAGAACGGGAAATGATAGGTTTGTCCTTAGATGATTCAAAGCTGAGTTCCTGAGTTAAATTTCGTAGATAAACAGCCTCCTTGCTGGCTTGAGAAAGGGCCATATATTCAGCCTCTGTACTGCTGAGTGCAACGGATGTCTGTTTCTTGGATTCCCAAGACACTGCTCCTCCAGCTAACATAAACACAAAACCAGTGTAAGATTTGCGATCATCTATACTACCTGCCCAATCTGCATCGACGTAGCCTTTAAGTTGGTCTGACGATTTGTTGTACGACAATTTCGCCGCACTGGTAGTCTTGATATAACGTATGAGATGTTTTAAAGCAACGAAATGTTCTTCATGTGGATCTATGTTGAACTGTGACGATTTGCTTACTGTGTGCATGATATCTGGTCTTGTCGATACAGCCAGATACATTAATGCTCCCACTATAGACTGATAATGATTTTGATCTTCCTTTTCATTTTTGCACGTTGAGTTGGTACACTTAATCAACTTCATTCCTGGATCAAGAGGTGTATATGCTGGCTTACAAGTTTCCATACGATGCCTTTGTAGAAAATCTAGTTTATATTGCTGCTGATGAATCTCTATTTTACCCTTGGGAAGTGAACGCTCGATTTGGATTCCCAAAAAATACTTCATTGAACCTTTATCCTCGCAATCAAACTCCGACATAATCAATCCCTTTATATAAATCATTGAAGATTCATTTGCGTACGCTATCATCATGTCATCCACATACACTGCTATGATGTTAAAATGTTCTTGGTTTTTCATTATATAAACGCAAGTATCACCATTGCATTTGGTAAATCCAATTCCTTGAAACACGATATTAAGCTTTTTGTTCCATTCCCTTCCAGCTTGTTTCAGCCCGTAAAGTGCTTTTCTCAATTTGCATACTTTCTCAGGATATTTAGGGTCAGTAAAACATTCAGGTTGCTTCATATATACTGTTTCACATAATTCGCCATTTAGGTATGCAGATTTTACATCGAGATGGTGCAAAAACAGTTCATGTTCCACTGCAATTGCCAAGATCAAACGAATTGTAGAATAACGAACCACTGGTGAAAACGTCTCGAAATAGTTTACCATATACCTTTGGGCGAATCCTTTTGCAACGAGCCTGCACTTATAGCGCGCAATAGATCCATCTGGATTTTTCTTGATAGTAAACACCCATTTACATCCTATTACTGGTTGGTTCTTCGGCAAATCTACTAGTTCCCAAGTTTTGTTTGACAAAAGAGCATTAAACTCCTCTTGCATTGCCAATTTCCAGTTTTCAGCGTTTTTGTTTGACATAGCCTCAGAAATTGTCATTGGTGTATCCAAAGAATTATTTTCAACTGTATTTAAGGCTTCAATCATTTTGTATTCTTTTCTTGGCCGACATCTTTGTCCACTTCGAATGATTTTTGGACGTCCAGGTCCAGGAACTAATTTCTTTGATCCTTCGAAAACAGCGTTTTCTGTATCGGTACTATTTTCTTCGACTGTCGTCGGTAAAACTTCATTTGAACTGACGTCTTTTTCGTTTTCGACAGGATCTGTATTAGTTGCTACATTTTCAAATTCATCTTTCTGGCACTTATCTTTGTTGACACTCATTTCTTGGTGCCATGAACAATTCGATTCTGTAATTATATAATCATTGTCTCCTCTTTCAAGACAATTTTCAAAGAAGCGTACATCGCGAGCCTTTTCAATTTTCTTTGTTGAAGGATCATACAACCTATATCCCTTGGACTCATCTGAATACCCCACCATATAAAAATCTTTACCCTTTGCAGCAAACTTGGAACGTCCTTGCTTTTTGTCCAACACAATAGCCTTTGAACCAAATATTTTAAGGTGAGAAATAGATGGTTTCTTCCCAGACCATGTTTCAATTGGTGTAATGTTTTCTAAAATTTTTGTCGGGGACATGTTACGAATGTAAACAGCTGTATTGATGGCTTCTGCCCACAGGAATTCCGGAAGATTTGAGCCTAACAGCATACACCGAGCCATTTCTACAAGAGTGCGGTTCGCTCTCTCCGCGACTCCATTCTGTTGTGGGGTGTACTCAATAGATAGTTGCCTTTTGATTCCATGTGTGTCCAAATACTCATTAAATATTTTATTTACATACTCTCGTCCATTGTCGCTACGTAACACCTTTATTTTGCAATTCGTTTCGAGCTCTGCCATTGCTTTATATTTCTTAAAAACAGTAAATACTTCGTCCTTGCTTTTAATGAAATAAACGTTCATCTTTCTTGATTTGTCGTCAATAAAGGTAACGAAATAACGAGCTCCACCAGCAGATTGGACACGCATAGGACCACATACGTCTGTGTGCACCACTTCAAGCAGGTTCTGGCTTCTAGACAATGATTGTTTCGGAAACGGTTGAACTGTCATTTTTCCCTTGGCACATATTTGACAATCTTGCTTTTCATTCGTCAATTGTATGTCCAGACCAATTACCATATTTTGTTGTTTGAGCTTCTGTAAACTTACATTGTTCAAATGGCCAAAACGTTTGTGCCATATGTCCAAACTATAAGTTTCAGAATTTGTACTTAAAGAAACTGCTTCCGGTTTTGACTCAACGATGTACAAGTCGTTTCTCTGGTAAGCTCTCAGAACAAATTGACCCTGCACGTTTCTCACAATGGCCACATTACCCTCAAAATCAACAGTAAATTTGTGTTGTGTTATTTTGCTCACAGACAGAAAATTCCCACGTAGCTCGGGGATGAACAAGACATTTTTCAGCAAAATATTTTCATTACCTACTTTCAGACTTACAGATCCAAATCCGCTAGATAAAACAAAATTATCATTGGCTAAATGGACCATCTTACCCTTTTGTTTTTGAAGATCTATGAAAAATCTTTCTTCACAGCACATATGAGATGTTGCACCACTATCTAAACACCATTCATATTTCTGAAGTACCTTGCCATCGGCAGAAAAAATTCCAAAAGAATGTGCTTGACGGTTCTTAGAAACCCTGCAGTCAGCCGCAAAGTGTCCCTTTTTACCACAAGAATAACATTTACCTCGTGCTTTGGAATTGGTTACTTTGGGATGTGTCTTCCTTTTCTGTGTGTTAGCTGCAAAAATCTGCTGACTACCTGAAACTACGCTTTGATCCTTATCTGCCCTCCGTCGTTCTTCTTCTATCAATTTGACTTTAAGACTTTCCAGTAAAGGCAATATGTCACGACTCTCAATAGCAACAATAAAATTTTCATAGCAATCAGGGAGGCTACACAACAAAATAATCGCCAACAATTCGTCTTCGACTTTGAGATTTACTTCGTTTAATTTTTCGGCTATATTGCTGAATTCATTAACATGACTTGCAATGGACTGACCATCGAACAATCTAGTCTGTAATAATTTTTTAAATAAACTCACCATCCGAGCGGGTCCTCTTGGTTGATGGATTTCACGCAACTTGTCCCATGCTTCTTTGGATGATGTGCAGTTCTTTACGTGAATTAGTTCAGGCGTTTTTACACTTAGTAAAATAGATGCTAATGCTTTGCCATCAGATGTTTTCCATGCCAAAATCTCTTCTTGCTTCGGTGTGGGTCCTGCTTTCAGAACATTCGATCCATCGATGTAGGACCACAAATCAGCATGTATCAATACGCTCTTCATTTGTATTGTCCAAGTGCTGTAGTTCTCCCCATCCAGTTTTTCTATATTGTATAACGAACTCATCGTTTAATAATATTTCGACATACGATACTTTTTAAACAAAATACAAATTATTATTATTTCTTCTTATTATGACCTGGGCCCATAACCTATTAGAAAATACGAATTTAACTTTAATAGAAAAACGTCTTTATTAAATGAAGGCAAATGATAGAATAATAGAAAATCTATAAAATACTTAAAGTGACAAACAGAAAATAATATATACAAACAAACAGTAACTTGATTTACAATAGCAAAGTACAAATTGACAAAGTATTCAATATACAACAAATGAAAGTTACAAATTAATATTAACGACTTGCGTTGGAAGGATATTCAACAAGAAGAAGGAAATATTAAGCTCCCAGCAGTTTTTGGAGCACCATATTGAAAAATTGTTCGAAGTGGGAAGAGTCGTCAGGAGAAGATATTACCTTGTACAACTTAGTATCGTCTGCCTAGAGTGAGAGGAATGTGTGACTATCATTTCAATATCGTTGGTACTTAGAATGAAGAGGAGAGGGCCTAAATGGTTGCCTTGGGGAACACCGGATGTAGCTAAAAAACAGCTAGATAAGACGGATCTGAACGGCCATATATTCAAGTCCAATTCAAAGTTTAACCTATCGAATCGAAGCCTCGTCAAATACGTTGGGTACGCATCTTTCATCGATTAGTACACGGCTCAAAACTCAATACAATCGATTTAATTGGCAAATAGACAGTTGGGAGCAATTTCTTGTTGCCGTTACACAAACGTTTCCCAAAGCGACATTATATTCTATTTTCCAGACAGGTTTCAAACATTTATTTCGAATGAGAAAAAATACGAAGAACAACTTAAAATGAATATGTTATGTGTGTTCTATTCTGAAATACTCCGAAATCATTACTCGGAACAGCTAATCGAACGTGAAAAAGGGAAACTCTGAAGAGCCAATCGAAAATGACGAGCAATTTTTAAATAAAAAAATAAATAAATAGGACAAAAGAAAAAATTTTAAAACGCTACCTTCTTTACTATATAACAGCAGACACACATTTAAATACAAAATATTTTCCCAGTTTCCTACGAAATGTGGTCATTGAAGAAGGAATCAAGAATAAGTAACTTTTATCAAAGAATTTGTTTGTTAGATATTAATTTGTATATTTCTAACAACTCAATTTATGTATACGAGGATTTACAAATTCAAAATGTAAATCATATAGCATTAGAATTTGCCTTAATTTAAAAATAAGTGTAGGGTAGGTATATATTTATAAGTTTTCCATTTAAAATAGGATTTGTATGCACACAAAACAGATTGCTTACACTGTCTATCCACGCACATTATTTTTATAATAAATATAGCTAAATATAAAATCAAATTTCCATATTCTTAAAGCAGCGGCTTCGAATTTACTGATAATTATGTTTTATGTATGTGCTATGTGTGTCCCAAAAATTGTGACATTTAGCGCCCTGATGATCTTGATCTTATAGTGGTTTTTAGAACTCGTAGGCATCAATGTCAATTTCGGAGAATTTAAAATGTTATTAGCATTAATGCTAAAAAATTTGTTCGGCAGAACTTCTGTGCGACTTTTGAATATGTAGGCATTCAATTTGTTAATTTTTTGCTGAATCACCCTCTAGGTAAATAAGAAACATATTTACAGTTGCTTTGATTTTTGTTTTGTTAATTTCCAAACCAGAATAAAACATTAGAGAACATTAGAAAAACAATTTAGTTTATTGTTCTGAAATAAAAAAATAATTTACGAAAGATATCTACTTCTTAACAATAAATTATATATATTTTCTCACCCATACTGGAAAAGATCAATAAACGGTTAAAAACTTTGTTCCTTTTCTTTCATTTATCTCTGCGGTTGCTAAACACGTTATAAACAAAATACAATCCATAAATAGAATGCTATACAGTATATATCGGATATAAGAAATCAACAAATCTGTAGAATTTATTTTTTGAGTAGCCGTGTTTTTCTGATGCGGACATTTAAGAATAGCCGCAGCAGCAAAATACCTTTTTAAAAAATGATATGGGTGATTTGCTGTTTATTTTTGGTGGTTTGAGATGGCAAAATTATGCATTGTAATAGGCGATTAGACACAATAAAGAACAGCAAAAATGTAAAAGTCAAATCGGTCATGGTAGATATATGTAGATTATTAATCGAGCTATTTTATTGGGTTGTTTGACAATACACAAATTAAGTCAAATGTCCGAAAACTTGTCTGCTTTAATTAATTTAAGTCTAGTCGATTTGACATAATGTCACATTTGTGACACTTTGTAATATTTAGATGATTTGGCTTAAGGCGTTTTGGCGCTAGCCCTCTTCAATTTTGTTTTATTAACATATTGCACAAAAATATAAAATGATAAATATTAGAGAATTGCTTGTGTCTAATGGTAACATTTTCTGATATCTGTAATCTACTGTAATGAAATGCAAATAAATTCTGTCTATCGATACGTTCTCCATCTGTTTATTCACATTCCATATGAAGCTGAAGCTTTAACCAATACTATGCTAAACTACCTACCTCCCGATGAATATAGATGACATCGCGTTGCCATTACAGTAATATTGTTAATTATTTGTTAATTTATTAAATGTATGCCTGTTGTAAATTAAAGCGTAAAATCGATTTAAAAACCGATACCAACAACGTTACTAGATACAGCAGCGATCGCTATTATTTTAGAGCCAATGTATGTCAATTGTTTGACAAACACCAGGCCAGACCTTCTCAATCAACGTCAACCACATATTACATAGCTATTAAAGGTATTATCTTGCGCATTTTTACAAAAATCGGTTGTCAGATGATGACAAAAAATTATATTTTTATATATTAATTCGACTTAATATTTACTGTTTTTTTTACATTGTATGTAATAGAAAATTACCCATTGCGTTTTTGTTAAACAGAAATTATATCACTGCGATATAGGGTTGCCAGATTGAAAATAACGATAAGGGGTCATCGCTCGTTTTCTAGGGGTTCAAAGAGGGTAATGCCTGATTTACACGAGTGACAAATTGTCATTAGTTCATGCCCTTAAACTGACAAAACAATGGTAAAATCAAATCAATAATGATAAGCATTTACACGGGCCAAAATAATGACTGTTTGATTGAATATGGCAATCTGCCATTAACCCAAGGCCTCCACTTGAAATAAATGATTGCAAGAAATGTGTCATGTAGGCAATATTTCTTGTGGAGGCCCCTTATGTAAGGATTTTTTTTATTTTTAGACATAAGAATTTGTATTTATTTCTTGTCTTCTCAGAAGAAATAAACGGAGAAATAAAATTTGACGTTTCATGACATCCCATATTAATCGTGCACAAATTTTTCACAACACTTAATCTTGTTCATAGTTTGCTTATTTTCATTTTAAATTTTAAAAATTCATTTCAAAAACAGATTATGCCTATTCTAAAGTACATAAAGGGATTAGCGCTCCTTTTAGAAAATTAAATTTCACGATATATGTTTGCCCACATAGCAAAGAAGTATACATTTTTAGTAGTAGTGTCTGCAATAATAGCCGAAATAAATATTTCTAATGGAGTCGCGGCCTAAAGAATGAGCAAGTTCATTCTTCCTCGCGGTGTGCCATAATTTTCAAAGTGGTATCATTGTGGATTTACATAACTCCATTTTAATGGCAATATTTAATGCCAGGTTTTCCTTCCATTTTTTTAATGACGAGAATAATGATACATTTTAAAACCATTTACACGATTTTGTCATTAATGTCAATAAAATGGAAGCTATAATGACAATTTGTCACTCGTGTAAATACGGTATAACACATGTTCTTGAAAAGTATAACGCCAGAGTATAGAAAGTAAAGTAAAATGTTTCATTCGATTTTTTATTATAAAAACAGTCACAAAATTCCAAAAATTATAACTTATCAACTAAAATAAATCAATGAGAAACAAAAATACCTAATTTACTTTTTCCAAAAAAAAAAATTAATACCTACAAAAAAAACCTCGGTAAATGTTTGAAAATTCTTAGTCCCCTTTCACACAAGGAAACTGAGTTGCCGGCAACTGGGAGTTTTTTTGGCAAGAAGGGCAAGAAATAAGGGGAATGAAAAAAATCTTTCTGGTCAACGATTTGAAGAGATTTTTTTGAAGGAAGCATTCCAATTAGCCCAACAAAATCTTCCCAGTTTCCTCCTCAGTTTCTTGGTGGCAGTTTTTTCGTGTGAAAGCTACAAGGCAATTAAAGGAAAAAGTCAAAAAATTGTCCAGCAACTGGTTTGCCTGTGTGAAAGGGGACTAACAAATGAAAGATAAATTTAACGCGTGAAGTGAGATGTAGTTCCATTGAGTGGATGCGTTCAGCTTTGAAGGGATTTTGAACTACAAATGGATGTGTTCACAGAGAATATTTTTAAGCATATTTATTGAAAATCTTAGTACAGTTTTACAGTTTTCAATTAAAGGTTTGTTTATTTAAATTTATACTTAATAAGTGGACAGGCGTTTTTAAAGGGGGGAGAAACAGCATTTTAGAAAAAAGGAGTTTTTACAGGTATTTGAATGTCAATTTTTCCAAAGATTCGTTAATTTTATATTTCGTAGTTCATATTTCTGCTCTTGTTTATACTACTATTATACCCCTTTTATTATATACATGATTGCCTTACCTTTGTAAAATAAACACATATGTATATAGTAAAATCTAATTGCTGGATCATTTAAAGTGATCTCGGAAATTGTGTCAGATTTTGCTTGTTTTTGAATTTTATTATTTTCCAACGACGTAATTTTGGGAACCAAATTAAAATAGATCCACATTTAAGACAGTATCAATTTGTTTTGTCCTACGTCTTGAACAAGTGATTCATTGGTACCTATCTCGGTATACCTACATTAATTAATAATCCACTGCTAATGACCAGCCTTTAAATTTTACCTAACACTTCAAAGTAGAGTTCAAAATTTGAGGCATAAAACTATTTGGCAACACTTGACAAAATACAAGATCGTTTTTTATTGACAAGGTCTTATAGTATCAGTTTTATAGAAAATTGATTTCTGATGCGGCCACGAAATCCATTACTTTTTTCTAAGTATTCCATTTAAAATTTCTTAGTAAGCACCTACATGCTTTTTTTGTTTTAATGTCGCGTTGCTGGAAGCCTGGAAGTTTATTATAAATGATTGTAGATGCAATGCCGGTTAGAGCTTTCAGTTGAAAAAAACTGATTTTTCCAGGGGCGCACTATAGGGCGCTAATATAATATTTACAGATCATTGCCTTGATATGCAAACAATAATCAAGAAGCGTAAAATTAGAAGAACTTGGAATTAGGCCAATTTATTTATATTTTACATAATTATTCGTCGAATGTTTAGTTCAATATTGAATATTTAGTTTACTGTGGGGCTCATTACGATATCGTGGTGGAACCACATATCTTTCATACTCAATTGGCGAAACAAAGGTCATTTACACAGAACCATCATTTTTGAAATATGATTCGGTGGCTCGGAACGACGCACGCGACGGCTGCCGGCGTTTCGATAAGACAGGCTTCTGTCAAATCTTACAATACCCGTGTTCTTTGGGGGTTGGCAAACTACTCGTCAATACTTTTCTCACCAGTTTGCTAGTTGCATTCTACTGCAAATTTACATATTTGTCAGCTCGTCTTGTCCTTTCCTTTCGTTTTTTTTTTTTTTTTGTTTAAACTGCAAACCATTTTTTGAATTCTTTCTTTCCGAAAAATAACATATTTTTTATAATTTATTAAAAGCATTTTTCAATAAAAAATCCGTCAACTGGAAGATATAGACGATTATGTGTAGAAGATAGTACTAGATGACTGTTTTCATCTACTCACGAGTACTTAGCCACCTCCAATTCTGTCAATACAAAATATGTCCGAAATGTCATACAACCGACTGAAATTACAATTTTCTCTGACAATATTGTCAGAAAATGTATTATTATTTTCCAGACGCAATAATCAAATCGAAGTTTCGGTGGGACTTTTAATTATTTTAACATTTTTTGGTTAGGCGCCTCATTAAAAAAAAAACTAATAAAACAATCATTCAGAAAAAAGGGTTCGCCGGTCACAAATATAACTTTTTCTTTAGTTTTATTTGTAAGTTTATAATATATCAAACTTTTCAGTAGTAAACACAATAGAAAAAGTTTTAATTTGTCTAACAAGTCTGCCAATGTATCGACTAACTTTTTGTTTCGAAATTTCAACCTTACAACATTTTCTTAAAATGACAGGTGGTTTCCTTTGTCAAATTGGACTAAAATCTGCCAATGGTGGGCACTGACATTTAGCACTTTAATGCCGGATTTACACTAGTGACAAATTGCCATTAATTCATGCCATTAAACTGGAAAAATAATGGTTTATTCAAATCAATAATGATAAGCATTTACACGGGGCAAAAAAATGATTGTTTGATTGATAATGGCAATCTGCCATTAAAGCATGAGCAGGTTAATTCTTCCTCGCGGTGTACCATAATTTTCAAAATGGTTTCATTGTTCATTTACATGACGCCAATCAATAAATGACAATAAAATGGAAGGAATAATGTCAAGGCATAAGACTTCTGAATAAAAATGACATTAAAACTTCCAGTCTGCCAATTGGGCAGAAGTTTGAATTTTTATTTAAAATCGCCTCAATTTAGAGTTCCAAGGGCTTAGCAAAGTACAACTCCCACTCTGGGCTCAAGCTATGTCATTCCAATCCAACTAATTAGCATAACCTATAGCTGACTTTACACATCTCGTGCGATTGTCATTATCGGTATAAATCTAGAGAAATACAACAACGTTAAAAATTATGGTTAATTCTTTCTTACTTGTATTTGTTTGGAATGATGTAGGGGCGAGAGAGCAATAATAAACTGGAATTGAAATAAAAAAAAAAACTGAAAAAAATATATTAATGGCGGAAACTTTGCCCGAACTTGATTTTTTTTTTTAGTAAATTATTGTTGTATAAATATGGAATAGCGGTAGGTAAGGGTAAGGTATACTCTGGGAAATGATGAAGCAGTATTTTTGTTGCAAAAAAGTCGTCAGCAGGCAGAGAGTTGACTCCCAATCAAAACCTGAAAACAAGTGTTTTTGAAGACGAGATTTGCGTGACAATTATTATTATCTGGATTATTTTAAGATACAATTTATGATATATAATTATTATCTTCGGTTGAATAGAAAATTTAAATTTGCGGTATAGTCATGTTTCATTTGAATTTTAACTCTTGACTTTTTGTAGGGGGATTTTTATTAAAATGATATATTTGTATCATGTCTTAATTATAAGTCCTTTTCGTGGCAATGAATAAAATAATGAGGTAGTGAGTGATTAGTAATTTCAGTAAGACAATTTCGTCGAGCCTTTTATATTAGAGAGTTTCAAATCATGACAAAGCTAATTTTATATTATTGTTTTAGTAAAATTTGTTTTCCCTTTTGTTTGATCTTTAGGCCAAAAGGGCTATGTATGAATTGGTTTACATACATTTTAAAATGATGTTAATTCTACTTCATTGCGCTGTGGTCCAGTGCACAGATGATTAATTCCATGATTGAAATCTTTGAATTACTATTCTTCGGATGTGTTTATTACTTTATTAGGTATCGTAGGGCATTCTTTCTTATTGATACTGTCATTGAATGATGTTTGATTAACTGGATTAACAATCCTACACATGGTTCAGTCTTGGTTCAATATTTGAACTCGGTTTCAATCTTATGAAGTGTTTTACAATCGAATATTAGACTTTAACTCATCGCTGACTTCGAAATTTCGTGCGGTATTAGAAAACAGGATTTTGCGTTGTTTTTTATTTACGAGTTTGTTGTTAAAAAGTAATCGGACTTTGGTCATGTGATAATAAAATGCAGCTAATTATTTACAGTTTATTATATCACTATATGCTATTCATAAAGTTAGAATACTAATTTAGGATTTGAAGTTAGAGAAATTTCAAATCTTGCTAGTGTGAATAAAGTAGATAAAATCTTACTAAGAATGTTAAATTTGTAACGAAAAAAATCGATTATCTTCAGAAAATATTCAATTTTGTCCAGAGAAATTGCATAAGTAATCCTTTTTGAAGCTGGGCGTATTTAAATTGAACCTCTTTCTTACGGAATTTGCTTTTTTGTATTAATTTAATGGTTATGGTTTTTCGAAAAGGTGGAAGAAGATCAAGTGGACGGGAACGGTGGACCTTTAATAACTAGAGAATCGAAGTTGTTAATGAATATAAATATTTAGGGGCTTACATCACGAAAAATAATATCATGTAAAAAGCTAAAACTACAATTAATATTGCATGGCGAACAATTTTTAGTAACTTACATATAGCCCATAGCAGCAAATTTGAATCGGTAGCTGAGTCAACATTGCTATATGCAGCGCAAGTTTTGGGGAGTAAGAAGTAGGTATGAAACCGCTGAGAAACTACTGCGATCTTATATCAAAAGGATATTTCGACTAGCACCAAATGCCCCGAACTGCATGATTATGCTAGAAACTGGTATTTCTCCTCTATTTATTAAAACGCTCAAATTGCAAGTTGACTACATTTGTAATGTTCTGGAAATGTCTATTGAGCGCATCCCAAAAAAGCGGCACTTCAAGCCATAAACAGTGGATTGAGTTGGATTAGAGAGTGGATGGAGGTAGCTGAAGAAGATATAATATAGAACTTTCGAAGAATCAGTATATAATGTGGAAGCCTGCTTTGTATAATCTGATTTCTGTCAAAGATGAGTTAGATTTCTGCTGAAGCAGAAAAATCGATCTACAGAATGTTGTACAGTAAGCTGAACCACAACCTAAACCAAAAGAACTACTTCCGTGATGATTACACGACGGCGACGGAACAAATATCAATGATATTTAGAGTAAGATGTGAACTCCTTAATCTCAACTTCATTCCGCACCGTGAAGAATTGTGTAATATGGGCGAAAGAGAGGACATTTTTCATTTTATCGGTAGATGTCCGTTTCTCCGAGAAATAGAAGACATATTTTTGGAAGGGATTTTCCATCAGATGAGCTAACGATACAATATCTAAATGAGATTGAAGTACCTTTACTGTGCAAATTTTGTAAAATAACATTAACTTATAGAAATAGAATTATAAATGATTTTTTTTAAAAAATGTATATGATGTTGTCAATCAGGCAGATGGCAAAATGTTATCCCTTAAAGATATTTAATTTATAATGTAAAATGTAAATACAAGTTATAGGAAATAAATATCTAATATAATCTAATTTATTAATTTAAAAGCGTTTGAAAAATATGTAAGCTTTGCATTTAAGATTTTGTTCAAGATTTTTCACACATTATGTATATTAGATGTATCATTGTAAAGCAATTGCTAGACATAGTTGTTATGCATTTCAGTTTAAAAATAGTAATTTAAGTTATTGTATACTGTTACTTATTTTATTTATATTTTATGCAATTCTAAATTGAAATGATATACATTTAAGATGAAGTTAGCACTAAAAAGGAATTTCTCCGTGTTCATACTTTTTGAACATACCCACCGATTTTAACCAAAAAATGGCTGCCAAAAAAACCTCAGGGATGCTCAGGGATAGTTGTGTGCCATGAATAAAGAAAACGAGATTACGACACTTCTGTGTATTTATTATTTTATAGACGTCATATGTGAACAAAATCTGCAAATTGTTGTGGTTTATTTTTTGTGAATGAATTTTTCAAATATGACGTCAATAAAATATGAAAAACAAAGAAGTGTCGTATTCTTGTTTCTTTGATTCATGGTTGTGTGCGTTAGCAG
The DNA here is from genome assembly GCA_910595825.1 of Philhelius pedissequus. Taxonomy (NCBI): domain Eukaryota; kingdom Metazoa; phylum Arthropoda; class Insecta; order Diptera; family Syrphidae; genus Philhelius; species Philhelius pedissequus. The sequence continues at coordinate 279,309,089 of OU343160.1, forward strand.
CTTAGCCCCCTTTCACACAGGGAAAATTGTTGCTGGATTTTTTTTGACGTTTTCCTTTAATTGCCCTGTAGATTTCACACGAAGAAACTGGCACCAGGAAACTGAGAAGGAAACTGGGAAGATTATAAGCGTGTTTTTTTTCTAAGCCCCGGGGAAATTGGACGAAGAAAACGATGAGTGGGATTAACAATATGCATGCTAAATCTAACAACAACTAATCTCCGGGGGTGATTAGCTTAAACCCAGAGATTTCTCGGGGCTAAGCTTTTGGAGAGGATAAAAACTCTGCTACCAAATTAGTTTTCATTAAGTTATCGATAAAATGTATAGAAACTTCAAAACTGACATTTTGACATGTCAGTTACTTTATCAATTTTGTGAGTTGTAAAATTCAAAGGCAATTCTTCATTAAATAATAAATGAAATATATTGTGAGAATCGATATAGACAATTTTCCCAAGCAGGAAGGATAAAAGCTCAAGCCATGCTATCGGCGTTGCCAAAATATTTGATTTCAATTTTCCATTTTCTTAAAACTTGCTTCTAATTAACTTGCTTCGTTTTATGTCATTTTACCAGAAAAGTAGTTTAAATTCAATAAATACAGCGAAATTACACAAAACAAATCAATCCGATGATTCTTAGAAGGATGGATGAGGCAAACGGTGATGTTTGTTTTTTTCTTGCTTACAGCTTTTTTTCAAATGTCTTCTTGCAAATTAACAGTGCTGCCAAGTGTTTTCACTAAGCGCCTTGGTCGTTTTTTTTTCAAACAATTCCCCCGGGGATTGCAAATAAACGGAACTTATGTTGGGCTTATTGGAATGCGCAAAGCAAAACGTCAAAAAATCTCTTCAAACCGTTGACCGGGGAGATTTTTTCATTCCCCTTGCTTCTTGCCCTTCTCGACAACAAACTCCCAGTTGCCGGCAACTCAGTTTTTTTGTGTGAAAGTATTCAAGTTCATTCGTTGGTTCATGCCAATTGTCGTTAATACTTCGATATAGGTTTGTTTAAGATTTTGTAATTACTTACCTTCATTATCTTAGGGAAAGTACCTAGATACCCACCTCCTTTGTGTGATATTGATATCAGTTATAATAATCCTTTTTCAACATCACAAATCGTTTTATCTAAAATTTGTTAATTTATTGACCGTTAATCGTTTAGTTTCTCTTTTCATACCGAAAATTTCAAACCATTTTAAATAAATGAAAAAGATTCAAATTAGGGCGGCGGATTTCATTAAATTTCATGCAAATTTGATGGAAATTAAAATTATCTCATTTCGAAATGCAAATTTCTAATGGAAATTTAATTATGGAATTGAATTTTGAGAATTTTTAACAAAATTATCTTATTTGATATCTAATAAAAAAGCAACAGTCATGTAGATACTTAGGTACTAGTTAGAAATAATGGTCCTACGATTTGTCTGGTGTTAATTTTTAATCTAGCTATAGGTAGATAGGTACCTACTTAAAACTCATACGTAAGGTATCTACTTAAGCAATATTTAATTTTAAATCCGCATACCTATATAAAAACGAGGAAAAATACGTGTAGTAGGTATGTGTAGTTAAGTACATACTTCCGAAATAGGTACTTGGTAACTTTATGTCTAGGTAATCCACCTGATGAACAAGTCTGTCTGAAAATATTACTCATGCTTCCCTTTCGATTTCTATCACCATTCTCCACCTCTTATTCTGTTGTCGTATTAAATTTCCAACTTACCTGAATATTATTGTGAATGTATCTCTTCTCTACCTGCTGCGACCTGCCTCCGGTGTTGCGGTGGTATATTTAACTCCGTCAAATATTTCCACAAGTTTCTGCATTTCGTCTTCGTTCCAATGGCTTTTATCACTACAAACATACATACTTACCTATAATTTTAATCACCTATCCTAAACAGTCATAATTCGTAAGTTCAATATGCTATAGGTATATGTAGGTAAGGTATACGACCACCTTCTATTCTATCTTTGAAGTTTGATTCGTCTACAGTTGTACACTGCACTGGCTATGACTATAATTATAGCGTATTCAAGACTCAGATTTACGTCACAGAAAAACTGGAATAAAATAATCTCAAAGAAAAAAAGATTGTTTGTAATGTCTCGCTTCTCACAGTCGCAGTCGCATTGTATCTGTGAAGTTGAAGTGTGACTGTGAGCTACATACCTTCACAATACAATACTTCAACAGCAGTTCCTACAAATTTTGCCTGCTTCCAAGCTTATGTTTGATTGGAATGTTTTTAACTTTCAGTTTTCGTTTTCGTTCCAGATCTTCGTGGAGCAGCTGGGCTTCTTCCATATTGTAGTAGCCGACAGCCGTCATAGCCATAGCCAGTCTCTATTTGAACTTAGTTGATTTAGATATTTGTTCGTTTGCGGCAGTGATCGGCACCACGATCGAGACGCGATCACAAAATCGTGCTTTTATTTTTGTTTGAAATTTGAAAATCGCTATAAGCATTGGTAATGCGATATGAGAAGCCATGTTTTGTTTTTTATTATTTTTTGTATCTTTTCGCCCACACGAATGATTAAAGATACAATTATTGTTATTAATTTTGATGCAATTAACCCTACCGATCGCGAGTGGAGTGATCGTAATGCATGTATATATATGTTTTTACTTGCTTGGCTAGCTAGTAAATAAGTGTTTTTTGTCTTTTGAAGTTTTAAATAATTGCAAACTTATATAACAAATAAAGCCAATTAAATGTTTACAAAGTGAAATGTTTTCAAAATATGATCAAGATTTAGCGCTTTTTCCTTGTTTGCAGTTACCTATTCGTGTTTTTTTGTTTTAATTCTGCTCAAAGCTTAAAATTAAATCAAGCTCTACACGTTATCTGTGAAAACTAGCCTATCTATATAAAATAAATTTAAACTAATAATAATATTGTTAAACCTGTTAAAATTTATGGTAAACAGCATTCAAAACGTTATAGATACCTACCTACATACTTTATGCATGTTTTCTTTTTTCAACATCAATTTTGTTTGGAATCGAGATTGTTTTGTTTAGTTTATTTTATGTCGTTTTCTATAATATTTATTGTTTTTCCTTAATTACATACCAACAATCTAGAATCAATTATTGAAATCCAGTTTTTTTCGTTAAGTCGAGTATAGCTTATTAATGAGATAGAAGTTGAAATTAACTACATACACAGTATCAAATGCACAATGTATCTTGTATCTTGATTTTTTATGATGTGAAATTAACTTAAGAATAATTATTTTTATTATAACATTGTAAGTGTGGGTTAAAAGTAAAATGTAGGTAACTATACCTAGGTATATTGCTATTGCCTATAGGTCGAAACAAAACGGGGGTTGAAGTTGTTTTATTTTGTTTTTTTTGTTTTTATTCTAAATTTATTCATGGAATTTAACTACGCCGCATCGTAAATGTGTTGTTCTTAAGTGGTTAACACACTGTTCGGAAACTGGTTAAATTTTATTGTGTTTGATGCAATTAAATGTTAAAAGGAAAACAGTAACATTAATGTTTTACTTAATTATAAATGAAATTATATACTAGATGGTAGTATGTTTGTGCTACATATGTGCGCACATTCGAAAAGCAATTTATTATTGAGATTTGTAGCTACAATATATGTAATGAACGACAGTCTATTTTTGATTAAGCTGCCTTATTTGCACAAACAACTTTGCTAGAGTTTTTATTTTTAAGCATAGTCGGGTCGATCATATAAGAAATTACTAAAATTCTCGCTTTTATATGCTTGATTTATCTAATTCCATTTAAGAGTTAGCTGTTTAGCTAGAAAAGTATCTGACTTCTTTGTCAGTTTTGTAGCTATTAAAATTGTAGCAGATGCGTTACCCTTTTTCTCGTTTAATCAACAAGTACCTTATTAGACAAATTTTGCGCCCTATAATAAAAGTGCCACCCCATGCACAAAAATTTAAAATTTGTCAACGAAATTTTAAGCAAGTTTTTAATCTTTTCTACCCTTTAAAACTGCATTTGCATTATACTTTTAACCAGTATCAAGCTTAACCTATTACTGCAGCTGAACACACCTTGTATAAACAATTACATTGGCCAAGTTCAGATTACGTAGGTGACTTGAAAGCACAAATAAGCCATAATAAAGATTGGAAACCTTCGTACGTTTCACCCCCCAAAACCCATTTGTTTACATTGTTGTATTTGTAGCGTTGAAACTCTATCCATGAATAGATGGGAAATCGAAAAGCAAAACAAAAACAAATTACTAGGGCTGTGTTGTTTATGTGGCTATTGGAAGAGGAACAGAAATGTTACTTGGGTGCGTGTTTCAGCTTGTAGGCAAATGTCAAATGAAAGCAGAGGTTTCCGGTCTTTTCATTATTAGTTTATGCTTGAAAGTAAGAGTAGTTTCTGATCTCTGATTGGCCAGCTGTCAATAAATGTCCTCCCGATTAGGAGAAATTGTATTGGAAAATGACTGGAAAGCTCCCTGCATTTGCATCAAAATTATCTATTATTATTTGCAAGTTCAAAATTGTATGAATTATTGTTGTAAGTTTTTGAAAGTTAATACGGTCATTCCTTAAATTACACGAGCCTGGTGGAAAAATTGTATAATTTAGCAAAATAGTCAATCCTTTTCACGAAAAATATACCTATAATATACCCGCTGATCTTACACCATTTTTTACCTATACATTGCATAAAAGTGTTTTGCGAAAAATCACAAGAAATGTCAATGTAGTGGTGTGTGTGAAAATAATGAAAATCCGTGTGAGAATCTGTCTTCAAAAAGAAATTCAAGAGAATTCAATTCTTTCAGAAAAAAAATTCAATTCCTTTGTCTATGGAATTCGTTCAATAGCCTTTTCACACCAAACCCAAAAAACGGTTTTGGCTGAAAACCTAAAGCGAAACCACAAGTTTTTCCATACATTTTTGGTAATCCACTCGTTTTGATAAACTACAAGTTTTAAATAAAACCTGTCGAAAAAATGTTAGATTTGCAAGATGAACTAAACAAACACACCTTGTGAAACATTCAGTGTTCAATTAATCGTCACATAAATAGCTGACGGTTTGCTGCCAGGAAAAAAACAGCTGTCTGTGGAAATTTCACTTTCAATTCACAACGTAATTGTGGTTTTTCTTTGGTGCCTACATAATTGAAATGTCAAACGAAAGTGTGAACGGTTTTCGAGTTTTCGTAAACTTTTAGCTGAAAACCCGGTTTTGGGTTTGGTGTGAACCAATTTTTGTTATGTAAGGAAATCGACATTAGTTTTCTTTGTCTCATTGGGTATATTCAGATGTCAGGACGATAGCCTATCTAAGATAGGTTAGCATCCAATTAAGTTCCTGAAGAACCAACAACGGAATTTGTATGGGTTTCATATGCTTTTGGCATTTCTCATGGGATTGGATAGTATACCAACATTTTTCGGATAGCTTAGAAAAATAGATAGCTTGAACGCTCAAGGGGTTGTGAATACCCTTAAAATGTTTTCGCACAGTGCGTGCGATTACAAAAATGGGAGATGAATTAATACGACAAATCGATGCACGTTCGTTTTGAATGCTTGAATATCATAATGGGAGGGACAAATTGGGTAGGGTAAAGTGTTCTACATTCGTGTGGTCCTGCTAAAGAAAGAATTTTACCTAGATTTTGGGTGTTCAGGAACTTAGATAGATACTATGTGAGTAATGCCAAATTCCATTTATTTAAGATTTCTTCCTTGCTATTGTGCCTGCAATGATTTTGCGCACCAAATTTAGAAATAGAGATTTCGTGCAGCGAAGGGCTGCATGCAGGCCTTGAGTGAATCTGCGCCCATAATAACCTATGTAGTTCAATTTCGTTGCATGAAAAAGTCGGCACATCTGTTTTGCATATTCTGCATAGCAAACTATCCGAGAATATTTGTGAACAACTCAGATAGGTTAGCTGAAACGCTTTCAAAAAACAGAACAAAACTCAGCAAATGAAGTTTGCTCTCAGCTGTTCTATGCTAAAGGCACATATACATATTAAAGACGATATGTGTGTTGCAATAAAAGTCGCCCTGAGCTCGTCCTAAAGTGATACATGTTTTTAACTGTGGCGAGTTCAGGTAACAATAAACTGCCAAAGTAACATCGTGCTCAAGCACATTGTAGATTTTCGTTTTTTCTTATGTAGAATTTATTAATTTTGATATTAAAATTAAATTTAAAAATTAATTAATTGTTAATTATAAATTAATCTGAAAATTAAAATCCCATGAACTCCAAAACAGAAATTTTAAGTTTTAGTAAACACAACTTCTTGTTTTTAGCTTTAAATGACAACTCCTGTGGTTATCTGACTCAGTTATGAGTTCAACGAACAAACCTTACTAAACAGATAAAATATTTATTCGACGTTGATTAGGGTTAAAAAATCTAATAGCTTTAACATCGTGCTTTAGCGACTATAATTTTTGTTGTTAAAGTTAAATCTCATTTATCTACATGAGTACATAAGTTATTAAATTATAAACCTTTTTCCAGCTAAATTAAAAACGTTCCCACTTCTGATTGGATATACATCTACGTTTATACATACATATAAATATGTACATATTCTAAGTCTAAAAACTTTTAACATTTGCATAGGCAATGTTTTTCTTAGTTAAATTATTTATTGAGGGTGTTGGCTTTTATACAAAATGTATGTAGGTTTTAAACGAATATTCAAATGCTATTTAAATTTTTTGTTGAATATGAATTGCCTTCCTGTAAGTCTTTGAAGGGGACTTACATTTGTGACTGTTTTTTTTTCGTTTTTTTACTTACTAAGTTATAAGTCCATAATTATACAAAATTAAATGTAATTAAAAATCATAAGGAAATGTCTATTGAGATAGGTCTCAAAATTATTTATGGCAACAGTCATAAGCATCAAACTCAGTTTAATGCATGCATTGTGTTTGGTCGAGAAATCCCCCGAGGGTAATAGTCATTTATTGAGTTCGAAGATTTATTCGAAGGCCATTTCAATGTTTTGTGGTTTGTGGTACTTGCACTGATTTTTTTTGTTTGCTTTAGTAAATGAATTTATATAAACAAATGACATTAGTTGACATTTTGTACGAGTATCTACAGCATCAACATATGTAAATAAGTCCTTGGAGAAAAGAAATGTTCATGTGATTAAAAATATATGTAAGTAAGATCATTAATAATGTCTGTTATTAATGATCGTATAACCTACGTATACATATCTATAACTTAACGTTACAAGTTTTAGTCGAATTCTATTAAAATGCTTGAATATCGAAAGACAAGACTTTTTGCATACTGACTTTAAAACTTTATACTCTTTCAGAAATTACTGACATTTGCTACATTTGAGGAATTACTAAATAAGAGGCGTTAACGCACGATAAAATAATGCTTGCATTTAAATATTTAAGCGAACTATGAACTCGCATCAAAAACACAATCTAATATAAAACGGTACAAATCACAAAAATAATGCCTCCAGCGCAGCGTTCTAAAAGCCCACATTAATAACTTGATAGCCTCATTTGACCGAACAAGTAAAAGTACATTATGTGTGTAGGTATAAACTTTTGAATATGAATATGATTCATATGATTTGTGGAAAGAAAAAATTGTTGTTTAGTTTTGCATTGCATTACGTTTTTTAACAATTAAAAAAAAAAAAAACTGTTTAAGGGGTTCTGACTATAAACAATGATATGATTTATGATAGTATATAATTTGTCGAAACTTATTTTATTCAGGAAGACTTTGTTTTATTACAAGCTCTATATACTAATTAAATTATTCAGCCAACTTGAAGGCTTAGCATTAGTTAAACTTGGCTGGATAATTTTAGTATTAAATAAGCAGAATTTATATTATAAACAAAAAACCTTCCTAAATGAACTATTTCTGGTTACGGATAGATTTTCTAGTTTTAATTATTAAGAATTTAGATCTTGTTCGATATAGTTCATTATTAGATTTTTGTCAAAAAGGGCATGTATGTAGGTACATGGACAGAACTTAACAAAAATTACATATTGACAATGAATTCAAGTGAGATCTTCGGCATGAAACAGCAGTTTTTGATGTTTGTCAAGTTAGCACTACCAAATTTTTAAAGAAACTCCTATTGGATTAATTGTAATAAATTTGTCGTGAAAGATGTCGTACACCACTGCCAAAAAATATAATAATTAAAAGTTTACTACCTAAACCACGATTTTCCACGATTCTTGACGGGTGGTTCTGCCAACTCGACTATCACGTTAGCATAACTATTTTAAACAATAAAAACAAGTGCGACAATTTTTTTCCGACAGGGTATCGGAATCGCGCATTTCGAAAATCCCGAAAAAAAATTTAAAATCACGTCTTCTAAATCCCGAGTTTTAAAATCCCGCTTATTCTAAGTCCCGATCTATTATAATCCCGTTTAATTTCGCTTAGCCCGTCTTGTATGCTGATAAATGTTACACGAAAAACTTTGCATACACCCAAACTTGACCCCACCCCAAATCATATATTAGGCCAAGCAGTGGGGTTACGCGCCGTCCTTTTTGCATCTTATGTTGATTCCAAAAGCGGGATAATAAGAAACGGGATTATTAGAGATGAGATTTTAAAAAAGCGGGATTATAAGAAACGGGTCTTAAAGAAGCGGTATATCGAACCCAATCCTTTTTATCTTTCACGACAAATTTACTGGAGCGTATCGGAATCCTGGTTTTTTTAAATCCTGTCTTCTAAAATCCCGCTCAATAAAAATCCCATTCTATTATAATCCTGCTTTTTAAAATCCCATCAATTCCCGCCAGTGCCCGTTTTTTTAGAAAACATGCTTACCTAACTAAAGAACAATGGATGTTGATTATGTTCAATTTTTTATTATTTTATAAATTACAAAAAATTAAAAATACTCGACAAAATGAAAATTCGTCGGGATGTTTTTGTGTTTTACTGTGCGGGCACATTTGCAACGCATTGAAATGCACAACAAAAAAACTACTCTTAACAGTTTTATCGCTATCATTTATTGCAGTAACAATTGGAGGTTGAGCCAAATAATATTGTGTAGTATTGGACTGAGTACGCAGAATAATAGACCGCGATGAGTTGTGTAAGTGAAGTTAAGTCAAACAAAGGTGGTCAAAAATTAAAATTGATAGCTAGGATTATCACCTTGAAAAACAAGAAGGTGCAGTTTTCCTTTAACAGAATATTATAAGAATAGCTCATTCTTTATTTTGATATTTTGTTAAGCGTTATAATAAAAATGCATTTAAAAAAATCACTTGTTGCTTATTTTATTTGATTTTTCTTATTCCGCTTCTGCAATCAAAACTAGTTGTTTTAAAATAAAACACCTAGTTTTGGTTGCAAAAGCGGGATAATAAGAACCGGGATTTTAAAAAACGAAATTATAAAAACCGATATATCGAACCTAACCCCAAATTTACGACAATTAATGCAATAGGATATTCTTTAAAACGTTGAAGCGGTAGTGCTAACTTGACACACATCAATTCTTGAGGACAAGGCTGTTAAAGGGTATTTTAAATACGAACTTATTTTAGCAAAATCAGTGCATACTTCAATAGAATTTTCTTATAAGAAATAGGCTGAACTGAAAATATATGTGTATCATATGTGTACATTAGAAATAGGTAAAATATCATTCATGAGAAAGAAGACAATAAGTTCTCCAGTATTTCTAATATAATGGTGTCTTCCCCCTTTTCTCATTTTTTCTCTTTTAATTTGATAAAATTTGGCATAATTTTTTATAAAAAAATGTTGGTGTGCCAATTTTAAATATTTAATAATTAAAATTTAAAAACATTAAAAAAAATCAGTTTTCGAAATACTGAATTTTCAAAAATTCAAAAAGTTTATAATTATTGAAATTTTGAAGCGATGTTTTTTTTGAAATTTTTTTATCGAATTTGGTAAGCCGTTATTGAGATAATTGAAGAAAAAACGGTGCACAGATTTTTTTTACAGCTCAGTTTATTTTTTGTGGATGCAATAATATTTCGAAAGTTACATTGCTCGTGTTCGAATACGAAGCATCTAGAGTAGACAAGCAACCTTAGTAGCGGCTTTGTTTTCGAACGATCAGGTAGCATTTTCTGTCAAGTCAGTAGTATTGCATATACAGCTGCACCTTTGAATCAGCTGTTCCTCAAACTTCCAAACTAATCCAATAATGTTAAGCTAGCTTGATATTAGAATGACGCATAACAACAAGACAAAGCAATCCGACTTGCGTTGGCTTAACACTTTATTACTTATTTAACCTTATTTGACATAAACGAATCCGCTGATCCGGATAGTATCCCTCCCATCGTTCTGAAGAGGTGTTCTTCAACGCTGGCAAAACCACTGCGTAAGCTTTTCTATCTGTCCTACTCTACAGGTCTTTTTCCGAGTGGATGGAAAACAGCATTTGTCCAGCCTGTCCCTAAAAAAGGCGCAACTTCTTCACCCTCTATTTACCGTCCAATTGCACTTACGTCCCTTCTTTCCAAGGTCATGGAAACCCTGATTAATTATCAGCTCAAGAAATATCTTGAAAAACGAAAGCTCCTTAATGACCGGCAGTATGGCTTTCGTAGCAATAGGTCCACTGGTGATCTGATGGTATATCTCACCGAGCAGTGGCACAAATCTTTACATCGTTTTGGAGAAAGTAAGATTATTGCGCTTGATATTTCAAAAGCATTTGATAGAGTTTGGCATCAAGCTCTGTTATCGAAAATGCGTGCATTTGGTATCGATGAATCTCTTCTTCGATGGATTAGAAATTACCTTTCGGACCGTTCAATACAAGTTTAATTGGACGGTTTCAAGTCTGATATCCACAAAATAAATGCTGGTGTGCCCCAGGGCTCCTTATTGTCTCCGACCCTCTTTCTCATTTTTATTAATGATCTCTTATCTGGAACTTCTAATCCACTTAATTGTTTTGCTGACGATAGTACTCTCAGCTTTTCATATTCGTTTTTAGATGCACCTCCTTGTTTTTCGGATGTGCAACTGGAATGGCAGCGTATGATAAGCTCATTCAATTCTTATTTTGACAGCGTTGTCCAATGGCGAATTAAAAACCGCGTAGAATTTAATGCTTCAAAAACTCAGTGCTGTCTTTTGTCGTTAAAGCAGAACCCACCCCCCATGCCGCTATCCATGAGCGGCACTTGCATTGAAGAAACCGATCAGCTTTCAGTCCTCGGCGTGTGCATCACAGACCACCTCTTGTGGAATGAACACATATTCGATGTCGCCAAAAACAGTGTTTCGGCTTCCTTCGAAGGTGCAAGAAATTCTTCTCCCCGTCTGATCTGGCTGTAATCTATAAGGCCTTGATTCGTCCAAAGCTGGAGTATAACTCGCACATTTGGGCAGGAGCTCCCAAAACTCATCTGAATCTTTTGGATAGAATTCAAAATAGAGCTCTAAGAATGATTGGCGATAGAACTATAGTGGAAACATTTACATCTCTAGAACATCATCGAAATGTTATATGTCTCTCACTATTTTTATAAACAATGTTCGAGCGAAATAGCCAGTAGCATTCCTCCCTTTAAACTATTCAACCGTAATACTCGCGATTCTAGGAATGCTCATCAGTTTACCCTTGAGTCCAACTTCGGTCGTACTGTTAAGTACAGAGAATCTTTCTTTAGCCGTACAACGCGAATGTGGAATACTTTACCCGGCTCTATTTTCCCCTCTCATTTTGATATTCAGAAATTCAAAACCAATGTGCATCGGTATCTCCTCTTGCATCCTTCCCTGCTTTCCTAACGCTCGCACTGTGCTTGTTCATTTTAAGGGTAGTCCAAACCCCTTTAGTGCGCGCATCCGTTAAAAAAAAAAAAAAAAAAACAATTTATGTATTTATTTTTTAATATTTTATTTAATCGCAGTTTCGCATTGAGAAAATTATTAATTTTGTTCCAAAAACAAAACAATCTTATACTAAGCGAATTTATTTAAGTGATTTAAAAACAATACTAAATCTGTCACGTTTGAATGCTGTTTTCTTTATCTTTTTTTTTTAAATATTACTATCGCTTTGTTGTTTCGATGTTGTCATAATATTACCTACTGTTTGAATTTTGTTTTGAATTAAAAACGAAAAGATTTTATTAAATCTTACATATATTTTTCTTATCTTTTCTTACAGCTAATTTAAGTGTTAATCGAAATTAAAAAAAAAAATAAAAAGTGTTCAAAAATTAAAATACCCTAAATTATAATGTTTTGAAATAAAAAGAAAAATTATTATCGAATTGAAAGTGAGTGTCATCAGTTTTGTGCATCATCTACGAGTACTCCAGATAATTTTGTTTAAAACAAAAACTTAAAAGTTTGAAGTCAACAACAATTGAAATCAAAATGGAGCCAAACGATATAGGTATTTAATTACATACAAAATTTCGCATGCAATTTCCACATTGTCACGAGATATTAGATTTTTTTTTTGCACTTGTAAATACAAATGTATATGTAGAGTCATAATTAAAATATGAGCAAGTTAGAACTCATAAAATAATGGAAGTTACGAAATTATCGTATTGAATATTTAATAAATTTTGTGTTGTTGCAAATAGAGTGGCTATGGTTGGAGGAAATATAAAATATGATTTATAATCACACAATTGATAAAAATTTCAAGCACCTTGCTTTTTTCTTATCTATCCTTGTTAAAGCAACTATTTGAAATTTTTTGTAATAAAGACTGGCAAAAAGCTATAATCTTATTGATAAATAAGTATACCTTTTTGATTTATTAATGTGTATGATTTGCATTTCGGTTTTAAATTATTTAATCCAAGTTTATAAAAACTACCCCAAAATAAATGTAGTCAACTCCACTTATTAGAGAAACACCGCTTTTAGGGATATTCCTATATTAAGTGAACAAATATTTATGCTGAAAGTCAATAAATAACACTAAAATAATTACAACTGAATGCACTCACCACTAAAATATTTTTTTCTCTAATTGATCTCGTTAACTTATGGGGTTTTCGTTTGGTAAATTTATATTTTGATCTATAAATTGATTTTTTTCGTAACGAATCGAATACGTTTTCAGATTGATTCCTATTTTCCACAGTATTGGTGTTTATTTGTGTCTGTCAACCAGCTAGCGGTATCAGCTGTCTTGTCAAACTGCTCGCTGTCAATTATAATGCATATTGGTGTTAGTAAAAGAGGGGTAGATCTGCCGAAAAATCCAGATCTGCAAAATTGATTTAAAATCAAAAAATAAATCAATTTCTTTGGCCAATCGAAGGCAAAAATTGTGAAAATCAGTTTTCGACAGATCTAAATCAAAAATAAATTAATTTTTGTTACTAAACGAAGGCCCATTAATCTAGCACTTCATTTTGACTGATCTGTCAATTTTGATAGCAAAATATTTTTTGAATTTTAAGAATCGATTCAAATTCTCACTCCACAATAACTCTCATTAAATGAGGTTGAGGAAAATACCACTATTAAGAATCTAAATATATTTTTAAAGTCGTTTTTACTTAATTTCTTATATAAAAAATGTCTTAATTTGTTTTTCTTAAAAAAAGTTGGAATGACAATCTTAAACGTAAAAACGAAATTTCAAAAAAAAAATCGAAATATATTGAATTTTCAAAAAAAAAAAAACATTTGCGTCTGATAACTTAAACTAATCTAAGTTCAACTATTTAATATTGAAATGATTTAACTTGAGAAAAGTTTCAAAAGTTCTTCGTAAATTTAATAAATTTCAAAAGTTCTCCGTATGCGTGAGAGAAAGGGAAGTCATACAGGCTGGCGCCGTAACGCGTTACGTAAAAAGCGGTTTACAATCCCATAAGAAGTTATCACTTCAAAAAATATTTTGCTTCCAAAAAATCTTTTTTTTCGAATATTTTGGAATTCAGTATTATTTAGAATTTTAGGTCTTCTATATATATAAAAATTTGGTCGAAATCCGTGGAGCCACATATAAGAAAGTTGAAAATAAAAAAAATGGTGGCATGGCAGGTACAGTTAATTACAAAATAAATAAGCAAATTTGTATAAAATAAAATGCACGACTGGATCGTACAAACTTGCTCTTGTAGCTAACAACTTTAGTGTTACTCAATGACGCTGTTGGTAGGTAGCTAGTCTATTATAGTTATCCTATGCAGATTTAAAGCCCATGTAGGTAATAATACCTTGATTTTTAGTATAATGAATTGTCGAATGCATGATTCAAGGAATAGTTAAATAGGTACCTACAAATGTATATTTAAATGGATTTTAATTATGTAAATTAGGCCGGTAATAATGTCAATATGTACAAGTACATACATGTATATAATGAAAGTGAGTGGGGTATAGGTGGGAAAAAATCGTTTTTTAATCTTATTTAAACTGCCAAAACCATCACTTTAATCAGTTTTTCGAGAAAAAAAAACGAAGAGTGCCACGGATCAATGAAAATTTTATAAAAAAGTATCTCGAAAACTGTAGGACGGGTTTTGCTGAAATCCTGTTTTTTATTTTTCGTTTTTTGAAAACAAAATTCTTTTGAAATTTTGGTATGCAATTTTTTAGAGACTATTAATGTTCATGTGAATATAAAATTTAAAATTATTTTTTTTGATTAGTTTTAAAATTATTGATTTTTCAAAAAAAAAAAATTAATAAATTATTTTAATTTAAAACAAAAAGTTATTCAAAATTTTGATATGCAAACATAATTAAGCTACTTAGATATTCTCAGATATAAAATTTTACAGAAATCCAATGTACCGTTACCGAGAAAGCAAAAATTAAAAAAAACCGTTATATGAAAGGGAACGTTAATAGACTTTTCCTGTAAACTTGATTCATGTCAAATGATAGCTATTACCAAAAAAAAAATTCTCAAAAATGTTTATCAAAATCGTTTGAGCCGTTTTAGAGAAAAATAAGATTTTCCTTCAAGGTCATATGGCAGGTATCGTTATTTTTATGCCTAAAAATAAAATTTCAATTTCCACTCTGAGGAATGCCAAAATAATCACACATACCAAATTTGAAGGCAATCGCTTAAGCCGTTTAGGCTGTAGCTCGTTAGACAGACATCACTTTTTTAGGCTTCTCTATGATCGTTATGTCATGTTTGATTGTTAGAATTTTTTTTACGAATGCATAATTTGCCTTATAGTACCTATAATCGCATTGATAAAAAAAACTGTATATGTACCTAATACAGATTTTTTTTTATCAAAATGCTTAAAGACGTTTTTGAGGTAATTAAGATGGTAGAAACAATTTTACGGCAAGTACCGTTATTTTGTGTACCTATACACCAAGTTTGAAGCAAATGTCTTCAGCTGCTTAGGCTGTAGATCGTGCTTCAGACAGCCAGAAAGACGGAATTGCGGGACCCACTTTGCTGGTGTTCTCCATCATCCTAATGTCTAGTTTGATTAAGTTTTCGAGTTCGATTTTTTTTCCAAATGCAAAACTTGCACTCAAGTTAATCACAACGGTACAGTTGGATATAACGTGCATAGATAAGAAAAAGCTAGATGCCACCAAAAGTCTTAATCTCTTTCCTAAATATTATTATGTACATATTAGTGGCGACAAAATTAATAGCACAGCTTTGTTAAGAAATTTGAAAAAGTTCATTTCCAATGCCAATACTTTAAGAACTTTTTTGTTGTGGCTTTTGAGTGTAAGGTAACGGGATATTACTTCTTTTCAATTTTTTTTAATAAATAAAGTCAAATGTAAGTCAGAAGGTAAGCAAGGTGCATTCAGCTGAAGACAATTTAAATAGCACATATTGTTTTTGTTGTAAACATAGTGCATTTTTGGTAAATATTTTAAACATTTTAAACGTAAGTGGGAAAGCTTTGAGTTTTCTATTAGTTTTTTAATAGAATTGGTAAAATTTTAATTGTTAATATGTAGTATGAGTCGTGCAAGCGATCATGCAGTCCACAGAAGCATTTATGTTACGATTTCTCAATTTTTAAAATGAAGGTCTCCCAAATTCTTCAATAAATCGAAAATTAACATTTTCGAGGAAGAAAGTTGTTAATGCTCTTCACCATTGTCAAGAAGCAGGAAGTGTTCAAAACGAAATACGCAAGAACCGAACTGATGTTTCCATCGCCCTCATGAGCAAACCAGATCCGTTCATGACTGCTCTAAAAATTAAACAAGCAATAAAGAAAGATCTTGTTGTCAACGTGTCTGTTAGGACTATTAAAACCGACTCCGTGTAAAATTTTTTTTTGGTAGAATTGCCAGAACAAAACCACATTTCTCCCAACGTAATTTGCCACGTCGTCGATTGAAGTTAGCAAAGGAGCATATTGCGAAAGCTTAAAATTGGTGGAAAAATATCTTGTGGACGTATAAATTAAGTTTAGTCGCCTTGGATCGGATGGCAGAAAATATGTGCGAAAAAAATCCGGAATATTATCAAAAGTGTTAAGCATGGCGGATGTAGCATTCTTGTTTGGGGATATTTTTCCTGGTATGGCGTGGGCTCATTTCATAGTATAGAAGGTATTATGGATCAGATAAAATACAAAGCAATCCTGAAGAATACAATGCTACCGTATGCTGATGAAGATATGCCCTTGAAGTGGAAATTTAAACATGCCAACGATCAAAAGCATACCGCTTTGTCTGTTAAGCAATGGTTATCCACCCAAAAAATCGCGGTAATGAAGTGACCAAGTCATTCCCCAGATCTTAATTATATTGAAAACTTATGGAATGATGTGGATAAAGCAATCAATAGATGCGCTAGTTCAAATTTGGACAAACTTTGGCATGTAGCCTAGCTAGCCTGGTACTGGGTATCTGTTGTACGATTTGAGAGTCTTGTTGTAACTATTAAACGTTGTATGTCGCTGTGATTAAAAATAAAGATTATCTCACTAAATATTACAATTTAATTTTCTTTGTATCACGATCAAATGTTATGTTAACTTAATTGTTTTTCTTTTTCTAATGAAATGTGCTATTTATTTTGTCCTAGAATAACTTCACTTGTTTCCATAATTTTGTTATGTTTTTTCTTTGTTTCAATTCAAATTTCATTGTTTTTTTTCTTAATAAACCCAACATATCTTTGATCTAACTACTTCATAAGTCAAACAGTTTTTTAAAGTGTAACAAAGTACTAAACACTTTGGTTACAGGAATTATAGGATACATGTGCTATGTCGCAACTGTTTTTGCCAGAAAACCTACCCATTATATTGGAGATACCAACTCCATTTGCAAAGATAGAAACATTTACATACATGTGCGTATACAATATTCAACATAAGATACCGTCTTGACATTTAACAACTTAATTTTGCTTTAATTTAATTGACACATTTGTCGATATATTACTTGAAAACATATCTACGCCCTTTCTGATGCATTTATCGATATACGTACGCTAGCACTTTTGAAGACGATATCTGGGGCAATAACTTTGTGGAATACTGTATTTAAAAATATTGGCGCAAATTTTTAAACGATTTAGTCATATGTTAAATCATTTACTAGGTTAGAAAGAGGATTTTGCTAATTTTAAACGAGTTTAGTATCGTATTATCTTCTTAACAGTTTACTAAAGTTAAAACCACCGAATGGCTACTTTAAATTTTTAGTATCGTACTAAATCCAGTTGTCATTCTGATAGTATATCGGCTTTGCACGCGGGAGGCCCAGGTTCGAGTCCTGCTAGTGTCAATTTTTTTTTTTTTTGCAAATAATGATGTAAATATAAACATCGAATACTTATTTAGAACACATGTTGGGTTACTATCAACATATAATCAATTTACAACGCATAAACACAATAATTGTGTTTATCTAGATTCAAACCCTACAAATGCTTTGCTATCTGCTTAATTAGCATTTTACTAGTTGACAAGGTTTTAAATTTATGAAAAGTTGGTAGACTACTATGTATATAGTAAATTGTTAATTAGTATCGTGTTAAGGCCTTAATAATAGGTTGTTTAAAATTTTGCGCCATTGTTATTTTTCATCAACTTTTGCATTTAGATAGAACGTAGAAAAACGAATTTATTTATTTAAAGCGAATTGAATGTTTTTATGACCTGTAGTCCAATGCCGTAAATTTGCCGTGAGCAATAGCTGTAAATTCTATTAAAGTCAGTAAAAGTCGATCAAGAAATAATGCGTCTTAGAAAGGTACTACAGCATCAAACTGATGAGCCCAACTGTAGTACCTGAGCGAAACGCATGTTGGACTACAGGTCATAATAATATCCAATTCGCTTTAAAACCACTCATTCCGCAAAAACAAAAACAAAAATAATATAAGCATATTGTTTGCGTTTTCTTCAACTTAATTTATTTATTTAATTTATTATTTTTATACCGGCATATAGCCCTAAATTTTACATAAATTTTAAGATCTTAACCTTCAAGATTGAAAATTGAACTACTAGAACTGACGACATAAGCTCAAGACAGCCACCACATCTTTTCTTTTTAATTAATTTTCCAATATATGATGTTTGTAGCTGTTCTTCTACAGTGAACATCAATGATAGGAGTCGAACTAAGCAGTCAATTTTGAATGTTTGTCTTCTGTTTTGAAATTATGATTGCAAAGCTTATATAGCTCATAGAGTAATGTTTGATACATCAAAATAATCGTCATAATCAACCCTATACTGCTATTCACGTGGATCGTATATTCGATCCACCTATTCGATTAACTCTCATACTGCCTTTGTATTCTGCTATCAATCGGGTGAACCCAAGTTCATATTACCATTTATAAGAGATGCTCATGGAAAATCGTCTGAAGTTTGGATAAAAATGTGTATGTCTGAATGTATCGGACTTTTTTTCCTTGCCACAAACATAAATAAAGAAATCAACAAATTGATAACTACGGATGAACAATATAAAGAAAAAACTTGTTTAAAAAAATGTTTAAATAGAAAATTTATTATTTGAAGCTTAAGATGTATTTATGAACAACTCCACCACAGTTTTTTAGTAAGTTTATTACATTTCAAGACCCGCTAACTTTTTAACACTCAACCAGACATAAACAAATACCAAATCCGCAACAATTGATATGTGGATTTGAATTGTATGGAGTGATTGGGTTCACGTGAATAGCAGAATACCGCACAATATTATCGACTTTATCAATGTACACAAGAATTCTGAATAGCAGATTAGTTATGAGTGAAAATTCAAGAAAAATTCCCCCCAATGAATAGCAGAATAGGGCTGATTGTCTGCTTATTAATTAAAGATAAACCAAAAACCAAATCTATTCATGGAACCAGTTAAAATCAAAAGTAATTGACTAATATGTATAATCTTCTCAATATTACAGATTCCTTACGGTTAATGTCATTCTAGGAATCCATTTTTTTTCCCAAACATTCCAGTCAATATACTATATTATCCTTGAAAATTTCAGATTTCTAGGTCCACTCCTTATCAAATGTAACGCGCGTTACGTAAAGAAACGGTTTACCCTCCGATAAAAAGTTATCACTTCAAAAATTATTTCTTTTTCAAAAATCCAAAAAAATATTTTCGAAAATTTTGGTATGCAGTAATATTTATAATTCGAAGGACCTCCTATATTAAAAAAATTTTGGTCGAAAATCAAAAAAATTGTTGTATAGGAGGTACCGTTAATAACAAATTATTGTAAACAAAATCTTGGACCAAAATGTAGACTATGCCTAAAGTAGTGCGTACACTTTTTTTTTTATCAAAATCGTTAGATCCGTTCTTGAGATAATTGAGATGATAGAAAATATTGTATCGCAGGTACCGTTAGTTTTGACTAAAAAAAAAAACGATTCAAAAATCTATTTGAGATAATCAACTAAAACGCTCAAATAACACGTTTAAAAAAAAT
Organism: Philhelius pedissequus; assembly: GCA_910595825.1. Classification (NCBI taxonomy): domain Eukaryota; kingdom Metazoa; phylum Arthropoda; class Insecta; order Diptera; family Syrphidae; genus Philhelius; species Philhelius pedissequus. The sequence continues at coordinate 279,329,004 of OU343160.1, forward strand.
CGCTTCATCCGTTTAGGCTGTAGCTCGTTGTATAGATAGACAGACAAACAGACGGAATTGCGAAACCCACTTTTTGTGTTTCTATCATCGTAATGTCAAGTTTGATTTGAATATAATTGATAAGAATGTAAAAAGAGAGTCGGATACAGAACGGAACCTTAGTAGAAGGTAATTTCTAATCGAACGCAGATGACATCATTAATACCAAATACGCGCATTTTCCTTGACGCCAGAAGATGTACCATGAGATCAGCTTATTACGAACGTCGTACAGCCTAAAATTGGATTTTGGTATATGCACAGCTTTTCAATATGGAAAAAAAAATAGATAATAATTCGAACCGCACACGTTATACTGCTGCTCTAAATTAAACTCTTTATCAGCTCAAGCAGATGCCTCGAATCCTAATAATAGCAATAATTTTATGTGAATTTCAACCTTATGCACCACTGAGTCACAGTATAAAAGCAGCCACAGTCGTCGGCGTCATCGTCGTCGTCTAAAGGCTCATGTGCCTCTACATCAAGTCTATTGCCTCTACATAACAAAATCACCAACCCATCCGACCGACGCGACGCATGACACCCGGCATCCGACAATGACAGTAACCTCGCACGCACAATCCTTTGATAGGCGAAATTTTTAATTTTAATCGTATGCTGAATAAATCAATCGAAATATACATATGTACATACATTATACTCACTCATCCTAGAATTATAGAAAGCAAAAGGTTTATACAGCAGATACGGAACGAGTATTGACGTTATAGCGTTCCTGCTAGACGAAGCTATGTGGGCCAGACCCATCACCCTTCGTCAGTACAGTACACACTCGGTTTATCACAATGACATGTGCTTGAAAAAGTATTTACTTTGCATTTTTGCTGTTGAAAAGTTGACTGAGAATACCATGCGATCGACTCTTTTTTAACGTTATCTTATTTTTATTCTAGATGCGTTCATATAAGTGGTGCAATTAATTTTAAGAGACGATTCTTGAACAAAAACAGAACTTAATCGATTAATTCAATTCCATGTCGCAAAATTTTAAGCAATTTAGTAATATGATAAATCATTTTTAGAATGATACTAGTCTAAAAAGAGGATTTTGCTTATTTTAAACCAGTTTAGTATCGTACTATTTTCTTAACATTTTACTAAAGTTAAAATCATAAAATGGCTACTTTATTTTTTAGTAACGTACTAAATACATATGCCAATTTGACATTTACAAACGTCAAAAAGTTATGTTCGCTTACTTTGTTGCACTATTTTAGGGGTGTTCATAGCCTTATTCTGGCAACCTCAATAAACCCTCACAAGTCACAATAACCTCATAACTTGAGGTGAACTCATTTTTGTGGCTTTTTTTAGTATTCTGGTGAGCATCAGAAAATAATGATCTGATTCTTGGCACATCACAACTCACGTACTTGACATATCTGTGAAACAAAACTATAAAAAAAAACGAAATAAGAGCAAACATGGAATTGACTTTGATTTTGATACATCTTTTAGAAAAAGTTTCATCTATAAATGAAAAGTAAGAATAAATAAAACTGTATTAATTGATTTTTTTAATAAATCACTCTTTGATTGTAGCGCAGGAGAATTCTAAGATAAGTAATGGATATGATAATGATCCGTTTGTTCAAGATACAACTTTTTTGAAGATCGACAATCGATTCGTTTTCGTTAAATTTCCACAAGAAAACTTGACACGTAAAGGAGGAAAAGGAGTTATTTCTTCAAGTGCAAACATATATAAGTGCAAACTCATGATTTAGAAATCTCTATAAATTGTTAATTATTTCAGCTTTCCAAATAAACTGAAATTGAAATCTCATGATTTCAACGTACACAGAATTGTCTAAAATCGAATGTGTCATCTTTGCGGCAAAACTTTTCTCCGCAACACGGCACTAGATCGACACCAATGCCTGAGTGCATAAATCTGAAGGTACAATATGTAATATCTGCATCACAATTGGAATATAAAATATCCCAAGGAATTTTAAGAAAATTGAGGAAAACACAACAAAATTTAATTAATTTGTGTTTTTTTTTAATTTTATTTTTTTATTCTATAATAACATGTATATTAATAAACTCTAATAAATTGCATACCAGAATTTCGAAAAAAAATTGGCTTGGCTCCGAAAGTTCTTCTTGAGAATCCCGGCCATCTGCTCAATTCATCTACAAGCTATAACACCGATTTTAATTATTACTTGATTGAAATTGATTATATTCTTATCAAATAAATTATTATTGCAAATTTTAGGTAATTCATCACTTTTGTAGTTCGCACATTATTTCTATATTATGTTTGTTTTGACAAATCAGCTGGCCGCCATCACTAAAAAAATTCACCTTTTGGTGGTGAGTTTTCTTGTGAGGTTTTTTATGAGGGTCTCAACAGAATACGAAATTGTGACCTGTGAGCATCACAACGGCAGAATAGGGCTGTTAGTTGTAGTTTATTAAGAAAATAAATTTAGTATGGTACTAGTTAAAAAGTGTTTAAAATTATGAAAATATTAGTAAAGTGCTTTAGTATTAGCAAACTGTTAAGTAGTATCATGATAAGCCCTTAACATCAGGCTGTTTAAAATTTTGCGCCAATGTTTTTACGAAAAATTAAAAAGGAGTGTATGAAAACATTTGGATTTTATTTTATACCAACAAAATTTGATAGAATCAAAAAAATATAGTGTACTTTCTGATTTCATAAATGCATGATTGCGAAAGTGCGATGAAATCAATATTATTTATAAATGCAAATGATGAATGTCAGAGGTTCTTAAATGCAAAACGCAAATATTTGCAGCGCAAATTCCCAAATATAGATCTCACATGATTTCCGATTTGTTTTTAAAGAAAGAGGCAGTATTATGTAAACTGTGGTACACTCTCTTATATTGTTCACATCTGTCGAAATTTCGGCTAAAAAATTCAAAGTTGAAATCAAAATTAGAAATACACATGAAAATCGATTCTGGTTTGCATGAAAATGAACCAAACCAAAGAAAGTGTTCAAAAAAATGCATATTAAAATGCATGCGCAAATAGTTTTTCTGACGTTAATATTATCGCATGTAATAGCCTTTTCACACCAAACCCAAAACACGGTTTTCACGAAATTATCGGTTTTGGCTGAAAACCTAAATCGAAACCACAAGTTTTCCAATACATTTTTGATAAACCACTCGTTTTGATAAACTACAAGTTTTAAATAAAACCTGTCGAAATCATGTTGGATTTGCAAGGTGAACTAAACAAACACACCTTGTGAAAAATTCAGTGCTCAATTAATCGTCACATAAATGGGGACGTTCACTCAATTATTCTCAGCAATCTGGAATAACTTTCTGTTGTTGTAATGCGTGCAAAACCACATCTGATGAAAAAACAGCTGCTCTCATGACAGCTATCTTGAGTTATCCCAAAAAAATTGGAATAACTAGCTATCCGAGACCAAATGTATAGAACCAGCTGACTGCAAAATTCGTTGGTATGCGTTTTGCTTTGATTTTTTGACAGCTTTCAGCAAACCTATCTGATTCGTCCACAGATATACCCCGATAGCTTGGTATCCGAGATAACATATCTAATAAGTGAGTGATCGCCACCAATAGCTGACGGGTTGCTGCGAGGAAAAAAAAACAACAGCTGTCTGGGGTAATTTCAATTTCAATTCACAACGTATTTGTTGTTGTCTGTGGTGCCAAAATAATTGAAATGTTGAGTTTGAACGGTTTTCGAGTTTTCGTAAACTTTTAGCTGAAAACCTGGTTTTGGGTTTGGTGTGAAAAGCCTAGAAACAAACCAATCATGCATTTATAAAAGCACCCATAATTATAAAATTTAATTCATACGTAGGCATTTATTGCTTGGAAAATGAGTTTGTTCACTGTCTCCAAGAATTCACATATAACACATAAAAATAACATTCACCCCGATTACAGAATTCTATAAACGAACTGCAGAAAGAATCAGGCTTAATTTTAACATTTTTACAATCGTAAAAAGGTCAAAATTATTTTTGTTTATATTTTGAAAAAAAAAAAAACAAATAAATAGTTGATCGATTGACATGGCATATACTGAAGTTTTATTATTCATAACAAGCATCTATGTATATAACAAGTTTTGACCACCCAACAACTTTCATTGGAAATTAATAGGTATGTGTGTTAAAAGGAAATATTTACCGCAGACTGTCAAACTGGAAGAGTAAACTTCCCTACATTGAACAAAATGTGAATTCTTACTAAATGAATTTTTGCGGGTAACTAGTGTAACAGCTGTCAAAAAATTAAAATGTCAAATTTCTCTTGTCATTTCTTTGTGTAAGTGGTGGGCGGAATCGAATGATTTTTTTTTTGATTTATACTAGATTCATGGAACACCACGAGATGTCTGGATTCACCTTTGGACATTATTCGAACGATATTCTGCACAAAAAATTACATAACTTCTTTAGCGAAAGAATAGAAGTAAGATACCAAAAAGAGAGTAGTGCTAAGTCACGCGAGAACGTACGAGAAGTTTATTTACCAGAACGAAATTCTTGTTTTGAAAACTAAAGAGGAACAAGAATAAAGAAAGAAACGAAGTATTGGAAATACAAATAATCGAGAAGTCGTCTTTAATATTTGTTTACTATAGAATTCTCGACTCTAGTGTTTTTACATTTTATCAAAAAGATGTATGTAATTACAGTCTGAATTTGTTTCTTGTATGTACCTATACACACATATATACATATATATATACACATAGATGTAGAGTGTTTATGTTGTACCTTATCTCTCAGTTTGGTTTCAGGTATGTCTCGATGTATCATTCGATTATGCCCATCACTTATTTGTGTTCGGAGTGCCACCATTGACGTTTTACATAGCAATTTCAATTTGCATCTTCTTACTTTGTTACAAGATTCATAAAATTATTCCCACTGTTAAAGTTTGACAGTTGCTACACATCTTACTACAAAATACGTTTTTCTTTTTATCTCGGAGCAGCTCACTGAACAGAGCCGGAGAGAACCAAATCAGATCTGATCAAAGTATGATCAGAGCTCTCCGATTTAATTTTTAAATACAAGCTCTTATTTGGCATAAATTTGTAAATTTGCTGACAAACTGTAGAAACTGTAAAAGCCCTTTTTTATTTCGTGATTGTCAAAATTATGAAGGAAGTTGACCGCGCTTACCTTTTTGCTCTATTTGATCGGTCATTTTATTATGAGCTAATGGAGCATGCTTCGATTTAGCTCTGGTTAAAAAAGAAACACAAGTTGAGCGATTAGATGTGTTTGAGGAAAAAAGAAACAGATCTATTTTTAACAGCCCCAGTTCTTTACTCGGAGCTTAAAAAGAAAAACTGCCTAAAGAATATACCAATAATCTGATGAATGCCATGCTGGGGAAATCGGGTTCAATTTGGACATTTGTAAAATTTACAAACTTTATTGTAAAAATGTAAACAAAATCCAAATCAGAAATTACTTTTTGAACAAGACATGAGCCCTATGTTTGTGGAAGAGAAATGAACGACATGGCATAAAACTGCCCACTAAGTAAAAGTGCACTGTTTATTTGATTGGATTTTGGAAATCTGTATGGTTAGTTTAGTCGGCCTCTAAAGACCATTGCAACAGAAAAGTACAATGGTGCAAAATTTGCCTGGTGTAGTTGACAGTTTGGCAGCTGTTTTTTTCTGTCAGAAATGTTTGCGTTCAAACAGATTTTTTATTTTTACTCCAGAGTTGCAATAGAATGGAAAACGGACGTTCACGATTTACAGAAAAAAATAATTTTTTTGCAGTTTTACCCTTTTTTTTGCATCGTATCGTGAACACCCCTAATATATTTATGGGCCTAAGAGTTATGAGTTTGTAACTTTTTGCACTGTCAAGATGTGATGGTAATTTAGGAAACCACATTATTCAGCAAAAATTCAAATCAATAATATCGTGGAGAACAAAATTCGGAATTCTAAACGCATTTCTTCAAACGATAAAAACCATACACAAAATTTAAATACCCGTTACTTACCTTAACGATTCCATACATATGAATTTTATGTTTTGCACGTCTGTAAAACAAAACGTTTCTAACGGTTTACCTACCTACATTAAAGAAATGCCACTCCGCTAAGTAAACTCTCTAAAAAGTATTCGTACCACATAGTTTGTTTGCCGTTTTATGACTGTGATTGATGACCATGATTAAACTTGTTCTTTTCCTTTTTAATATCTTTAATCACCATTATGTCTGTTAAATTCACCAATCAATTAAACATTGTGTTTCAATGGTGCTATGCTAATCCTTGAATTAGTTTGAATTTAAAGGACTTCACCTTAAAAATCAATACGATAGTTTTCATAGAAACCGCTTCTCAACTAAATAAAAGACAAATATGATTCTGTTTGCTTCAACCTAAGTAATTCCCTTAAATATTCAAATATGTACATATGCCAAAACCGCCATGTTTTCATAGGTTACTTCCTCTACTAATATAGAGTAGATAGAGAGAGAACTATGCATCAACTATAGCTCTGGACCTTCGTTCAAAACTTAAAATAAAACGTTCATCCACATAATTTAGGCAAATTTCAAGCTTGATTCTTAAATCTATCACACATATTCCATCACATTAGATGGTTTGAGGTTACGTTGAAATTGATTTGTGTCGATGGACCTGTGGATGTGCAAATGCAGAAATGATAATTATTTTCGACAGTCGCACACGAAATTCTATTCCAATTTATTTTGACATTTGTGGAATATTTTGTGCCTGTTGCTTTTGCGGTTGCTATTCAAAATGTTACAATCAAGGCACAAATATTCAGTATGGGAATATTTTCTATTTTTGGAAATTAAACTTTCATTAGGTACATATGTATGTACTTCTACACAAACTGTTCAGTAGTAAGTCCAATTAGTAACTGTAATAATACGCGTAGGTACGGGGATGATTTTCTCCTAATTGGTAATCCCTTGTGCCCAGTTCTATATTTCTACTATGATGTAATATTTTCCCACGAATTGGAAGGTGAATTAGGAAGCTGGGTGTAATCCTATATTATAAGCGAACTTGGAAACCTTCGTTGCACAGTCGGGCATACGACCGCAAGTCATCCATTTGATTTAGACTGCGATCGTTCTTCCCATACTTACCTACGTGTCGATTATCCGACACAAAATCGACACGTAAGTAGGCTATAGAAAAAGATAGCTACCTATATCAAAAATTTGAACAAGGTCCAGAGACTAGCTTTTATGGATAACGTGCTTAGGAGGTCTACGCCACAAGCAAGGCTGGAAATTATTCTAGATACAAATTTGTATACATTAGGTCCTTCGAATATTAAATAATACTGCATTTCAAAATTTTCAAAAAAATATTTTTTTTTGGATTTTTGAAAAAAAAAAAAATTTTTTTTTGTTGAAAATTCAATATTTCGAAGACGGAAGACGGAAAATTTATATTATTAAATATTTAAAATTTTCACACCAATTTTTTTAATAAGAAATTTAAGCATTTTTTTACATAAAAAATTTAGTGAAAAACGACTTCAAAAATATATTTAGCCGTTTCTATTAAGAATCTTTTGCATGTAATGTGATCGAACATAAGAGCAAGTACGTGCGATCCAGTCGTGCATTTTATTTTTTTTAATAATGACCGCACACTCAAGGGGATTTTTGGAGAGTTTGATAGGATGTATAGGCGCACATTGTTTTTGAATTTCTAAGCATTGCAATGACTCGGAAAGACAGAGTGTGGAAAAGCATTCCACATTCGCCTAGTACGGCGAATTGAGTTTTCTACGCATTAAAATCTACTAAATTTGTAATTGCCCATTTAACAATGAATTTAATGAGCTTTTCATACTTGGCCGTTGAAGATCCACATCCGAAAAGCAGGGATGAATCTAAAAACGAATATGATAAGCTGAGGGTACTATCGTTAGTGAAGCATTTAAGTGGATTAGAAGTTTCAGACAGGAGATCATTAGTAAAAATGAGAAAGAGTGTCGCCGAAAGGACAGAGCCCTGGGGCACACCAGCATTTATTTTATGGATTTCAGACCCTAACCCATCCAATACTACTTGTATTTAACGGTCCGAAAGGTAATTTCTAATCCAACGTAGGAGGGATCCATCAAAACCATCGTATCTGGAAAATATACGGCCAAATGGCCGAACTTGATGTGACCACTGACAAAATACCTCCTCAAAAAATTTCTATATGTGAAAACCCGAAAGACATGGATAGAAATTCAACTCACTACTCAGAGAACAGGGTATCCCCATATCGACACTGATTGGTCAAAAATGGGAGATGGGAAAGGAGCTGCGGAAGCTCTTAATGTAAGGGAATCAAATAAACTTCTAGATGAATGTTGTGTCTTTCAAGCTGCGATTTACACTATTAAAAAAGCGGCCTAAATGATTCACAGGAGAAAACTGATATCGTCAGAGACCAGAGATGTTGCAAATTGCCGATACGTACTAAACATCCTTGGTAACATCAACCAAGTCGAACTCTGCAGCGCCCCTGCACATAAGGGGAACGATATAGCAGATGAACTGGTAAGAAAGCGTTTACTATCAAATAGGGATAGTAGCAGCGTATTATTCATGGGCCCAGAAGTTCCGATTGGCGGGATTGAAAGAAAGATAGATAACAAATGAAAGGGTAAATAAATAATCCCTGGGTCTGGGTATCCAGGAATGACTTTGTTATCTCTACAAGTGTATGGCCTAGAATTAATAAAATGAGAAACAAATCGCTTCCGTCACTTCGGAAATAAGTTTCTTGGTGAACTCGACGATTTAGTTCAGGTCTCAATGGCAACAAAAGAACAAATAGGGAGAGCACGGGGGGTTTGCAAAGGAACCATTCTTTATTAAAAATTTGTGTTGGGAACATCTCTTTATGTAAGGGGAATGACAATAATGGACCAATATGCCCACGTGTATGTACCATCCTTTGAGCTCTGCACGCCCCTCTTAACCTAATCTAAGTGGGGGATAAATATTTTCTATTTATTCCTTATTAATTGGAAAAGTATGTCAAAAACGTCAGTGATTTTTTTTGTTCCATTTAATCTACTATTTTCTAATCAATGTTAACTTATAGATGCAATTTTCCAAAAATCATCTCGAAATATTTATTCCTGAATTTTTTGTATGAATATACCATTTGAGTGATGACATTTGATAAACACATATGGTTTGGATATGCCGCAGAATTTGACGTTTTCATACAAAATATTTGAAATATATCCATCACTGTTTATTTTAAAATTATCTTGGCATAGCTAAGTCGAAATAGAATTAAGTATTTTTTATGGCATGGATCTTATATGGTTTTTAATATATAAATTCGTTATCAGCTAAATGATTAATCGTGTGAAATATTTGATGACAACTACATACACCACCTATCATAATAAAGAGCTTCATTTGATTTTTTTTATTATATTTTGTTTCTATATATGGAGTTCTTATCACTTTTAAATAATCTGCATAAATGCTTTATTCTTAAATATAGTCTACATTAAAAAAAAATAATAATCACCCCGAGACAGTTTCATTTTAAGCATTGAAAATTTTTTTTTTGAGATTCCGCTTGTGAAAAAGGTCACAAATGTCAACAATATAATTCTCAAAATATGAGAACTCCAAAATAAAAAAAATAATTTAAACAAATAAATATTAGCCTCCTCAAGGCTTTGGGCGTTCTGGTCTACGTCATCTCTCCAGCGCCAGCGTAAGCATGGTCTACGACGCTGTCGTCTGCCACGCAAAGAGCTACAAAGGAATTTCCGAGCACCTCATGCGCGTTATACTATATTCCCAACGAAGCGAAATCTCGGATTTCGTAGATTTCAGATAAATATGGAAAAAATAGTTCGTATAGAAATCACATTACAGATGCAATCCATTCATAGTGAACGAGTCCATTTTATACTTCACCCATACTCAGGTAAAAAGCTTTTTATGTGCAAATACGATATTTCACTCTAAAGATAAGGAGATAAAAAGAGAGAGTATGAATTTTTATTTGACAACGTGGCTTAGGTTGATAGATTATATAAACAAAGATGGTTCGTTGCTTGAGCTTTTGACAGACGAAATCGTGGATTAGGCGGTGTGAACACCAATTTGAAATCTCGCTTCCTGCTGAAATCTCAGATTACGCTATGGTGGGAACATAGTATTAGGTGGCCTGGCTACCGAGCTTAATTTTTGTCACAATGTCTGCTTAGAGCTAGGTCGCAATCAGTTCGTGATTGTAGCGCCTCTGGAATTGGAATCGCCCTTCCATCTCATGTCGGGCCAACAATTATCCACAAAACCTTTCTCTCGAACGCCGCTAAGAGGTCGGAGTTCATTTAGCCAAGCTCCCAAGTCTCAGATCCATAATATGAGTACTTTATTAGGCTTTGTTGGAATTGAGCTGCCGCCCACGACTTCGACTTCCATATTGTTATCGACTGCTACTATTGCTTCAATTTCATGCTTCGCTACCATGATTGTTTCACCAACCCCAGATCTTGAGCCGCCGCCCGCTCGATCTGGATGAAGGATTCTTGTACAGCGTGTTCAGTTCTTCCGATGATCTCAGTATCGTCTGCGTAAGCCCAGTATCTTGTTGGACCTGGTGACGATGGCCCGTCTTGTTAGCATGACAGAGTCATGGATTGCTTTCTCCAAAGCCACGTTGAAGAGGAGACAGGGCAGATTACCCCCCTGTCGGAGTTCATTAAAGATGTTGATTGGTCTGGATAGTAATCCAGCTATTTTAACTTGACCTATTATATTGATCATGGTCGTATCTATTTATTTGAGATGGCGACTTATCTGATGGGTTTGTATAGTTTTACCCTGGCTATTTTGTCGTAGGCGGCCTTAAATTCTATAATTAGTTGGTGAGTTAGAATGTTAAATTTTAAACTTTTTTCCATCCATTGCCTGGCTAAGGATGAGGATCTTATCAGTTGCTGATATCCTGAAGCGGACCTCGATCTCGGCTTTTTTCTATTTCACCGATCAGATTTTCTCTCACAATGTTTTTAAGGTGTGTCCATTTTCCTTCTATGGTCATCATACTGGACCCAGAACTTAGTCTCCCTACTTCGAGCTGTTCGAAGGCGAGCATGACCAAGGGTATTTAAAGTGTTCTTGTCCATAAAGATTCGCTCCTGATCAGCGGATTCAATGTTTGTACGTCTACGCAATGCAATCTACCCTTTGAAAACCATACAAACTAGATAGCAATACGAGTTGATGTTGCCACCTAGGAACAATCGTACAGTCACCTAGTTTGAATAGTGGCGACGGTCTATCACACGTGGCCAATCGGGTTGGGAGTGACTCCATCACCTAATACACAGACGGGGGGCCCGAAAGTCAAACAGTTGAATCAGTGTTCGCTTTAGTACCAGTGAACAAGCTGTCTAGTATGTCGCAGTGTAGATGGTGTACATGCGAATTGCAAAAATTGATTATGCACACCCACAGCACAAACATTATTACTGAGTCATCGAGCTTGAGATGGTCTCTACTTACCTACCCACCTGTGTTAAAAACAATCAGATACCTTACAGTTTCAAAGTCAGCTGGTCTGTCAATGACTTTTTTGACAAAAGTATTGTCAGTCTTATTTTTGACTATGACAGATCTAAAAAAAGTATGAAATTAATCAGCTTGAATTTTAGAAGACTCTAATACTACGTTTACAACGGACTATAAGCTCTTGTAGATTAACTAAACCCAAAATAGTGTTTTCAGCGACTTAACAGATTAAAAAGTAAAGGGTGTTTTTAAGAACTTGAAAATTTTAAATAATAATACAAGACAGAAATATTGCCGGAATGATTTTTTTATTATAACTATCGGGGAGAAAATTTTATAGCATTTATTTTTAAAATATGATTTCCCGCATATGATTTTCAAATAAATCTGGCCATATGGCCATTGGTCATTGATTCCAATGGTAGCTTGAGTTAAGAGTTGCTGGTTTGTCGCAATAAGCCAATCACTTAACACATCCCCATAAAAAGTAGTCAAGAGGCATTAAGTTACACGAAGTAGGGGGTCAGTTAACAGGATCACTTCTGGAATTAAAGCTGTCACCAACTAATCGCGCTGTATGGCAAGTTACGTCGTCGTATTGGAACCATATGCCATGGATGGTTAGCTGATTAATTTTTGGAAACAAAAAATTAGTCAGCATGGCTCGATAGCACTCGCCATTCAGCATAGCGGCCTTGTAACAAAGCGTTACGATTCTATTCCTAAACGACCGCCATCCGCAGTAAAACTAGTACTGATCTAACCTAATAATAATACAAACAACAACCTGCACTTAGTCACTACCATGGAGTGCAACTGCAGCGTGTAAACCGCTTAAATAATGTAATTGTGATTCATTAGTTGCTTGAGGACTGTCTTCGCTCCATATACCGCAATTTTGCTTACTGACGAAGCCATTTAACGAGAAATGAGATTCATCACTAAACAAAATTCTTCCGTAAAAATGCTCTTTGAACTTCGCGAACAGATTCATTTTTTTCAAAAGAATATTTCCACAATTTGTTGCTCCGGCGTTAAACGATTCAATTGCCAAACCTTACTGAACAGAAATGTCAACACAGTTTGACATTCTCAACTGTCAAACCATAGCCAACAACCATCGAAACTTCTCATGCTGCTGAAAAAAAACACCAGTTATATTCATTTTAACAGCACCATTCAAAGTGCAAAAATACTCTTTCATTTTTTCTTATTACCTATTCACACCAAACTCGTTTACCCTTTTCGTTTACCAAAACGAGTAGAGCGTTCACACCGAACATTTACTTGTTTTTGTTTGACATTTCAGTTGTTATTGAAAAAGCTGCCAAAACGTGGATACAACATGAATCCTAAGCAATCAAATATTATAATGCTGCATAAAAATATAGCAAAACTAAATATGAAAATTTTAACGAACTTTCTTTTTGAGCCAGAAGTATCTACAAGCAGGATCTTCTTCATTGGAAAATAAAATAAAAAATAAAATCTGGTTTTCTTGGTGGGCAAAGTCCACTGGCCGACCCTCGAACGCCTCCGCCATCTCTCTATAGATATGACCATTTTTCCGACTTCCTCGGAGGCCCGACTCGTATTCAGCCCAAAGTTCGATCAAGAATTCTTCGTCCGTACTTCCCCAAATTCGTTTAGTTTTTTTCTTTTGAATTTCCTGTAAATAAAAAGAACTCGTGCATTTAAAATTTATTACAAAAAAGGATTTGAAAAAATGTCCTTACCGCTGCCATAATTGTTTGAACGATTTGAACGAAATTAATTTTTTTGACAGCAACCAATCAGCTGTTGTTGTTTTTTTTGGGGGCCTATTCACACTCATATCAATTTCTCTTGAAGTCGTTTTGCAAAACAAGTCGATTATGAAAAATGTATTGCAAAACGAGTAGTTTTGAGGAAAACGAGTAAAATCTCGTATGGTTTGGTGTGAATAGCGTGTTATGATGTAGAAGGGTGACTGGAAGCTTCATTTGTGTTATACTACGTTTTCACCGACCACTAAACCGAGATTTAAGTAAATTTGGCTAAATCTCCTACAAATCTTGAAGATTTACCATACAAATTTTAATCTTCTCAGATGAAGATTTAAAATAAATCTCACTTAAATCTTCATTGGGCCAATAGATGTACAAATTGAACTAACCTATTCCCATATCGAAATGAACACATTCATCGGGAAAGTGAACTTTTCGCTTCAGTTGACACAGATGAAGCTGCCTGTCTCAATAAAATGAAACAGTATTTGCATTTTGAATAGTGTTGTCAAAATTAATCTACTTTTGGAGCGGTGGAAACACTATTTGAGATTAGTAAATATAAATCTAGATTAATGTTCGGTGGAAACGTAGTATTAGACGAAACGAAAATTTCACTTTTCCAATGAATATGTTTATTTTGATATGGGAATAGGTTAGTTTAATTTGTACATTTTTATAGGTCCTCTGAAGATTTAAATGAGATTTCTTTTAAATTTGTATCAATCAAGATATAAGAGATTAAGACTAAATCTATTTAAATCTCGCTTAAGTGATCTGCAAAAACTCGTAGAGGAATAACTCTTAATACAATTAAAATTATATACTTTATCACAAACAATATCCATATTGTATTCTAATGGAAACTAACCCACATTTAGTGGATCTCAGCCATGAAATAAAAAAAATTCCACATTTTACATTGAGTTATATTTTTACACCCTATTTAAAATATTTTCATCCACATCTGGCGTTTCTTATCCTTTTAAATACATAGACCTTCAAAATCATTTTGTTTTAAATCTCTTTTAAACAAAGCATAATAATAACTACTGTCTGTTCGCAAAAAGAATTCCATTAGCTCCATTTGCCTTCAATTGTAAAAATTAAAATAATAAACAAAACGCAGGTGCCTCATGAAAAAAGATAAATCATCAAGATATGTATACCTATTCGTAGAATTGGTGTGTATAATTCCTTGATTTTATCAAAAATATTTATGTACAAAATTATATCGTTGTATACTTGATTTCTTTTTGTAGCTATGTTCTATATATTAGAAGTCCAATGAATTCAATAAAAACAAACAAAAAATCTCACAAAAAATACAATACAAAATTTGAGGTACCTACAGCATATATGTATGTATAATACAATTTTCTAAAGCACACACGTTTTTATCTTATTTTATTATTATTGGATTTTCTGCAGATTTTATTTTAAAGCGTCGAGTATTTTGTATTTTTTGTTTTTTTTGTTTGATTACCTATTCGGTGATGCGAGTTGTCTACTTGTGATTTACGACCATCCAATAGAGGAAAAGCATTGGAATCAACAACACAGGGAAATTAATGTATAGTACAAAGACAAAATACAAACATTTATGTATCTTTGAAGAGTAATAGAAATCAGATTAATCGAAATCCAAAATAAAATGTCTTAGACTTTGTCTGAAAGGAGAAAAGACATTGATTGGCGCACGGTTGATTACTTTATTAGAAAATAAAAGCACACGGCTGGGTCAATATACAAAAAAAAGAAAGAAAAAAAAAGAACAGACTAATTGAATTAGAAAAAACGATAAGGTATCTAAAACTATATAGATACACGTATCTTTTGGTTCATCTACAAATACAGTATTTTACGGATAAAAGAAAAACTCATATAAGAAAAACACGCTTATAAGAAATTCAACGAAAACCACCGTGCCTTTTTCTTTAACTTTCTATCGCATATAAGAGAAACACTGTTATAAGAAAGCATTTCTTACATACCAAAATCAATTCTTAGAACAGAAAAGTACGGTTTTAAAAAATTTACATCGTCAGACAAACCTGTGCCAAAACCTTTTCAATATGCATCTTTGTGTTAAGACCTTCATTACAAATTCCCACTTTCCAAAGGAATGACAGCTGATAATTGAAAAGACCGCGGATATTCCGACCACAGATGAGTAATGCAAAGATGGGGAAATTTGGGCAGCAATTTGTGTTTTCCTACATGGAATTACCTTTATGAAACTGATATTTTTGCATTTGTGTATAGAGTAGTTTGAGCTTATTATCAAAAAAGTATATTTTTGTTACTTTGTTACATTAGTAGTTTTTCTTTTTTTTCGTTCAGAGCAGAGCACTGAACAGAGTTCGAACAAATAGATTATGCACTGAACTTGTTCCAAACAGAGCGAGCTCTGAACACTGATGTGTTTTTTAAACACACTTGAACCACACAAATCAGAATACATTTTTATTTTTAACCATAAAAAGCAATACCTACCCTTATTTGTACACTGATACACACCATATACAGAAAATCAATAAGCGATCAACTTCTTTCGCCAACTTCTTTTTTTTCCCCGTGGGTAGGTGTAAAACCTTTAAAAGGCTCTATGAGGACCGAAAAACGCGTTCTCATAGGAGTGTGATATTCTTACTGCACTAAAAACACGTCCTCCTCCCGATTGCAACTAAGTTGAAACTTATCTAGCAATTTATTTTTAACGAATTTAATTAACGTGTTGCAGGTAACTATCCGGTGATAGTTCCTGCTTATATCGCGATCTTAAGGCGGATTCTCGTTTAGTGCACCAGATCGGAAGGCTTTGTCCTTCGCAGGCGGCGTACTAAATTCGTCTCATCGATAATTTCGATTATAGTACCATTGCAGTGTTGTAATAGCCATTTTCTATGATTTCGGGAAAAATTTTTAATTTCATCGCGAACCGTAGGAATCCTGAGATCTCTGTGGAGATCTTCGTTTCTAACCAAAGTGCACTTACAAATGATCTTACGAGTTTATTTTCAAATGTTTGTAAGGTATTTAAATTAGAATCTCGCGTGCAACCACAGACTTGTATACCGTAAGTCCAGACAGGCTTAAGCACCTGCCTGTACAAAATTAGCTTGTTTTCGATACTGAGCTTAAAGTGTTTCCCGAGCAACGAGTACATATCTCTGAGTTTATTATTTAACTCTTCGCATTTCTTTTTAACATGCCGTTTCCATTTTAATTTCGCGTCTAGAGTCATTCCGAGATATTTTGCTTCGTTAGCAAACGGAACTTGAAACGTATTAACAAATACCGGTAATCTATTAATTTTCTTATACGTAAAATCTACATGGACTGATTTTACTTCGTTGAGCGATATCCGCCATGTTTTTGTCCAATCATTGACATTATTCAGAGCTTTTTGTAATTTTGTCGTAGAATCATTTATCGTTTGTCCCACTGCTAGTATTGCAGTGTCGTCAGCAAACGTGGCTACGATAGTGTCTCCTGTTTGAGGTATATCACGTGTAATTAATAGGTACAATATTGGACCTAAAACACTTCCCTGTGGTACCCCACCCACTATTTCTTTGAGATCCGAGTAATCGTTTCCATGTCTTACTCTAAAAAGTCTATTTTCTAGATATGCTTTTAGAAGCGTATAAAGTGCTTTAGGCAGAATTTGTCTTAATTTAAAATTTAGGCCTTCGTGCCACACCTTATCAAAAGCACGTCTAGGAAGATCGCCGAACAAATTTTCTTTTCTTCAAGAGTTTTCTCAATGACGTCAGTGATCCTATGCACTTGGTCAATTGTCGAATGCTTGCTTCTAAATCCGAACTGATGTTCAGGTATAAGGCGCTTTTCTTCTATTATTGGCTGCAGGCGCAGAAGTAATATTCTTCCAAAGACCTTAGATATTACGGGCAGAAGCGAAAAGGTCTATAAGATTTCGTATCATGTGATGGTTTTCCTGGTTTGAGAATCATTATAACTTCCGCAACCTTCCATTGGCTCGGAACGTACTTTAGCCTTAGAGTGGCATTTATTATATAAAGAAGATTAATTAACCCTTTGCGAGGAAGCATTTTGAGAACTTCGGCCGTAATTAGGTCATATCCTGGAGCTTTCTTATACTTAAGCTTTCTTATTTCTCTACTTAATTCGGCAAGGGTAACATTCCTTGTTATGTAATTTTCGCTTGAGTTATATTTATATTTAAATTTTCGTTGAGTACTTGCCCATCAAAAGGTTTAAATGTGTTCTCCAGGTAATCCGCGAAAACGTTTGCTTTCTCTTTATCGCTTTTTGCCCATTCGTTTTGATAATTCTTAATCGGAGGCGCTGGGAGCTTTGGTTTCTTCGTTACTTTAATAGCTTTCAAGATAATTTCCAACTTCAGAATTTTTGAATTCTGCTATCGTCTTTTTTAGTAAATTACACAAGCGATTTAAATTTACCTTGTGTTCAGGAGCTCGAGTTTGCTGCCATTTCTTACGTGCTTTTCGTTTCTCTTTTACTAAATCTTTTATTTCCTGCGGATACTTTAGGTTTTTAAAGCGCGGCTTTTCTCTTTGGTACGGGCTGTTTTTCCATGCGGCTTGTTGTACGATATTGACGAAGTTATCTACTGCGTGTTCAAGTTCGAGAGGCGTTTGTAGTGAAACCCTTAATTCAACGTTATCCTCTATATCTTTCTTAAAACCTTCCCAGTTGGTTTTCCCATTGGTTAGCGTGGGTGGTTTTTCATTTTTAACAAGATTTTCGCTCATAGTGAGAATAACAGCAGAATGATCTGAGAAAAGATCAAAGCTTTCTGTTATGCTAATTTTATTTGAGGGTATTCCTTTGACCACAAAAAAATCAATAAGGTCAGGTTTTTTTTCGATGGATCAGTCGGCCAGTAAATCGGGTTGCCAGTCGAATGAAAATCGCAATTATTTTCCATTACCGCTTCGTAGAGCACTAGACCCTTTTGAGAAATAACTCTAGATCCCCAAAAGCTGTGCTTCGCATTAAAGTCACCACCAAGAATAAAATTTTGTTTAAGTAACTTTAGCACGTTCATAAATTCATTCTTTTCAATTTTATCGCCAACTTATGTATCTAATTATTTTTTCTTCACACTTTCTTTCTTGGCACACATGGCATTTGGTACGTTCAGCATTTTACTCACATGCTCAGTCAATTATGTTCGAGCACGTCGAGTGCGATCTACACATGTTCAGAACTAAAAAAGAAACACACATTTGGAGCTCTGCATGCTCTGAGTTAAGAATAAACACAAACTAATTTTTTGACAACTCAGACTCTGCTCTGAATTAAAAAAGAAAAACGCCTATTAAAGCTTTTTATCTTAAAAAAATATTATATATGAAGTTTTCATATGAACATACACTCATAATGCAAAAGTTTGTGTGGCCTACTTCGTTTTCATGAAATGTTTTAGGTACACGTACAAACTATTTTCCTTTGTCCATAATGTTCTTATAAGAAATTTTCTTTCTTATATCCGATGCGATGTTTGGATTCAAGAAAAACTCCGATATAAGAAAAAAATTTCTTGGATTTTCAGAGTTTCTTGTATCCGTGTTGTACTGTAGTATGAGTTTAGAATTTGTGTCGTTATTTGCCTTAAATGAAAATTATTGTTTTCTTAAAGTAAAAACTGAATCTATCAGATAATTTACCTACCAAACTAGTATCTCTTGAAAACTTTTTAAATAAAATGTTTAAAGATCTAAAGAGAAACAGGTTTATAAAATTTGAATACCGGAAAAGATGGATGTGGGATATGGGGGGCCTATCCCGAAACTATATAGTCTAGAAATACCCGCACACGAGCCTCATAAAATTAACAATTTATTGCCAACGAAATTCGAAGATCGCATTATTTCGTTATGGGGGTGAGGTATCAGTTGTTTTGGCAGTATTGAGATAATTTTTATTGGCACTAAAATTCTACGCGAATATCCAACGAATAATTCAATATTTAGGTTGTGTTGTATCTATTGTATATTGGATGAACAAAAATTATCATTTTCTTAAACACACTAGTTATACTGTGTCCCATCATATTTCCAACATTAGTGTATGATGGTTCCAACGAATTCAAAACGTATAATTGCGTAACACGATTAAAAAGTGATCATATTTTTCTTTGGAACTATAGTTATCTACCTGTGATTTGAGTTGCTTAAAATGATGAAACATTTTTAACCTTGGAACTTGGGATGATGATTGTAATCGGATATATGTACCTACGTGTTGTTTATATTATGGACAATGTTCTTTTCTGTGTTCTATGTATAGGTATATGTACATATGTACATAATAACTTTAACTTATTAAAAAATCTTATTTTAGTTATCAAAAACTTCAACATAACCTGCTAACTCTCTTTGTGTAAACAACTAAAATTACTAACCCTGAACATTATGCAAAAGCATATATCGGCTGTTATTATTATGGTTATTATCAGCACGTGTATAGATAGTAGCTTATATTTAATTTAAATTGATAGGTTCTATGAAAATAAATACTATAACCGCATTAATTATTGTATCAACAAGATAGTTTCTGTATTTAGTTTTGTTCACAAAGTCTGCCCATACACGCACTGTACCAGTCTATTGTCATAAGAAATCTATTCCGCCACACACGCACCACATTTAGCAACACCACACATCCAAAATTAAAAAAAAAATAAAATGCACGGCTGGATCGCACGAACTTGCTCTTATGTTCGATAACATCGAATTCAAAAGATTTCTGTTAAATTCAAAGTATATATTTAAAGCAGTTTTTTATTTCATTTTTTATATATACAAAATATCTTTAATTTTTTTTATTAAATTTGTATGACAGTCTTAAATATTATAATATAAACTTAAAAACAAAATATTAAATCGGCTTAATCAAAGAAAAAATAATTAAAAATTCTGAAATAAATACTTAAACTAATTTAAGCTCAAAAAAAAGTACGCCATTTTATTTGTTAGATAAATTTGAACTTATGAGAAAAAAATTTTAAAAATCCGTGGAGCGGTTTTTGAGAAAAAGAGTTTTATTTTAAAAACGTTTTGAAAACATTTTTCAATTCATAGATATTCAATAAATACATATAATTATAATTTTTGAAAAAAATTTATTGAACAGTTTTCGAAATACAAATTTAAAAAAAAAATTGTTTAAATGATTTTAAAAATACAAAAAAATACTAATTAAAAATATTGGTACGCAATATCATTTGGGCAACCTAAACCTATATATGTGTGAAATTTCGAAAGAATCGGATGATCCGTTTATGAGAAAAATAGGTTTGAACGTAACGGTTATATGGCAGGTACCGTTATTTTTTGAGCTAAAAAAATTCAATATCCCATCTGTACAATACCTAAAAAACTCTATATACCAAGTTTGAAGCAATTCGGCCCACCCGTTTGGGCTGTAGGTGTCTATACATACATACAGACAGGCTGACAGACAGACTGACAGACAGACTGACAGACTGACAGACTGACAGACTGACAGACTGACAGACTGACAGACTGACAGACTGACAGACTGACAGACTGACAGACTGACAGACTGACAGACTGACAGACTGACAGACTGACAGACTGACAGACTGACAGACTGACAGACTGACAGACTGACAGACTGACAGACTGACAGACTGACAGACTGACAGACTGACAGACTGACAGACTGACAGACTGACAGACTGACAGACTGACAGACTGACAGACTGACAGACTGACAGACTGACAGACTGACAGACTGACAGACTGACAGACTGACAGACTGACAGACTGACAGACTGACAGACTGACAGACTGACAGACTGACAGACTGACAGACTGACAGACTGACAGACTGACAGACGGACAGACTGACAGATTGACAGACTGACAGACTGACAGACTGACAGACTGACAGACTGACAGACTGACAGACTGACAGACTGACAGACTGACAGACTGACAGACTGACAGACTGACAGACTGAGAGACTGACAGACTGACAGACAGACTGACAGACAGACTGACAGACAGACTGACAGACAGACTGACAGACTGACAGACTGACAGACTGACAGACTGACAGACTGACAGACTGACAGACTGACACACTGACAGACTGACAGACTGACAGGCTGACAGACTGACAGACTGACAGACTGAAAGACTGACAGACTGACAGGCTGACAGACTGACAGACAGTCATACAGACGGACAGAATTTTTAGACCATCTTTTTTCGTCTTCGCTATCATCGTAATGTCATGTTTGATTCTTATCTCAAAACTTTTTCTTTCGACGTATGCATAACTTGCCTTATAGTACCTATAATCGCAAGTAAAAATGACTTTCTTGACACCGTGTTACACATAGAAATCGATGAAGAAACTAGTCTTATGTCAACACATTACACATCTGAATTCAGCAACTTGGATGTCTATCGGAAGGTTAAGGTATCATCAGCCAAATAATACATATCTATGAAAAAACAGTGAATTTTTTTAAGTTAGTAGTAGATCTTAAAATAATATACCAAAAGTATTGCCTTTATTTACTAGAAGTTTAGTGACAGGTGGATCTTTTCAATAAAGAAACATGGTGACAGAATTTATGACAGTAAATATTCGTGACAAGTTTTATACAATTCACAAAAATTGAGAGCTTACATTTTTGTCAAGACTGTCGAATTGTTAGTGAAGAAATTTGACAATTACTGTCAAGCTGCCACTTTTTTGTAGTTATCCCTCGTCTGTCGCACAGATCAATATTAAAGCCCTGCGCAAACCGAAGTGGTGGCGGTAGCGATGGCGTAGTGTTGGTTATGCGATATTAATGTGATCAAAAAGCCTGCTCACGTTGATGCGATATCGCTACACATGTTTGTAGCGTGCAAATTGTCAAATAATAATAATAACCAATGAAAATTCTAGCAAAACAAACATTTTCAATATTTAAAATCGAAATTTAGTCAACAAGAATATATACCTCGCATTTTTTATTACTTTCGATGTAAGTAGGACAAGTTTTTCATTTGTAAAATTAATTTTATGAGATTTAAGTCCAACTTGACATTACGATGATAGAGAACACCAACAAAATGGGTCCCGCGATTTCGTCTGTCTGTCTGTAGATCGATCGACAGCCTAAACGGCTGAAGGGATTTTCTGGAAACTTGGTACTTAAGCGTTGTAGGTTATCTCAAATAGATTTTAGAATTGTTTTTTTTTAGCCCCAAAAATAACGGTACTCGCATACAATTTTTTTTATTATCTTAATTATTATTTTAATTATCTCGAAAATGGATCTTACGATCTTAATAGGAAAAAGTGTGCACTACTTTGGGTATATTCTACATTTTGGTCAAACATTTTTTTAAATATTTTGTTATTAACGCCATACAACCATTTTTCTGATTTTCGACTATCTCATAAATTTTCTGTCCTTTGAGTTATAAATAATACTGCATACCAAAACCTTTCAAAATTATTTTTTTAGATTAAAAAAATTATTTTTTTTTGATAATTCAATATAATAATAATAAAATAGTTAAACTAGTTTTTAATTTTATATTATTAAATATTTAAAATTGTGATACAGATTTTTTTTTAATAAAAAATAATTAAGTAAAAAAACGACTTTACAAATATATTTAGATTCTTAAATTGCAGAAAGTTGTAGAAACATTAGGTGCTGTAACGTAAAGTGTTTGTATAATGTCATCGTTATATGTAAATTCCTATCCAGTGATACGTAATTTAGTAGATTTAACTATTTTATAAATGAGAAAAAAGGAGTTTGACAACAGAAATAATATATATATATATATATATGATCGGACACGTTCAGAAGACGAAAGCTTAGTAAAGACTGGTAGCACATTTTTACAACGTAACATAAACGTCAAGTAAGTAATTTTTCTAAGATGAACTAAAAACACATAATTGAAGTACATTTTTAAATTTGACACCTTCCTTGACCATTCTTGCCTAGTTTTCTGGTCACATTCTAAAAAAGTCCGGTAAAATTGGAAGGCAAATTCTTAACAGCTGGTTAATCAAAGATAAAAATGGCCTTACTTTATTTTTCTAAGCATGACATATGATTGACGTCTTAAAATTTGGCGCCATTATAAATTAATCAAATGAATACTCGTGTTCTCGTGTTCATCCAGTAAGGTCATGTAAACTTATCGATGCTTTAGCTGAGAGTGTGGCTGAAAACTGTCTTTCAGTCTGTCAGCCTGTCAGTCTGGCAGTCTGTCAATCTGTCAGTCTGTCTGTTTGTCCTCGAGTCTACAGTCTAAAGGGTTGGATAGATTTGCTTCAAACTTGGTAGATATTGTTTTTTCGGTAATATGCCCACACGTTTTTTTTTCATTCATAACAGTAGCTCCCACATCTTTTTTTGGGTAAAAACAAAACTCTTAATTTTCCCAAAAACGGATCCAACGATTTTTATAAAAAAAATGTGTGTTCTTTAATTAGTACACTCCACTTTCAAGTATAAAAGTTTTTCGATTTTTAAAAAATAAATAATGAAAAAATGAAAAATCGATTTTTCAAAAACCAGTGACAGAATCTTTTTGAAATTTCAATTTTATGTACGTATATTAATAATATCTTCAAAATGGCGTTTCAAATTTTTTTGCTAAGAATGTTTTCAAAATTTTATACATAAAAAATTAATTCATTAAAAAATCGCTCCAACGATTTTTGATTTTTTTTATATATTCTTATCCATGAATTTAAATTGGATCTTTATTTTCCCTCAAGCTATAACGACTAAGTAATATAAAAACATTTAATTATGTGTTTTATCCAATAATTTCTACCTTTATTATTATTCCCTTTTTACTAATTTTTGTGTACGTCACTGAATATTAAATACAATGTAGGCCCTCATACATTTATATATACATATGACGTGTCTTTAAAAATCACATGAATTTTATGTATGCACATTGTATCTTAATTAAAAGTTATATGCATGTAGCTACATACCTACCTACACCCTTCATTTGCATTATTATATGTACAAGTTTACATACTAAGGTTCCATCTATATGTATATGTATATACATACATTTTACTCTCCCAACTTACATAATTTAAATCCATAAATAGATTTAAATACACATTTGTAGGTAGGTACCTATGTAACTCTTCCTCGAATTATCCATTCGACAATTCATTATACTAAGAATCAAGGTAATCTTACCTTCATAGTCTTTAAACATGCATAGGATAACTACACCTAACTAACTAAACCTCAATGGTTAGCTACATTAAATTTGTTAGCTACAAGAGGAAGTTCGTACGATCCAGTCGTACATTTTATTTTCACCAATCACCAATTTAAGTACCCGGATCAATAGTTAGTACTTTCTTGACGATTTCGTTGTCCTCTTAGAGAAACATAGGCACATGTTTTTTCCCATTTTACTTGGTTACCACTTTGGTTTCAAGCATATAGCAACTTCACAAAACGTTGCCAAATTTACGTTTACGTTCGTCAGTAAAAACCCAGTAAGATTTAAATCATTAAAATTTAATTCAAAATACACCTACCGTGTACTTCAATTTAAAAAGTCATGTGCGTTTAAATTAAAAATTTAAATATTCTATCACACCACAATCCTGTGATATTAATCATAAAATATTCTCAAACTATTTTGCTGGGGCTTTTCGTTTTCATTGTTCATTTCTATTAACTGTTTAGGTTACCCATCATCCTTGTTAATAAGTTTTCTTTTATTAAACGATGATTTAAAAACATCCTTATCCAGATGTTTCATAAAAAATATATATACCTACAACCTTCTTCAAAAGAAATCATCACATCTCATCTCAGAAAAAAAAAAAATATTTTATATGTAGGCTCTTGTGTACGTCTGTGGATCCTAATTTGGGCCATTGATAAGCTGGATAAGCTTCAGCTTTAAAATGCCTTAGGATAATAATACACAATCAACACAATGGCAAATCGTGTGGAAAAGTGGTGTCCTTTTCTTCGTTTTAGTCTTTAACTTTATCATCATATTCAACACATCACTTTTTCTATTTTCATTCGATACCTTCCTTCCTTAAAGTTATAAAAGAGCCTAATTGCTAGTTAAAGCTTTAATACTCTTGGCACTGTTTGCTAAAATATTTTCCCTTACTGCCATCAGAATAAATCAATATTGAAGTGCATTAAACAAAAAACAAAAAAAAAACACGAAAGGAACCAAAAGCCATTAAAAGCGTTGCCAAATTTAATTAACTTCGTTTGCGTGCTCAGATAAAATTTGCCTTTCAATTAGCCGCCATTTTATATTTTTGGTTTTTTTTTCAATTTCTTTCCCCCTGTTTATAGTTTTTTTTTACATTAATGTCCGGGTGTTGAAACAAAAACTTAAAAGTTAATTTCCGACGAATATTTGAAATTCAAATTAATGTCTTCTCTCAGAAGTTTATTCAATTTATAATTAGAATGATCCGTTTATGAATGAACTATGATAACAATATGGCGGAACAAAATGGTGTTCCTGTAGGTATAGTTGGAAGTATTGTCAAATTTGAAAGATAGCGCCTTAGAGACAACTTCAACTTTATATCACAAGCGTTATAATACTTTTCCACCGACCACTAAACCGAGATTTAAGTAGATTTAGCTAAATCTCCTAGAAATCTTGAAGATTTACCATACAAATTTTAATCTTCTCAGATGAATATTTAAAAATAAATCTCATTTAAATCTTCAATCGAACTACACTACTTCCATATCGAAATGAACACATTTATCGGGAAAATGAATTTTTCTCTTCGGTTGACACAGATGAAGCTGCCTGTCTCACTTCTACATCATAAGAGAAAATGAAAAGACATATGCATTTTGAATAGTACTGTCAAAATTAATCTACTTTTGGAGCGGTGGAAATACTTTTTGACATTAGTAAATCTACAAGAGATTAATGTTCGGTGGAAATGTAGTATTATCTATACTTTTTGACAGTTCACTGCATTTATCAGCAATTCTGTCTTTATTTGAAAACTATTATGCAGGTTGCCTTTAATGCATTTTTGAAAAATACGAAACAGTGTAAAATAAAACATTTACATGTTTTTCAGTGACCGTTAGGTTTGCTGTCAGCGTTTTTAACGACAGCTTATTTTCTTCATTTTTTTTTAACTCGCTACTGGATCCAATTGCGGTTGTTCAAGGGTAATTCCTTACCTATATTAACACATGTGAAATTTTGACAGAAATACATATTATATGTAACGGGTGTTTTTTTTTCAGACTGTGGTTTTCAAGACTCATATAATTCAATGTTATGGCCAAGAATTTATCTTTATTATAAAGATAAGGGTTTGCCATAATGTTTTTAAAATGATTTCAGGTAAGTTGAATAAATTTTCGGGCTGGATCGAATAAATTCCAGCCGACAGGCCCAATTTCGACCACTTTTAGCAGCTATTGGGGCCGTATGTCAGCAATAAAGCGCCAAATATTCTCTTCCAACACATAACTCCACAAAAAATAGTCCAGCGGTGTTAAATCGCACGATCTTGGAGGCCACACCACAGGCCCACAACGCGAGATAATGGGCTCAGCAAAAGTTTTCTTCAATAAATTGATTATTTCGTTGACTGTATTGCACGTAGCGCCTGCGCCGTCTTGTTGGAACCAAAAGGTCGCCAGGTCATCAACGTCACCCAATTCAGGCACTAAAAAGTAAATTAATCATGGCTCTATAGCGTTCCCCAGTGACTGTAACATTATGTACGGCTTCATTTTCGAAGAAATATGGACCAATGATTCCCTCTTCCCATAGAGTCCGTACAACAAACAGTGACTTTTTGAGGATGTAACGACGTCTCAACAATGCCTTGGGGATTATGATCACTCCAAATAACACAATTTTGCTTATTAACCTACCCATTTATCCAAAAGTGAGTTTCATCGCTGAACAAAATGTTCTTGTTCAAAATCGGTACCGGTGGTCATCTCGTTTTAGGCCCATTTACCGAACGTGCGACGCGCTAGATGGTCGTTTGGCTTCAATTCTTGAAATAGCAAATCAAACGGAGCATAAATCAAGTGACATCTGTCAAAAGACCAACTCTCAAAAAAGTATTGCCAGATTAAAAACCACACGTCTAAAAAAACACCCGATGTATAATAAGACACATGAGTATAAAAAAGTTTAACTTGAACGTACGTACATTTAATACGTTTCCATTCTTATTTCTGTCAGATTTTTATTTTAATCTTTAATGAACAAAAAAAAACTACACAATACATTTGTTCTATAAATAAACCAAACTAATTTTGATATACATAATGTAAGAGACGGAACCATAGAATTCGATTAAATTTTATATTCTAGCTTCCGTTAGTTTAAGTAAATCTAATATAAGAGAGTTTTGTTCCAATAAATTAAAATTAAATTTACCATGGTGTTTCAAATAATAGGGTAGTAGTACCTTTAATTTCTCTAGATAATAAACCTACTCTATTATCTAACTAAGCCCAAAAGGTCATACATAAACTTTTCATTAGATTTTATCCTGCATGTACGTGTATATAGAATATGGATAAGAATGTAGAACCTACACAATTAGAAACTTTTGTTTTTGTTTGCTGTATTTAAGGGAACAAAACTTATGGCTTGTAATTACAGAAATCCAGTTCCCCTATACAATACCTGATCTAATTTGTAAAAAAAATATTTTTTGTTTAAGGCTGTATGATTATGGTCGGTAGCAATATATAAAGCATAATAAATACCTTCAGGGAAGTGATACTGTCGCTTTCCATTGGTTTCTTCACCCCTTTTCTGATACCAAAGAAATTTTAAAATTCAAATACATAAGAACAACAATTTGTAACACATATTATCGAACGCGCCGCCATTTAAACTAAATGATGTCTTCAAATATTTATAATCACATTGACGTTCAAACTGACAAATGATGAAAGGAGAACAAAAAATATTTCTAAAATATCATTTAGAATACAAGTAGAGTGACCAAAGGAAAACGACATACACAATACACATGCCTATGTATATTCATGTGATACGACCGACAACTGAGTGAATAACTGTGTTAAAATAATTTATAAACCTTAATCCTAAATAATATAATAGAAATATAATTTAGACCTATTAATAACTGCCAAAATATGATAAATTATTGTAGTTTTATTTAAAAAACAGTCAAACTAAAATCGCGATCTAGATAACATCCACACTTCAACGAATAAAGGAGGTGTAAAGCGCCTTTCATATGAGTTGCGAATTAGAAGTTTTCTTTATATGAATAATCTTTGGTCGCGCCGACCAGACATTAACTGACAAATGTCATTAATATGTAAATAAATAAAGTTTTGAATTTGGTCTCCAGCAAAATGAGTTCTAAACAATTTTATTTAAAATCGTTTTTATGCAGTTTTTTTGGTATAAAAGTTTAAAAAGGAGACGTAAGCTATATTTCCATTCAATTAACATAATTAACATGAATCGCCACGAAAATGGAGAAGAACAACCACCAAATAAAGTGACGTATAAAATTTAAGATTAAATTCGAGCGAATTTGTGGGTTGTTGTTGATTGCGAATTTACATTTGACAGTTCACAGTCGTCGTTGTTAGGAAAGTAGTGCTTACTTTTTTAGATAAACTTTTCTAGTATTTAAATATCTTATTTCGCATGCACACAAGCTAGTAAAATGCTTTTATTTTTTGAATTGCTGAATTCTGTTTTTAGAATTACAAAAACAAAAAATTAAATGCACGACTGGATCGTACGAACTTGGTCTTGTAGCTAACAACTTTAATAATGGTATAATGAATTATCGAATGGATGGATGAACCTACAAATGTATGTTTAATCTAAGTTATGGATTTTAATTATGTAAGTTAGGAGAGTAAAATGTATCTACATATATATAGACATATTGATGGAACTTAAGTATGTAAACATGTAAATAATAATAAAGAAAATGAAGGATGAAGGTGGGTAGGTAGCTATATAACAACTTCATAATTTAGGTGCAATATGAATACATAAGATTCGTGTGATTTTTAAAGCACATTTGCATATAGAAATGTATGAGGGCCTGCATTGTATTTAGTATTCAGTGACGTACGCAAACATTCTTAAAAAGAGAATAATATTAAGGTAGAAATAAATGGATAAAATACATAATTAATGTTCTTATATTGCTTAGCCGCTATAGCTTAAGGAAAAACAAAGATGCAATTTGAATTCGTGGATAAATAACAAACTATAAAAAAAAAATCAAAAATCGTTGGAGAGGTTTTTTAATAAATTAATGTTTTATGTATAAAATATTGAAAACATTTTTAGAAAAAAAATTTGAAACGTAATTTTGAAGACATTATTAATATACATATAAAATTCGAATTTGAAAAACAAATTCTGTGACTGGTTTTTGAAAAATCGATTTTGCAAAAAAAAATTTTATTTATTTTTTAAAAATCGAAAAACTTTTTTTTTTGAAAATTTGGGTATGCAGTTTTATTACCAATTTTAGGGATTAATTTTCTTTTGCAAATATTTATTGTAATCGGTTTATCCAATATTGAGAAAGTCAAAAATATGAAAAGTGGTTCTATAGGAAGTACCGTCAATAAGTACGGAAAAAGAAATATTTTTATACTAAAAAGTGAAATGCACTGATTTAAGAACACACAAATTTTTGTATAAAAATTCTTGGAGCCGTTTTCGAGAAATACATTTTTTTCTTAACGGTTTTTTAACATTGTATGGGAGGTACCGTTGGTTTTTATTTTAGAAAAAATAGTTTTTTTAACTATTCAAGTTAATGTCAAAAAACCACTAAATACGAAGTTTCGAAAAAATCTATTGAGTCGTTTTCGAAATTTTGAAGTTTCAAAAAACATGAATTTACAAAAAAGGGTATACAATAGTGTTTAAACTTTCTAGGAGCTTCCGCGTAAGAGTTTCAAAAAAAATCAGATAATCGAAAAAATGGTTCTATTAGAGGTACCAAAAATAACAAGTTTTTTTCAAAAAAAAATTATGACAAGGTACCCTTTTCATAATTATGGGAGCTACTGTTATTTATCGTGTTAAAAAAATGAAAAAAACGTGTGGACAAATTACCGAAAAATCAATATGTACCAAGTTTTAAGCAAATCTATCAAAGCGTTGAGGCTGTAGACTCGAGGACAAACTGACAGAATGACGGAATTGGGGGACCCACTTTTTTGGTGTTCACTATGATCGTAATGTCATGTTTGATTGTTAAAAAAAAAAAATTTTTACGAATACATAACTTGCCTTATAGTACCTATAATCGCAAGTAAAAAAGTTGTTAATAACAAAATATGTACAAAAAATTAAATTAAAATGTAGGCATAGTAGTTTAGAAATTTTGTGTATCAAAATCGTTTTTGAGAAATTTTAAGTGGTAGAAAATATTGTATGACATGTAAAAATAACCAAAAATTTCACAATACATTCACAAAAGCATAAAGGCCCGCGCAAACCAAAGAGATGGCGTTAGCGATAACAATATGGATGCTACTTATGCAAATTAATAGAAATGCACACATCAACGCGATATGTGGATAAGGAATAACTTCCACACGTGCTGTAACTGTAATCACCATTTTGGTCGCCATATCTATATCGCACTGTCAAAATTTTTAATTATTTTCATTCCTTTTTGGTGGTATATTCAATATTTTATATTTGTGAAATTTATTATTCTTTGGCTTATTTTATAAATTAAATAACAATACAAAATTAATTTTTAGTCGGAGCTTCTGCCACTGCGCGGCAAAATCTACTTTTGTAAAAATATTGTAATATTGTGATCACTTAGTTAAAAAAAATGAACGACTAGATCGCACAGACTGGCTCTTATGTTCGATCACATCGTATGCAACAAAAATTCTATTAAAATAATTCAATCAGTGAATAATTTGATATAAAGAATGCTTCACTTTAAACCCATTGAATTAGTGAAAGAGAAAAATATATATTACTTATTTTTTTCTTTTTTTCGCTTGCACATTAAGTGAGTGTGGGATAAACATATTTATTTTCCACATCTGTTGTTTGTATTCTTTTTTTCTCATTTACAAAAAACCAAACGGAGAGTGATTATATATCACTCTTCAAAATTGTAGCTGAATTGATCGTTGTTTGCAATTAGAGACTTCTTTGTAAGAATAATATGCCCATATCAACAAAGAATTTATTTATTTCGTTAAAACATTCTATTTGAACTTTTAATTGCAAATTCTTATTGAATGTTCGAAATTTTCGCACGGGTCTTCGGATGTTTTTATAGTTTGGATAGAAAAGGAGAGAGTTTAATTGATAAGTTTTAAATATTTTAATAAAGTATCACTGTTTCTGAAAACTCGATTTATAAAGCATTTTATGATTAATCAATTATTATATTATAATATATATATTATTATTTTAATCAATCACCCAGAGGGATTAGGTAAGTTAATTATTTTAGATCAACTCATCCAAGTGGGAGTTGATTAGTTTTGTTTTCAACTTGGTTTTACAATATGGCCCACCAATCGTGCTACAAAAATAAAACGTAATAAATTTTTTTCAGTGTGAGTAATCCGCTTATTTTTTTTTAATTTAAAGGCTACTATTTAGATTTATCAAAATGAATGCTTGGGATACCATTCTTTGCAGTCCGTCATTTGCGTCCAAAGGGAATTTAGGGTGGAGTTTTGAGGTACTCCCCCGAGTAGATGGACCATTATGAGGCTGGTGAACATGTTTGCCGAATCTGTAAGCATCGAACGAACAAAAATCCCAATGTTCGTGTTCAGGATACAATCGTGGCTGTTGCATCCAGGCAAATCCAAGTGTTTCGACTCGAAACTTATCGGGCCAAATTGGAGTTAGCAGACGGTCATTACAACGGATACTTCATGATGACTTAAACTTGTTTCCGTACAAAGTCCAAATTACAAACCCTCAGGATTTGCCTGTTCGCCTGGAATTTTGAAGAAAAATGATTGCAATGGCCGAAGAAGACAACACATTGATAAATTGTTTGTTCATGTCTGATGAGGCCCATTTTGACTTAAACAGCAATGTTAACAAGCAAAATTGCCGTATATGGAGTGAATCTAATCCAGAAATGCTCCATGAGAAGGAACTGCACCCAGAACGAGTCACTGTGTGGTGCGCAGTTTCATCAAGGTGTATTGTCGGGCCATACTTTTTTGAAGAAAACGGTGTAACACAAACTGTCAATGGGGACCGTTATTTAAAGATCTTGAAGGAGTTCTCTTACCCAGAATTTCGCCGAAGACGTATCCCTTTCAGCAGGATTTGGTTTCAACAAGATTGAGCAAGTGCACACGTAACCACACAAGTTATGGCGGAGCTCCAACGAAAATTCCCAAACAAATTGATATCCAGAAACTGCATTTTCCGCTGGTCCCCAAGGTCACCTGCCCTGATTGCACCAGACTTTTTTTTATGGGGTTATGTCAAGCAGGAGGTGTACAAAACGAAACCCGGGAATTTGACTGAATTGTACCAGTTCATTAAGGCAATAATTGAGGCGATCCCAATTTCAACCCTTCAGGCCGCAATGAACAATTTCCTGTTCAGGTGCCGCATATACGTGGATGAGCGTGGAGGTCATTTGCGGTCTATCATATTTAAAAACCAATAGTTATTTAAAATAAAATTTAATATTTAATCCAATAATTTAATAAATTAATGAAATACATCGATTAAAATAAAAGTTATTTAAATTTCTTATTGTAGCACGATTCGTGGGCCACGTTGTATAAAGTGGATATTAATAAATTATATACCAATGTATATAATAATATTATTAAATTAAATTGTAATATAAAGTATGTTTGTTTTTTACATAAATCTTTTCAAAAACACTATAAATAAAGTACCAATATTATAAAATTATTATTAAAATGCATATATTTCATTTAAAAATCATTTCAAAAGAAATCCTTCTCTGTTTGTCATCATCATCGTTTATAAAATGTCAGCCCAATTCATGTTCAGTTCTACAAACACAAATTTTAATAAACACAAAAAAAGTCCTTACCTTATGTTACTGCCCTTAGCGAATGCATAATCAAACAAAATATAATCGTCACCTAGCTGAAAATAAAAATAAAAATATATATGTACATACAAACATATTTAAATGAAATTTTTTACGATTTAATATAAACTACTAGACTCACAAATAACAGAGTTTGATAATCTTGTTTAAATATATAGGTACGTAACAATGATATCGATTATCAGTATAAAAAAGTACACAAACAAAACATAAACCATATATTAATCTGAAAAATCGTCATCGTATGTGAATTCCAATTTATTTTAATTACAAATCTATTTTAGCCACTTGAAAAATATTGTTAATAATAATTATTGTCTAGGCCTCCGGAAATAAGCACGTGTATGTATTATAATTATTTTTTTTTTAAATTTTTAATTGGAATGTAAATAAAAAAATTATTAAATTATTTTAATAAGTTATTTTTTAATCTTTGATAAATTTTGTACTCAAAGTAAATCAGTGACTAGCAAAAATGTTGGGGTAAAAGTTCATTCATATCTTGTGGGAGAGCACAGAAAAAAAATGCTTTCTCATCGGCAAAGTAGGTAATATGTAAGCTTAAGATAATATTTAGAAAGATTTGGCAAACGCCATAATGCCGACCGAAATGGGCCCAGTCCCCTGTTAATTTCGAAGAATGAGCTCCAGCTCATCTTCGACTCATTAAAGAAAAAGAAGTCTGCAGGAGTCGATGGTATATCCAACGTTGTACTACGACATTTGCCTCAAGAAGCAGTTGACATTTATACCACACTGTTTAACAACGCGCTGAATAATGCATATTATCCAGTGCGGTGGAAGACAGCTGTGGTGCACCCTCTACCAAAAAAAGGGAAAAGACAACTCCAATCCGGCGAATCTCCGGTCGATAAGTCTTCTTCCGAGTATCAGCAAAGTATTTGAAAAGGTTATTAATAGAGCCCTGTTCAAGTGGGCGGAGGACAAAAATATCATCCCGGATAATCAGTTCGGTTTTAAGGCGGGACATGACACAATTCATGCCGCGTCTAAACTAGTTTCTGATATCCAATGGAACAAAACTAAAAAGCAGTGTACGGGTGCCTGTCTGTTTGATTTGGAGAAGGCCTTCGACACCGTATGGTTAGAAGGTCTCTATCTAAAGCTAACCAGACTAGGTATAAGTAAACCTCTATTGTATATGCTTTATGACATGCTAAATGATAGAAAGTTTGTTGTCAAGAGTGGCAATGTAACTTCTACCGCAATTTTTAATATTAATAATGGTCTTCAGCAGGGAGCGGTTAACTCGCCGATTCTATTCAGCAATTACACCAGCGATCTGATAGGTAGTCTAACTCATGCAATTGCGTACGCCGACGATCTAACAGCTAGTACAGTTGAGGTCATCAAAAGTCTCTTGCAGAGTGACTTCGACAAGATTCAGCGATATTGTGATGACTGGAAGTTGAAAATCAACTTCCAGAAATCAGAAACTATTTTGTTTAGGACTCCGTTGTCTAGCGCCTCAAGGGATACGAGAAAGAACTGGCGCAAGCTGGTAGGGCCACATGGACATCCACTGGCGAGTAAAAGTGTAGTAAAGTACCTTGGCATCTGGTTGGATCAGTACCTGTATTTCGACAGACATATATTAGTGCTGCTTTGGCCAGGGCTAGGGGAGCCTTTGCCTTGACAAAACGACTGTTTTATAGCAGCCATCTTGACAGCAGGGTGAAGGTGATTTGCTACATGGCCCTCATCAGGCCGATGATTGCCTACGGATGCCCGGTGTGGTTCAACGTTGCCCCATCTCAAATGGAAAAGATTCGGGTGTTTGAGAGGCAATGTCTTAGACGTTGCCAGAACACCAGAGTCGGAGTACACAAGATATTATTCCAACCAGGTTCTATACAACGGAGCCAACATAAACAGAATAGATAATTTTTTGTTCAAGCTGATTCGGGGTCACGTAGCAAGAGCGATGTCCTCAACTAACAGCTTAATTTTTGGGGCTTATTACCCCAATAACGAATATTTTGAGAGTGCGCGATTAAGTTGTCACATCCCTCCCGAGTCATTCCTCTATTTAGACAGTCGAGGGCTGATACAGGATGGAGGGGCGGTTCCGCTCATCTACCACGTCAGCCGGAAAACTGTGGATAGGCGACTCCTGTATGGTCGAGACGTCATCGCTCAAGGTGGAGAAGACCGCCTTCGGTTCAGTAGGACTGTGTCCGATCGGGGCCGGAGGGATAGGGCGAAACAGGAGAACCAGTTCTGGTGGCTCTCTGAACAGCATCGTGATATTTAAATTCGATGAAGATATTATATCTTGGCCGACTTACATAGATTTAGGGCATTAGGTATAGGGAACAGTCGAGGTGGCACCAAAAAAAAAATTAAAAATATGTATGTATGCGGGGGCATACGTGCATGTATTTTCGTGTCTGTACATGTATGTGCGTATGTACATGTATGGGTGGGTTGCATGTTGTTGTGTGTTTGCATGCATATAAAAAATTAAATAACGAAAAAAAATGCTGCTGTGGCTGTTCTAGTTTTTAAGTAGTTTTAAGTATTATTAGGTATTTTAGGGGTTTGGGTTGTTGGTTACTATAAGTTAGTTTTATTTAGTTTTAATTATTTTTAATATATATTTAGGTTTAGTTTATAAGTAAAAAAAAAAAAAACAATGATAAGATATCAAGTTTGTGTGAAAGTTCCTTGAAATATAAAATAAAATAAAAAAAAATTAGATTTAATTAAAATAGTTTTTAGGTCGAAAGACATTAGTTTTAAGAGTTATTGTTTAATTTAGAGCTCCCGTAAAGGGCCAGTAAATTAGTTGTAAGTTACTGATAATTAGGCTAATTTTAAACATTTTTGTCTAGCTTTAAGATAGTTATAAGTTAAAATGAAATAAAAATGAATTAAAAAAAAAAAGATAATATTTAGAAATTTAGAATAAACTTTATCGTAATCGTAAGTGAGAAAAATTGTGATTTTTGAATAAAAGGAATTATTTAATTTTCCCTGAGCATTAATCAAGAAGAGATCCCTTTGAGCAAGCACAAAAGTGGAATAAAACCCAAAAAAAAAGAACATAGAGTTATTGGGGGTTATCTAGAAAAAAGATTCTTGGCAGTGTTTCCATGCTTCGAACAAAGTTAACTTGATTGGTGCTTGAACGTTTCTCTCAGAAATTCGGCGGGAAACAAAATTTCAATCGAGATTCATGACAGGTTGCATCAAAAAAGAAAAATTCGTAAACGTGTTAGCTTATAGAGGGTGGCGCACGAATCGTGCTACAATAAGAAATTAAAATAACTTTTTTTTTAATCGATGCATTTCATTAATTTATTCGATTAAAAATTAAATTTTATTTCAAATAACTAATGGTTTTTAAAGATGTTAAACCGCAAATGACCTCCACGCTCATACACGCATATGCGGCACCTAATCAGAAAATTGTTCATTGCGGCCTGAAGGGTTGAAATTGGGATCGCCTCAATTATTGCCTTAATGGACTGCTTCAATTCAGTCAAATTCCTGGGTTTCGTTTTGTACACTTCATGCTTGACATAACCCCATAAAAAAAGTCTGGTGCAGTCATGTCAGGTGACCTTGGGGACCAGCAGAGAGTGCATTTTCTGGAAATGAATTTGTTTGGGAATTTTCGTTGGAGCTCCGCCATAACTTGTGTGGCTACCGTGTGCACTTGCTCCATCTTGTTGAAACCAAATCCTGCTAAAAAGGATACGTCTTTGGCGAAGTTCTGGGTAAAAAAAATCCTTCAACTTCTTTAAATAACGGTCCCCATTGACAGTTTGTGTTACACCGTTTTCTTCAAAGAAGTATGGCCCGACAATACACCTTGATGAAACTGCGCACCACACAGTGACTCGTTCTGGGTGCAGTTCCGTCTCATGGAGCATTTCTGGATTAGATTCACTCCATATACGGTAATTTTGCTTGTTAACATTGCCGTTTAAGTTAAAATGGGCCTCATCAGACATTAATCATTTTTCGGCAAAATTCCAGGCAAACAGGCAAATTCTAAGGGCTTAACTCGCTTGTAATTTGGACTTTGTACGGAAACAAGTTTAAGTCATCTTAAAGTATCCGTTGTAATGACCGTCTGCTAACTCCAATTTGGCCCGATAAATTTCGAGTCGAAACACTTGGATTTGCCTGTATTGCCGATGCAACAGCCACGATTGTATCCTGAACCCCAACATTGGGATCTCGATGATACGGTCTTCAATCGATGCTTCCAGAGTCGGCAAACATGTTCACCAGCCTCATAATGGTCCATCTACTCGGGGGAGTACCGCCAAACTCCACCCTAAATTCCCTTTGGACGGAAATGACGGACTGAAAGAATGGTATCGCTGCACTATCCAAATCCTTTTTTCAGTATCCAAAGCATTCATTTTGATAAATCTAAATAGTAGCCTATAAAATAAAAAAAAATAAGCCTATTACTCACAGTGAAAAAAAGTTATTATACGTTATATTTTTGTAGCACGATTTCATGTGCCAAGCTGTACATACAGACGGACAGACTGACAGACAGATATTTTTTGTCGATAACTTTTTTAGGGATCTCTATGATCGCAATGTCATGTTTGATGTTAGAATTTTTTTTTAGGAATGTATAACTTGGCTTATAGTACCTATAATCGCAAGTAAAATGTTCAGAATATTCTAGGAGAAATTTCGTCAGATGAATCTATATCAGTTAGTTCTTACATATTCCTCTCATGATACAGAGTTTGCATAATTTGCAGGAGAAACTATTAATTTACTTTCCAGAACTGGATTCTGAAAGTGGAAATGGACAAAGATGGATACTAAAACCTTTATTGAATATGTCAGTCCAACTCGCCGATCTACCATCGGTGAAGATGAAAAAAAATTTTGTAGATTTAGCTGCAGATGGTATGCTGAGAATGGAATTCAATTTAAAAACCATTGATAATTTCTGGATAATAGGGATGAATATTCATAGCTGCCAAGAGAGGCTTTAAGATTGTTATTTCCATTCGCCACCTTATACCTTTTTGAACTGACGTTCTCTTTGATAGTTAATATACAAATTAAGAAAAGATATAGGCTCGATTTGGAAAATGATTTAATTGTTAACGCCTCAAAGATAAAACCAAGATTTGAACACTTGTTAAAAATAACAGGCTCTTATTTTTTTAGTACAGGACTTACAACCTTTGTTTTTTAATCTTACCGGCTTACGACCACCCAAATAATTCTTAGTGACCCCGTAGGGGGTCGCGACCCACGCTTTGAAAAACACTGGTCTAGGCTTACCTCGAGCCTCCATTTGCATTTGCAGTACACGAGTAATCTGTTTATTATGAATTGGAGACTTCCAGGAGACTCAGATAGCTTGACGATGTCATCTGCGAACATAAGTATTTTAACTAAAGGATCAGCTGAAACTCGAGGTTGTAGGACCTCTACAGTGCGAAGAGCAGAGGGCTTAAATTTCAACCTTGCCTCAAACCTAATTCAACCTCAAACTGTTCGCTCATTTTGGTTAATACTCATACTTATATTAATACAATCGTATTTTATAGAATATCTAAAACACCTTTGAACGGTTAAATAGTTACGCAGTGAACTTAAGAATAATACCTCTAAAATCGTTTAGCTTTAAAAAATCCTCTTTTGAACGTTACATAGCTTTTGGGAATAACATTCTCGCCTTAGGAGACATTGTAACTTTATGCACTCTCTAAAATACCCTTTTAAATAAGGCTGGAAGTTTTGATGTACAGAGTCCACATTCTATTATCTATTATAATAACCCACAAAAGAATGTCATTGTTTAAAAATTGAATCTGCTCCATTTGACGGCCAACCACCAAGCATTAAAACCCATTTTTATCAAAAGCAATAAAACGCAAAATAAAATTAGTTCTGTTTGATTTTTTTTAACAAAAACAACATTAAACAAAACCTGAGTTGTCGAATGTTTTATGCTTAAAAGCATGACCCAAATAACAATACATAATGTGTGGTGTGGACCTTGCAAAAATATTATTCAATCAAAAATATTCGATTCGATTGTTTTTCGTTTAAAATATTTTTGTTCCCAAACGGCTAATACATTAAACATTCATCTGCAACATGTTTATACCTAAACAAAAGCTAAATATTTACACAGCATCTTATGGTTTGCCCACCTACTCGTACAGTAAAACAGAGAAGGAAGCCATTATTATTATTACGAGTATTATCTAAACACATTTTCGAAATGAATGTTCAAGTTATTGTGTGTATGTGTAATTCATAAGCTTTAGACAAAAAAAAAATTAAAATTAAAATTGGCATGATTCCAGGACTTTACATCAAGGAATAATGAAGAAAAACTTAAAGGTAATTTTTGGAAGCAACTAAATTTGAAGAACAATACATTAATTGTCGAATTAATGTGAACGGTTCACTCGGGCGTATGTTGAACACTTATTCGGAAACATTATTTCATTAGGTAGATATTTTTTTTGTTAGAAAACATTTTACTGTGTTGCATGGTCAGTTTATAAATTTTTATCGAGAATGGAAAGTATTGTTTTCGTGTGAATTAATTTTGTCTGTCTGATCTTAGCGCATGGTAATGGATAACAGCTTATAATTTCTATTAGTTCTTTGGGAAGTGCATTACATTCCTTTCAGGGTTATTTAATTTCATGGGTCATTGAAGCGATATGAGGTTTTGAAAATTTAGTATTTAAAAAGTTCAAATGATTTGTTTTCGAACTTTTCGAATTCTATTGAGCTTTTTAGAATATTTTGTGAACAAAAAACACACAATGTGTTTGAGTAATTTTTTTTTAAATCAATTTATAAAATGTCCTAATTTTTAGTGGAGGTTGAAACAAATTCAAGTATTGGCGGTATATAACGTGTGTTTTTTTTAGACGTTTGTTTAAATCTGGCAATACTTTTTTCGGAGTTGGTCTTTTTGACAGCTGTCACTTGATTTATGTTCAGTTTCAGTTTGGTTTGCTATTTCATAATGAATAGACTCACTCCTGAACAAGGTTTGCAAATCGTGCAAATTTATTACCGAAGTAATGGTTCGCTTCGAGCGACGCATCACAAGAAAATTTTGTTCAGCGATGAAGCTCACTTTTGGTTAAATGGGTACGTTAATAAGCAAAATTTTCGTATTTGAAGAGATAATCCACAAGCCATTATTGAGACGCCGTTACATCCTCAAAAACTCACTCTTTGGAGTGGTCTATGGAAAGAGGGAATCATTGGTCCATATTTCTTCAAAAATGAAGCCGGTCATTATGTTACAGCCGAAGGGGAACGCTATAGAGCGTTTTGGAAGATGTTGGTGACCTGGCGACCTTTGGTTCCAACAAGACGGGTTGCCATACGACAACAAAACAATCAATTTAATGAATGAAACTTCGTGAGCGCATTATCTCACGTCTTGGGCCTGAGGACACGCCCTCCATGATCGTGCGATTTAACACCGTTGGACTATTTTTTGTGGATTTATGTGAAGTGGGTTGTCTACGCAGATAAGGGCGAGACGATTGATACCTTGGAAGAGAATATTCAGTGCGTCATTGCTGACATACAGAAGTAATTCCTGCAAATAGTGGTCGAAAATTGGGTCTCTCGGCTGGAATTTATTCGAGCCAGCCGCGGCAGCTTCTTGCTCGAAATCATTTTTAAAATAATGGCAAACCCTTATCTTTATAATAAAGCTAAATTCTACGCATTACCATTAAATTATATGCGGTTTTTTTCTTCTTGAAAACCAGACGTGTTTTGCTGTTTTTTTCTAAAGGTCAATATTGTGTTTTTATTTTAGAATTTTGAAAAATGCAGGGATGCATTTGAAGTGATAACATCGTATAAGATTGCTGCAGCAGCTTCCCTCGGTATTATACTCATTCAAGATTTCCATGCATTTGGCTGAATTTAAGTGTTGCCGCGAACGGTGGCAGTGTTGGTTTACTGATTAATGGAATATATATAGAGCTGCATTTGAAGTAGGCCCCACAAGAACAAGTCGAACACAATTTCAGTGAACAGTTCCCATCATTTCTGCGTAAGAAAACTATGTCATGAAGTCACAAAGTGCATTGAGATATCACCTGTATGACCCCGACCTTTGAGGCAGAATGTCGTTTAAGTTCATCATTTCATTTGGGCCAACAATAAACACAATATCATTTTCCAACAATTATGAAATTATATATACATAAGCCATGTTCTTTTGGCAAAATCCATCGGCAGCAAACAGGCTAAAAGTACCCTTTATTTATTTTTGTTGCTTTATAAATCATATTAATAAGCATAGGTGGGGGGTGCTCTGCCAGATCAAAGATACTTTAATAAAAGATGTTTGAGTGGCTTTGTTTCAGCTGATGTCAAATTGCCTAAAAATTAACTAACTAAAACTTCAGCAGCGCCCCCTACCAAAGCTCTTAATTTGGATTAGCAATAAGCATTAAGGAGCAAGTCAGTGCATATCCTTTATTTAGTAATAAATAAGCACTCGTTAGCAGCACGTAAGTGTATGTTATCGATAGATCACTTATAACACGTGCAAGACATAAACTGTCGAATTCGATTGTGAAGATTATAAATATTTCTTCTAAAAAATCTTAATTTTGTTATACCAACAATTGGAAATTATTAGATTTAATTTCATTTGGCAAGAAATACATTTTAAATATTTCAAAATATAGTTTATTGCCTAGTCAGAAAATGACAAATTTTATTGATGGATGTCGTAGATAATCAACTAGACCCTAAAATTCGTGTCAAACCAGATTTTCACGATCTTACGTCATTTGGAATTCAGATTCGAGTTGACCGTTGACCACCCAGTGAATAAAAATGTGGACATAATCGTTTATTTTCAGTGTTTATTTGTTGCGACGTTAATAATTTTTTACCAAAACATGTCTATTTACCCCAATTTCGAAACAGATAGCCCGTCCATAAACTCATTTTTAATTAACCTCTCTACTCCGAATCGATTTTTGAGCTGCATGTAAGCAAAGTTTAAATTACATACTAATTGAATAATGAATGCGATCATTTATGCAATGCGAGCATACCCTTTCATTTGCACAAGATCTGATTTATTGAAAAAAAAAAACGTCAAACATATAAAATAATTTTTAAATGGACATTTTGGAACACACAGATGTGGAAAATTCAACTTTTTGTTATTTCTTACTGCTTCTTATATATTCCATTTTATTTGCATCTCTAAATTCAAGTTTAAGTATTCATAAATGCATTTAATCTGAAGAAATAAAAACAAATCAATTGTTGATATTTTGCATTTAGTTATTAGACACCAGATCGGTAATACCAACTTAAAAATACAAAAAAATCAGGCTTGCTGCGGATCGTTCTTTTGGAAAATCCTGCTTTGTTGCCGATAGATTTACGAAAAGAACAC
This sequence comes from Philhelius pedissequus, assembly GCA_910595825.1. Classification (NCBI taxonomy): domain Eukaryota; kingdom Metazoa; phylum Arthropoda; class Insecta; order Diptera; family Syrphidae; genus Philhelius; species Philhelius pedissequus. The sequence continues at coordinate 279,371,915 of OU343160.1, forward strand.
GGCTATGTCACTCTTAGTGAACATCGTATAGATTGGCATCTTCCCAAACCTAACAAAACGTACCGTTTTTATTTAAAAATCACCTCCTTCTCCTTCCTGACGATGATTTTTTCTGTAGGGTCCTCTTCCAACTGCTTTACAATTAGGATGCAGTCTGTGGTAGTTTTCCTTACTGTAGACTGGGATCTGGGATTAGTACGTCAAAAGTCGGGCCTACCCTACGATATCTAGAAAACCAAAATCGAATACAAATAATAGAAAAGAAAATAATAAAAATGATGCTCAATCTTCCGTGGCAACATTCTACGTAGGATCTCCACGAAGAGACTTAAGTTGAAAAACTTGAATTTAGAATTTCAAAATTTAATATCGTGCAGTGGCTCTGACAATAATTTTATATCGAATTTATCAAGTTAAGGTGTTGTAAGCTTTCTTTATTTTCATTTATCAATTTCTTTATTTATTAATTATTTATTTATATATTTCTTATTATATTTTTTGTTATTTATTTATTTGTTTATTTATTTATGTTTTTCAAAACCTAGTGTAATAAAAAATTAGATAGTTAATTTATATATAATTTATTTATTAATTAATTATTCAACTATTTATTTGTTTATTTTTTTTATTCTTTATATATATATATTTATTTATTTGGTTATTTAGTTGGAAAGACTGTGATAAAAATTTAGGAAAAAAAATTGCTATAACTAATAATACATATATTATTATTTATTATTACAAGTATTTCCTTTATACATTAATATGCTAATGCAAATAACATCATTATTTGGTTGAACACACGAACCCCACTTCTCTCTCCTCAAGATAATATGTACTACTTATTCAAGTGAAGGTTTTTTCATGTAGCTTTTCCTTCCACAAAAAAATCTAATCTATATAATATTATTATTTAATAAATGTTGTAAGATTTTCAATAGTAAGGTGAATATACCATTTCTCTGTAAATTGTGCAATCTTGTTTTACGAAAATATTTACATAAATTCAGCTACAATAAAGATATTTAAAAAATAAAAATTAATTCTAGAAAAGCCCTAGATTTTTCGTATATAATCCAATATAATGAACAAAGTACGGCGACGGCCCTGCAACCCCTATTCGCTGAATTAATTATTTGTTCTAATGTCAAAAAAAAAAAATAAAAACTGGAAAAATTAACAATATTTAATTTAAATAATCTGAAGTGTCAATTCCACCTATTTTACATTTTTTGGAAAATTGTCAAAAATGTATTACCAAGCTACATAAATTAAAATGTATGACCAATCGTTGAATCGCATTTTAGAACTTCAAAAAATTCAAAGCATTTGACATTGTGATATCCCCCAGTATTTTTGCGCATTTTGTTGATGTTTAAGAACTCAGCCATACACTAATTTTGGTTTTTTTTTTCGAATACCTTGTGTTCCAAGGCTTATACATTCATATGTAAGGTATGTTGTACATACAATTCACTAATTCTTTCGGATTCCAAGAAATAAAAATCTATAGCTTTTAAGAAAGTTTAAAAAATAAATATTAAAGTAATGAACCAAAAATTCTATTTAGACAAAAATTAAATAAACATTCCAGAGATATTTAGGGCAACATTGGGTAATACTGGTAACTACTTTACTAATTTGGGAAAAAAATAAACAATGTAGTTAATCAAATAAATTGTAGTAGACGTATATTTAAGTGTCAAATTATCTGTCAACTATGCAGTCCTCATGTCACTTTGAACTTTTAAAGGCATAATATTGCAAGCTGCGTTTATAGAGAAAATGGAAAAAGTTGTTTCTGCAATTTGTCGAAATGAGTGCATTTTTTGCTCGCAATTATATGACGGGGCACAATTAAGACATTGTGCAATGTTTTTTTTACTTGCGATACATATATGACAACTTTTGGATTCGTAAAAAAATCTAACTCTAAAACTTTTTTTTGAAAATTTGAGTACGCAATTTTATTAAAAATTTTAGGGAGCATTTGTATAAAATAATTATTTTAATCAGTTCATCCAATATTGAGAAAGTCGAAAATATAAAAAGTGGTTCTATGGGAAGTACCATTAATAAGTACACAAAATAAAATATTTGTATACTTAAAAGTGAACTGTACTAATTTACGAACACACTAATTTTTTTATAAAAATTCTTGGAGCCGTTTTCGAGAAATGATTTTTTTTCTAAACGGTTTTTTATAATTTGTATGGAAGGTACCGTTGTTTTTTTATTTTAGAAAAATAATTTATTTAACTATTCAAGATAATGTCAACAAAACACCAAATACGAATTTTTGAAAAAATCTATTGAGTCGTTTTCAAAATTTTGAGTTTTAAAAAAAATGAATTTCAAAAAAAAAAAATTGTTTGAAAAATTTTAGTATACAAAAGTGTTTGAATTCTCTAGGGGCTTCTGCGTAAATAATTTCAAAAAAATCAAATTAATTTTTGGTACCAAAAATAACAATTTTTTTTCCAAAAAATAAACTATCAAAATGTACCCTTTCCTTTCGTTAATGAACTGATTTTTGGGAGCTACTGTTATTTGTCGTCTTAAAAAAATGAAAAAAAAAACGTGTAGGCATATTACCGAAAAACAATATGTACCAAGTTTGAATCAAATCCACCGACCTGCTTAGGCTGCAGACTCGAGGACAGACTGACAAACAGACGGAATTGGGGACCCACTTTTTTGATGTTCTCTATGATCGTAATGTCATGTTTGATTGTTAGAAAAAAAAATTTTTTACGAATACATAACTTGCCTTATAGTACATAATAATCGCAAGTAAAAATGTAAATTATGCGTGTAGTTTTTACTTGCGATATAAGTATGTACTCTATAGGGCAAGTTTTGCATTTGGAAAAAAAATCGAACTCGAGATTTTAATCAAAGTTGACATTACGATGATAGAGAACACCAAAAAAGTGGGCTCCGCAATTCCGTCTGTCTGTACAACTCTCTACAGCCTAAACGGCAGAAGCGATTTTCTTCAAACTTTGTATTTAAGCGTTTTAGGTGATTGTACAAAATAGATTTTTGAATCGTTGTTTTGGCCCCAAAAATAACGGTACTTGCCATACAAAATTTTCTACCATCTGAATTATCTCGAAAACGGCTCTAACAATTTTGATACAAATTTGTGTGTGTTCTACTTTGGATATGGTCTACGTTTTATTTAAAATTTTTGTTTAGATATTTTGTTATTAACGGTACCTGCCGTACAATATTTTATTCTATTTTCGACTTTCTCATAAACGGCTCAACGGATTTCGATAAAAAAAATTTTATACAAGACCTCCTTCAAATTATAAATAATACTGCATTTCAAAATTTTCGAAAAATAGTTTTTTTGGATTATTGAAAAAAAATGTTTGAAAATTCAATATTTCGAAAACAGGTAGACGATTTTTTCTGAAATTTTGATTTTGAATTTATATTATTAAATATTTAAAATGTTCATACCAATTTGTTTTAAGAAAAAATTAAAGATTTTTTATGTACAGTGAACATTGGAAAACGTGAACCCCAAAATGTGAACTACGCCAAAACGTGAACACTGTATTTTTCACATTGAGTGCTCTAAAACGTGAACAAATCTAAAAGCTCTAAAACGTGAACAGAATTTTTTTCAACATTTCTACATAAAAATGCACTGAATTAATTTTTACAATTTCAGCAGATCCCATAATATATATATTTAGAACGTTCTAATGTGAATATGTTAAAATATTCATGAATTCAAGCAAAAATAATGAAAATAGTTTTTTTTATTTTAAGAGCAATAGTAAGAATACGGTAGGAATACAATTTAAATCATAAAACGTTACATTCCAAAACATGAACACCCTCGGTTTTAATTAGTTCACATTTTCCAATGTTCACTGTATAAAAATTTAACTGAAAAACGACTTTAAAAATACATTTAGCCGTTTCTATTAAGAATATTTTGTATATAATTTAATCGAACATAGGAGCAAGTACATGCGATCCAGTCGTGCATTTTATTTAATTATCATTTAGAAAATGTAATTATTTCGACCAATTCAGTAATCTGTTTGCTAACTATCCGATCTCAGCCAATTTTACCCTCAGTATCGTATTTGTATTTATATATGTTTGCAAATAAAGTCTCTTAACAATAATTTACGTATTAGTTAATTTATTATTTAAAATCGTCAAAAATTCGTTTTCCAAGGAATGCAAAACAAATTTGTTTTCTGTGTGAATCACAGCATTTCATTCACAAAAATCTTAAAAATTTTTTGGCAATTTCTGACAGAAACAATAATTTAAATTATGTCCAAAGATATGTATGTATGTCTTTTTGTGTATATGCATACATATGTATGTTATGTATCCTAAAAAAATGCATTTATATGGCAACACAATAAGTATAGGTAAACCATTTATTTACAAACATTTAAAATTAAAAAAAAAATACAAAAACATGTTATTGTTCTTGATTGATTTTATTTGTTATTTAAGAATTTTCTTGGAATTCAAATTAGTTTTTGGTGAAAAATAAATAAATAAGAATTTCAAAATTCCTGAAAACAATCAATCTCAACTCGGAGTATTATTTAAATGTCGCCTAACATCTGATAAAGGCATGATACAAATATGCCCACATGAATTCAAATAAAATGCACGACTAGATCGCATGAACTTGCTCTATCAATTATAATTTAAATCCATACAATGTGACGATTTATGATAATTGTCAGTAATGCATTTTTATTTTTAAATAATTGATCGTATACATATGTAGAGCTTACTTGATATTGATCAGAATGGAAAGCAGAATAGGAAACATATAACAAATTACGTAGGTATAGCATGTATACGTCGAAGTACACAGACATCATCGAATAATGAAGAACTTTTATAAAAGAAAAATAATTTTAATTATCTAAGAAGTTTTTTTTAATAATACAAATTCTATATACTACTGAAATACATCAGCCAAGTAGAAGACTTAGCACTATAATATTTGGACTTGTTGAATTATTGATTCAAAATAGCTTTTAACGGCCTTTAGTCCAACAAAAATTGGCGTTGGATATAGTTCACACTAGATGTTCTTCACGAAATCTATGTAAGTTGAACTGAACTTGGCAAAAATTGCATATTGACAAAGGTCCTCACTAGTCAACTGATGAGTCCATGTGAGATCGCCGGGACGAAACGCCAATTTTTGTTGGACTAAAGGCCGTTAAAAGCTATTTTGAATCAATAATTCAACAAGTCCAAATATTATAGTGCTAAGTCTTCTACTTGGCTGATGTATTTTAGTAGTATATAGAATTTGTATTATTAAAAAAACTTCTTATATAAATAATGCCAGGCCATGGGCAAAAAACAAAAATTTCCAATTTAATGATTAGGAATTCTAGTCTTGTTGAATATAGTTCACACTAGATGTTCTTCACGAAATCTATGTACTATTCAACTGATGAGTCCATGTGAGATCGCCGGGACGAAACGCCAATTTTTGTTGGACTAAAGGCCGATAAAAGCTATTTTTAATTATCTTCCAATTACTATTATTCCGTTATTGAACTTTTGTAGGCGAAATTTATTCAAAGATAGTACAGTAGTAAGCATAAGTAATTTGTTCAAGAACATAAATAAAATTTGGATACTAAGTAAAAATCTCAAGATTTCAAATTGTAGTTTTATTAAAAATAGATTAGATTTAGATTCGATTTTATTTTCATTATTTCTTAACATATTTATAAATTACAAAATCCAAATAAGCATGGCAATGCCGTCCTGCCAGGTTGACTAGATAAAATTAATGTAATATAAAGCTCATTGGTTTAACGGTTATGTTAAAAAGCAAGAAATTATTAAACAAAAACAAAAATATCTACGAGTATATAATGTATATCTTACAACTAAGATAAATATTTAACTTCGATGTGTTTTAGAAGCTTTCGCGGAGTATCCTGTCCCGATATGATTTTGCCACTTTGCAATATGTAAAAAGTTTTTCCACCGTCGTCATCACGTTTAAAAGACTTATCATCTCCTCTTCCGTGAGGTAATTAGATCCGAGGAAGACTCTCCTACTTTCTACCAGTACAGGGCATTTTCCTAAGAAGTGAAAAACATCTTCTCTTTCTCTTTGGTTGCATAAACTACATTGTCCAGGACGATTCTCCCTGTGCGGAATATAGTTAAGATGCATGAGCTCCCCTCGAAGTCTCAGTATCATAGAAATAACCTCCACACTGTTCTCATCTCTCAAATAGTTATTTGGACGAAGGTTATGACTGAGATGTTTATAAATTAATCTATGAGTTGAATTTGAAGCTTCTTTTATACAGCGACTACGGAGGTTTTCGTCAACCGTGTCGCAATCAATTTATACAGTTTATCTCTACAATCATTAACGATACCGAAATTCAAATCCAGTGACATTTCACAATATAAAGCCAGCTCGTGTCATTCTGCGTACCAACTACTTCTTTGATTGATTGCATATAGGGCTGCTTTCTTCGGTAATCTTTCACTGCATTTGCAAAACTTTGAGAATATAGTCTATATGCAGTTTGAGGGTGATAGTCCAGTTTCCATGTAATTTGGTGTGTTGTAGGGCAGATGAAATATTCTTTTAATAAAGAATCTTAGCAGTTTTTCCACACTCTAGTACTGTTTGTATCCCCAAACCTGCGCTGCGTAAAGCATTATAGGCTCAGACACTGCTTCAAATACACGAAATCTGCTACAATGTGCTATATTCTTGTTTGAGAAACACTTTGCACAGGAAGTCGCAATTGCACTTTTTGCTTTCATAAGTTTTTCCCCAAGATGTCTTTCCATAATAAGAATTCCCTCACAACCTCAATCAAGTTCGAATCGTAGCTCCATCTTTCATCTGAGCAATTTCTTCCATCTCTATTCTTGAAAATCATTATTTTGAATTTACTTAAATTGACCTTTAGATTCCACGTTACACAGTACCTATGCAATTGGTTTATCATCAGTTGCAGTGATTGGGGTGAATTAGAAAACAGCACAATATCATCGGCATAGAAAAGTGCTTTGATCAATTTCCTGGCGAATTCTACTCCTCCAATTTTGTCGGTAAGGTCATCTACAAAGAGCGCAAATAAAAGAGGACTCAACGCACACCCCTGCCGGAGGCCTGTTCCAAACCATTCAGAGATTTCCTCTCCATTCCAAACCGCGGCTTAAGTATCATTGTATATATTTGTGAGGGCTTTACTGAAATTCCTGGACATCCCCAGTCCATAAAGCTTGTATAAGAGCGCATTTCTGTCCACCGCATCGAACGCTGCTTTAAAATCCACGACGAAACAATAGTTTCTTATAGTTCCGTAGGAAGTTATCGGCAATGCTCTTAAGAACAAATATTTGGTCGACCGTGGAGTAACCGAATCTGAAACCGGCTTGAAACTCCTTCAATAAACCATTCTGGGTAATCCACAAATTAAGTCGTCGTTGCAGAATTGACGTAAACATTTTGTATGAGGCGTTCAGAAAACGTATTTCTCGATAATTATCGGTTTTGAGTATACCTTTTTTGTGCACAGGAAAGATTAAGGACAAATATTTATTTAATAAAAATATAATAAAATGTTTGTGTGCCTACGTATACAGGTGATTGTCTCATATAGATTTTTCAATCGTTTTTTTGTCCCAAAAATAACGGTACTTGCCATACAATTTTTCTTCCATCTTAATTATCTCGAAAACAGCTCCAAATATATTGATCAAAAAAGAGTATGATCTACTTTAGGTATAGTCTACATTTTGGGTCTTTTACATACATATGTATTTTGTATTAACGGTACGTGCCATAGGTACATCAATTTTCCTAATTTTCGACTTTCTCATAAACGGCTGAACGGATTGCGATCCAATTTTTTACTTTGAAAACTAAACAATATTGCAAACCAATATTTTCGAAAATATTTGTTTTTAGACTTAAAAAAAAAATAATTTTTTTTTTTAAATTTAATATTTCGAAAATGGATAACGATTTTTTTTTTGAAATCATATATTTAAGATAACCTTTATTATAAAATACATAAGATTGCCATACCAAAAAAAAAATTAAGAAATTTTGTATATAAAAAATTTAGTAAAAACAAAAAGCTTTAAAAATATAAATGATACAAAAGGTGCTTTAAAAGCAATTATGTAATCATACAAAAATTGAATTAAAAATATATTTAACCGATTCTACTAAGAACCTTGTGCATACAATGTGGTCTATACGGGTTTTGGACATTATCTGTGATAGTGAGTTCAATTTCAGTTCTCATTAGGAAAACAATATTTATAGACCTAACTCTGCTCTTGGTTTCGTTAAGCGTTGGTCTAAGGAGTTTTCAAACCCTTTTGTTACGAAATCTCTGTACACAACCTTTGTCCTACCTCTATTTGAGTATGCTAGCCAAGTATGGTCGCCGTATCGCCTTGTTCATATTAAAAGAATCGAAACAAAAGCAATCTAGCATATATTTTTTCCGTTTTGCTATAAGGAGCCTTCCTTGGGTTGACACTTATAACCTACCCCATATCAAGATCATAACTACTCGTACAAAAACTTAACAAATCCATTACCATGCTCGCCTTTTATTTTTTTAACTTTTTTTTTAATATATTTTTTGTATCTTCTATTTCTTAATTTATAGATCTAAGGATCCTATATTTTTTTATTTTTATTTTTTTTTTATTTATTTTTTAACTACTTACATTAAGCAGGCCCATAATTCTTCCATACTCGCATCGTCCATAAATACAAGTTGGTGTGTTAGGCTTGCATTGGCAAAACACAGCCGATATGACTGGCAACCGAATTTAACGTCATACTCGGTGTAAATGGACCCCAGCGCATGCGGTATCTGGGGGGATAGAGGCGTGGGATTATTATTTGATCGAAAATAAGAGCGAGTACGTGTGACCCAGTAGTGCATTTTATTTAAATACGATTTTCCGCGGCTACGATTTACTTAGTTCATTCGATCAGTCCAATTTTTGACTATTTTGTGCAATAAATCGGACCGTATGGCGGCTTAAATATTGGCTTGCAATGCTTCAATAGTTGCTGCCCTTGATGGTTTGTCGGCATAAGCCAATGATTTAACATAACCCCATAAAAAGTAGTCGAGAAGCATTATGTCCCACGAACGAGAGGGCCAGTTAACAATACCGCTTCCGGAAATGAAAGTACCAAATTGATTTATGGTTAAGCGCGTTGTATGACAAATTGCGCCGTAGCAACGTGTTGGAAATGATCTTCATTACTAAACACAATTCTTTGGTAAAAATGCAACTCTTCGCTCACGAAGTGCTCTTTGAACTTTTTTTTAAATTTTAACTATATGCCCGTAAGACCTAAGGTCTTTTAAATGCAATAACTTGAATTGCTGAATTGATTTATTTTTTTCAAAGAAAATTTCCACAATTTAGACGCATTCCTCCGGCGTTAAACTATCCATGATTAATTGATATACCTTACTGAACAGAAATGTCAACGAGTTTAACATTCTCAACTGTCAAACCATAGACAACAACCATCGAAACTTTTCATGCTAAAAAAACACCCTGATTTAAACCCTGTTTGTTCACTTTGTAACATTGGATAATGGAATGAAGATGTTATGCATTTTTTTAGCACTCTGTCCAATCTTACAGGAAATCCGAATATTTTATTTTGATTCGATTTTTCTTTCGCTGAATATATTATGTGTCATTGGGCTAAACGGAGATCATGGTTAGAAAACTCTAACACCTAAATTAATAAACATGGACTAGGGAAAGCTTAAAATTTATTCTGTGGATTAAGTCTGAAATGCTAATAGTAAAACAGAATTTATGCTATTTGACATATACAAACTTAGTCCTTCGCTAGATCATGGAAGACGGTGGGTTAGTGAAGGACTAAGAATTGACATTAAGAACAAAATTTACAGGGACAAAGAATAAAAAGAGATAAAGTTGATACTTGTAGTAGATTTTGTTCGTGGATATTCGGTTTTTTATTAATTGAAAATTTTAGTCCGCAGACTAACTTTTTACTTGCGATTATAGGTACTATAAGGCAAGTTATGTATTCGCAAAATAAAATAAAAATTTTCTAGCAATCAAACGTGACATTATGATCATACAGAACACCAAAAAAGTGGGTCCCCCAATTCCATCTGTCTGTCTATCTGTCAGTCTGTCTGTCTGTCCTCGAGTCTACAGCCTAAACGGTTAGATAGATTTGCGTCAAACTTTGTATGTATGGTTTTTTCTGTAATATGCCCACACGTCTTATTCATTTTTTTAAAGATGACAAATAACAGTAGCTCCCACACATTTATTTTGGCCAAAAACAAAAATTTTATTTTTCCCAAAAACGGCTCCAACGATTTTTATAAAAAAAATCAGTTCATTAATGAAGGAAAAGGGTACCTTTTGATAATTTTTTTTTGAAAACAAATTGTTATTTTTGGTACCTGTAGTAGAACCATTTTTTTGGTGAATTTGATTTTTTTGAAATTTTTTACGCAGAAGCTCCTAGAAAATTTAAAAACTATTGTATACCAAAATGTTTCAAAAAAAAAAAACGACTCCATAGATTTTTTCAAAACTTCATATTTGGTATTATCTTGAATAGCTAAAAAAACACCGGTACCTCCCATACAAATGTTAAAAAGCCATTAAGAAAAAAATGTATTTCTCGAAAACGGCTACAAGAATTTTTATAAAAAAATGTGTGTGTTCTTAAATTAGTACAGTTCACTTTTAAGTATAAATTTTTTTTTTTGTACTTATTAACGGTACTTCCCATAGAACCACTTTTTATATTTTCGACTTTCTCAATATTGGATGAACCGATTAAAATAAATTTTGTATGCAAATGCTCCCTAAAATTGTTAAGAAAAATGCGTACTCAAATTTTCAAAAAAAAGTTTTTCGATTCTGAAAAAATAAATAATTTTTTTTTTTTGAAAAATCGATTTTTCAAAAACTAGTCACAGAATTTTTTGAAATTTGAATTTTATATGTATACTAATAATGTCTTCAAAATGGCGTTTCAATTTTTTTTAACGTTTTCAAAATTTTATACAAAAAAAATTAATTTATTAAAAAACCGCTCCAACTATTATTGAATTTTTTTTATAGATTCTTATTTATCCATGAATTCCAATGTGCATCTTTGTTTTCCCTCAAACTAATGGGTTCCATTTTGCGGTTTCAAAAGTAAACGTAAATAAAATACATATAAAATATTTTTTTTCATGATATTTCTTTTTTATTATAAAGTCTGAACGTTGACCGTATGTGTGAAACACTACATCATTTTAATGGCCACCACGCGAATTGTTGCAAGCATCGATTCTTTTGAGGTAATTTTCGACAAATTTTTGACACATATTGGGCCGTATCTCAGCCATAACTTGACAAATGTTGGTTTTCAAGTGCTCAAGATTTAAAGGTTTATCTGCATAAACACGGTCTTTCGCGTAGCCCCACAAAAAAGTCCAGCGGTGTCAAATCGCATAATCTTGCTGGCCAGTTGTTATCGCCACGACGAGAAATTACACTGCCAGGAAATGTCTCTTGCAATAAAGCCATATTCGCTCGAGTTGTGTGGCATGTGGCACCGTCTTGTTGAAACCACATATTCTCCAAGTCGTATTCTTCAATAGCAGGCAAATAAAAGTCGGTTATCATATGACCATAGCGCTCCGAATTGACGTTGACAGTAGTTCTATCGTCGTTTTCGAAGAAGTAATGACCAATCATACCTCCGGGCCAAAGAGCGCCCCAAAGAGTGACTTTTTGTGGATGAAATGGCCTTTTTAATTACTTGAGGATTCTCAGAACCCCAAATACGACATTTTTGTTTATTAACATACCCACCGAGTTATAAATGTGCTTCGTCGCTAAAGAAAATTTTGTTCGAAAAATCGCCGTCCACCGTCTGTTGTTCAAGCACCCATTCGACGTATCTACCACGTTGTGAATGGTCAGCTGGCTTCAGTTGTTGTGTGAGCTGCACTTTATATGGATATAGATGTAGATCCAAATGCAAAATACGCCATAATGTGCCGTAAGACAGTCCTAATTCCTGAGAACGACGAGGAATCGACACATTCGGGTCTTTGGCAACACTTTCACTTACAGCAGCGATATTTTCAGTGGAACGAGCGAAACGATGATGCACAGGCCTTACAATATCTGTGACCAATCCAGTCTCTTCAAATTTCTTCATAATTTTGCCAATTGCTCCTCTTAAAGCACGATATGTAGATATGTAGGTTTTAACAATTTTGATGCGTTGTGCGATAGTTAAGCGATCCATTTTCGTAAATGTCAGACTTTCAACTGAAAAAAAAATTGGTTTAACAACTTAGTTTGACAGATGTCGAATTCCAGCCCTATTCTTTTGAAACCGCAAAATGGATAACCCTTTATAACGACTAAGCAATATAAGAACATTTAATTATGTGTGTTATCCATTCATTTCTACCTTACTATTATTCGCTTTTTACGATTTTTTGCGTACGTCACTGAATACTAAATACAGTGTAGGCCCTCATACATTTATATATAAATATGTGTCTTTAAAAATCACATGAATCGTATGTATGCATATTGCACCTAAATTATGAAGTTGTATGTATATATAGCTACCTACCCACCTACATTCTTCATTTTCATTATTATATGTAAATACATGTTAACATACTTAGGTTCCATCAATATGTCTATATATGTAGATATATATTTACTCTCATAACTTACATAATTAAAATCTATAACTTAGATTTAAACATACATTTGTAGGTAGGTACCTATGTAACTATTCCTTGAATCATCCATTCGACAATTCATTATACCCACATAGGCCTTAAACATGCATAGGATAACTACAACTAAATAAAAAAGTAACCTCAATTGTAAGCTACATTAAATGTGTTAGCTGCAAAGGCAAGTTCGTACGATCCAGTCGTGCATTTCATTTAATATGGTTTAGTAAAGTCATAGACTACCGGTGGAATAAGCATTAGGACACTACGTCTCACATGCATGAGAGTACATGAATTTGTTTTGAGTAATGTTCGAATATAATTATGATTTTTTTTTTGTTTTTGCTAAGCTCAAAGCTTTTATCTACAGAAAATATTTTATATTCATGCAACTCTTTTTTCAAAATTTTATATAGTAGCGGCTTACCCATAAGAAGTTATCACTTAAAAAAAAAATAAAGATAGGTAAACATAAAAACAAGAAAACTATCTACTGATTTATATGATTTTTTTCTTAGATGAATCCAATACTTGCCCTATAGAACGATTAAAAATGTGAAGTGTGTGCCAAATTCCTTTGCTAATTCTCAGAATTGAATTTTTTTTCAATGCGAAAGCATTCTCCTACGATTAAATTTGCTTGCCAAGAAATATATCTACATTTTGTATATATATAATTTTCATTGAGATATTCGCTATCGTTGAGTAGATTTTTAGTTCAGTTACCTCAAATATCATATATGTAGCTATATACCTACACATTTTACAATAATATTTGTGACAAATATTATATTGAAAATTGAGTACAAAAGGCGCAATTTGGGAATTTCCTGTTTAAAATTAGATGAAAATATGTCCAAATATAATATCATACCTACATCCCAATATTGAGAGCAAACAAGCATATTATGGGAAGCGATTAGAGTCATATTTTATAAATGTACTATTTATGCGATTTGCTGAGTCACTGTTCGCTGATAATGGTATGGGCATCCATACTTTTTTGATCAATTCGAAGGGCGTGTAATTTGTTTTAAATGTTAATGGCGAAACACTGATATAACAAGTATTTCTCAGATTTAAGTCTCCTTAAAATTTTGAGTGTAACTATAGTATTGAATTGATTGAATTGACACTCCAAATATCCGATAAGAACCCTTTGTTTGAGATATTTTTTTTCAGATTGACATTTATGACAACCCAATTTTGTTTTCGATTTTCATTTTCGACAAGAATATCAGTTGACTAGGTAAAAATCATCTCTGCTGATGATCGATCCGAGATGCTGAACAGGTCACAAACTCTGGCTAAAATTTGGAAGATATAACTGATTTCTTGACAATCTGAAGTTTCTTGGCTTTGGGTCATTATCAGTATTCTGCGCAGTAGAAGGTGAAAAAGCAGGGTCTTTTGATTTTAAGTGATTGCTTCAAACCGAAGTACTATATTTAGTAAAAGCTAGAGGTATCCTCGAGCGGAGCGAGAAAAACAAATCTACTTGGCAAGGTATATTAAGGAAGGCGATAGATACCAAGAAACAAATGCAACAACAAAATAATAAATATTTATGGGCCTCATCGGGGTGGCCGTGGCGCGATAGTTGTGTGCTCGCATGTCAACCTCTTAGTCGCAGGTTCGATTCCTGCCGTTGTCTATATCTTCTTATATTCCATTAAAAACCACTCATTACATGCTGTTCAGGCAATAACACTAACAACATGTGATTGAGCAAACTAGTATACTCATAAATATGACAACGAAACAAATAAAATAATGCGAATTATAAGAGACATAAATAAATAAGACACGGTAATTTTCTCCGCAATAGTTCACCCGCCATCCCTGAAGATAAATCTGATACAACAACCAGCTTTAGTCTCAGAACATCGCGCCACACATCTTTCTTATCCTTCTTTCTCTTCTTCCCCCGGATGTCCGCGCTGTGTTAAAAACATATAAAGGGTATTCATAATCCCTTGAGTGCGTACAAAATTATAAAAAAAAAAAAATGAGACATGAACAAACAATTTATCAATGTGTTGTCTTCTTCGGGCATTGCAATCATTTTTCGGCACAATTCCAAGCGAACAGGCAAATCCTGAGGGTTTAAATTGCTTGTAATTTGGACTTTGTACGGAAACAAGTTTAAGTCATCATGAAGTATCCGTTGTAATGACCGTCTGCTAACTCCAATTTGGCCCGATAAGTTTCGAGTCGAAACACTTGGATTTGCAGGTATTACCGATGCAACAGCCACGATTGTATCCTGAACCCGAACATCGTTCGTTCGCTGCTTCCAGATTCGGCAAACATGTTCACCAGCCTCATAATGGTCTATCTACTCGGGGGAGTACCGCCAAACTCCAGCCTAGATTCCCTTTGGACGGAAATGACGGACTGCAAAGAATGGTATCGCAGCACTATCCAAATCCTTTTTTCAGTATCCGAAGCATTCATTTTGATAAATCTAAATAGTAGCCTATAAAATAAAAAAAAATAAGCCGTTTACTCACACTGAAAAAAAGTTATTACGTTTTATTTTTGTAGCACGATTCGTGGGCCACCCTGTACAACTGATGCGGATAGATCATCATAGTTCCAAACGTGACAATTTAGCTGATGTTTATAAGCCCTTAGGACTAAAATTAACCCCCATTATTAAAAACCATTTTTCGCTAAGAAAGTTGACTTAACATCTTCTGAAAAAATGACAAAAACAATATTTGTAATCTGACTATAACAGATATATGTCACTTTAACTGAGTCTGAATCTGTGAGTTCTATAGAGTATTGATGTTTTTGCCTCAGTGAATATACATAATGTAGATTCAGGCCGGTATTCACTGACCGCTATTAAGTGGCTCTTAAGTTAAGAAACTCGTATACCTAGGTATGTTTTTATTCAAAGCGTAATGTCGCTCCATTTTTTATAAAACAATTAATTCTGAACAGAGTGAACTTGTGCTATTCTGTGACAGCGTGCCAAGCTTCATGCTCTGCTAAATAGTGCACAATCAAGTGAGTTTCAACTTCATTGTTTATGAACTTTTGTATCATATTTTTATTTTATTTTATATAAGAGAATCAAAAAGATGGGGTGAGGAAAATAGCAATGATTTAGGAGGATGAAGTTCGTCATCCACTACCACAGTCAAGCACTTCGTCACTGATTAAAACCAGCAATACCACCGATGAAGAAGCCTCCGCCACAAAAGAAACGCAGGAAGACGATACGTACCAAATATGTAAACCAGCTTGTTAATATTGATACGTCAGCTAACTTCAATATGCGAATCGATTTGAATATTTTTGTGTTCAACATTTCCTCTAAAATAAACTCTTTCTCAACATTTACCTTTATTTTTTTTATAAACTATATTGTATTCTGTTTTGATATCAATTAAAAATAGTTTCCATTTTCTTGTAAATAATAAAAGTGCAAAAAAACTAAAAAAAATTAGTCCTATATAAGCGTATTATTCGTCCTGTGCTTCAAAAGCATCAAAAGAGAATGCTGCTATGGGATCGTCTATGATCTATGACTTTGGCTGGTTACATTCTCACGATTTGTGCCTGTTGATCCACTTGACAAAGATTCTCTAGATAGAAGGTAAATGAAGTGTTTGTTGCGACAGGGTACCACTCGGAGTACCAATAACTCCTGAGCAACTTCTTAAATCGATCCGAACAGCTGAGAATTGTGAATGACTGGCTTGACAAGTAGCTCTAGTAAAGATGGAAATAAGTGATGGTCTCTGTTGACAGTTGTGTCCAACTGCAGCAATGGATAATGCTGCGGTTGCTTCACGTTTGTTATGACCGGAGCTAGTTTGTTCTGAAACGGACCATTAAGAAAGGTTATTAAAAGAAACACACCATAGTTTTTCGCAAAACATCGCTTCACCACTCAACTCTTGGTGGTATCGCCTTCATATAATGTAGGAGAACTCGATCGGCAGGCCATGACTCGGAATTTGAAAGTAATACTTTCAACAAGGAATGCGGAATGTCTCCCAAACATGAAATTTTACATCTAAAACTTCGGTTGGTTTTGGATCATTAGGTAATTTTTTGTAGAGCTATGGCAGACGCGTTGAAGCCTTGCCCATGAAGTTTCCAACAACAGATGGTTGAACATGTCTTTTGGTCGTCGATATTCAGTTCGGATCATCTTGGAATCGTCGGTGGAGTCGATGATGTTCTTTGTCCTTGAATACTTCGAATGTGATTCCACTACAAATTCCAAACCTGGAGGCCAAGTGTGCCTCGGCTACAATTTCGCGGGCTAGACTCTTGTACTCAGGACTGTTTCGATAAGGACTGCTGTAACTTTTGGCACGATCTTAACAATTATATACTATTGTACGAAAAGCCAATGCTAATTGAAGAATAATATCTCAATCGGATATTCCCTGCAGTGGATTATAACTCGGCGACTGGATTTATTGAAAGTAGCATGGTAGAATTGCGTCCAAAATGATCTAAAAGTAGTTTTAAGTAGGAGTTTTGTGTTTTGAATTGAGAAGCATAATAACGGGTTATCCATTTTGCGGTTTCAAAAGTAAACGTAAATAAAACACATATAAAATATTTTTTTTCATGATATTTCTTCTTTATTATAAAGTTTGAACGTTGATATTATGTGTGAAACACTACATCGTTTAAATGACCACCACGCGAATTGTTGCAAGCATCGATTCTTTTGAGGTTATTTTCGACCACTTTTTGACACATTTGGGCCGGTATCTCAGCCATAACTTGACGAATGTTGGTTTTCAAGTGGTCAAGAGTTAAAGGTTTATCTGCATAAACCCGGTCTTTCGCATTGCCCCACAAAAAAAGTCCAGCGGTGTCAAATCGCATGATTTTGGTGGTCTCTTGCAATAAGGCCATATTCGCTCGAGTTGTTTGGCATGTAGCACCGACTTGTGTAAACCACATATTCTCCAAGTCGCATTCTTCAATAGCAGGCAAAAAAATGTCGGTTATCATATGACCATAACGCTCCGAATTGACGGTGACAGTCGTTCCATCGTCGTTTTCGAAGAAGTAAGGTCCAATCACACCTCCGGACCAAAGAGCGCCCCAAACAGTCACTTTTTGTAGAAGTAATGGCCTCTCTTCAATTACTAGGGGATTCTCAGAACCCCTAATACGACAATTTTGTTTATTTACATGCCCACCGAGTGAGAAATGTGCTTCGTCGCTGAAGAAAATTTTGTTCGCAAAATCGACGTCCACCACCTGTTGCTCAAGCACCCATTGACGTATCTACGACGTTGTGAATGATCAGCTGGCTTCACTTGTTGTGTGAGCTGGACTTTATATAGATGTAGGTGTAGATCCAAATGCAAAATATGCCATAACAGTCCGAATTCCTGAGAACGACGAGGAATCGGCAACACTTTCACTTACAGCAGCGATATTTTCAGTGGTATGAGCGAAACGATGATGCACAGGCCTTACAATATCTGTAACCAATCCAGTCTCTTCAAATTTCTTCACAATCTTGCCAATTGTTTGCGTAGCTGGACGATTATTTAAACCATAATCTCCTCTTAAAGCACGATATGTGGCTGTGGCAGAATCACAATCTTTGTAGTAGGTTTTAACAATTTGTATGCGTTGTGCGATAGTTAAGCGATCCATTTTCGTAAATGTCAGACTTTCAACTGAAACAAAAATTGGTTTAACAACTAAGTTTGACAGATGTCGAATTCCAAGCCCCATACTTTTGAAACCGCGAATTGGATAACCCTTTATTACCAGCATCTGATAGCCTCTTGAGCTCTGTGTTGAATATGAGACCACCATCACGTATAGTATTATACAATCGAGTTCGGGTTAACATCTCAGTCGTCATTATGATAGCAAAAGTCTATGGTAAATCCATTGGTTTGGGTTCTTTGACTAGTTCTGAGATTGTGAAGGTTTTTTAAACGATCTTTGAGTTATTGTTGTTTTTTTGCAGAAAATTTGTTCTAGATTTGTGTTCTGAATTTCCATTTTTAAGATATGAAGATGAACAGATAATAGGTCTGATCCAGACTTTTGTTGGGCAGAAATTGGCAGATTGTCAAAACTTGAAGAATGGGGATAAAATTCTCTCATTCAGAAATAAAGACCGAAAAAATCTGGAACACATTGACCACAATTTCCTTCCAATTTTTAAACGTCAACACATTTGTTTTTTTTTTATTTCTTCATTTGCTGTAAATTCACATTTTTTTCTCTTCAAACTAATTATTTTGTATTTTAGTGTTTCTAAATTTAATTTATTTGTTCAACAAATATTTTTCCACACCAACTACGAAACGTTTTTGTTTCGTTTATGACAAAACGTCAGCCTGACAATTGTACATTTTCTGCCCACAAACTGCTGCCTACAAAAATTTATTGGGCAGGACATGGCAAGAAATTGTAAGGAAGGGGATTTATTTTACTCTCTCAAGAGCGCTCTCTTCTGCCAAAAACTACCAAATTTGTAAGTCTGCAACAGTTTTTGGCAGAAACTGGTGCCAATTAGTGCCAATTGGCAGAGTGTGGA
The DNA here is from genome assembly GCA_910595825.1 of Philhelius pedissequus. Lineage (NCBI taxonomy): Eukaryota > Metazoa > Arthropoda > Insecta > Diptera > Syrphidae > Philhelius > Philhelius pedissequus. The sequence continues at coordinate 279,391,247 of OU343160.1, forward strand.
TAAGACCTAATAATAAATGATAAAACCTAATTTTCTCTTCTCTCCTTGTAAACAAAATCAGTCCGTCGTCTGCTTCCAGATATACACTCACAACACTAAACACGAAGTAAAAAGCGAACTCAATAGATAGAATTGGTAAACTTCTTATGCAAATGTTTAATAATTAATTATCGCAGATACAAAATTAAAAAACAATTCACTAAATAGAAAAAAACAATTTATTTAAAATTTAGTTTTGTTTTTCCTTAAATGTATTTATTGTGACTTGTGTGTTTGACAATTGTCTGAAAAAAAAATTAAAGAATTGTGACATTTTATTTCGAAAGTTTTCGAACAAATTTTCGATGAGAGCGCTCTTATAACTTAAGAGTGGTCGAGAACACTCATAGGCTTATGAGCGCTCATAAATATTCACTATTAATGCTTGGTGAATAGGTTTATGAGCCTCTTAAGTTATGAGCGCTTCGTGAATACCGGCCTCATTGTATTGAAAAAAAAGAAAATAAAAAAGGAAAAATTTCCAACAGATTCAATATGTTGTTCTACATAAAATTCGTAATGACATCTGAAAGTACATTTCTCCTTCAAAATTTTATTTGCATCTTTTAGAAATCATTAGTTATATCTAATAGTCTACGCCTGTTCCAACTTCACTAGAAAATACTTAACTGTATTGTGCAGCGGGCGCACGACTAGATAATATGGCGCTTAGAGAATAAACCCAACTCTATTTAAAGCAGTCGTCTAGTTGCCAGCTCTTCTCTAACTTTATCTTAATTTTAAACACACTAAACAACTATTCTAATTAAAGTAGATCTTTAGGGCTACGTTAGTCAAATTTAAGGTGAAGACACCTTATTTTACAGATAGAGTAATGAAACAGAACGAAAATTAAATATAAGCACAAAAAATATATTCATATATTTATAAAAAAAACCTCGCTATACATTTGGAGGTATTATTTTATAATTTTTCCCAACGAATACAATCGGTCAAAATTTTTATATATATTTTTCAGAAAACATTTTTCTTTGATTTTTTGTTATGAAACGTCAACTGGAAAAGGTATAGTTTAAGAAAGATAAAGAAGCGTTTTGCTCTGTTTAAAGTTAGACGACCTCTTTAACGTTAAAGTAAACTTTTTGTCGTTTAAAATTATCAAAAAGTCGACCCTCATTTAAAAAACTAATTTTTAGACTGGACTCCTATTTTAAAATTCATGTAGATTAGAATTTAAATGTTTAAGATTTTGCGCTTGTATTTCTATACCAAGTGTATTTGAATTTAGTTTCATGCAAAAGTATGATTTGTTAGAATTGGTGCATTTACCTAGAGATACTTTTTATTTATTTTTTTTTTAATTGTGTTATTTTGTTAGCTAAAAATTATGACGTGCCATTTAAATTCCATTTGAATAATTTTTTTTTACTGTAGTATGTATTAATTAAAAATTGTATTTTTCTCTTTCAGATGGTAATCAGCACTCGGGAATACAATTAAGTGATGTCAGTAAGTATTACCTTATTTTCTATTTTTTTTTAATAATCTTAAAGCCCATTTGAACGAATCAAAAGTGTAATTAAGTACTACTATCGGCAGCTTACAAATTTTGTATAAATATAAATAAATAGTTACTAGCTATATTGTAGTTAAATAAATTGTGAAAATCCAATGACAAAAATAATTAAAATATGTACGTGTAGGGAAACTTTTTCAGATTCAACAATACTCCGAAAATGAAACAATACAATTTTTTTTAAATATTAGCGGTAAACATTTGGCATTAAAAGTGAAGAATCCAGCCCGGTGCTTAAAACACCTTTATTTTCGTTCTACAATGACTAACTGACTTAACCAAATGAAGTGCTGCAATGGGGACTGGAACTATAGCTGGAATAGATATCAAACAATTTACATCCATTGTTTTATAAATGCAGCTGTAGAGCCTTATCACATTTAATTCCATGTCAGCTGGGTTGTTTCCGGGATTGAAAATAGTTTAAAAATTCTTCAATCCCATATAAACACTTGGTTTGACTGGATCGAGCACGTGATTTTGAAATGTCAAAAAAGTTGCAAGCAGAATTTAAAAGTTGACCACTTCTTGCAAACCGAATGTAGCTTCATCTGCAGCTGCGCAGCGTTGTGTTTAGTGATTAAATTAATTCTTAGTATTTATAATGAATTGTCGAATGAATGATTCAAGAAATAGTTACATAGGTACCCACGTTAAATACAAATGTATCTTTAAATCATAGTTATGGATTTTAATTATGTAAGTTAGGAGAGTAAAATGTATCTACATACATACACATATACTTAGATGGAACCTAAGTATGTAAACTTGTACATATAATAATGCAAATGAAGTATGTAGGTGGGTAGGAAGCTATATGCAAATAATTTTGTAATAAAGGTGTAATATGCATACATGTGATTTTTAAAGACAGGTCATATGTATATATAAATGTATGAGGGCCTACATTGTATTTAGTATTCAGTGACGTACGCAAAAATTAGTAAAAAGGGAATAATAGTGAGGTAGAAATAAATGGATAATACACATAGAAGATATTATTAATATACATATAAAATTCAAATTTCAAAAAATTTCTGTGACTGGTTTTTGAAAAATCGATTTTTATTTTTTAAAAAACGACAAACTTTTTTTTTAAATGTTAGTATTCAGTTTTATTGACACTTTTAAGAAGCATTTGTATAAAAAAAAATTATTTTAATCAGTTCATCCAATAATGTTGAGAAAGCCGAGAATATGAAAAGTGGCTGTATGGGATTTACCGTTAATAACAAATCCAAAAAAATGGTTTTATGCTTGAAAGTGGAGTGTACTAACTTAAGAACACAGACATTTTTTATAAAAATTCTTGGAGCCGTTTACGAGAAATATATTTTTTTCTTAACGGTTTTTTAAAAATTTGTATGGGAGGTACCGTTGTTTTTTATTTTAGGAATATAATTTTTTTAACTATTCAGGATAATATCAAAAAACTTCCAAATACAAAGTTCCTAAAAAATGTATTGAGTCGTTTTAGAAATTTAAAAATTTTTTTTTTTTATTTTGGTTTACAATTGTGTTTGTATTCTCTAGGAGCTTCTGCGTAAAAAATTTCAAAAAATCAAATTAACCGTTTCACAAAAAATCGAAAACCAAAAAAATGGTTCTACTAGAGGTACCAAAAATAACAATTTTTTACCAAAAAAAAATTATAAAAATGTACCCATTCCCTTCATTAATGAACAGTTTTTTTTTTTTTTATAAAAATCGTTGGAGCCGTTTTTGAGAAAAATAAGATTTTTGTTTTTGGCAAAAATAATGTATGGGAGCTACTGTTATTTGTCGTCTTAAAAAAAGTGAAAAAAAAACGTGTGGGCATATTACCGAAAAAATAATATGTATCAAGTTTGAAGCAAATCCATCGAACCGTTAAGGCTGCAGACTCGAGTACAGACAGACAGACAGACGGAATTGAGGGCCCGCTTTTTTGGTGTGCTCTATAATTGTAATGTCATGTTTGATTGTTAGAATTTTTTTTACTTGCCTTATAGTATACCTATAAGCGCAAGTAAAAAATGAATACCATTTTTTTTAATCAATGTTCTTTCATGGTCGTATACAGATTTTATATCAGGAGTTTGACATTTTATAGCTTGACGGATGGTGAGCTATACTTTTGGGCAAATATTGTATTTCATAATAAAACCCAGTTGCTCTTAAATCGCCTTTTTCGGGCATTAAAAACTGAACTTAGCATACAAACAAAATATAAAAACTATTGCTTGGGTGAGTTGACAGATGCGATGATGCAAAATTGCAAACCAAAAACAATTATAAACTCTATCTATGATGAACTATATCATTATGGCCCATTTGCTGAAACGAATCATAAATATTTATGTTCAACTTAAATCGCTTTCAGGCTACTTTTTCCTCTGTATAAACTGTCACATAGCGCTTAAGTAGAACTTAAATGCTTAACTTGTGTATCAGCAAACCGGTCTAACTGAAATAAAGATTCCTGTTGTTTTAATTAAAAGTTTAAAAAATAATTCTTTTAACAGAAATAATTTCACTCTGGCAAAATAAATTTAAAATTTCTAAATGTCAATTTAGCGAAGTAAAGATTTTAACGTTTGTTGATAAGCCAGCCAAAAATCTGTACTGAAGCAAAAAGCCCTATTTCAATTCGTCCGTCCTTTTAGGTTTGACTGTTACAACAGAACAAATAGTACATTCAGGTCGAGTCGATGTCAAACCAAAAACCGAGTAGATATATACACCGAAACCGAACCGGAGCCAATTTGCTTGCTTTATTACAAGTAAAACTAACTCGGTTTGAAAAAAAGTAACCCGCTTTAACTGGGTTTGTGTTTAACTCGGTTTGACTCGGTTTAACAAACCGAGTTGACGCATCACTAGTTGTGTTCGTAATAATGAATTTTAGTGATATCAATACTTTGACAGCTAGGGCAGCAAAATTGATGCAACAAATTTAAAACGGAAAAAGTGTAACACAAAAATGTGATCCTTGGATCTAAAAAAAATAATGTCGTCTTTGATTATTATCTCAAAACTTTATTTTTCGACTAATGCATAACATATACCTACCTATAATCGCAAGTAAAATTTTAGCAACTACTGCACTGTATAGTATATTTTGTTCATTTTTCTTTGTTGTTCGGTTTTTGTAGGACTTCAGGTATACTAGACCACATACATACAATTCAGTTCTTATACCTCTCTGTCTCGCTGTATAGTAATAGTAATAGTAGCCGTATTTTATTGGTGACCTGTAGGTAGCGCAGTAATGAGAGTTTGGATAAAACAATTATGCACTTTTGATATACACTCTTATTTTACATCTCCCTCTGCCTGCCAACCATGGTTTTCTAGCTTTTTGTCTTCAACACAAGCGAGTAGCTCCATTCCAAATATTCCAAAGCTTTATCTACACTATTATCGTCACTATTTTTACTGCCCAATTTATTCGTACTTTTCCTTTGTTTTTGTTTACAGAATAAAAAGATGCTGCGCTGCCTATACATTTACTAATAAAAAAGGGCTAGTATTAAGCATATTATAAGCTTGTTGTTGTTCACCTTTGGTTATTGTTCGTGCAGCGTATGTATAACATAAAATAGCTCTTTTTTATTGGTAAATGTATAGGCAGCGCAGTAAATTTTTATTCATTAACAACATAAGGAAAAGTGCGAAAAACTATTTTAGAATTTTTTTTCTTCTCCAGATCTGATTCTTTTCTTCTCCATTGCCTTAAGTTCTTCTTACTTAGATAAGCCATTTTGCAAAAATATACTAACTTTTCTAAACAAATTGCTTTGAAAAATTTATCGGATACACGTTGGTCAAGCAGAGCATAAGCTACTAACTGTCTTAATAAAAATTTATTAGAAATTTATGATTTTAATCGAATTTGATGAAAATTCAAGTTTCAAAGCAATTCAACTATAGTTAAGCGCAGATACAAATTCAAATTTGTTTTGTCAACGATTATTTGGAATATGTTTTTAGGAAAAATAAAGGTCCTTTCAAAGATACTTCAGTCCAAATCCATTAACTTTTTAACATATTTAGAACATTTATATAAACTGTGGCAGTACCCTTCTGAGGAATTTTATTTCAAGCATTTTACAAGAACGATTACGATATAGATATTGCTAGAAAGATGAATACGCAAGTAGATTTCATTGTGTTCGATTCGATGAGCTTACTAAGTAGCCGTTATCAGTCTGACCAATCTATATCAATCATATTTAAAGTTGTTTTCTTCTACCACATAATCGATGTGACGTTATAGCGTTGTGTACAGTATCAATATCTGAACTAAAACTTCGGGTTTCTATTCGATATTTCAAAGAATGTGGAGCTTAAGGATTGTCAGAAACTTGAAGAAATTTTAACTCAAGAACTGACGATGAAGTTAAGAATTTTATAGCTAGTTTTTCAAAACTTAATAAAATCATATCTACGCTCGCTCAACTCTATAACTGAAGAGCGATTAACAGCCATAGCAACGATTTGCATTAAAAAGATATGTTAATTCGCTTTGAAGAATAAGAAATCGCTACAAAATTTGCAAAAATGCAATCGCGATGAGCACCATTTTAATCTCAATATTTTGTAAAATTATTTTATCGAAAATCCTTAAAATGTATTAAATAAAACTTTTAAATATTAATTTGTATGATTTTCGTTTTTTTTTTGTAAGTTTGGGTTCGCAAAATTATAATTTGCCTAGGGCGGCAATATCCCCAGGTTTGGCGCCGTTTATATCTAACATCTAAGGCCGCGACTCCATTAGAAATATTTATTTCAGCCATTATTGCAGACACTATCACTACTACTAAAAATTTATATTTGTTTGCTATGTGGGCAAAAATAAATCATGAAATTTCATTCTTTCCAAGAAGCGCTAAGCGCTTGATGTTCTTTACAATATATATACTCTGTTTTTTTAATGAATTTTTGGAATTTAACATGAAATCAAGCAAACTATGAACAACATTCAATGTTTTGTGAGAAATTTGTACACGATGAATGTGGGATGTCATGAAACGTCAAATTTTATTTCTCCGTTTATTTATTCTGAGAAGACAAGAAATAACCCTGTGCCTCCACAAGGAATAATTTCTTTCACAAAATCGAACATGCAATGGAAATTTCCAATGCGGACCACAAATTTCATGAAATGAATTATTTTACGAAATCGATTTCAGCATTTATTTTTTACCATTTCCGTGGAAATAAATGAAGAAATAATTTGACGTCTAATTTCAGTTCGACTGACATTTGTGCGCTTTTTAGCCTTACATGTGTATCTTGATGGGTTGAGTTGGAATTCCATGGATTTAAAATTTAATTTACAAATGCAACAATGTTTACATTGGGTTTTAGAGGACAAAATGTACCAAAGTTTCCTATCTTTGTCTTACTTATCTGTGCTTGGCACTCTGATTGTCAATAAAATTTCATGAAATGATTTGCCCACTGAACGAAGAAATAAAAATATATGCAATAATTTCTGAAATAAACACAAAAATAAAATTGCTTGTGGAGGCGCAAGGTAAATACAGACTTTTTTTATAATCTATACGCGCTCAAGGGATTATACTACCCTTTAAATGTTTCAACACAGCGCGGACCTTAAGTTAAGAAGAGAAAGAAGGATAGGAAAGATGTGTTGCGCGATGTTCTGAGACTGTAGGTGGTTGTTCTCTTAGATTTTATCTCCAGGGATGGCGGCTGAATTAATGCGGAGAAATTTCCCTGTCTTATTTATCTATGTCCCTTATAATTCGCATTTTTTTTATTCTTTCCTAAACAGCATGTAATGAGTAAGCCAGCAACTCGTATGACATTTATTTTAGAATTGGTTTTTAATGGAAAAATAAGAGGACATAGACTGGCAGGAATCGAACCTGTGACCATGAGGTTGACAGTCGAACACACAACTTTCGCGCCACGGCTAGGATTCTTATGTTTAAAAGTAAAAAATCCAGACATAAGGGGCCTCCACAAGAAATATTGACTACATTACACATTTCTTGCAATCATTTCAAGTGGAGGCCTAGGGTAATGATCTGCCACCTAGATTCCTGAAAGAGAAAGTAGATCCGTACAATCCAGCTATCTGTTTTAATGATGTTTCAGCATAAAAAGTGAAACATTTATACACACGTGCATGCCTACATATTTTTAATAATAAAAGCTTTGAATTTATACGCGTACATATATATGTACATACTTAAATACAAAGAAATGCTTATTAATTAATTTTATAAAAGCGAATTTATAATCTCAATTACGATCTCCAGGTTTGAGTTCCAGGAATTATAATATTACAACTTTGCATTCAAAAATAAATAATATAATTGGTTAACATAAAGTGACCTTTGACATATTGCATCATCACATTAAGCTTGTAGCTTGAAAATTCAACATGGGATTTTTTTTTCGTAATTATTGTTAATAATGAACTATTACAATTACGAAAAGCTTCTGAAAACTACTATACAGGTTGGCTGGCATAAAGATGTGACAGAAGAGGTTGGAAAGGGGATTTGATCACATAAAATTATTTCAATGATTTGCTAAAGGACGTGTCTAGAGATATGCCAACAGTGTGACAGAAAAGTAGAGAGAGTTTAAAGGGTATTCGGCTTCCGGAAATTAGTTGTTTGCTTCAGCGGGTCCCAACCGCGCAATGCGCTTAGAATATTTAACAATTTTTAGGGCGAACAACCGCTATAAAATTGTTTTAACTCTTGTAAATTGGCATTTCTCTAGACTCGTTCTTTATTAAACGCAAAAAATTTTAAACTCAAATTTTGAATTATTAAAGTTTTTTACACTTTTTTTTGAAATTACTTAAAAAAAACAAAAGATTAGATGTCAGACTTCAAGAAAAAACAATGACGCTTTTTTTGTTTTAAGTCGTCACTTAAGATCTGCCCTATAAAAGTGCTTGTCATGCAAATTTATTGTAATTATGCAGGAATGTTTTAAGTGTGACAGTGAACATACTAGATTTATCATAAAAGACAATCACTCATAGAAATTAATATCAATATATGTCTGCAGCGTGATTACAACCACAAAGCTTAATATCCGTCCATATCTTCTTACTTACTGAAAATAAACAATTTTATATAGAACTAGCTGACCCGGCGAACTCTGTTCCGCCTTAGAGACAATAAATAAGCAGATTTTAGATTTTATTAAGTTCATTTTTTTATTAGGAAATGCAAACAAAATAAAATACACGACTGGATCACACGTACTTGCTCCTGTGTTCGATTACATTATATCCAAAATATTCAAAATAATAGAAACGGCTAAATGTATTTTTAAAGTCGTTTTTCACTAAAAAAAATTGGTATGATAATTTTAAATAATTAATAATATAAATTCAAAAACTAAATTTCAGAAAAAATCGTCCACCCGTTTTCGAAGTATTGAATGTTCAAAAAAAAAATATTTTTTTTTTCAAAAATCGAAAAAAAACTATTTTTCGAAAATTTTGAAATGCAGTATTATTTAAAATTTGAAATAGCTTCTGTATAAAAATTTTGACCGAAATCCGTTGAGCCTTTTATGAGAAAGTCGAAAATCAATAAAATGGTTGTATGGCAGGTACCGTTAATAACAAAATATTACAGAAAAATTTTTGCCGAAAATGTAGACCACACCCAAAGAATTACACACACAAATTTTTATCAAAATCGTTGGAGCCGTTTTCGAGATAATTAAGATGGTAGAGAAATGTGTATGGCAAGTACCGTTATTTTCGGGGCTAAAACAACGATTCAAAAATCTATTTTGGACAATCACCTAAAACGCTTGAATACAAAGTTTGAAGAAAATCGCTTCTGCCGTTTAGGCTGTAGAGAGTTGTACAGACAGACAGACGGATAGACAGACAGACAGACGGATGGAATTACGGGACCCTCTTTTTTGCTGTTGTCTATCATCGTAATATCAACTTTGATTAAAATCTCGAGTTCGATTTTTTTTCCAAATGCAAAACTTACCCTATAGTACGTCTATATCGCATGTAAAAATTAAGTAATTTAATAATTCTTTATTGTTCATGTATTTTGGTGCATAGCACTGTAGCAATGTTGCACTCTTCAGTTAAGTACCTTATGTGATACACGACATTCATTATTATTTTTGTTGTTAGTAATGATTTTTGAGAAATCTTTGTTGATAAGATGTGACAAAGTTACACAGATTATGAGGAGATGAAATCAATCCGCTCGATTTGTCGACAGGTACTCGACCATTACTGATAGTGAGCAATTGCTCAGAGAAATCTCCAGCAGATGTATCATTAAGCAATTCATCTCTCATGTTTGTTGTCAGCTGAAGTTTTTTCACATAGCGCCATAGATTCTATAATTTGAGGCAAGAGTTTATTTCTTCGGCAGCCGTTGATTTCGGCAGTGTTTGGCGAAAAGCGCCAGACAGTAAAATCATTGCCCTCCAAAACATCTCGAGTCATTGCGTAGATCTTTCAAAGTGCTTCTAGTACACGTTTATGCGCCATTGTGCATTCGTCCCAGATGATGATTTTCGATGCTGATAGAACTTTGGCAATTGCTCAGTTTTTGCAATATTACATACATGTTGGTTCTTCAATAGCTTGAAGATTTCACGGCAATTTTAATGCCAAATGATCCCTACGGCATTTTTCTAACAATGTGGCTGCTATTTTAGAAGAAGCAACTGCAACCGCAATGTTAGATCTCGCATGAACAGTGGCTGAAACTACTAACATGAGGAATGGCTTACCAGTTCCACCAGGGGCATCCAATAAATATAAACCCTCATTTCTTCGCCTTCATTAATGTATCATAAACTTCCTCTTGTTGGGGATTCGACAGGGCTACATTCGTGTGAACTACTAAATCTTATTCCTGGTGCTCATATTCACTTTCCCGTTCCATTTCTCGATTAAATGCTGTGTTTTGGTTATTCCATGTCAGATGCATTTTCGTTATACCATGTTTTATAGTGACTTGTATTCTTTTTAACGTTTTATGTGACGTCACACGGGAACGCGGTAGAACAGGATGAATATCCTATGTCAGTCTCCTGGTTCTAAGCTACCTCCCCAGCTAAATCGGTTCAGCTGTTCTTGAGTTATAAATAGTGTAAGTAACAAGACTTTCTTTTATAAACAATTTTTTATTGATTATTTAAAAAAAATGCAGCTAACAAAACATGTACCTATGTATGCACATTTTTCGGCCAATTGAATGGCCCCAAATTAAAAATTATTATAAAATCTCTAATGAATTGTAGTAAATTAGAAGCAATGACATTGGCAACACTGATGCTCACTGTGTTATCAGTACGAAGAAACTGAGTTATCGTCTGACTTGGAATTGGAATCAAAAAAGATCCAAATTCAATCGAAAATGACATTTATGTAGTTTTACATTTTATTATTTAAACAAATTGATTAAATATGCAAATTAGCATGTCCTAAGCTAATTAAATTTGCATAAGAACAATTCTGTTTGAATAAGTACATTTTAGGCGACAGGGTTCTGTGCCTCGAGTGCGCGCCGGCAGGTAGACTTATCTAGGATACCCAGACTTTATTTTACAAGGCGCGAATAATGTCAAAAACCGTTTTAACCGTAAGTAATTCCCAAAAAAACGCATCGACCGTAACATGAACCGTAGCTTTTTTATTTTTTAAAAATTGTACCCTGCACAGCAGTCACAAGTAATGAAAGTCTTTTGAAAAGTAAAATTAAGAAAATATCAAAATTATGAACAATAATTAGCTTTTATTCATATAAAATAGAAATTAGAAAAACGTACCAATATTTAATTTATGTTTCACACCTATATCTTGTTTTCATTTTTTCTGCATTTACAATTTTAAATTCGAACATTCATTTTGCACCAATAGAAAGGAAATGATAAGTGAATGGGTTTGTTCATACACTATGGTCAAGTCCTTTTTTACACAGGCCAATTTTTGTATTACGTTAAAAATCGTCTATGCCTTTCACACGAAGGCCTTTTAATGTTTCTTGGTTTTGAACGCACATTACAACGTAGTTTAAATTGTTCACTGCCCTTACATTTCCCCTTTATATTTCATGATTTTATTTATTTTCCGAGTAGATCGATAGCTAGAGTTTTATTTTTCAAGTAAATTTACAAATTTATTTTCTGAGTATGTTTTGCTTTCAATTCAATATTCA